>CM030362.1:110642935-111242935 GCA_017893485.1 Hemerocallis citrina
AATGTGTTACTAATTCACGTGGTTAAAGTCAAAGACATGACTCGTTGTAAATCAAAAGTGAAATGCTTGTGTGATAAAGTAAGCTGAAAAGATAAAATGATTAATGCTAATAACAGATGGTTTTGTTGACCAGTACCTACAACAATCCTGGGGGTTTGGGCTAGACCTCCTAATACCCAAGGACCGGCTTGGGGTGCGGAGTTTTTCCCTCCTGGCTTTGGCTAGGAGGAAGTACCCAGTTTATCTGGGGTGCGGAGTTATCGCCCAAGCTATCGGCTTGAGGCCCGGTTTTCCCTTGATGACAGCTGTCGCGAGGAAGTACCCAGTTTACCTGGGGTGCGGAGTTTTTCCCTCCTGGCTTCGGCTGGGAGGAAGTACCCAGTTTATCTGGGGTGCGGAGTTTTTCCCTCCTGGCTTCGGCTGGGAGGAAGTACCCAGTTTATCTGGGGTGCGGAGTTCCCTCGCTGGCATAGGCTGGGAGGAAGACGTAGCCTCGAACGAGTAAGACTCTGTGTGAGCATCGGTCCGCGTGTTTTACTGGACTGTCGGCTTTCAGTATATTGGGATACTGTGGCTCACTGGTCGACAATCTAATAAAATAAATAAGTGTAAATAAGAATGTGTAAGTAAAGAAAGTGAATTGTGAGTATGAAAGAAAGTGGTTGTGAATGAAATGAATATGAAGGAATACAAGTTATGAGTTTGTGTATGAAAAGAAATAATAAATGCAGCATGTGGTTAATTTAAAATGAAAAAGTAAAAGAGACGTGTGTTAATATGAATAGTATGAAGTAATTGTGTAATGAGAATGATTATTAAAGTGAAATACAGGATGATTTGAGTTGATACACCTTGGAATTGTGTTGAGGAACTACTCGCTCGCTATTTCTGTAGAAATGGTGGGAACTACCTGCCTTGACATAATTTGCAGGGTGAGTGGCATGATATCGGTAATGAATAATGAAAATGAAGAATAAAGTAAAGTGAAGATGAAAAGTAATTGAAGTAAATTAATAACCAAGCTATCGGCTTGAGATATGATGTGATATTATCGAGACAATGTGTTTGGGGTGCGGTGATTATTACCCAAGCTATCGGCTTTGGGGTGTGATATATTATTGCCCAAACTATGTTTGGGATATGGAGTATAAATTGATGAGAATGAAAGTAAAATTAATGGTAACTTGGGAAGTGAAAATGAAAGTTAAGTTTAATTCTCAATAAGATTGAGTAGTAACTAAGTGATATAACGGGATGAGAATGAATTATAAAACATGCTTTTGATGCGATAAGAATGAGTATTCAGTAAGTGATATGTTAATGATGTGATGAAATGCGAGTAAATTGCAATGTGTAATGAGATTTTATATTTGTGTCACAAGACATGAATGATTGTGGTATTATGAGAATAGATACATATGTTTATGAGGTGAAATGTGATACAATACAAGTAAATGGAGTGCATGGCTAATAAAGATGAAGAAAAGATGTAGTAACATCATGTGTGTGTGTATATATATATATATAAAGAAATGCTTGTGACGATAATTGTGGAAGGATCAATATTTGTGTCAAGGAATTCAAATTGAAAAGTAATGGATCGTATGTGACTTTGTCTTATGCAAATGTAAAATAAAGATATATATGCCGTTAGTGTGATGTATATAGGGAATTGTGTGAAGTTATGGATATGTATATAGTTGGATGCAGATTTGAAGAGTATTTTGATATAAATCGTATTGGTGATGTTTTTATGTTCAGATTTCAGGTTGCATCTTCTTAACTTGATGTTTGCAAGTTTAATTTATTTTCTTTATACAATTTAATTTATTTATTTGATTAATAATGACACTCACACCAGAAATGTCTAATCCCTGATGTTTTCTGGGAGTTAGGGGAGTCCCTTCCTGAGGGTGGACAACCCTAACTCTCCTACAGGTTGCTAGCAGCATGGTGAGGTAGTATAGAGCTAGATTTTGTACTTTTGTTGGAGCTGATCTATTATCTATGTACTTGTATATGTAGAAAGGTGAATAGTTGATATATTATTTTGTATTATGGTAACAGTATATATATATATAGTGCTGTGATGAAGTAAGAAAGCCAGTACCCACCTCGTTGTGGAGTATTGGGTTCTGTGGTTGGCTTTTAAAAAAAAAGGTTTTCCTAAATCTTTACAAAAATTTTATATATTTTCAAAGGAATTTATGGTTTTTATTTAATATTTGATATTCTATTATGAGTTTGGCCTCCAGAGCATGATAATTATATTGCTTGTGTGATTCTGCTCATTTTGGCTTGGGGAGTCCATGATTATATTGCCTGTGTTGTGATCTACGGAATTTAGAGCAGGATTCCGTAAGTTTTTTGTGTTTTGGGGCAGAAATTTCAGGGAAAACTCTACCGAAATTTTATTTGAAATATATCTATCTATCTTAGTTTGTGTGTAAAGTGATATAGAAATTGAGAGAATTGAATTTAGATGTTTAGTTTTTCAAAAAAAAATAAAAATGGGGTGTTACAGCAGTGGTAGGAGGAAACTTGAGAAGTTGCATTTAGGGGAATGGAATATGAATGGCAAACTTACAGAGAAGTATTTGACCGTGCTTGTAATTTTGCTTCTGGCTTTGCTAAATTGGGCAATGGTTTGAAAAAACCTTGTTGCAATTTTGTAGAAACGGGGGCTGAAGGGTTTGCTGCTATTCAAAGATGCTTCTGTCAAAACATAACAGTTGTAACTATCTATCCATCTCTTAGCGAGGATGGGCTTATCCACCCACTTAACGAGGTCAACTTGTTGTTTCATACATATCGCCCTTGACTAAGTAACATCTCAGGAACGAGAGCCATACCTTCTTTCTCTTCTGTTTTATAATGCCTCGAAGGAACTTGTTTCAATTTACCTATTTTCAATGTTATTTGGCATCCACATCCTAACATTTTAAAAAGTTGAGAAATTGAACTTCATATTGATCGACTAACTTCTTCAGGTGAAGTATCCGATTCGCTACATTTGGTTTCTTAAACATGTCTATCAAGATCTCCATTGCCTCATTCGCGGTCTTTGTCTTCTCAATGTGAAATAACGACTTCATACTCAGTTACAACTAAATCTGTTCAAGCGCCTTCTAATCCAATCTATTCCAAGCTGCAAACACAACTGGATCTACCTCCGCCCCTTCTGGCTTCATGCTAAATAATGGATTATCTAGATCCTTCTGTCGGAGATATGCTATCATTTGGATCTTCCATATCGTGAAATTTGTTCCATTGAACTCCTTGACTCTACTCTTGCCTCTCATCTCAATCAATGCTATTAACCTGGTGCTCTGATACCACTTTGCTAAGTTCTAACTATGAAATAACTCACCAACGATATGCAAAACAATAAAATCAAAAGCAAGAAAAAAAAAAGCAATCAAAAGCCAACAAATAAGAACACACAAAAAATTTTCGAGGTTCATCCAATGCAATGACTACTTCTCGGCACATAGGCACTACTGCAATTTCTACTAGAAATATGAAGAACAAGTTTACAATCTCTCAAGAACTCATCCCTAAGGTGTAGGGTTTTTCTCTATCTCTCTCTAAAACAGAGGATAGATTTCTCTATTCCGATAGAACAATGTTTCTCTTAACCTTATAATCATACTCAATACAATATGTATAGGTTTACATTCGGTCATAGATCAAACAGCATCGTGCGGTTGACTGCATGAAGTGCGTTCGACTGCAGTTTCCCATCGAGTGAACAGAAAGCGAGACGGTCGACTGTACATTCCTTTGTGCGTCCAGAGAGCTTGACAGTCGACTGTCCTAATCTCTAGAGGAAAGCTACACCTTGTTGTCGATTGCAATTTTTCAGTCGACTGTAATTTCACTGCATGTACTGTTTATGCATGTTGATGCTGCTGCCACTTGCTGCTACAACTTCTTGTGCTTCTTCTTGCACTTGCTTGCTCCACTTCGTCTCATCTACTTGTCAATCTTCAACCCATTATCATGTATTGGATCCACCAACCCTAACAATCTCCCACTTGGAGACATATACACGAAGTTTCTAACCTGTTCTTTATTCTTCCATTAGCCTAGACCGTCTTGTGTTTCTGCGAGTCTCCTCAACTATTAACCTGGAGACGATCCAATAGCGGTATAGTAGAACTGATGCTTCCTGTTGTCCACTACCTTCGTGAGCATGTCCGTCGGATTCTTAGTGCCAAGAATCTTCGATAGCTTCAACCATTTCTTTTCAACTGCCATTCTAATAAAGTGATACATCATTTGAATATGCCAAGTCTTAAGAGTGATATGTCAAGTTTTTTGTCAAGAAAACCACACTTTGACTATCACACCATAGCTTTCCTATGGGTTGCTTTCTGCCTAACTGTTTCATAAGCTTCGAAATCCACGACATGTCTTACGTTGCCTCTGTAAGTTCCATATAATCTGACTCCATGGTTGACTGTGCTACAACCTTTTGTAGCTGTGAAGCCCAACTAACAGCTATACCTCCAACTGTAAATACATACCTTATAGTACTTCTGCAACCATCACAATCGTCCAAAAACTTCGCATCCATATAACCATGTATATGCAAAGAATCTCGCCCAAAACAAAGAGAGTGATCTGAAGTACATGCAAGATACCTGAGAATCCACTTCACTGCATCCTAATGCTATTTACCTGGATTTTTTATGTAACGGCTGACAACTCCCATTACTTGTACGATGTCTGGTCTTGTAGACACCATCACATACATCAAACTCCCAATGGCTGAGGCTTAAAGAACTGCAACCATTTCCTCCATCTATGCCTCCGTTGTTGGACACAAATCCGTAGATAACTTGAAGTGTGCGACTAAGGGACAAGTGACTGGCCTCGAGCCATCCATATTGAATATTTTTAACACTTTCTTCGCGTAGTCCGCATGTGATAACCAAAGCTTCTTATTTTTCCTGTCTTTAATGATCTTCATGCCGACAATTTGTTCTGCTTCATCCAAGTCCTTCATTGAAAACTCTGAAGCTAGCACATCTTTCACATCCTTGATCTTCTCCATACATGAACTTTGTAATAACATGTCGTCTACATACAATGCCAATATAACTATATCATTATCTTCATATCAATAAACCTATACACAATGATCTGTGTCGCATCTCTCGAAACCTTTTCTTCTCATGAAGCAATCAAACTTCAAGTATCATTATCATGGTGCTTATTTGAGCCGATAAAGACTCTTCTTCAATCGACACACCATGTCTTCTTTCCCTTTTGTTTTAAAACATGTGGGTTGTTTCATGTACAACTCTTCTTCAACATTACCATGAAGAAATGATGTTTTCACATTCAACTACTCTAAGTGCAAGTCTTAAACTTTTAGAATACTAAGCAGAACCCTGATTGAAACCATCTTCACTACCAGTGCAAAGATTTCATTATAGTCGACACATTCCCTTTGAGAGAACCCTTTTACAACAAGCCTCGCCTTATACCTCTTACTGTCATCCATCTCATCCTTGACTCTAAAAATCCATTTGTTTATAAGAGTGTGTTTCCCTATAGGTAATTTGGTCAGCTCCCAAGTTTGGTTCTGTTTCAAAGAGTTCATTTCGTCCCTCATGGCTGACTCCCATTGAATTCGAGCCTTATCATTCAAATCCTCTACATGAATATCTGGCTCTCCTGAATCTGTGTACAGAACATGCTCGTGAAGTACACTAGCTGATGGATCAAATATCTTGGTTGGCCTTCTCTCTCGTGTCAATTTTCTCAATGTGGGTACCGGTTTAGGATCCCCGAACTGCTTGGCTGTACCTATTCGTCTTGGATATTCTGCTCAATCCCAACAGGCTCATCATGAGCCTCTTGTGTCACCTTTAGTATTTGTACCTGATGCTGTGTTGTAGGCCCCCCACCACTCGGGCCACATTCAGAATCTGAATCTAAATTTGAGACTGAACCCGTTGTACTATTTTGACCTGTGTGCCTATCCTTGTATAAGACCTCTTCATTGAACACTATATTCCTACTGCGAATGACCTTGTTATCCATGAAATCCCAAACTCTATAACCAAAATAATTACCGTAGCCAATGAATACACACTTTCTGGATTTCGAATTCCGTTTCTTTTTTCTTCCCTATCGATTAGTGAATATGCAATACAACCAAAAACTTTCAAATACGAATAATTGACGGTTTTACTTGACCATAGTTCTTGCAAAATGGCCTCATCAAGGGCACTAGACTAGTAACGATTAATCAAGTACACTAGTGTATCCACTGTAACTGCCCAAAGAGGGATTGGAAGACCCACATGAAGTCTCATGCATCTTGCCATTTCGAGTATCGTGCGGTTCATTCTTTCTGCTACCCCATTCTCCTGTATAGTCCTAGGAATGGTCCTGATTACTTGGATACCTTTCTTTTCCATATAGTCAACAAACTCTTTATTTGTGTACTCACCACCATTGTCGAAGTTTAATGCTTTCACCTTGCAACCCGTCTCATTCTCAACCCTGACATTCCAAGCTTTGAATGCCTCAAACACCTCTGATTTATCACAAATTGCATGAACCCAAACTTTCCTTGTAGCGTCGTCGATGAATGTGATGAAGTATCTCTTACCACAATAAGAAAATTTATTCTCTGGGTCGGACCCCATACATCTGTATGTACCAACTCTATCTTCCTAAGCTTCTTCTTATACCCATTCAACTAAAATCTAATTGTCTTCAGTTTGACCATCACACAGTTCTCACAGAAATTCATCTCAACCTTCTTAAGCCCCGACGAAAGATTCCTAGAACAAAGCTCCTTGACACCCTTTCACCAAAGTTCCCCAACCTAACATGCCATAGATTTGAAGAAGAACTACCCACCGATGTTGTAGCAATGATATCACCTAAATTACCTCATATAACCAAGTAAAACGTGTCACCATGCTTTTCTTTTGCCACAAACTTGACACCTGTAATAACCTTCCATTCTCCCCGTCGAAAGGTTTTCATGAATCCTTCTTCGTCCAATTTACTAGTCGAGATTAAATTCTTCCTCAAGCCTGAGATATGTCTTGTGTCATTCAAGACTAATTGCCCCGCCATTGCGAGCTTTCACTCTCACTATGCCTCTACCTACAACTGGACATACTTGCCCATTATCAACTGTAACTGCACCAAAATCACTTGTCTGTAATCCTTAAAAGCATCCTTAATGGGTGTACAATGATAAGAAGTACATAAGTCTATACACCAATCATCTTGCATAATATCAAATCCAGCAGATACACACAATTCATCAAAACAGGGTTCGATACTTACCACATTGGCTCCCTGTGACCCTACTTGAACTTTCTTATATTTTTCGCATTGGTCTCTTTTGTGTCCCGGCTTCTTACAATGCCAACACTCACCTTTACAATGCCATGCTCTTGACTTAGACCAGTAATTCTTACTTTGCGACTTCCCTCTGTTGTTGCTTCTACCATGGTTATCAACTAACAACGCAATGTTGCTAGGATATGATGTCGAAGACTCTCCATGTCTCTTCTTCTCGCATCCTCATTTATGATGCTGCTTATAACATCCTTCGGAGTTTTTGTATCAGTCACATTGCTTGTGACAGTTTGTTCTACTATGTCGTAACTATCGTGTCACGCCCCGCTTCCCAAAATACAAAAATACGAGTACGTGACGAAGCCCAGCGAATGATTTTTACATCATCCATAAGCTGTAGGATCGACTCAGCATCATAACAAGAATATAACCAGATTTATATATAACCAAGCATGCATGAATAATTTATTAAGCAACAGAAACAATTTAAACAAATAATAATATTCAAATAGTTCTCATGTCTGGATCAAGTGTAAACTCGGAAACAAGTCTTATACGACAGGAGAAATAAATACCTTAAGAAAAGCAATTGTTAAACAGGTCCTTGCTCCAAGCAAAACCTGAAATGTCTGCTCGCCAATTCCAACAGGTAGCTTGTCCCAAAGTCTGTTTAATAAATATAAACAGGAAAACAAAGGGGAAACAAGAGAAAATGCCCTTAGTGCAAGCTAGGGCCACAAATAGTAAAAACGAGTACAAGTAGGGGGGACAGGAATCAAGAATGCAACAGGGATACAACAAGTGGTGGGAACAACCAGGAATTAGCTAGTAAGGGCGGACTACTTAGTAAACAGGCTAGTTAACAACTGCTAATGGTAAAACATATGTCAGGTGAAACTTGTTGGGGTAACTAACATCAAGTATCATGTTGCATGTGTCAGGTTTCACGTATCAGGTTTCTTGTTTCGAGTTACAGGTGTCATATTCAAGTTTCATGTATCAGATGTCAGGTAACCAAGTAACAGGTAACAGGATAGTCAGGTAACAGGATAATCAGGCAACAGGATAATCATGTATCAGGTATTAAGTTCAAGTCTTGTGTGATTACTATCTAGGTAGCACGACATGCATCCATCTTTTTACTACATGGTTACTACAGTCAAATCAATTGCGTTTAGACCTAGTAGTGGAGTCTATAGGGCGGCGTACTCAGGTTCTAGGTATCAGGTATCAGGCAGGCACGGTTCATGAATACGAAATTAAATAACAGGTTCACGAAACGAGTTCGTGAATACTAACAGGTTCAAGGACCACACAGTGGTTCCATGAATACAACAGGTTCATGAGTCAAGTAACTGACTCCATGAATACATCACATGCAACAGGTTCATAAACCGAGTACTGGGAAACACGGGCCCCCTTCTGAGTACACTAACCTATATTGTCCACTCTATAGTCTTTCCCTTAACCCCGGCTTATTACATTTGTTCAGGCAGAATTTGTATATTTGTATTTATGCATATGAAATAGTGTTGAAATAATGTAGATTAATTCTAAGAAAAAAATTGGGGATGTCCTATAGGGTGTCCAGCAACTACATATAAAATTTCGTGTCAAACGCTCGCTGTTTACATAGCTAAATTAATTTGCAAAGTAAATGTATACAGCAGTTTTGCAAATCTGAGTCTACTGACACAGCTGCAGTATAACTGCCATAACTCCTAGACCGTAACTCCAAATTCAAACATTTTGGAGTCTATCGATATCTACACATCCGGATCTACAATTTCTATTCAGGGCTCGGGTCCAGATTCAAATGATAAAAGGGTCGAAACCGCAAAAGAACATTCAGACAGCAACACAGAGAAATAATTTACTAACGTAGATTTCATGGAAAAATGTCATTTGGTGTCTAAGTCATTATGTTGCATAAATACATAATCATGGAGATCAAAACAGCAACTAATAAATGTTTTCAAGTCATAATAGTCGCAAATTCGTCAAAATACTAAATATATATGTATCTACAAATTTTTGGGCTCCTTAATTCATATGTCCATGTGATTCATGTGTTCAAGGGGGTAAAAGAGTCCAATTGATTATTATTTAATACGAGGAAGTTTTGTGACTCTTAGAATTGTGGGTTTGAAGGTTCAAAATTGATTTACAATGATATTTCAAAGGGGAGTCACAATCTAACTATTTGTAGTATTTCAAGGAGGCTTGTACTAGAACAAAAAGATGTACAAGGTTACTTGCCTTAGATGACGATGATAAACTCCACTTGTTGTAGCAATTTGGGTAGAAAAATCCCGGAAGAAGTCCTCAAAAAGCGCGTGCGAAAATCTACCGAAGATCGAGTTTTCCCCACACACGATCAGCCAAAACAGCAAACGGCGAGAGTGATCCGATGTGCACAGAACGCGGGACAGCGGAACAACCCAATCAGATCTTGTCTTCGCACCGGATCTGGGGCCGAACAGGAAACAGCGGAGGTGGATTCGCTGTGGGTGAAACAGGGTACGGCGATCAGATCGCACGGATCTTGAAGAGATCCAAGGGCCGAGATTTGATCTCGCCAATCCCGCTCTTCTCCTTCGTTCTCTTCTTCGACGAACTGAGCGCGAGGGAGAGGGAAAGCGACGACGCTGGGTCTCCGACGTGGCGACGCGACGGCCACGACTGGTCGGGAAGCGACGCAGCGCGAGGTCGTCGGCGATGACGGGGCGGCGCGCGTCAATCTCGAGGGCGGCTCTGTTTGGGTTCAAGGAACAGGGGAGCGATCGGAGGAATGGGTTTGGGGTGTTGGCGACGACATAGGTGGTGAGGTATTGGGTGTGGCGAGGCGGCGAGGGGCTGACGAGGTGATGGGGGCGGTGACAGGCGATGGGTTGCGAGGTTGGGTGGGTGAAGACAATGGGTTTTTCGAAGTTTGGGAAATGGCGGAGGAGGTGTTTCTGTGGTGGATGGTGAAAGCGATGAAGGGTGGTAGAAGGCGAAGGTGATGGAAGACGAACGGAGAGGGAAATGGGTCGAAGAGGCGGGCGGAAGTGGGTTCTGGCGTGCGAGAAGAGCGGAGGAAGGAGAAGGTGAGAGCGGCGGGGGTTTTTAGGTCAGAACAGTGATTAGGGTTGGATTAGGGTTAGGGTAGGGTTTAAGTAGTAGGGTTTGCGGGTTCGTGGATTTTGGGTATCCGTTTCAAAAAGAGCCCAATAGGAGAAATGGTCAAAATGCACTAAAATGGAGATTAAAGATATAAATGAGAAGGAATGGTAAATTCTTCATGAATAACGACACAAATAGTACACAAATGAATTCGATAAAAGGACCAAGAATTTGAGTTGAGACGAAAATAATGATTTTATTCAATCTGAACAAATTACAGCATCTCAAATAGACGAGAGAGTACAATTGAGCAAAATACAGTATAAAATATAAATACGGGGAAACAGGAGTTACATATCGGGAAGACTTGATAGTAATAACAATGATTGTGCCCTTTCTTCAAACTTCAACCTCGATGATTCAATTTGATTGTAATCCATGAAAATGTTGATGTGCTCCGCCATCGAACCCCTTTTCGACAACTTCATGTTGACTAACTTCTTCAGGTGAAGTATCTGGTTAGCGACATTTGGTTTGTCAAATATGTCTGTCAAGATCTTCATTGCCTCCTTTGCGTTCTTTGCCTTCTCAAAGTAAAATAGTGACTTCCTTCTCAGCGACAACTAAATATGTCCAAGTGCCTTCTGATTCAATCTATTTCAAGCCGTCAACGCAACCAGATATACCTTCGTCCCTTCTAGCTTCATGCCAAACAATGGATCATCTAGATCCTTCTGTCGAAAATACACGATCATCTGTAACTTCCACATTGTGAAATATGTTCCATCGAACTCCTTGACTCTACTCTTGTCTCCCATTTCAATCATTGTTACCAACCTGGTGCTTTGATACGTTGAGTTCTAACTATGGAATAACTCACCAACGAGAAGCAAAGTAATAGAATCAAAAGCAAGATTACAAAAGCAATCAAAAGCCAACATACAAGAACACGAGACTCTTTTTGAGGTCCACCCAATACAATGACTACTTTCCCGAGCAGAGGCATTCGTGCGATTTCCACTAGAAATATGAAGAACAAGTTTACAATCTCTCAAGAACTCACCCCAAGGTGTAGGGTTTTTCTCTATCTTTCTCTCTCTCTAGAACGGCTGATTGATCACTCTATTATGATATTCTCTTAACCCTAAAATCGTACTCAATACAATATATATTGGTTTACATAAGAACATACCTCAGCTGTAGATGAAACAGCGCCGCGCGGTCGACTACAGTTACCCATCGAGC
This sequence comes from Hemerocallis citrina, assembly GCA_017893485.1. Lineage (NCBI taxonomy): Eukaryota > Viridiplantae > Streptophyta > Magnoliopsida > Asparagales > Asphodelaceae > Hemerocallis > Hemerocallis citrina. Next base: position 110,654,621 of record CM030362.1, read on the forward strand.
AAACAGAGAGCGAGACGGTCGACTACATGTTCCTTTGTGCGTTCCATAGGGCTTGACAGTCGACTGTCCTGCTCTCTGGAGGAGTGCTACCCCATTGCTTTCGACTGCAACTTTGTAGTCGATTGTACTTTCATTGCATGTACTGTTTGTGCATGTTGATGCTGTTGGATGTATAGGTATATTCTCATTATAATAGGATAATATTGTGTATATTATTCTATGGGGCAACACGGGTTTACACGTGTTATGTTTTAATATTGGAACGGGTTGAGTGGGCTAAAAGCCCAGTACCCTAAACCCAGTCTAATCTCTATATAAGCTGGTCTAGAGGTAGTGCCCTGCGATATTCCAATACTGATAAACAGGGTATAATATCTTAAGCGGCTAGAGATTAACCTAACCCTAATTTCCCCAAATCAGTATTAACAATCTTAAGATATTACTCATCTTCTACCTCTGGCCTTCGCCGTGTCCGACCAAGACTGTCGACGCCGTCACCGTCGTTGATCCAGATCACCGTCGTCACGATCTCAAAGGCTGTCGCCGTCGCTGATCCCGATCTTAGCCGCCGTCGAGGATCTTGATCGCAGTCGCCGTCGAGGACCTTGATCGCTGCGCCGTTGCGATCCCGCTCGCCGCAGCCGTCGTGATCCAGTCGCCGCCGTCGCCGTTCTGGGGCTTGATCAGATCGATTTGGTCTTCCATTGCTGTTGGATCTAGGGTTTGATCAGATCGAATCAAAGGGGCTGTTCTTCTCTGCTGTTTGAGTTTGGGGGTTTGGTCAGATCAGATCATTTTCTTGATTCGCTGTGTGCTCTCCAGATTTGGTCCATTCTAAACTCAGTTATTTTTCTGTTTAATAAATCACATAAGTAGTAACTATTTAGAAAGAACTCTCTATTGTTGGGAATCTATTGTTTATTCCTCTGTGATGGAAAAACATAGTCGTCCGTACGAGGTTCCCAAATTAGAGGGATTCAGTAGTGCTGAGTTTAATAGTTGGAAAAGAAAAGCCCAATACGGGATGAAATTCATGAAAATATTCTATACATGTCAAACAACATATGATGAGTGTGTTGAAGATGTTGACGATGCAACATGGGTAACTGATGAAGACTTATGTAGAGAGTTCTTATTGAACAGCATATCAGATCGCCTTGCAGACGTGTATATGAAATATGAAACTGCTAAACAAATTTGGGATAATCTACTAGATGAATTTAAGAAAGAAGAGAAAGTTTCTAAGGCACATCTAGTTGATAAGTTCATGGGTTTCACCTTTAAAGAAGAAAATGCAATCCTTCCTCAGGTAACAGATTTAGAAAATCTGGTAGGGAAACTAAAAACTGAAAACATTACTGTGTGTGATGAGTTCCTTACTGGAGCAATAATCTATAAGTTACCTGCTTCGTGGCTATCTTTTAAGACTGAGATGTATAGGTTGCCTGAACAAATTAAACTTGCACATCTAAAACGTTGCATCAAAGTTGAAGATGAGACTAGAACTAGGATGAATTTGGAATTGGTTAATAAACAACTTTCTACTGCTAATCTGTTAACCAATACCAAACGCACTCCTAAGTTCAAGAAGAACAAGTTTAATTTTAAAGGTGAACCAACTAAGTTAGAAGTCACGAAGAAAATTGCTAAAAGGAAAGGGAAATGCTACAACTGCAGAAAGTGGGGACATCATGCTTCTGAGTGCAGGCTACCCAAAGTGGAACAACCCAACATGAAAAAGGTGAACTTGTTGGAGGGGAAAACTGAGCCCACCAATTTTCTTTGTGTTGTTGGTGATGTAAAGGCCAGTACCTCTGCTAGTTGGTTGTTGGACTCGGGAGCCACCTGTCATGCTTGCAACGATGAGACCCTACTATCTGATCTGAGAGCTGCAAATGAATCAGTTTCAATGGCAAATGGAGAATCAGTGAAGGTGCTTCAGACCGGGACAGCGAATCTCAGTCTCTCCTCAGGTAAAACTTTAATTTTACAAAATGTTAAATATGTACCTGCTTTAGCTAAGAACTTGATCTCTATTAGCTTACTAAATCATGCTGGTATGGTTGTTACTATGATTAGTGGTAAAGCTATCTTGTCTGTAAATTCTTTTTATTTTGGTTGTGCTTATTTAGTTAATGGCATGTTCAGAATTAGTTTAGCAGATGAAGTAATCAACAATATTAGTTCCAAATTGTGTAGTCCACATACATGGCATAATAGGCTGGGACATGTGAACTATGTTAAGATTCTTAATGTTGCTAAAACTTTTAACTTGCCGATTGACACATCCATTAAAGGTGACAAATGTGAAGTGTGTGCTCAAACAAAGATAACTAGAAGACCTTTTCGTACCGTCTCTAGGAGCACACAACTACTTGAGTTGATACATTCTGACATATGTGATTTCAAGAGTTTTATGACACAAGGAGGTCGGAAGTACTTAATCACCTTTATAGATGATTACTCTAGATATTGTCACATTTATCTGTTAAAAACTAAGGATGAAGCACTAGAAAAATTCAAAGAATTTAAGGACCGTGTTGAGAATCAGTTAGATGCTAAAATTAAAGGATTTAGATCAGATAGAGGTGGCGAATATGTTTCATTAGGATTCAGAGAATTTTGTAACTCACATGGAATCATAGCAGAAACTACAGCACCCTACTCACCACAGTCAAATGGTATCGCCGAAAGAAAGAATCGAACACTCACAGAGATGTTGAATTCTATGTTATTGACTGCTGGATTACCTTCACAATTTTGGGGTGAGGCTGTATTAACTGCTAATAATATTTTGAACATGTTGCCACACTCTAAGTTACCTGCTACACCGTATGAATTGTGGCATAAACACACACCTAATTTTAATAAATTAAGAACATGGGGCTGTATTGCTTTTGTTAGGATACCTGACCCTAGAAGGCCTAAAGTGGGACCTCGAACAAATACGTGTGTGTATTTGGGTAGTGCAGTTGATAGTGCTGCAGACAGATTTTTAGATCTATCTCTCAACAAAATAATAGAATCAAGAGATGCAGAATTCTTTGAAGATATGTTCATCAAAGATAAAGGCATCTCATTATCTGAACCTGCAGACACAAGGAATGATTCACAACAGGAATCTAGATATACTTCAACTGACACTGAACCCTCACATAATGTTGAATTAAGAAGACTCTCTACAAGAGATAAAACACCTAGAACCTATGGTGATGACTTCGTGACATATGCACTAGCAGCTGACCCTGTTAGTGTTAAGGAAGCCTTAAGGTCTAGGGATGGTTTGCTTTGGAAAGAAGCAATTGATGATGAAATGGATTCTTTATTGCAGAACAACACTTGGGAATTGGTTAATTTGCCAGTAGGGGCTAAAACTATAGGAAGCAAGTGGGTTTTGAAGAAGAAACTTAATCCTGATGGAACTGTAGCTAAGTATAAAGCACGCTTAGTAGCTAAAGGTTATACTCAACAAAGTGGGGTGGATTATTTTGATGTTTATTCACCAGTTTGCCACATTGCTACAATAAGGATTCTTCTAGCCATAGCATCTATTGAAAAATTTGTTATTCATCAAATGGATGTTAAGACTGCTTTCCTAAACGGTGACCTCAATGAAGAAATCTATATGAATCAACCTGAAGGTTTTGTACTTAAAGGTTCAGAACATAAGGTCTGCAAATTAATTAAATCTTTGTATGGTCTAAAACAAGCACCAAAATTGTGGCATGAAAAATTCGATAAAACAATAAAGAGCTTAGGTTTTGAATCTAGTAATTCTGACAAATGCCTTTATTATCGTGATGAATCGAATAAAATTGTCATTATTTGCTTGTATGTTGATGACTTGCTAGTTGTTGGAAGTGACCTCTCTATTGTTATAGAAGTCAAAACCATGCTATCCAAACAATTCAATATGAAAGACCTGGGTGTTGTGGACACCATATTGGGTATGAGAGTGGGCTTTAGAAGGCAAGGAATAACCCTTAGCCAATCCCACTATATTAAAAGTGTGTTGAAGGACTGGGGATACAGTGATTGCAAAAGGTTTAATACACCTTATGATAATACCAAAAAGTTGACACCTAACGATGGTGCAACAGTGAGACAGTTAGATTACTCTAAACTTATTGGGAGTCTCATGTATGCAATGACATGCACCAGACCTGACATAGCCTTTGCGATAGGCATGCTGAGCAGGTTCACTAGCAATCCTAGTCAATTACACTGGAATGCCCTTGAGAGGCTACTGGGATACCTAAACGGTACCCAAGAGTTTGCTTTGTGCTACTCTGGTTATCCTTCAGTACTAGAGGGATACTCTGATGCATCGTGGTGCTCAGGAAATGGTGACAGTAGGTCCACTAGTGGTTATGTGTTTACACTAGGAGGAGCAGCTGTGTCATGGAAATCTAAAAGACAACCTGGTCTTGCCTTTTCATCCATGGAGTCAGAACTCTTTGCGCTATCTTCTGCTAGTGAAGAAGCGGAATGGATAAAAGAGCTATTGTTAGATATTCCTTTGAGAAGGTTTAGAGTAACCACTCTCAGTCTTTATTGTGACAATCAAGCTGCAAATATTGTAGCTAACAACACTCTCTACAATGGTAAGAGACGTGTTGTGAGCCTTAGACAGGCCAAGTTGAACTATCTCATTAAACAAGGGACAATTGCCCTTATTGATGTACGATCAGAAAAGAATGTGGCTGATGCCTTTACAAAAGGACTAAGTAGAGATCTAATTATCAAAACTGTGGGGGAAATGGGGTTAAAAACTTTTGAGGATAAGTTTTAACACCCTAGTTATTTTGATAAATTAGAATCCAAAGTTGAGAGCCATAGAGTAGTTCAAACTTTAAGCATCAACCTTGACAGTTGACATGCTTTAGATAATTAGAAAAGTTCTATGTATTTATTGTTGATATATAACTTCATTCCAAATTTGATGATGTTATATATGTTTCAAAACTTACATAAAATTATCTTTTATTCCAAAAGAAAGCATGAAAATTTGTCGATGTGTTTCCGATGTTTAGAACTGTTGTTATATCATTCCAACTTTGATGATATATCTCTTTTATGGGGTTTATGTTTCATTCCAATCTTGATGATTCAGAACTTAACCATAATTGATCTAACAATTCTATCATTCCAACATGAAACACAGTATAGTTCTTGTGTAGAAACTATAATAGTTCTTGTACTTTATTTTGATAAAGATACTTGATTGTGATGCTTATGATGTACCTTTGCATATCTATGTTGAATTGTACTAAGTTCTTTAGCATGAACTAGATACTCTTATACATTTCATTTGAACTCTAAGAGAAGCGACTCATGAGATTTCTATGTGTTATGTTTAAAACAGATGGCAGCAAAGGCAATGGAAATGAATCAGTCAACTTTGATTTTGAGAATGATGATTTGCTCGATATGGAGGAGTAGACACAAAAGAACTCGCAAGATTTGTTTGTCAATTGCTTGGAGAAACTTCTATTTCAAGTTTAAGACTCTTTATTTGATTGAGCTTAAAACTTTTCGTTTATTTTGAAGTTTATTGTTTGGTTGACTTGAGATTATGATTTTGCTTTGTTGGTTTAGTCTTTGTGAACTATTCATTTATGGTTTAGAACTATTTGATTATTTTGGTTTAGTCATATTTGAACTATTCAAGTTATAATTGATTTAGTCTATGATCCATGTTCTTTATGATTCAATAATGTTTGAATTTTTGTGATCCAATATTATAACATTGCTTAGCCTAATATACTGAGAATATAGGAGGAGATTGTTGGATGTATAGGTATATTCTCATTATAATAGGATAATATTGTGTATATTATTCTATGGGGCAACACGGGTTTACACGTGTTATGTTTTAATATTGGAACGGGTTGAGTGGGCTAAAAGCCCAGTACCCTAAACCCAGTCTAATCTCTATATAAGCTGGTCTAGAGGTAGTGCCCTGCGATATTCCAATACTGATAAACAGGGTATAATATCTTAAGCGGCTAGAGATTAACCTAACCCTAATTTCCCCAAATCAGTATTAACAGATGCTACCACTTGCTGCTCAACTTCTTGTGCATCTTACACTTGCTTGCTCCCACTTCGATGCATTTACTTGTCAATCTTCAACCCATTATCGTGCATTGGATCCACCAACCCCAACAGGTGATGCCTCTATGTTAAAACCGACCCTTGTGGCAGCAGTTCCTGCAATTCTAGACCGTGTCCAAGCTGGAGTTAAGAAGAAGGTTTGAAATTCTACACTGACATTCAACACACAATTCATGTTCTTTGGGAGTACATCAAATTCTATTTTCGTTTCTGTAGATTGAGGAGAAAGGTGGGATATCCAAAAAGCTTTTCAGTGTTGTATATAGATCGTTGACTCTCAGCAATTGAAGGGAGTTGGCTTGGAGCCTAGGGTCTACAAAGGGTTTCTATGGGATTCCACCATTTAAAAACTGATACGTCAAGTACTTGGAGTATATATGTGTTTCGTCCTCTGTGGTTCAGCTCCTTTATCTGAAGATACACAGAGATTCATCAATATATGCCTGCGGTTAGCTATCTTGTTACTCCAGGAAAAAAAAAAACTGAAAACCCTTTGTTCTGGTGTGATATCCCCTTCATTGAATTGAAGCTTTGCATGTTAATTAGTAATCTTGAGGGCTTCAGTAGGTCAAGGGTATGGATTAACCGAAACATGCGCTGGTACCGCTTTCACTGAGAGCGATGACAGGAGTGTAGGTCATGTTGGTCGACCTCTTACATGCTGAGGTTTCGGAAGATCCCTATCATATCATGATTAATATACAGTTCCTTAACCTTCGTCACAACTTTGGATAGGGATATTTAAGATTAACAATAAACTTCATTTCTTGTAAATGATGTATATACGGACTATTCTAGTTTTATTTACAGCTCATGTCTTGGGACAAAGGTGGCTATACCATTTCAAATGCGCCAGTGCCTTGTGGTGAAGTTGTAGCTAGTTGGCGGTTTCAGTACTGTAACTAAGGGGTACTTTAAGAACGAGGCAAAGACCAATGATCGAGGTTTATAATGTAAGATCCTCCTTCCTGTTTCATTTCACAAAAATGGGCTAGCTAATATTGGGACTTACATATATTTTATTTATTTATCGGCCATTGTATTAGGTGGATGAAAGCGGAATTAGATGGTTTTACACGGGCCGGGGACATTGGACGGTTTCACCCTGATGGTTGTCTCGAGATCATTGATAGAAAGAAGGATATCGTGAAACTTCAACATGGAGAATACATATCTCTAGCAAAGGTATGCATTGTTTTTCTTCTTAATGTTTCATGATTTGGTCACATATGTATTGAGTGTAAAATATTGCTTTAGATGTTTTTGAAGGTTCTCATTCATATATATATATATATATATGAATAAATTCATGGCTTCGCTCCTGGTTATTGCAGGACTAATCTTACGTTGAATTTCATTTAGTCGAATTTCAAAATGAGTGATTCAATCAGGAAATTTTATTTTTACAGGTTGAGGCAGCACTAACACCAAGCAATTATATAGACAGTATTATGGTGTATGCTGACTCTTTTTTTTTTCACATTCACCGTGTTGCCCTGGTTGTGCCTTCACGCAGAGCTGTAGAGGCCTGGACTAAAAATTCCGGGATTCAATACAATGATTTATCTGAACTTTGCCAAGTTATCAAACAAGTCCAGTGGTCACTTGACAAGGTTAGTGTGCAAGCCGATAGGAGTATTATTATTTCTTATTGGATCTTGCTATTCCTAGGATGAGTTTTACCATATTGACCCCGAAGGTCATATGTAATTCTGTATTTAAAATGTGCAGGTGGCAAACGCAACGAAGCTCCACAAGTTTGAGATCCCTGCTAAAATCGCGTTGATGCCAGACCCATCGAAACTCCCGAATCAGGAGTGGTAACTGCTGCCCTCAAGATAAAGTTCGAGTAACTGAAGACCAAAATTTCTGCAAGGCGAAAACCCCGCTGAAAATAAAAGTCTTCCTCTGGCTGGTTCTGAATGACTCTATTCTGACTCGAGAGAACCTGGCCAAACGTCAACCGAATATTGACCCCTCCTGTGGGTTTTGCAATGCTAGTACCAAGACCAGAGACCATCTTCCTCTGGAGTGCCCCATGAGTAAAGCGGTCCTCGTCGAGGTCCTCAGTGCCCTGGGCACTAATGAGTACCCTACGCTGTATGAGGATCTGTGGATAGGACCGACGTTCGCTGCTGTGAGACGTTCTATGGGAGAAGCTCGGTTTATCGCTATCGCCGCTACGACCTGGGTACTTTGGCTAGATAGGAATAACTGTTACTTTCGTGGGACTAGTAATAGTATTTCTGGTAATTTAACTCACATTATGCATCTTATTTCGTTTTGGGCTACAGCTACCGTGTCAGGTCCTCGAGGCAGGATTGTCAGCGTTTTCCAGATGGAGGAGTACGATGATGAAGAAATCGAGATCGGGCCAGCGCTCGCCTGAAGGAAGATGCAATTCTATTCCTCGGTCCTCTTACTGTTGATTGATCCCCACCCCTCAGGGTTTGTTGGGGGATTCAGGTGTTGTACTTCTGATGGGAGCTTGCTTATGTCTGTCAGTTGTGTCCCTCCCCCATGTTTGCAGGGAGTTGTGTTATTTTGTTGGTATGACTTTGCATTTTGCCCAATTTTTTGAGTTTGTTTCATTAACTCCTTATTAATAAAAAATGGTGGTTGTTCTCCGCCTTTTCCTTCAAAAAAATAAAAATAAAATAAAGACCAAATTCAAAGATGAACTCCAAAAGCTTTCCGCATAAAACATAGCACTGTTCTTCTTTCGTTTTGGTTCTCTGTTTGCATTTTGATGCTCTCCTTTACTTATACGATATGTATAATGAATCTACTCTTCTTTGTCAGACAATTTAATGAACAGTTTTCAGCAAGGTTCATGAAGGTTCGCAAAATAAAATTTTGTGCGGATCCGTAATAGCAAAAGAAGTAAGAAGCATATGTAGTTACCATTGCAATCGATGAACAATTGCAAAATTACAGTTCTTGATGTTACCCTGAAAATTTTATTTCATCACTTATTAGTTATCAGTAGTTCAAATAGTTCGTATATTCATACACACCCGAGTTCTTTTACAAGAGTGAACAGATTTCATGCCTCCCTCTTGCAGTCAAATATAGTACTCAAAACACCGATAGCCGGACCAGGCTTACAATTTAGATGAGTCTCATATCTTACAAATTATCAAAACACTATGGCAATATAGTGCATATGAGCTGCATACCACAAGAAGCTGTATTCAATTATCTTAGTAATTACACACACCCATATATATAGTTCATGGTGCATTAGTAGAAATTTCTATCAGTGAGGTACATGTATCCGAACTGATTCTGAAGCAGAATCTAATGCGGGAATACCCGGCTTCATCTGCGTCATCATTTGTACTGTAGAGGCAAATCTTTGGTACGAGCCGTATTAGAATTTCTGTCTTTTCTACTGAAAACTTTAAAGAAATAAGAAACCTCCCAAAATCTTAATCGCTCTTTGTGGCAGTTGAGGATATGCTAGTTGGCAGTGCCGAAAGAGGAGGGCGCAGTAGAACATACAATGATGGACCCACGATTGGTATCAGAGCAACAAGAAGAAGCCATAAACCTTTGTCCCTGCCACGAGGAAACCACACAATTTTCAGATTTCACTATCGTTTCTTGTGAACTAGAAATATAATGTTCATACCATTTCCTGGAAGTCATATCATTGTAGACCCAAAAGGGAGCAAAGGCTGAGAGGAGCAAAAAATCTATGCTCATAATATGGATCTGTATTGACAGTGTGCAAAAGAATTCGATTATCCATTATCCTAGAGATGCCTACCATTCAGAGAGAAGTTAACAGTAGAGATATAGAAAAGAACTTACAAACTTGCTTTCTCTGAAGTATTGGAAGAATTCTTTCCATACATCAGCATTTGCAAATCCAGCAGATGCAATTAATGCTAAACCGGCAGCAAGCACTACCTGATTTGCAATGGAGTTACTTTTGTTCTACAGACTGAGATCTAACCTAACATTCTTTTCTGTTTTTAAAAAGAGTTAAAATTTACCAAGAATTAAATCAATTTTTAAGTATAATTGTTTCTTACAGTTGGAGTTATCTTCGATTCAAAAAATTTCAGATACCATCTCTTAGTTTCATCTTCACTAACTGCTGGTGGTGGCGGCTTCCAAAGAACAAAATATGGGATCAGAGCATATGCACCACCAAACATTGAAAGTACAAGAAAGGGCCAGACAGGGATCTTGCTTGAACTGCACTAAATAGGATAACTAGAATTCACTTGGCTTGTAGAGAAAATAAGTGTGACAAAATTGTGATATAAAAAAGTTTTTAGTTGTTTTTATTTAGCCGGGTAGTCAAAATTTTCAAGATTACAATCATTTAAACCAATCGGTTGTTTTAGAAGCAAGTGATACAGAAGAAGAGTAAGAACAAAAGTTTGAAATAACTTAGTTACCTTCGACCACTTGGAATAAAAAGCATACTATAAACGACGGGCCAAAGACCCATCATGTTCCACACAGCAACAAGTACTTCGTTCATTTGGAAGCCATCATCTCCTTTCAGGAATAGCAGCTTTTGCAAGAAATACATATCCCTGACCTGGAAATAAGATTAAAAAAAACTGAAAAGATTTAAAGAATGCAAAAGGGTGAGAATAAATGTTGTATGGGACTCATACAAAAGTAATGTGTCAACTTTGAATATTTTTTTGCAGACTTGGTGCATCTTACTAGGGTTGCCTTGTAACGCAACATGGTTAAAACACACACTATAAGCTCATTAAGTCTTCTTCATATATTAAAAGCAAGCATACCAGTTAGTCGGTTTCGGCTTGTGGGCCAGGCCCATGCTTGGAGGCCCACCCTAGGAGGTTGGTTAAGCCCTAAGTAATGAATCTCCCATCATGTCCTTGGTGAGATACTTTTATAAGTAATGCACCATCTTATGGCAAGAGATAAATGAGGAGATGAAGGAATATATTCGGAAAATATTCTTGTCTCACCATACTCCTCTTATTCTCCCCATTTAAATAGAGGGGTAGAGACTAGGATTAAGTAGTAGACCACACACCATGAAATATGACATAGATCGAATCCTCATATCAATCTCTCAAAATCCCTACGAAGAGAAAGAAGTTCTCTCTGTTGCTCTCTTCCATACTTGCCATCCTTCCACGTGACATTGTGAACGAAGGTATGGAATTTGTGCGTATTCTCATCAGTAGGATCCATCGCCGTCCATACGAGCACTTCGTTGAGGTACTTCAGGCTATCAAGGAGATCACTGCTTCTGCTTCCGCTTCCGCTTCCGCTACGGCAAAACCCAATGTAAGGCTGACTCTTTTGTAGAATTATGCTAGGGTGTATGTTTATGTGAACTCTATATGGTACGGTTTATGTAGAATGGCCAACAATATCCACATCCATAATCAAATGATCATATACTCAATTCACACTAGTCCTCTACAATGTTTCAATGGGATGAAAATTTACTTTTATAATTAGTGGAGTATTTGTTAAAGTCTTCGCTGCGCATGTATTTCATGCTCTCTTGTAAAAATATAACTTTGATATCTTAAAAAAATAAAGAAAATCATCTTCCAAAATATTTACAATAAAGAAAATGAACTAGAAGTAATAACACATTCACCATTTATAGCATTTTTGCACAAATGAATAATGATGATAATGACATGTCCAACTTGACCCGACGATAGTGATGGAGGGAGCAACTCTCTCTATTGAGTTCAGAAATTTTTCCTTAAGACATCTATTGAGCTGTAGTTAATAAATTAGTACAGCATACACATGGCTCTACTTGCAAATACTAAGACAAAAATTTCATTACCCAAGACACACAAAAAACAGTAACTGCAACAGACTATTTTACCCAAAAAGTTGTTTTCTGACACTCTGTATCAATTGTAACCCAACTAGTCGCTATATTATATGTAAAAACATAGTTTTTATGAGGTTAGGAGTACTTAGTTGTTTGCTTTGTCCATCTTTTTAAAAATTCATCAAATTTACTGGAAAGGCCTCAGCATAAATGCCATTGCATCTTTTTTTCAAGAGAAAATTAAAGGATCCATGTAGTTTGAGATTCTTCTTTGATTTACACAAAGTAACCAATATTTAAATTTAAAGAAATCAAATAATCTGCAGAGGAAAAAGCAACCATTAATTTCCCTGTTTCTTCATATTTTGGTTGTAAAAGTTGAGATTTACTTTCCTTTCTTGAGTGAGGTCAACATAATATGAAAATGTAGTCTGTATACTATTTAATCTACTAAGTTTACCAGTGGATAAGTGCCGTAGGCACGTCTTCTGAACGATGCAGTATATGAAAAGCATTGTAAACAGTAAAATATATGCAATCCTATTTGACTAGCAAATCACGTAGGTCAACATTTATATGCAAGACCATCTGGTTAGTGACTACACGATAAGTTATTAAAAACAATTCGAATGTCGTCAAATAATTACATACTAAAACAATTCGGGGTGGTTTGGTTGGCTGTAAAAAAAATGAAGAAAGGGAAAAGCACTGTAGCGAAAGCAATTCCTTGGATTTGATTTCTTTAAAGTAGTTTGGTTGAATATAAGTTTACTATAGCAATAATTAAATGTTAGCTTTGTTTTTGTTTTAAATGAAATTAATCCAAAATTAAGCTTAATTAGATGTAATATATATAAATGTTATGTAGATCGTATTTACGGTAATTTTTATCGTACATAACAACCCTAAATATATTATATTCCCGATATATATCCCTATATATTCCGGTATGTACAAAAATTCATAGGCCGACACGACATCGGCATCCAACAGTTAAATCATTGCCCTCACCACAATTATTCCCTCTTCCTCTTCTCATCCTGTCTTTGAACTAAATAACATCAAAAACTTGATTCAGATCAACTTAGACCATGATAACTTCATCCTATGGCAGACCATAGTCAACCGACTCAACCCTATTCGCAATAGTCATGATGTTCTTTGCATGTTAATGGGACTTTTGACGGGAATGATAAATTTGTCCCAAATCCTGCAATTGTTACTTGGAAATGAGTTGATGATCGTGTTTGTCTCCTGGATCAATGCTACTCTTTCAAATGATATTTTAAAACAAATCCTGAAGCCATACCAATCCCTCATTGCGCATGAAACACGGCTTGAGTTGCCACTGAATCTATGTTCTAGGTTGAAGATGCAGTTCAAAAATTTAATGAAGACTGATCAATTGATCAATCAATGTCTACTTATTTGCAGTCAATCAAATCAGTTTCAAATTCCTTAACAGTCATTTGTCATCCTCTATCTTATGATGATCCTGTCTCGCAAGTCTTGAATAGTCTCCCGCAAGAGTATCACACTTTCATTACAACTTTAATGGCTCCCCTTAGTTTGTTAAACTTCATCCTCCTCTACTTGCTCAAGAATAGGAGGCTCAAGAATAGGAGGAAGATGAGAAGTTGGCTACCCTTACTCCTCTAGATATCATTGCTTACATATACACATCACAAATATGTAATTTGACATATCTGTCCTTCCACACAATACATAGATAGTATCTAGGAGTTAGGTACAGGACCATACTATCTAGTTACTCTGTTATCCTTATTTCTTTCTCTCATCAAACCATTTAATATTTATATCAGTCCATTTACTCCTTTATTTACGTAGGAGTCATTTCAGATGCGGAAATGTGCAAGGGAATCTACGATTCTCTTGTGCGTGACTTCATTTGGTTAAACAAATACTTCCAATACCATTTTTAAACGCTACTGCATCCTTAAATAATAGCACCTTTCCAACCAAATACTAATATTCGAAATGAGTATAACACTGTTAAATAGGCATTTACTGATTCACATGTATTCATTAATCCCTAACTTCAGCAGCTCTTATACTAAAATGCTTGACATCGATACCAAGGGATAATGTCCCTAAACGGTATAAGGTTATCTCACTTATTTGAGTATAAGAAAATTAAGCTCTCTCGTAGGATCTATCCTATCCAAGACTCAAATATATTTCATACCGTTCTTCCGCATCCAGCCTATGCCTACTAAAACAAGTAGTGTAAAACACAAGCTCATTTATACTTATACTTGGACTTATTTATACTTGGACTTATAAATCAATCAATCCGCAAAAAAGAATCAAATATACAAAATCAAGAAGACAGAGAGAAGAAGTGGGGCTCATCGTAGCGGAAGAAGAGGGGGAGCTCAGTGGATTAGGCGGCACAGAAGAAGAGGATATGGAAGATTCAGCATAAGCGGAAGAGAGAGGAGTCGCGGTGGGCGGAGGCGGCTCGGATCGCCTGAGCGGCGAGCGACGGCGGTGGCTCCGACGAATCCATGGCACCCGGCGGCGGATCTAAGGTGGATCTGAGGTCTTGGAAAGTGGAGGATCTAGGGTTTCCCTGACTCCGGTACGCCATAGCAGAAGACGCAGGAAGTTGGAGTTGAGATCAGATAGGAACACTTATGTGAGAACTAATCGGAATTGGTGATGAATTGATTTGGGGGAGAAAGGGGAGAAATAGAGTGGGAGTTTTATTATTATGTATGTATGCTACAAGGCCTACATGACAAATTAGATCTCGACCATTGAATTTGAGTTTTGGGTTTCAAATTTTTTTTTGGGGGGGGGGGGAGGGGGAAAATGTCTTTTGGGAGGTTAGATCTGGACCATTGATTTCCTTCAAATTGAAGGAGAGCCACTTGATAGCTTTTCTTTGTGTTTTATTATATAGATATAAGAGATGCATATAAAAATACTAACTGTTATACTATCAAGTACCAACTTAGAACTTGCTTGGAGACAAAGTTAGATACCATAGGGGTCTTTTAAGTGGAGGTGCATGTATTCAACCTATAGGTATGTCTCTACCTCAACTTGAAAGATACCCAAAGGTAGATAATAATTTGAGTTTCTCTGAAGTTAAGATAGCTCCGGGTATCTTACCTTTTGAAAGCCAACAAGTTAAAATATATATACATATCTCACAACCCAAAAAGTTTCCAAATGGACCATATGTAGGATGTGTAATACCCCAAAATTTTGAATAATGTTAATTCTAAAGATGTTTTGAAATATTTGCAATTATGAATTGATGGGAGGGTTTTTTTTAAAAAAAATACGTAAGTTGGGGATTTTACTGTAAAAGAAATTTGGAGAATTAAAAAAAGCGATAATAGGTCTCTTCTCTCCCCTTCGGTTACTTTTATGTAGCATCCAAACACAAACGAAAGGGGGGGAAAAAGGAAAGAACGAAAAAGGGGAGGGGGGGAGGGGGAGAGATGGTGATGATGAGGAGGAGGAGGAACCATGGCAAAGGAAAACATGGAAAGAAAGAATAAAGGTCTCATCGAAAATGTCAATGTCGATGTAGAAAGGGTAGATTAGATCTAATTTTGGATTTCTCTAAATTATTAAGGTGAGCGGTGATTCATATGCTTCGTTGTGATTTAGTTTCTCTAAAGAGTAATTGTGATTTATGAATTGACTTAGCATTATACCCTTTTCATGATTTTATTTATACATATGTGCTTGTTGATGCAACTTTTGAAGGCTGTGGAATATGAACTTGATGCGAGATTTAGATTCTTCTGTAATACTGGTTTAATGAACTGTTGGGTCTATTGACGATTTTGGATGAAAGTCATGTTTTTGTGGTTGTTAATTTGTGTTTATTTTTGGATCGTTGGGCTATGTAAATGACTTGTTTTTATTTGGGTGCATCGGGTTGTTTCTCAAATGGTTATACGAGGTGAATTTTTATTTTTCGGGAATAATTATAAGAGGTGATGCATACAGTTTTGTAAAGTTATGAATGATGAATGTAAAGGTTCATCTTTTGAGATTTGGTAAAGAGAATAAAAGCTTGTATTCATCACGTGCTAGGGCGCACAGAGACCTTTAAATGGTCGTCGTATCCGTGTCGAATGTGTATCGGGTGTCGATACTCCTTAAATACTTTCGGGTAGCACTGTCAACAAACCCGATACGTGGAACCAACCCGGACCCGACATTGGACCGGAACAGACCTGGTCTATTGCGGATCGGGTTTGGGTCCGCTCAAAATGGACCCGAACCTGGACCAAACCAAAATAACCCTAGCCCTGCTATATACTTAATCCCCAACAAATTTACATCTTCCTCCTCCCTCACTCCCCTTTTAGGGCTTATATATTTTTTTCCCAAACTCAAAATCGCCATGAACAACCTCGAGAAAGCGATCCTCCCAAACCTTGAACCCTCCTCCAACCCCTCCCTCCTCTCCCACGTCAACTCCTCCACCCCTCCCCCCACCCTTCTCCGCACGTGCCTCCACCTCTTCCTCCACCCCCTCCCCCCACTCCCAATTCTGATCCCTCCACAACCACCTCCTCTCCCCCTCCCTCAACCTCCCCCTCCTCTACTTATCTTTCCATTCTTTAACCAACTCAATCTCCCAATTCCTGCCCTTTATTCGCAACAAGCTCGTTCAAACTCTCGCCTTCTTGATCCGCCTGGAGTACCCGGTGCTTGCCGCTAGGCTCTTTCTGCTCGTCGTTACCGGACCCACCGGGTAGCATGTTTTTAAGAGGACTCGAACCCGGAACCGGTTGTCACGGGTCAGGGTAATGCAGGACTTGACCCAACCCGATACCAGTGCTACTCCAGGGTGCGTACCCAAGTAGTACCATTTTTTAATACAATTTTTACAACTTTTAGACACGATTATGTTTAGATGAATGTTGGGGTTCCTGAGTAATTTCAAAAGCTTGTTATTTACAGTTATGCTCAAACATAAAATAAGTCTACCTAGATATTTGATAGTTGGATGATTATTTCTTTTCTCCAAAATGCTCATAACTAAACATGTTTGCATTTTTAACAAGATAATTTTTTTTATCCATAGATATGTAAAATATTTCATATTTAGCATACCCATCAACACACCAATATACTACTTTTTTGTAAAACCACGTATCCTCATACCCATATTGTGTCATACCTGTACCCAGTACCTGTACTGTGCGTCATAGATCACGTGTTAATATTGTTAGAATACAAGTACAATTTTTCTCAATCTTTCTACAACTTCGAAGTTTTAGCCTAATGACATGCTCTCACATGGTATCCCCATGTTTGAATCTTTCTGGGTGTGTTTATATACTTTCAGAATTTTATATTTAAAAAAAAACATTTCATTGCGCACGTCTAGGTCTCGACCCACAATTTGTTGGGCATTTATCTCATTTCTTTGGCCCATTAAAAAAATAAAAAAATGAGTGCTCGGGTGTGTTAGAATACAAGTATAATTCAACCTCAACCCTTCTACAACTTCGAAGTTTTAGCCTAGTGACGGGGTCTTTCACAAATATACCGGTATATGAATCTAAATTTAAGTAACTCATATGGACCACAATTAGAACAACCACAGGAGAGACCAGTAATTTTCCTATTAAAGTAGGTTTACACCAAGGTTCGGCTTTAAGCCCCTACCTCTTTACTTTGGTTATGGATGAATTGATGCGAGGAATACAGGATGAGGAGCTTTGGTGTATGCTTTTTTCCAATGACATCGTCTTAGTAAACGAGACTAGAGCATGAGTAAATGCTAAATTAGAATTGTGGAGAGAAACTTTGAAAGCTAGAGACTTTCGGATAAGCAGAACTAAAACAGAATATATGGAGTGTAATTTTAGTGATATTCGGAACACAACTGAGAAAGTAGTAAAGTTTGATGGCTAAGAGATATCTAAGGGAGACCGTTTCGGATATTTAGGCTCGATTATACAAAGAGATGGGGAGATTTGTGAAGATGCTATATATATGATCCAAGCAGGGTGGCTTAAGTGGAGAAGTGCCAGTGGTGTTTTATGTAACAAACGTATACCTTTAAAGTTAAAGAAAAAAATTTATAGGACGATTGTTAGACCAGCAATGACGTATGAAGCAGAGAGTTTGGAAACAAAGAAACATGTCCAAAAAATGAGTGTCACAGAGATGAAGATGCTAAGATAGATGTGTGATAAAACAATGAAGGATAGAATTAGAAACGAGCATATACGAGACATGCTCAAGGTAGCTCTAATCCAAGATAAGTTAAGAGAGAATCGCCTCAGGTAGTTTGGACATATCACACATAGACCTAGTAGTACTCCTGTTAGAAATAGTGATTTGATAAGTATTAGGGGTAGAGAAAGACCTAAACTAACTTGGGTGGAAACGGTGAATAAAGATATGATAGTTTGTGACCTTACAGAAGATATTGTGCCAAATCGAGCAGAATGGAAAATCAGGATTCATGTAGCCGACCTCAACTAGTTGGAAAAAAGGCTTTGTTGTTGTTGTTGTTGTTGTGTATGGACTCTCAATGTGTCCACTCTATAAGTGCTGAGATTTACGCAATTTATTTGTCCAGCTACGGATTATAATGGGGGATACCTTATTAATCGGAGTATGTAAGTATTGACCGCATTGAGAAGTGGGAGTACCTACTTTCTATTAGATGAATTATATTTTTAATCTCCATATAGCATTTATAAAATGAGGTTTTAGTGTTGGATGTATTTGTTGTAAGAGGAAAAATATTTGAAGTTTGTCTTATAAGTATTTATGAAATTTTGAATTGTCTTATTGGTTTACCAATAGGCTAGTAAGTGAAGCGTAACCCCACCACAGTTTGTTTGCAAAATTATGAGAGATTTTAGAGCCATAAGCATTTTGTACATAAGGTTGTAAGGATTTAGCTAGTATTGTTTATGTCTGATACTCATGTTTTCATCGAAGAGGAAACACAGTTGGTGGATATTTTGTCCAATTATAGATATGTTGATCATTTTGTAAGAATATTTGTTGTGAAAGATTAATTGATGTTCCCATTATTTACTAGCAAATGCCCCCGATTGTGTGTGCCCGGGTTTGGAGCGTTATAAGATGACTGAGGAATCTAGATCCAGGTTGTTAATGTCCGTACATGAACAGTATCGAGGCACAAACATTTTTTTATATTGGCTTCATGTTGACCATATAGGATTGGTGTATCTAGTTTTTTAATATTTATCTCAGATTAATCACATCTCTCAATAATCATGAAACTCCATGAGTTTCATGAACTTGCAGTAACATATCTCTTACATAAGGTCAGGTATGTTTTCCTTTGGTAATTTTTTTTCCTAATTAAAAAATTGTAGGTTTGATTTTTGTCGGGGTTTTATCAGGTTGAATCAACCGAACTACAATGCATCTATGCAAATCCCCACTTTGGATCGCCGATCCGGATTCTTTGAAGGAGGACAGGGTCAATCCCTCTAAAATCAGTCCATTCAAGCCGATCCTTTAAACTTGATCTAGAAACCTTAGGATACTCTCCTTACTTCCTTTGCAACCAAAAAAATGAACTAAAAATAGAAAAAGTGCATCTAAAAGCAGTAAAACATCTTCAATATCCCCATCTCTACTATTATACCCGAAAAATTGAGATTACGCAAAACAACGATAGCAAATTAATTCAAACCGATCTCAACCACACATTTTTAAGTCATAGCATATGAACCATCCACCCCACCAAATAAAATTCAACTACTCAACTATTTAAGTTATACTAACCATCCCCACCACCCAATTAAGTAGAGGTTTGCTAACTTCCCGTATCACACCTCTACCTACGCTCAAAAAGTTAACTTTACCTCCATTTTTTTTTGTTGTTTGGGAAAGCAACTAAAGTTAACTCTACTACTTCGGCGGGAAAGAAAGTAAGGTTTGGCAAAGTTTAAATAAATTAGGTTTGGCTCCCAAAAAATGCAAACAATGCAAAGTTAAGAAAACCAAGATTCGAAAGATAACTCCACAAGGCCCGGTTGGATACAAGGTAAGATACATGTAGGTAATTGTTAAGTGGAGGTACAAGTATGTTGTACCTCCATTTTCTTTTTGATGAATCGGATAGAGACAAAAGACTCCAGCCCACCAAATATATAATAAAAATCAGTAACTGTACCTCCATTTTCAGTTTGAAAGATTAAGGACCTGTTTGGGTACAAAGGTACCTATAGATAATTTGGGTGAAGGTAGAAGAATGTAACCTATAAATACTTGTACCTCCATTTTGGCTTAACAAATAAATTGGTTGGGTTGGAGTTTAAATACCTACCATATCATATGGTTTATCTTAACTTTGAGGTGAAAACACGGAGGCAGCATACCTCCAAAATATGAACAAAATGCACCAAAGTTTTGATAACTACATGCAAAGAAGTCACTTCTACTAACCATTGCCTAATTCGATTGGATTGGAGGTCAAATACCAACAGTTATCTTAACTTTCAGATAAGAAACATGGAGATAACATAATTCTAAAATATGATTCAAATGGATCAAAGTTTATATATCTGCAGATATACAAGTCACCTTCACTAACCTTTCTATCCAAACAGGCCCCAAACTCTAGTTAATCCTAACCGAACACATTGTCAAACACACCCCAACCGCATAATTTATATCTACATCAAATCAAATCGAAAAATTCAAAAACCAACACATGTGCTTTATAACTAGAAAACACGAAAAGGAGGCAACATTACCGGAGTTTGGTTAGGTGAAAGATTGACAACATAGTACATCAACCCAGCCCAAAACCCAAACAGCAAAATCGAAGTCGACCAATCATTTCTCATCCCTTCAGTTGCCCCCATTGGGCCTCTCCCTTCTTCCACAACTGGTCCTTTTGGGTCAATAGAATTGTGACAAATCTGTAAATACTTGAAATTGGGTCTGAGAATCAATGGTTTGGGAGTAAAGCTTGGAGCTTTAGACGTGAATGGTATTTGGGTTTTGTGGATTGGGGCTAGGGTTTTGGGGTGAGTTGGGAAGTTGCAGGAGATTGGGTAGGATTTGGGGATTGAGAGGATGAGCATTTTGTAGTGTAGGTGAAGAACGAAAGAGGTGGCTTGTTTTTAACTGAAAAAACGAGTTGGCTTTTGTGGAGTTGTTCCCGAAATGGACCACTTTTTAAAACTAATTTTCAAAATAGACAATTTTTGAAACTAATTCCGAAAATAAACCAGTCTTCATAGACCGCAATTCTAAAATTGTGTTTTTTCGATGCCGTAGTTCCCAATTGCGACCTTAGTTAATTTTATTTGGCTACAGAGACTTCAAGACTTCGAGACTTCGACAAATTTTTAAAGTAAAAATGTGTTAAATATAGACCGCACTTCCCAACTGCGGCATCTGTTATAATCAAACTTTTTTCCTTATGTTTATATATATATATATATATATATATATATATATATATAGGGAAAGCTTCGGTTGAGCACTACTCTAGTGCTCACCGCGTGAACACTAGGCCTTCGGGCGTTCATATCGAAAATCCGAACCGTTCACATTGATCTACACATCTAAATTAGTCTAAATATGTAAAATCAAATCATTTGAAATTCATTTACCCATCCATTGAAGTGTTACAAAATTGTATGACTGAAAATCATTGTTTTTATAGTCACATGATGGATGGGCAAATGAATTTCAAATGATTTGATTTTACATATTTAGACTAATTTAGATGTGTAGATCAATGTGAACGGTTCGGATTTTCGATATGAACGCCCGAAGGCCTAGTGTTCACGCGGTGAGCACTAGAGTAGTGCTCAACCGAAGCTTTCCCTATATATAGGCAAATGCTCCATTGAAAACGGGTGTATTTTCAACGGGTTGGAAAACACAGATCTGAGCCGTTGGATCGCTCAAGATCTTAATCAACGGCTCAGATCGAAACCCACTAAGCGCTCCCACTAAGGGTTGTAAAAGCGGAGGGGAAATTTTGGAATTTCACGCCAATAAATGCTTAAAACTTAGCATTTTTTTGGAGTGAAGTTTTTTTTTTTTGGAAAAACTTATACTTAGGCTGTTATTGGGAACAACGGCCTAGGTTGTTTGAAGTTTTTTTTGAAGAAAATTATACTTAGGCCGTTGTTGGGAACAACGGCCTCGGTTGTTTTTTTTTTTAAAATTCAACCTAGGCCGTTGTTGGAGTATGTACATACTCAGATCTGTACATACTCAGATCTGAGCCATCTCCCTCATTCTTCGACAACTCTCTTTCTCTCAATCTGGAGCTCCCGAAACCCAATCCCCAAACCCTAGCTCTACTCCAACATCCTCTCTCTCGATTTGAAACTCTTCTCGATCTCCTCATCTTCTCGATCTATCTCTATCTATCTCTCCTTCTCCCGAATACCCCAAACCCTAATCCAATCTGAAATCTCCCCAACTCACCCGAACCCTAACACAAATTCTACGATACCGTAGACTTTATAACTTGTTCGTCTACAGCAGTGGCTCCTCACATCTTCGACAACTCTCTCTCTCTTTGGACTAGGTAGTCACTTTTTCACAATTTAGTATAATGAACTATGTTAATTTATTGAATATTTTTTTAGTTTTTGAGTTTGATTTTTTGTACTATGCATAGTATTCTTCAATTTAGAGAGTGTACAATTTTTTTATCATGTGTGTTGTATATACTTTGTGGACATTTTTGTAGATGTAGAGTGTTAGTTGTAGTTGTAGAATATAGGAAAAGCAATCAAACGAGATCCAAAAATTCTAAAATTTGACGACTTGGTCGGTCTCACCACGTAGAAGGCAACGCAATTTGTAGTGGCGATTTTCATCTCACGGTTTGCAAGATACGTCCGTTTATCATTTTTATTCAATAAAATAGATATAAAGCGATACATAGTCGTATATTACAAACCAAGAGTCGGAACTCACCTCTGCAAGTTGCGTTGGCTTGCGTTTGGTGTGCCAGACGTTGCCAAATTTCAAAATTTTTGCATCTTGTTTGTGTTGTATTGTCGCGTATATGAAAGAACTTCTATAACCTTGGAACTTTTTAGTACGAGCTCACTAGAAAACCGCTCAAACGAATTCCAAAAAATACAAAGCTGTGGGAGTAGGTCGGGCTAACCATTCACAACCCAACACAACTTGTAGTTGCGAGTTCCGATCCACGGTTTGCGAGATACGTCAATATATCACTTTCCGCTCTTTTTCAAGAGTGTAAGTGATACACGGCTGTATCTTTCAAACCGTCGGTCGGAACTCTCTTGTACAAGTTGCATTGCCTTGTGTGCGGCGAGCCCGACCCAACGGTAAAGTTTAATTATTTTTTTACCGTCGTTTTTTTTTTGTTTTTTTTCATGAATTTTGTTATGTATTTAACAAGTTTACAATAGAGAAATGGCTCAAAAATTACGAAATTTTGCGGGTAGGCCGTTTTCGCTACTCACAAGCCAAAGCAACTTGTGGTTGGGAGTTCTCACCCACGGTTAGATATATGCGTCCGTGGATCGCATTTTGCTCTTTTTTCAAGAGTAAAAGCGATATACGGCCGTATCTTGAAGACCGTTAGTCCAAACTCTCTTCTACAAGTTGCGGTAGCTTGTGTGCGGCATTTTAAACCCATTCGCAAAGTTTGGTATTTTTTGAAAGTTGTTTTTGCGGTTGTCTCATGTATTTTGTTTCGTATCTATATATATGCTTTTTTGTGAACAAATTGTTTTATACATGTGAACTTTCTTAAGAAATGGTTAGAACGAGGGGAATCGGAAGGTCATCTGTTAGTGGTCGGGGCAAACATTCCACAGAAGTAAGAGAACTATTAATTTGTATTATGAATTTTGTATATAGTGGTATTGTTAGTACACTAATAATAATTGTGTTTTGTGTTGGTATAGGTTGGTGCATCCTCTTCGAGTCCACCATGACGAGGTCCAGGACCAATATATGATGGTGAACTCACCTTGCAAGATCGCTACAGATTCGAGGCAGTGTGGGGTGGGACGACGCGGAGGTGTAATTTCCGCACCCACGAGACCATGACGGTGCACCCACGTATCGTCGAGTACCTAGTTCCTGCTGGTTTCTACGGAATGAGTTTGGTGGGTCAGGTGAAACTCGATCGAACATTTCTTGCAGCACTCGTGGAGCGATAGAGGCCAGAGTCACACCTTCCATCTACCGGTCAGAGAGATGACGGTGACGCTACAGGATATAGCAATGATCTCCGGTCTTCCAATAGATGGGATGGCCGTGACTGGTAATATGAACTTTGATAAATTAGAGATGTGTAATGAACTCCTCGGTACAGAGTTTGATGAGGAGACCGCAGAAAATAGTGATATTTTTGTCGGACAATCAATCTGACTATCTTGGTTGAAGAAAAATTTTGAAGGGTGGTGAACGATGCATCGACCGACCGCGATGTACAGTGCTACACAAGAACGTACATTCTAACGGTGCTTGGAGGGGTTCTCTTGCCTAACTCATCTGGAGATACCGTACAACATATGTATCTACGATTGCTCGCCGACCTAGGCTTAGCTGGCCGGTACAGCTGGGGAAGTTACGTGTAAGCAACGCTGTACAGAACGTTGTGTTCTATAGCGTTATATGGAACCGAGATGACCGGTCTAATGATCTTGTTACAGATTTGGTCATGGGAGCGTCTACACTTGGATCGTCCCCGAATTACGAGACCGACGGACGGTTGGATGGCCGAAACACCAAATGCTCATATGTTAGCACCCTTAGGGATATATTGGGTAGGTAGACGAAGTTACAAAGACAACCCAAAAGGTGTACTAACGTATTACAGAGATGAGCTCGACCAACTACGAGAAGTATTCGTGATTTGGGTGCCATATACACCCGAGCGGGTTGGAAGACTACCACCGATCGTAGTGACCGGGTCGCAGTTGTAGATGACGAAGGCTCCACTCATCAACTTTGGTATAGTGGAGCATCTGCAGCCGGAGAGAGTCCTTCGGAAGTTCGGTCTTCAATAAAATTACCTCCCAAGCTGTGCAAACCTATACAACCATGAGTTACACGTCGTGAGGGGTACCGATCGTATGCCTACCCATGATTGGGCAGATTTCCACCGTGTTCATGTTGCAGAATGGAATGAGCGACGGTTTCAATTCGTAATTGTTAATGTTCCACCGTACGATGGCACGCTGCAGACGAAGTACATGCAATGGTTCAGATTAATTACACGTTTGTACATCTCTTCCGGTACAGAAATACCTACTGGTATTCAAGTACCAGTTGAGGAGAGGAAGATTGAACCACCACCTGTGTATTCTAGTTCACAACCCATGTTCCAACCGAAGGCCGTACATTGGTGAGTATAATGTTCAAATTATGATGAATGTTGCTTATATTTAAAGTGATTAAATTGTTTACATATCCGAATGTGTTTACTATTTTTTTTGTTTTTTATTTTAGATAGATAATACGTGGGATATGGCAAAAGAATGCGCGCAGGTAATCAAAAGTAATGCTGGCCAACATATGAAGAAGTTCGCTCAGAAGATGCTTTCTTCATGTCGTACCAATTTAGATGTTTTGGGAGAGGTTGAAGCTTTGCAACGATATTTGGATAAATCCGTACCTCAACAGTGACGTAAGAGCGTGAGGGGTACGCTATCTGCCTCGGGGCAACAACGGCAATATCAAGCTAGATCTCCACCTCAAGAAGAAGAGAAACAAGAAGAGAATCAAGAAAGGGTTGTTGGAGACATACAAGAGGAAGGAGAAGAAGAAGAAATTGCATCGGCGTCATCCCCATTCCGGCGACAACAACCTGCTCGGAAGAGGCGAGCACCACAAACTTACACACCCGGTGCTTAGGTGTTTCCCGATACAGTAATTTTTTTGTGTTTTTTTTTCTTTTTTTTATTGTTGTTATTATGTGATAATTGTTGTTGGTCAGTTTTAATTGTTTTTGATGTTGTTGTTATAATGTAATAATTGCTCCATATTTTGTTGTTGTTGTTGTTTTTGGAGAATTTAGTTTTATTTGTTGGAGGCTGTATGTAGAAATTTATTTGGAGATTGTAGCTAATGGGATTGTATATAGTTTTTGTGGGAGAATGTAGTGTAGCAGTTGTAGCTGCTGTGTGAAATTGTAATTATTATTTTTCCCTTCTTTTACTTGAAGACAACGGCCTACGTTCTATGTGGAATTTTTTTTTCTGATCAGTAGCTCTCTGTATTGGCCTATTGACAAGGAGCAATTTTTTTAAAACCTAGGCCATTGTTGGAGACAACGGCTTAGGTTATAGCAGAAAATTTGAATTTTATTGGGGGTGCTCTCTGACTTGCGCAAGATAAAAGAAGCAACAAGTCAGAGAGCAACACCCTATTTTTTTTAAGCTTAGGCCGTTGGGCCTAGGTTATAGCCAAAAATTTGAAGATTTTGGGGGTGCTCTCTGATTTGTGCAAGGTAAAAGGAACAACAAGTCAGAGAGCAACACACTAATTTTTTTTAAGCTTAGGCCGTTGTCTCCAACAACGGAGGTTATAGCCAAAAATTTGAATTTTTTGGGATGCACTTTGACTTGCGCAAGGTAAAAGGAACAACAAGTCAAAGAGCAACACCCTTTTTTTTAAAGCTTAGGTCGTTGTCTCCAACAACAGCCTAGGTTGTAGCAAAAAATTTGAAGTTTTTGGGTTGCTCTCTGACATGGCCAAGTTAAAAAGAGCAATAAGTTAGAGAGCAAGCAATTTTTTTTCGTAACTAAGGCCGTTGTCTTGAACAACGGCCTAGGTTTTATCAAAAAAAATTTAAAATTTTGGCTTGCTCTCTGACTTGGCCAAGCCAAAAGGAGAAACAAGTGAGAGAGCAAGCAATTTATTTTCCCTCACTAAGGCCGTTGTCTGCAACAATGGTCTAAGTTATATAGGAAAATTTTGATTTTTAGAGTTGCTCCTCAACAACGGCCTAAGTTATATTGGGAAAAAAAATTCTCAACCTATGTATAGCAAAAAGTTAGAATTTCTTGGCTTGCTCTCGGGCTATCCCAAGCTAAAAGGAGCAACAAGTTAGAGAGCTACCAAATTTTTTTTTGGTATGCTTAGGCCGTTGTCTCCAACAACGGCCTTTGTTATATGAAATTTTGCAAATGATTTTTTTATACTTTTTACAACTGTCTCTCCACTTTTTACGAACAGTGTCTCTTGAACTCTACAAAGTAGACATTCATATGATTGTACATCGTTTATATATTTTATTAATTTCCATTTTTAGCCACCTTACTAACCAATATAAAATCGTTAAGGTTAAATGTTTAAAAAAAGACCAAAAAATAAAAGATGATATTTTCATTCGTAAAAATTAATTTTTAAAATATATTTTTACCCCTAATATGTAATTTCTTCCAGAGTGCGTATATATATCCAGTTTAGCACCTAACCCCTAACCATATCCCCCAAAGTGGTAATAATATTTCAGTTAGGGTTAGTGTAAGGTTAAGGTTAGTGTTAAGGCGGTAATAATATTTTTTTTTTGTATGATGCTTCAAGGCGAAATGCGATGACTCAACCCGTTGGTTACTCAACATGTCGGCCCAAAAAAGAATCTTTAGCGTAGATGGGTACCCAATTTTCATAGATATCAAATAGATCGTTCAACCATTTGTTATTCTCTAATCCGTATTCCGAAATCAATAAATTCTATTTTTCTACAAATTCATGTACATATTCGGAATTGTAGATGACATTCTTCAGAGATTCCTTAAACTTGTCAACATCGTTCGACATACGCACCTTCTGCGGTAACTTATCCAATATGTGCCAAATACAAAACCGATGCCGAGTCTGGGGGAAAACTTTCTTAACTGCGGCGGCGATCCCACGGTCTTAATCGGTGACGATACCGGATGGAGCACGATTCATAACCCCTAACCACTTTTCAAAGAACCATTCAAACGAAGAGGTCGTCTCATTTGGAATGAACCCACATCCTAAGAAAGTCGATTGCCAATATTGATTCACTCCAACAAAGGGAACAAATAACATTCCATACCGGTTCGTATTGTACGTGGCATCAAAGCAAAGTACATCGCCAAATTCTTGATAATTCATTCTAGAAATACCATGAACATACATACAATGTGACAACCACCCTTCGGGATCTATTTGAATGTCATAAAAAAAATGAAGGATCCGTCTGTTTCTTAGATTCAAAAAAATCAATTAGCATTTTAAAATCATGTCCTTTCAATGTTTCTTGCGAGTCTCTA
The DNA here is from genome assembly GCA_017893485.1 of Hemerocallis citrina. Taxonomy (NCBI): domain Eukaryota; kingdom Viridiplantae; phylum Streptophyta; class Magnoliopsida; order Asparagales; family Asphodelaceae; genus Hemerocallis; species Hemerocallis citrina. Next base: position 110,682,791 of record CM030362.1, read on the forward strand.
AGTAAATTTCTAACATCTTTTTCGGTGAATCCTACTTAATCGTGACCACCACTAGCACTTTCGAAGAAGAACATTTGTCGACATGTCTGGATATTAGCTTGGTTGAATTGATCTATTATCATTTTATTCGTATTGGATACGGAACGGTTTCGGGGCAAAAGATGTCTTCTACCGGGTGAGGTGAATTCGTGATTGTGTGCTTCATAAAATGAATACAATATCCAGGTATTACTTGCTTCGTTCAATTTTACACGAACGCAAGCCTTGCAACCTGTTCTACAGGTTGTTCCCCGTCTACCATCACTATGTTGACTCGGCGACGACCTGGCTTTATTATACAGATATGACTTATCTACTTTCACTCCTCCCTTTAATTTATTCCCACCCTTACGCAGTGCAAAACTCCCACAACGAGCATTTGACGAATAGAAATTTTCGGCCTCAACTACAGTTGGAAACGTCATACCTAACTTTGGTTTTAGATGTTCTTCGACTAACGGCATGGAATCAATGATTGGTTCTACCGCACAAAATTATCGCCAGCAACAGAACTCTCCGTATCGTTGTTCATCTTGAAAAAAAATATATTTTTGGTAAATTAATACACAAATCATATATAAAACAGTTTGTTAACAAACGATTGTGATATATATATACATACGAAACAAAATAAGTGAGAAAACCTCAAAAACGACGTCCAAAAAATACGAAACTCAGTGATTAGGTCCGGCTTGCTGCACATAAGGTAACAGAACTTGTAGAAGCAAGTTCTGAACCACGGTTTGCAAGATACGGCAGTGTCTCGCTCGCTTTCACTCTTGGAAATGAGGGGAATGCGATACACGGACGCATATAGCAAACCGTGGGTGATAACTCGCAACTACAAGTTGTTATGACTTGTGAGTGGCGAGACCAACCTACTCGCAAAATTACGGATTTTTCAAGTGGGTTCTCTATTGAAAACTCGCTCAAAACATAACAAAATTCATGAAAAAACTGCACAATTAACGGTAAAAAAAACTAAACTTTGTGATTGGTTCGGGCTCCCCGCACAGAAAGCAATGCAACTTGTACAAGCGACTTCCGATCCACGGTTTGCAAGATACGGCCGTGTATCGCATTCATTCATGAAAAATGCCAACAATGCAATACTTTGACGTAGCCCCCAAACTGTGGGTCCGAACTCGCAACTACAAGTACCATTTGGTAGTGAGCGGTAAGTCCAACATGCTCGCAAAATTTCTTATTTTTTGGATGTCGTTTCCTAGTGAAAAGTCCCTCGATAGAAATCAAACATTAATTGTCGTTGTTGTTTGATATACGGTAGAAATCCACACAAACGAGATCAAAAAATTTCGAAACTTTGGGAGTAGGACGGACGCAAAACACATGAGCCAGCAAAATTTGTAAAGGTGAGTTTCGACTCACGGTTTGCAATATACGCCGATGTATCACTTTCACTCACGAAAAATATTTGAAAGCGATACACAGCCGTACACTTCAAACCGTGAATCCAAACACACTTCTACAAGTTGTATTGGCTTGTGCGTGGCGAGCCTGACGTACTTGCCAAATTGCATAATTTTTTGGATCTCTTTATGCGCTATTACTAACAACGAACAACAACAACTAATACTACATTTACATCGACAATAAAACTATAATTACCTAATCTATTATTACCTACGCAAAATATACAAATTGTACACTCGAACATTGAATAAAAAATTTCAATCAATTAATCCAGTTAGATCTACTAAAATAGGAAAAAATTAATACCTTTTACAATGAGGGTTTTTGGAAAGGAGATAGAGGATGCCCTTACGCGCTGCTGTAGAGAAAGGAGGGGGAGTAGGGTTTGGCTAATTTCTTTAGGATTAGGGTTTTAGGGTTGGGAAGATTTCGTATGGGTTAGGGGTTTTTTGTAATCGGGATCTTCAAAGGAAGATGACAAGAGTGAGAGAAGAGGGAGAGATTGAGTGAGAAGCAACGAGCATGTGAGAGCTAGGGTTTTCAGATCGAGAGAGAAAAGGCTAGGGTTTGGGGAAATGGGTTTGTAATACCCCAGATCTCGAACGAACAGTCGACTGGTGGGTAGATCAGTCGACTGGTATGCGCGGGATTTGAGATTGAGATTGAGAAATTTAGTCCCACATGGGAGGTTTGATATGATAATTTGAGTATAAATACTATTAGCCAATGATCAGGAGTCACCAATCCGGTTAACCACCTTTTGAGAGGCAGCCTGTGGTGGGCAGTTGTACTACATAGTATTTATAATTTGTCTGAGTATTGGGGCGGGGCGTTACAAATGGTATCAGAGCCGACTTTCGACACCAAGTGTAGGAGAGGCCTACGATCTGCGGTGCTGAGAGTCATTGATCTCCGGGATCGGTGTTGAGTGTGGTATCCAATCTGCGGTGTTGAGAGTGACTGATCTCCGGGATAAGGGACTATACTACATCGGCTAGAAAGGGCGGTCCTACACCAGATGTGTGTCCTGTACTCAGCGAGGACGCTGATTCCTAAGGGGGGGTGTATGTAATACCCCAGATCTCGAACGAACAGTCGACTGGTGGGTAGATCAGTCGACTGGTATGCGCGGGATTTGAGATTGAGATTGAGAAATTTAGTCCCACATGGGAGGTTTGATATGATAATTTGAGTATAAATACTATTAGCCAATGATCAGGAGTCACCAATCCGGTTAACCACCTTTTGAGAGGCAGCTTGTGGTGGGCAGTTGTACTACATAGTATCTAATTTGTATTTCTAAAAATATTAAAATTGTCTGAGTACTGGGGCGGGGCGTTACAGGGTTTCTCGAGCTCCAGTAGCGAGAGAGAAAGAGAGTTGTGAGGGAGATGGCGATCTAAGTATGTACAAGTGTTTGAAAAATTACTTGTACATACTTAGGCCGTTGTTGCGAACAACGGCTTAGGTTGATTTTTTTTTTAAAACAACCTAGGTCGTCGTTCCCAACAACGGCCTAAGTATAATTTTCTTCAAAAAAAACTTCAAACAACCTAGGCCGTTGTTCCCAATAACAGCCTAAGTATAAGTTTTTCCAAAAAAAAAAACTTCACTCCAAAAAAATGCTAAGTTTTAAGCATTTATTGGCGTGAAGTTCCAAAATTTCCCCTCCGCTTTTACAACCCTTAGTGGGAGCGCTGAGTGGGTTTCGATCTGAGCCGTTGATCAAGATCTTGAGCGATCCAACGGCTCAGATGGGAGTTTTCCAACCCGTTGAAAACACACCCATTTTCAATAGAGCATTTGCCATATATATATATATATATATATATATATATATATATATATATATATATATATATATATATATATATTGGGAGCCCTTCGGATGAGAACTAATTTGGTGAGAACTCCGTGAGAACTCACGGTTTAGACCCCCCATGAAAAATCCGAACCGGCTATCTCGCTCTACACACCTTAGATAACATAACATAAAGAAATCAAGTAATTTGAAGTTCATTTGCTCATAATTTACATCATCGCAAAATTGTATGGCTGAGAATTCTACCCCATTTGATGGATGGGCAAATTGAACTTCAAATTATTTGACTTCTTTATGTTATGCTATCTACGGTGTGTAGAACAAGATGTTCGGCTCAGATTTTTCATGGGGGGTCTACTCCGTAAGTTCTCACAGAGTTCTCACCAAAATTAGTTCTCAACCGAAGGGATATATATATATATATATATATATATATATAGGAGTGATCCAATGAGATACATTTTAAAATGAGATAATGAGATACATCAATTATGACCATTATATATGTGAGAATTGAAATGAGTGGCTCTCATTTATTTGGATTAATTAATTGAGATCTGTTTGGTGTGTGTCTTATTTCTATTAGATACATCAATCTGGAACCTCTCAAAAAAAGCTATAACAAAAGATATCAGACCCAATAAAACATAACAAAATCTCAACCAATTATCCATGGGTTCTGCTGCCGCTGCTACCAATGAAACCCTAAATTGCGATCAGTACTATCGCCTCGCCCTAATCTCCGAACAAGCAGAGCGCTATAACGACATGGCCAACTTCATGGAGTCCCTAGTCATCAGTGTCTCCTGCTCAAACAGCGAGCTCTCCGATGATGAACGCAATCTCTTTGCCGTCTCCTTCAAGAACTCCGTCACTCCACATCGGACTACGTGGCGACAGGTCTCAATGATGGAGACAATGGACAAAATGTTCGGGAAGATTGTGAAGGATTACAAGGAGAAGTTCGCGAGGGGATTTGCAACAGGATGTTGTTTTTACTGGAGAAATATGTGTTGCCGCTGGTGAAAAAGAGCGAGGATAGAGTTTATTATATGAAGTTGTTTTAGTTCACTCAAATTGTTACCATTTCTTAATGCTTAACTCAACAAATACAAGGCAAAAAGGAGATTGTGCAAGTAGTTAGTGATTAAGGCATTATTGTTATTCAGACGGTCTTAGCAGCGGCATTTGTTGAGACACTGATGACCAGGGACTCCATGAAGTTGGCCATGTCGTTATAACGCTCTGCTTGTTCGGAGATTAGGATGAGGCGATAGTACCGATCACAATTTAGGGTTTCATTGGCAGCAGCGGCAGCAGAACTCATGGATAATTGGTTGGGATTTTGTTATGTTTTCTTGGGTTTTATTTCTTTTGTTACATATTTTTTTGAGATGTTGGAGATTGATGTATCTAATAGGAATAAGACACACATCAAAGAGATGTCAATTAATTAATTCAAATAAATGAGAGCCACTCATTTCACTTCTCTCATATTTAATGGTTATAGTTGATGTATCTCATTATCTCATTTTAAGATATATATATATATATATATATATATATATATATATATATATATATATATATATATATATATATATATATATATATATATATATATATATATATATATATATATATATATATATATATATATATATATATATAATAATAATAATAATAATAATAATAATAATAATAATAATAATAATAATAATAATAATAATAATAATAATAATAATAATAATAATAATATGAGATTGTGAGATAGGTGAGATGAAAATATTTTTTTGAGAGATGAGCGATTTGAGTAATCTGAATCTCGATCACACCGTTCACATCACTCTACATGTCATCTAAATGGTGTGTACAAAATTTCAGGCGATTTGGAGACATCTAGCCTATGCATCAAAATATTCAACACGTCATGAAGATTGTACGAAATATATATATATGTATTTATTTGAACATCTTGATGCACAGACTACATGTCTATGAATTGCTTGAAATTTTGCACACATCATCTTGATGACATTTAGAGTGATGTGAACGGTGTGATCAAGATTCAGATGACTCAAATCGCTTATCTCTTCAAAATCATTTTCATCTCACCCATCTCACCATCTCATAATAGCATGACTCTATATATATATATATATATATATATATATATATATATATATATATATATATATATATATATATATATATATATATATATATACATATATATAGAGTCATGCTATTATGAGATGGTGAGATGGAGTGTTTTTTTGTGAGATGAACGATTTGAATCATCCAAATCTTGATCACACCGTTCACATCATTTTACATGTCATCTAGATAGTGTGTACAAAATTTTAAGCCATTTGGGGACCTCTAGCCTTTGCATCAAAGCGTTCAACAAATCATGAAGATGATGCGAATACATATATATGCATTTATTTGAACACTTTGATGCATAGGCTAGAGGTCTTCAAATCGCTTGAAATTTTGTACACACCATCTACATGATATGTAGAATGATGTGAACGGTGTGATCGATATTTGGATAATTCAAATCGCTCATCTCACAAAATACATTTTTATCTCACCCATTACTTTCAGCAGCCATTATTTTTCTTGTTAAGTTGTATTGGTCCTGTAATAGGTAGCACGTGCTTAACGCACCTTTTTTTCATATGAATTTTGAGCGGGAGATGGGCGGGAAGTTTGGTGCGCTTCGCACGTGTTATTCATAATTTTTGTCGCGTAGTGTAACCGCCCACTCCTATTTCTAGCTGAGCTGTAATCTCCGATGGAATCAATAAGAAAAATCTATTCTCAACTCCAATCTTCTTCTTCTTCTCAACCCCAACTCCTTCTCCAATAATCCATGGCCAGATATAGGAACCCCCGAATACCCACTCCTGACAGAGGAGCTGCAAGCAACCGCAACAGAGGTCATAAGCAAGTTGTGCTTGTAGATCGTCATGAATATGCATGGTGGAGATTTGGGGAAGAAAGAGGTGGTTGTGGAGATTAAGGTTTTTGTTTTGTTTTGAATGATAGAGGAGAGCAGAGATGAAGAGAGAGCGCGCTTGGATTTGGGGGAAAGAAAAGGGCTGCGCTGTAAATAGTGAAAAAGTACAAGGGCAGAAGGGTAATTGCGCGCATTTTTGATACATCCACGTCTATCCACACCGTACCCAACCACCCCAATAGTAGATTGAGAGGAAGGGGAGTGGTAATATCACGAAAGAAGCGCACGAATCGCGTGCAAATCTGGACCGCACCGTGAAATTCAACGGCCAAATTTTGCCGAATTTCTGTAATTTTCGAAAAGAATAAAAATCTGGATTTTTGGCTTTCAGCCTCCCTACCTCAAATTAGTCTTATAAGAGCATCCACAATGGTGTTTCTCATTTATGAGAAAATGACATCTACAGTAATAGGAAATAGGGATTTTTTCTGCAGTGGTGGTTTGCTAAAATTTTGCTAAAATTTGAGAAAGACGAGATAAGTTGTTTCGTCCGGTTTGTTTTTTTTTAACCGTTAATTAATTAATGATTAGATATTAAAATAGGTTAATTAAATAAATTAAATAATAAAATATAAATTAAACCTAATTAATTACACACTAAGCCTAGTTTAACACTAACTTAATGGCCCCCATTTGTTGGACGGTGTAATGTCCCGTCCAAGCAAAAAATGCTTAAAACGGGACAACATGTCTCGTTTCAGTACCCGTAAAAAAAAACATGTCTCGTTTCAGCATTTTTTTAAATTTTTTTTTCCAGACGGTACATGTTGCACCGTCTAATCATTTTTATAAAAAAAATGTCAGACGAAACAACATGTCTCATCTGATCCCATTAAAAAAATGAAAAAAAATAGGGACGGAACAACATGTCTCGTCTCTTATAATTTGAGAATCGCAAATTCATTTCTCAAAAATGAGAAGCGACTGTAGCGATTTTGTCATTTTATGGCAAAATAGCAAACGAGTACAGCACCTACTTTCTCAAAAAATGAGAAATTGACAAATATAGCAAATCGATTGTGGATACTCTAATAGAATTGAGAATATTACACATGAAGGTCCATACCAACATTCATCTCTGTTATATCATCTGACTACTTTCATTACAACTACAAGTGTCTCTGAAAACTAGAACCATGTATTTTTTCAATGCTATTCCATGAATTCCTTGCTAATGTTGGTCTTAACACTCATAACATTACCATTGTATTCACACGAATTAAAAGTCAAACACACCAACCTGAGTTCTCTGATTCATTCAAAATTGTATCATGATTTTGGGAGATTACTAACACTTTCTTGATTCAGCTTCTGCTGAATTATGGAGTAATTGAGATAATTGGCTGTGATTACCATGGAATTGACTGTAGTTATTGTATTTCAGGTGGTAGGCGAATCTGCACTGTTTACTCATGATGACATTTCATATGTTCAAAATGCTGGTGCGAAAGCGGTATGCTAATCTCTTCTACATGCTATCATACACATAGTAGGATCCTGGATATATTTTTAAGCCTTTCTTGTAAAATTAACAATAGGGACCATTGCACTCCTTAGCCTTAGGCACCAAATAAAATAATTCAAATTCCTCATATAAATATTCAGCAGGACATGTCTTGAACTTGAACTTGTCGCCTCGTTTGTTGCTCACCCGTGCACACTATACTCGTGTTTGACAGGGGAGTTGGAACAACTGTTAACACTTACGCTGACACTCTTTCAAGCCAACGACAAAAGTGCCTGCCCAAAAAATAATGTAGTATCTAAACGACAACAACTTGGGTTGTTAGTAAACATACCTTTTAGGTGGGTTAGCTACCATACATACCCTGGTATTAGCTACGTCTGGAACTCTGGATATAGACCTGCAATTAGCTAATCCTGAATTGTGATGACTTACAGAGGTGCAATACGCATCTAACTTTAAGTGGTAAAACTTTTATGAATGTAAAAGAAATAATTGGCCTACTATAATTATTATAGAACTAATAATATAAATAGAAATCTTAAAATACAAACCTGATACTGAAATTACTTCCAGCTGATTATTTCATTCTCCAAATTGTTTAGGGATAAGTATAATTTATCTTTTTTCTGCTAAAACATTCATGTATTTGATATATAATAAAGTTTAATCGCTGCAGGTTCTGGTTGGGGAGTCCTTAATCAAACAGAGTGACCCTGGAAAGGCAATCGCAACTCTTTGGTAAAGACATATGAAAATGATGTTAATGTTTTCCTCGAGCATAAACTTCTGTACGTGATGATCTTTTTTATATCAAAGAAAAAGCTTCAGGATTCAAAGATCATTTCCTACAGCAATTATTTTTTGTTAAATTTATTTAATGATTCTGAGGGGGACAGTATCCCTGGCAACAGAACCTATAAACTAAACTGATAGCTCGAACCAAATCTTAACAATGGTTGAGTGACATGGTGTTCATATCTCGCTTGCATGCCTATTTTCAAACAAGGAAAAGAAAATCTCCGTGATAATGGTGGCACTGAAAGTTTTTTTTATTTTTTTTATTTTTATTTTTATTTTTTTTTATTTTTATTTTATTGTGATAATAAAGATGATTATAGTCATCGTTTCATTAATGGGAGTTTAACGAAACAAAATAGGATCAGTTACACAGCCCGAACAAAGAACATCAAAACATCAAGCATCTCTACCCACTGATGCTTGGACAATCAAAATAAAGTAGAACAAAGTACAACAATAAAGAGACAATCTTCAATTATGGCACTCGAACACCGCTATCTAGCCCACTGTAGCCGTTTACTCTTCTTCCATTCGCATCTTTTTCCTGAGCCCCGTATTGCCTGCCCAAGAATGAATAAAACCGAATATTTTATGCATAATTACAGGAAATCATTGATTGCAGTTACAAAAACATAAATTATTTCGAAAAACATAAATTATTTCGATCTAGCCACAAACCCCATATGGTTCCCGCAACCGCTATATCCCAAGCCTCTCTATCCTCATTTTTAATGTTCTCTTCCCCCCCCCCCCCCCCTAACTCCCAAGCCCGAGAGAAAGTGCCTGGACTATCTAAACACCCAAATCCGAGACAGATAACTTCCCATGCTAGTCTAGCTCTATGACAGTTGAAAAAAATGTGTTGAGTGTCTTCGTCACCATTGTTACATCTTAGACAGGCCCCCTCAACCTGCATGCCTCGCTTTTGTAGATTGATTTTTTATAAGAATGCGTCATTCATGACCAACCACAGGAATGCCTTAATCTTCAAGGGCACTTGAATAGTCCAAATAATCTGACCATCCTTGCATCTGATTCCTCCATCATTTAGATTCCTGTATTGGGATGATACCGAGAAGTTTCCATCTGGTTCTAGGCTCCATGTTCTTCCATCTTCTGTGCCCTGAGCGAACCTTCCTTCCGTTCTAGTGAAGTTCATTACGCTGTGTAGTTATATGACCCCCTCCTGCGTTAGTTCACCCCCCATGTGAATTTTGATCCTGTCATGTCTCCAGACCTCCGAGACTAGTGAGTCTATCTTAGCCGTGCTTTTAGCTGCTTCTGGAAACATACTTTGTAAGGTATTATTACCACACCATTTATCTTTCCATAATCTTGTTCCTTTTCCATTTCCAATAGTGCAGGTGGTATTTGTGTGATATATCTCTCCTACTCTCGCCACCCCCTTCCACATATAAGATGTTCTTCCATATACAGTTCTTCCTCCATATCTCACCTTCTTCCTTGTTCGATAGTTTTGGAATGATTTGCACCACCATGCATTTCGCCTCCTGCTCATTTTCCACCACCATTTACTGAGGAGTGCCCTATTCATATCCCGAAGATCAATAATTCCTAAGCCACCAAATTCTTTCCTCTTGCACACTCTTTCCCATTTAACCAAATGGAATCCCTTTCCAGTTTCATCTGCTCCTTTCCAAAGAAATTTTGTCCTACATCAATCGATTTTGTTGATAGCCCACTTCGGTAGCTCATAAATCGACATTAGATACCTTGGTAGACTACTAAGGACTGAGTTAATCAGTGTGATTCTTCCCCCCCAAAAGAGTGATTTACCTTTCCAACCCGCCAGACTCTTTTCTACCTTCTCTTTAAGTGGTTTCCAGTCCTCTTTAAGCAGTTTCCCTGGTCTGATAGGCGTTCCAAGATATGTGAGCAGGTAACTCGCTACCTCACATCCAAGCATGACCTTAATGGAGGTTATCGAAGTGGATAAGTTACTGCGAAGTGGTATGACACAACTCTTAGACAAATTCACTTTTAACCCCGCCCATGTATGAATACATTTCAGTATGATTTTAATTGAGAAAACCTCCTCTCCCCTAGCTTCCCCAAAAATTAGCGTGTCATCCGCATATTGTAGAATCGAAATGGCTTCTGAAACCCCTTGCACACACATCCCTTGAATGATTCCTACCTCTCTTCATCTCCTGATCATTTCTGCTATATCATCAGCGACTAAGGCAAAAATTAGAGCTGATAGTGGGTCTCCCTGCCGCAGCCCTCTCCAATATCTGATTTCCTTCCCAAATTGTCCGTTAAACTGAACATTCGATTTGCCTCCTCGAACGCATTTCATGATCCAGAAAATCCATTTATCTCCAAATCCCTTTAGCCTGAGTACCTCTTCCACGCAATCTCATTCAACCGAATCGTAGGCTTTTTCAAAGTCAAGCTTTAACATAAATCCATCCGCCTTGTCTCTGCATCCTCTGTAGGCTATTTCATGAGCGGACGCCACACTATCCATAATGTGTCTTCCTTTGATGAACTCGCTTTGAGAGCCGCCCATCACATCATTTAGATGAGGTGCTAGCCTTGCAGCCAACACCTTCGTGATAATTTTGAAAGATCCGTTGAGGAGGCTAATAGGCCTTAGGTCCTCACATCTTCGCACCTCGCTCTTTTTGGGGATGAGAATTACATTTGCATAGTTGAGCCTGTTGATATCAGCAGTGGCATTATAAAACTCCTAAAAAAATCTTCATTAGATCTCTCTTGATGATTTTCCAGTAAAGCCTATAAAAAAAATAGGGAATCCTTCTGGACCCAGAGATTTGTCTTGCCCTACACCTTTGATTGCCTGGAGGACCTCCTCCTCTGTGAATGGTCCCTCTATTCCTTCACTTCCATCTATTCTTGATCCATCCCATAACTCAGGCTGTAGCTCACATCTATTCCTCTTTGATTGTCCCAATAACTCCCCATATTTATCATCTATGTGTCTTCTGATCTCCCCTTCATTCTCTATCCATCTGCTTCCCACCTAAAGTCCATTAATGCGATTTTGCCTTCATCTTCCATTTGCTACCTTGTGGAAAAACTTTGTGTTCGCATCCCCTTCATGCAGCCATTGAACCCTTGAGTGCTGCCTCCAGTACTCTTCCTCCATCTCTAAGAGCTGATGTATTTGTAGTCTGCTATACTCCAACTCTTCGACTTCCAAAGTCAGTAGGTCTCTTTCCTCCTCTGCCTCTTCTAAAACCTTGACTCTATCCCCTAGCTCTTCCAATCTTCTTTTTGTCTGCCCAAACTCTTATCTAGCCCAATCTTTGAGATTCCTGTGCAGCCTCCTAGTTTTTGTGATCCAAGTTCCAATAGCTCCCGATGTGGTGGTCTCTGCGTTCCATGACTCCTTTATAATCCCTCTGAGGTTGTTATTTGTGGTCCATGCCTTCTCAAACCTAAACTGGTGTCGTATATTTCCATTGCCCTCTCCAAATTGTAATGCCAAGGGAGTTTGGTCCAATGTAAATCTCGCAATGGTCCTAATCGTCGCTAGCGGAAATGCATCCTCCTAGTCCGCAGATACAAAAATCATATCCAGCTTGGCTAAGATCGGAATTTTTTGCATGTTCGTCCAAGTGAATTTTCTATCTGCAGAGTTGAGTTCAAGTAGCTCTAAGTCATCTATAATGATGTTGAAGTTATTCCTCTCAGTCCCACTAGCCCCTCTACCTCTATGCTCATGCTGGAATCTAGTGATGTTGAAATATCCTCCTATTACCCACAGATCAGCCCATCTCCCTCTGATCACTCTCAGATCCTCCCATAATAGCGCACGCTTTCTGGAGTCTTAAGGTCCATATACACTTGTGACAATGTGAGTCCAATTATTGCTACGCTGTCTAAGCCTTAACGTGATTGTGAAGTTGCCAATCTCCTCTTCTATAACTTCAAAAACATTTGAATCAACACCTAGCGCGCGCCCACCCGAGAAACCTATGGCAGATTTAAATCTCCACTCATCCCTAACAAGTGATGTAAGAGCATCCACAGTCGTTTTTCTCATATGGTATAAAATGGCAGCTACAGTAATAGCAAATGGGTTCGATCGCTGCAGTCGTCATTTGCTATATTGTTTCTCATTTTTTAGAAAAAAGCGAGCGACGGGGTATGATACCCCGTCTCACCGTTTAAAAGAAATTAAAAAATATTAATTAATTATTAACTATTAAACTATATTAATTAACTAAATTAAATAATATTATATTAACTAAACCTAATTACTACACTACCTAAACCTACTGCAGCACTCCTAATCAGCATTAATTATACCTAAACCTACTGCAGCATCCTTTTGGGCGGACGGGGTTTGATACCCCGGACGAGGTATCATTCCCCGTTTGAACCATTTTTTAAAAAAAAAATTGCGTTTAATTAGCGAGACGGGGTTTGATACCCCGTCCGGGGTATCATTCCCCGTCCGTCCGTTTTTTTAAAAAAAAAAAATTCAGAAATTAATGGGACGGTGTATGATACTCCGTTTGATACGATTAAAAAATATTTTTATCGAAGAGACGGGGTATCATACCCCGTCCTTTATAATATGAGAAAGCTCGATTCGTTTCTCATATTTGAGAAATGGAAATAGAAACTTTCTCAAAATATGGAAAAATGAGAAACGACTGCAGCACTACTTTTCGATTCGTTTGCTATAATTTGAGAAAGTGGGAATTATAGCAAACGACTGTGGATGCTCTAAGCCCTTGAAAATCCTCTTTCCTAGGATTCTCAATCCTGGTTTCTTGTAAAGTGCAAATAGATGGTCTATGCCTAGAGATGGTATTGTTAATAAGTCTACTCTTTGAGCTTTGCCTCATGCCTCTAACATTCCAGAAGATGTAAATCATTAATAATTATTGTAACTTTCCTCCTCCTCTACCCTTATCCCGGTCAACCTATAACCCTGTTAAAGGATAGCCCTACCAATTTCCCCTCTAAGTGAGCTCACTATACTGAGCTGCTCTGCCTCACTAGAGTCGGTGACTAGACCGAGTAATTTAGCATAGTAAAGAAGAGTATTATCTGGGATATAATTCAAAATTGAAGATTAATACTCTGATTACCTCCACATGCCGATACTGGCTCCTTCGCCCTGGTAGCCACCTTGATAAGGTCGTCGTCACTTGGGCCTTGCTCCCCCCATTTGTCTAGCTGCCTCTTACTCTTTCTTTGATATTCCAGTGTTGTCTTGCTTGCACCCTCCCCTCCAGTCGACTCCAAAGCTTGCTTTTCCCCTTTATCAGTGTTTGTTTTTGAAATATGTGGATCGTCTCCTACTCCATCCAAAGCCTCAATTCTATCTCCTCTTCCATCACTCGAAGCAAAAGACTTAGGGAGTGTTTGGTTGGAGGTTAATGGAGGGGAGGGGAGGGGAGAGATTTTTAAAAACTTTTCATGTTTGGTTCATTTTTTAGGAGGGGAGGGGAGGAAAATGGGGGGGTGTAACACCCCTCCTGAGCCAATTTTGGCTCCCCTCCAATATTGAAAAATTTGGAGGGGAGAGAAATTATGTCTAATTTTTTAATGTGAATTGACTAAATTGCCCTCCAATTTTGGCTCCCCAGTAAAAAGCACTTATTCCAACATTAAAAACAGTGATGATGTGCATAATGTTCTCATTGCTCTCAGGACTGTGAAAGAGAAACTGCGGAATTCACTGGACGGAAGAGCTACAGCCTTATCTTCCCCAAAATTGCTTTATGGCCAGTAGCCATTCTTCTTTTTTATGTGTGAGCTCTACTTTGTAAAGTCAGAATAAGCATATTTCGGTTAATTCCTTTTTCTTTTCTTTTTCTCTTTTTTGTGTTGCGAATTTAATAATATTGTATCCAGCCATAAGTAACTAATATTACAAGGGGGCCTTATAGTTCGAGCCGATAATATTCATATTTGGTTTGGATCGAATGCATGATTTTATCGGATGTTAAATCGAAATTACCAATTGGATAAATGTGGCGTTAAACTTTGCTATTATCTGATGAGAAATGCTAGTATGGGACTTGACTGTAGTCAACCCTACTGTTCATACTTGCTGTTAACTAGTATCAGCAAGTTATGTGAATAAAATGGAGAAATGCTATTGTGGTACTATAATTGATAAACTAGTTACAACTTTTGTCAGAAATAAGTAATTACAACTCAAAGAAAATAATTCACTTTTGGCTAACTAAATGCAACATATCAAACACTTTGCTGCTCTTTTACGTTCTAACATGGAGGTAAAAATAATAACGTCCAAAACACAAAAAGTGAGCTCCCAAAAATTATGTCTACGATGATTAACAAAGTTTAGTTACATAAAATTTAAATATTTTGCACAAAAGAAAAACTTTCTAATTAATTTTGGAAGCATACATAAATCTTTAAAAAAACTAACTTTGTTGTTGCAGCTGCAATTGCAGTTGCAATTACAGTAATTGGGCAAGTTAGCAAGATATGTTGTAATTGCAAATAAACTTATGCAATATTACTCAATTTGACTTGTAACTTATTTGCATTCATTGTTTAAAGAAAACTCACTTGCACCAAACAATTTGGAATGCAATCAGGGAATGCAATTGTGAAGGGTATAAAAATAATTTTATTATAAAATTCATTCCCTCCCTTTGTGAACCAAACAAGAAGATAATTATTTTCCCTTCCCTCCCCTCTTTTGAACCAAACAGAGTCATCATTAAATCCCTCCCCTCCCCTTCCATCCCCTCCATTAAAATTCCTCCCCTCCTTTGAACCAAAGAGAGACTTAGCTCCCACATCAGGTGGCACTGAAAGTTAATGGATCTTATGTGGGTTATGGTTATGGAAGACCCATGAATCTTTCAGGAATGGTCAGTGGGTTTGGATCACTAGTGGAACTATCAGAATCTGACCCGAATCCCATAAATATGGTGGGCCCCTGAGATTTTTGTGAGTGGTCCAATCCTCCTCTCTTCTTTCTTTCTCCTTCTCACAAACTCCACACTCTCTTCTTTCTCAATTCAACCTCAGCTTCCTTCAACTTTCCCCTTATCTATCTATAAGTACCTTCAATTTCATTCTCATTTCAGTACTCCAAATTCCCATACTATGCTCTCCTTGTAGAATTTCCCAAACCAATTTGATTCATGGGTACTCTTCTCAGAACCCACAACAGGCTAGACCTCCTCCACCCCCTCCACCAATTACCAAAAAGACCCTTCCTTTCCCCTTCTCCCAATCCCCCCACCAAAAAACCCTACCCCAAAACCCATAAAAGTCCAATCTTGAGGGTCACCACCACCACCACCCCCACCACCACCACACTCCTTGACCTAGTTCCTGAAACAAAAAGGGAACACCTTGATTTCAATCTCCCCTTGTACAACCCATCCAAAAAACTAACCCTAGACCTTGCCGTTGTCGGCGGTGGGCCTGCCGGGCTTGCGGTGGCCCAACAGGTCTCCGAAGCCGGCCTTTCGGTTGTCTCCATTGATCCGAACCCGACACTCATTTGGCCTAACAATTATGGTGTTTGGGTTGATGAGTTTGAGGCATTGGGGCTTCTAGATTGTCTAGATTATACTTGGGCAGCTGCTACTGTCTTCGTCGATGATGCGAATAGGAAGATCCTTAATCGCCCGTATGCCCGTGTTAATCGGAAGAACCTCAAGTCGAAAATGATGCACAAGTGTATACTGAATGGGGTTCGGTTTCACCAAGCTAAGGTTGTTAAGGTGATTCATGAGGAGACGAAATCATTCTTGATTTGTAGTGATGGGGTTACTATTGAGGCTAATGTGGTTCTTGATGCCACTGGGTTTTCGCGGTGTTTAGTTCAGTATGATAAGCCTTACAATCCTGGGTATCAAGTGGCTTATGGGATTTTGGCCGAGGTCGAAGAACACCCGTTTGATGTGGATAAGATGTTGTTCATGGATTGGAGAGATTCACATTTGGAAGACAATCGGGAGTTGAGAGAAAGGAATGGGAGGATCCCGACATTTCTATATGCAATGCCGTTCTCTTCCGATAGGATTTTTCTGGAAGAGACTTCATTGGTTGCTCGTCCCGGGTTGAGAATGGAGGATATACAGGAGAGAATGGTGGCTAGATTGAAGCATTTAGGTATAAGAGTGAAGAGTATAGAAGAGGATGAAAAGTGCGTGATTCCAATGGGTGGTCCTTTACCTGTACTCCCTCAAAGAGTAGTAGGAATTGGAGGAACTGCTGGAATGGTTCATCCTTCTACCGGTTATATGGTCGCAAGAACTTTAGCAGCAGCTCCAATTGTAGCTAATTCGATTGTTCGGTTTCTAAGTGAAGAGCAAAGGCTTCAAGGGGACGAGCTTTCCAGTGAGGTTTGGAAGGATCTTTGGCCTATTCAGAGAAGGAGGCAGAGAGAGTTCTTCTGTTTTGGTATGGATATTTTGCTTAAGCTTGATTTACAAGGAACGAGACGATTTTTTGATGCATTTTTCGATTTGGAACCTAGGTACTGGCATGGGTTTTTATCTTCAAGATTGTTTCTTCCTGAGCTTCTGTTTTTTGGGTTGTCACTCTTCTCACATGCTTCAAACACTTCTAGATTAGAAATCATGGCCAAGGGTACTGGCCCTTTGGTAAATATGATTGGTAACTTAGTTAAGGACAGGGAATAAGAACCACACTAATGTTGTAATGTTGTGACTGTACCTTGTATTTTTCTTCAGCTAATTATATTTATTTATATGCCTTTATTATATGCTGAAATTGTATAGAAAGCAATCATCAAATTGGGTTTGAACTCAATTCAGGTTTAGATCTCATTTATGAAGGCTAAATTTAAATTTAAAAAAGCCTGAACTATAACCTTTCTGCTTTCGGCTGCTGAAAACTTCCTTGTACTTTTTATCCTACAAAAAAAAAAAAAAAAACCTCTGAAGTATTTTTCAAGAAAACCCCAGTGAGGTTTTTTTTGACAAAAATGATAAAGATATATGATATTTTTTGAACTAAATTGTAAAGTTGAATGTAGTTATCTAATACAAGTAGAAAAGTTAGATGTAGTTTTTTTTTATAAAACCCTAGAATTCGCAGAGGTGGTTTTTTTGGAAAAAAATATTTAAGGGTTTTTTTTGTGGATAAAAAAGTTACAAGGGTTTTCTGCAGAAAAATATAGTTCAGGTCTTTAAAATAAAAAAAAAAAATTAGCCTTTACTGGACGTGGTAAAAAGTGTGTATGATGAGAGCTTGCAGTGAATGCTTCTTATTTTATTGTACCCTTATTGTTCGATCTCTACGTGAGAGATATAGTGATGTAAATTGTTTATTTCTACGGCGGTTCTGAAATTTTGCAAGTTGTGATGGAAACGAAAATTTGGAAGATGTGATATAAACAGGGGAACCTCTTCTTTTTCTTCTTCTAAGTTTATTATGATCATTTTTATTATTTTTATTATTTTTTTAAGAAAAATGTGGAGTATGACCACTATGTTTCATTAATAAGGAGTTAATATAACAAATTCGGAGCACTGAGCCATGTACAGAGTCCTACAATACATAAAAACAGAAGATCCTCTCTGAGCATGGGTGGTGGGACAAAAGAAAGACAAATGCATGCATCTAACAAAATTAGAACATAGCATCTAACTTTCCCCAACAAATCTTGGGGTGGTGGGAATCGATCAGCGGTAAAAGGACAGAAGAATAGAACATACTCGTCCCTCAGTCGAGCGTCAGTCAGATCTCGACTTCATTGTCGTCGTACTCCTCCACCTGGAAAACGCTGACAATTTTTCTTGAGGACCTGTTGCTGCAGCTGTAGCCCAAAAAAATAAGATGCATAATGTGAGTCAAATTACCAAAAATACTATTACTAGTCCCACGAAAGTACTAGTTATTCCTATCTAGCCAAATGACCCAGGTCGTAGCAGCGATAGCGATAAACCAGGCTTCTCTCATAGACCGTCTCTCAGTAGCGAACTTCGAGCCTATCCACAGATCCTCATACGTAATAGGATACTTGTTAGTACCCAGGACGCTAAGGACCTCAACGAGGACCGCTTTGCTCCTGGGACACACCAGAAATAGATGGTCTCTGGTCTCGGAGACAGCATTGCAGAACCCATAGATAGAATCAATATTCGGTTAGTGTTTAGCCAGGTTCTTTCTAGTCAGAATTGCATCGTTTAGAACCAGCTATAAGAAGATTTTTATTTTCAGTAGGGTTTTCGCCTTCCAGATAATACCCGAACATTTCGGGCGACATCCCCTAAAATGAATGCGGTTATAAAGAGAGCGTACAGTGAAAGTGCTATTCTTTTCTAGTCCACAGGTTTTCCTATCTGGCCCCTGTGAGCATTTAATTCCCGAACTGGCGATATGAGTCTGAAGCTCCATAAACCTGAGTTGAGAGCCAGAGTCCAGTGCCTGTTTAAAGGCCGGTTTCCAAGAGCTTTTTCTCTAGGCTGCGGCCACCGTGCAGTACGGTTGTGCCGCTCGAGCATATAAGTCGGGGAACATATCTCTAAGTGTGTGATCACCACACAATTTATCCCACAAGAATCTAGTAAGTCTGTCATTTCCAATAAACGATGTCACACAGCTATTGAGAGGCTCATAGGCTTTAGCAATTCCTTTCCAGAGCCAGGAGAAAAGTGGGCTCACCCTGAAGCCCAGATTCCTTGTCCCATTCACATGCAGGTAAGCCTGAACAAAATCTTGCCAACCCTTTTTGTTAGGGTGAAATATTTTCCACCACCACTTACCCAATAGCACGAGATTCATATCCCGAAGGTCAATAATACCCTGACCTCCGTGCATCTTCTTCATACACACTTTTTCCCATCTGATGAGGTGATAGCCGCATCTATCAAGGTTTGCACCCTTCCATAAAATTCGCTTTCGGATGCAATCAGTTCTCTAGATAACCCATTGTGGCATTTCGAATGAGAAATAGGTTGGTAGGTTAGAGAGGACTGCATTGATAAGAGTGACTCTCTCTCCCATGGACAATGCTTTACCTTTCCATCTTGTAAGATGATTCTCCACCCGATTAATGATGGGTAACCAATCAGCCTTCTTGAGCTTGACTAGTCTCAGCGGGATCCCCAGGTACTTAATAGGGAAATTCTCAATGGAACAGTTAAGAATCGTGGCATGTTCCTGTGCCTCCTTTGGGGATATGGCAATGGGGATAAGAGTGCTTTTGTGGAAGTTAATCCTTAGGTCGGACCAAGCTTCAAAACTATAAAGAATTCCTTTGAAAGTGGTTGTTTCCCCGGGGTTGCTGTAACCTCCGTTCTTGTAAATACATATTTCCTGAATATTTTCTGTATTTTGATTAGTTATAAATCTAATTTTTTTTTTGTGTTAAACTCGTTTTGGATCATTTACTAAGTGTTTTATAATCGACAATTATATTCACTTTGAATAACGATATATTTTGTATTTTTAATTGATCAACTATTTATATTTTATATATTATATTCCTGTTTGGATTTTAATGAACTTGTTAATCTCAAATTCTATTTTGATGCATATTATTATTATTATTATTATTATTATTATTATTATTATGAGTATTATTATTATTACTATTATTATTATTATCGGTAGTACTATTATTACTACTATCATTATTATTATTTTTAGTATTTTCATTGTTGTTATTTTTATTAATATTTGTTGTTATTGTTATTAGTATTACTATTATTGTTATTCTTATTATTGATGTTGTTACCATTATTACTATTAGTATTTTTATTGTCATGATTATTATTATTATTATTATTATTTTTGTAAAGCCCAATGTCATTACTATTATTACTATTATTTTTGTTAAAGTCCATTGATTTTGACCTATATTGTATTATTTAATTATTTGATTTGAAACCCGATCCAAGCCCATCTCCTATTGGATCTAACCCAAATAATCACCAACAGCCAAATCCACACATTCTCTCATATTCACTGTCTAATAACTACCCCACTATCTCTTTGACCATAATAATCAGCCTATTGATTCCCCATCATATCATTAAGTGATTCCGTAACCCCCCCACATCCCACTAACTCCCCCTTTTATTATAATATTATAATATATTTTATATTAAATCACCTCTGCCTCCCCGTCTTCTCGTCGACGCCCTCGTCACCCCCCTCAGTCACGACCTCCACCCCCTGTGCTCCGCTGCATCTCGCCTGAACGCCACCTCCTCATCGACTGCTCCTCATCACCGCACTCGAGTCCCCGCCATTGCCGTCAAGCCATCGAGCATTAGTCCTCCATCGCCACCACCACGCCTGCTTCGTCTCCCAACCTCAGCCCTCACCACCCTCGTCGTCCTCCATCCTTTCACCTATGTCGCTCCGACTGTCAACCGAAGCCACCGTCCAACCATCCTCTCCCCAGTGTCGACAAACCCATCAGTCGACCACCTCGTCCTCCTGCACCTCGACCCTATGCAGCCATCGCTCAACCTCTGTCGCCGCCTGCCCCCCATCGCGACGCCCCCTCGTAGACTGCAGACCCCCGATCACTATTGCCGAACTCTCTCTCCCTCTCCTCTGCTGTCCTGAAACGGAGAAATCCAGGCGACCACCGCAGTGCCATCGCCATCCAGTCGTCGTCCAGCCCTACACTGCCGCAGCTGCAGTCGATAACCACCTTCACCATCGCAGAGCTCTCCCCCCTTGCTATGTTTTTGGTGATCAAGCAATTTCAGCCGTCCGATCGACGATCGCGATCATCATCATCATCTCCTTGATCATCTTGATCTTGATCTTTGATCTTAGCCGTCTGATCATCCGATCTTGATCACCATCAAGATCCGTGCCCGATCGTGATCATCATGATCATTTGCTCATCGCCGTGTCGCCGGGATTCCGATCCCGTTATTCTTTGCATATTCAGATTAATCTAACGTCGTTCTAAAGGCAAGTCATCTTACCCTCGAATTGTATTGTATCATATTCGAGAATGTTTATTGAATTCCGCAAGTAGATCTATATTGATTATCGTATATTGTCTATTGTTATTTATCGTTGGGATACTACAGATTTACACGAGTGAATCTAAGTAGTAGTCTTGACTTCGTGTCGTTTTTGCCTCCGATTTATAGATATCTTGCATGCATTCATGTAGATAATTATCGAACATATCAATAGGGATTGTTATTGTAATTCATGTCATGACATTATACAACTATTGTAGATTGTATGCTAGTGTTGGTTATTATATGATTGATGTTGGTGTATTAGTTGATTGTGATTAGTAAGATTACATTATACATCTTAATACCATGTTCACATAGATGTAACTTGTTGTGATTTATGTTGTCGACCCCTAACTCATCGTTCATAACATTTTAATTATTTTATTCATAAAAAATATATTGAGACCTTGAAATTTATTGTCAACCTGAACATTGTCATACTGTTTCGAACTAGATACTGTCATCAAAATCAATAACTTTCTGAATATGAAATGTAGCCCCAGGTGTCTAGTTTCCAGAATATCCAAAATTTTTGAATTTCGACTTATATTGCATGAGTTATGACCATTTTACTGATGTTGCATTTTATTTTCAAATTTAAGCATATACCATGTTAACCTGATTAAATAGATGAACTAATGATCAAATATTACCATGATAATTTCCAGATTGATAGTCAACATGCTTAGGGTAATGAAAATTATTTTTGCTGATTTTTAAAATGAATATTTACTGCTTTTACAACTGAAACTAGTTAACATTAATAATCAGCAAGAACCTGTAACCTGTAAAGAACACTATAATTCACCTAGCTACTGTTGTCGGATTTTGGACTTTTAATATGCGTAGGAACCGGGTAGGAGTCTAGTTTCTAGAACTTCTGACGGGTCCACATTTGCTATTCTGTAGCAGCGGGAAATTCATTTTTAGTACAACAACCTACTGCTATCCAGAATTGAGTTTGCATGTTTGATAATATATAATTGAATCTATAATGTTGTATTTGGTGCATTTGATTGTATAGAGTACATTGCATGATCTTAGGGTTGTGTTGTCATCATTCCAGTGTCCCTTATTAATCTCCTTATCGTTTTTCCATTGATATTTCTGTCCCTATTGTTCCCTATTAGTATTGCATGTTGAATTAATAAAGAATGTTAATCAAGCCGGGGTTAAGGGTTGACTAGAGTAGTTGATAATATAGTGACTGTACTCAGAAGTGTGGGCTTCGTTTCCAAAATATCGTTATCTTCATTGTGCAAGAAATTGCGTCAATGGCCAGTGTTATCGTTATTGTGCAAGAAATTGCTGCAATAGCCAGTGTTATCGTTATTGTTCAAGAATTTGATTAATGTTATATTGTGCCGAGTACATGACCTATAGATACTACCACCTTAGTCTAAACGAAATTGATTGTATGCATCGAACCTGTAGTTATGGGATGCAGTAGTATGTGCATTAGTTAGGATTAAAATGAATAATAGACTTAAGATTTTCATCGCATTGTCATTGCATATTTTCATCGTTATTGAACAGTGTTATCATTATTGTTTACCGTTATTGTTATCATTTATTGTCATCGTTATCAATCATCGTTATTGTACATTGCATCGTTATCATTGTCATTGTTCATTGCCATCGACTCTCTTGTTTATTGAATTCATTGTTATACCGTAAATGCAATTGTTTCTCTGTTTCTCTACTTGCTGTCCACAACTTGCTCTAAGGACATATTTTTTCCTCTTTTAGATGAACAACTTACATGTGATCAAGGAGAGTTACCCGATGGACTAGGAGAACAACAATGGTGAAAGAATTGAATCTGCATCGCCGCCTAAATGATTATTATTGTTTTGTTTTAAAGACTTAAATAAATTAAACATTGTTATTTCTTGTATTGTGGGCTTTTGACCTGAATATTGTTATTGTTGATTCGAGATGTTGGATTGTTATTATGTTTGGTTATTTTATGCTTAAATTCCAAGTATTGTTATTCATATGATTACTTCTTTAATGCATGTGTGGTTGTATTACTTTCTTATTTAAATTGTTGAGTTGAATCGATAACAGCTTATGGATGACACAAGTCATTCGCTGGGCCAATGTCACGTGCTCGTATTCTGTATTTTTGAGGAGCGGGGCGTGACAGTTGCCATTTCCAAACAGAAGAGTATCGTCTGCATATTGAAGGATTGAACAACCTTGGCGATTGACTCCACTGACCACCAGAGTGATCCAACCGGCCCGTCTGCAGTTAGCCATCAGAGACCTCAATACGTCTGCCACAATAGTGAAGAGAAGAGGAGAGAGGGGGTCTCCTTGTTAAGGCCATGTTTGCACGAAAATGGATGTCCCGAAACACCGTTCACCATGATAGCAGTCATGCTGGTGGTGAGACAAGTGTGGATCCATTTGATCCACCTTTCCCCAAACCCACTTCCAACCAGCGCTTCTAGAAGACATTTCCATTCAACAGAGTCATAAGCCTTCTCGAAGTCCATCTTAAGGAGGTAGCTCTTAGCATTCGAAATGTGGCAATGATGGATAGTTTCTTCAGCAGTGGCAATACAATCCTGGATACATCGTCCTTTAATGAACCCAATTTGGTCGCAACTAATGAGTCTATCCATCACCTTTGCCAATCTTTTAGCGAGTGTCTTGGTAATAATCTTGACTGAGCAGTTAAGAAGGATAATACGGCAGAAGTCTCCCACTGCTGAGAATCTTCTTTCTTAGGGACCAACACAACCTCAACATAATTAATTCTACCTAATTTAAGCTTATGGTCAAAGAAATCGACGAACAAGCTTACATGATCGTCTTTGATTTCCTCCCAAAAAACATGGTAGAAAAGGATTGGGAATCCATCAGGACCTGGAGCTTTCTCCTTTCCAAGTTGCGTCACTGCCTCCCAAATTTCCTCTTCCGTGAAGGGAGCTTCTAGGGACCATAGATCAAGGTCTAAGTCGTCCGCGGTAGCACGCCAGAAGTCATGGTCAAGAGGGACTCTCAACTCCGCCTTCCGTCCAAATAGGTTCTTGAAGTGGGACTGGAATGCCACTCTGATATCATCGTCTTCTTGCAACATTCCAGAATCAGTATGGATCGAAAGAATGAGGTTAGATCTATGGTGGGCACTGGAAACACGATGGAAGAAGGCAGTATTTGCGTCTCCCTCTTGGAGCCATGAAATTCTGGATCGTTGTTGCCATTTGAGTTCCTCCAGTCTATAAAATTGAGCAATGTCCTCTCTGAGTTGAAGCAACCTATTCTGCTCCTCTTGCATTAGGTCTCTAGTTTCTTCAACATTTTCAAGCTCCTCAATTCCTTCAAGAAGGGATTCTTTTGCTCTCCAAATCAACGCAAATCTGGCCAGGTTCCATTTTCTGAGCTTGGAACATTAATTTCCTTTATATCTCTAACATATGGTCAGAATACACAAATGCTTAGAAGAAGAAATCATGTATCAAAAGACGGAATACTGCGCTAGACATATGCGAACTAAGAACTGTCATATCTGATTCAGAATTACTTCGAGGCATGAGCTAAAAATGTAGTGTAACGCCCCGATTTTCATATACTGGGAAACCGGATATAAGCCAGAATTTTTTCTTCAATTAGTCACAATACACAGAAACACAGGAAAATTTAGAACTTTTTATTCAACACAAAATGTATTACAAGTCTGAATGTTATGCAACTACAATACATTACAACAGTGTTACAATAATACCTTTACAATCCCAAGTATTACAACTTTCAACAATTTACATCAGAGTACAATGAATGAAGAACAACACTTGGTAATTCCCACTTGAGTACTTTTCTACTAATAGATAATCAACATAAATATTACAGCAGAACTTAAAATGACATCGACTCCTCGCTTTCCTTGCCTTGAGTCCTCCTGAATCTCGCACCTATACTTCTGCAATTCAGTTACTATTGAAGTGGGGACGTCAGTATTCACTGACGCTTTAAGGCTGATAACTAGCAGCAAATCTCCCAAAACAAACATACAATCAGGGCAAATGTGTCAGTGTAGTTTAAGTATTCGTGAGTGCTATGACTAGAATCTAATGCAATATTAACTAAAGCTAGGATGCTTCTATTCTAATGCCAGCAAGTCTCCGAAGCAACATGTAGCCCATACTACATGCGCCCATCTCAAGCCGTCTCTTCATATATAGGGATTTGAACCCACGCTATGAGTTCTACTCTTGTACTCAACTTGTTTCTGAAGATTAGACATGACTGATGAGGTTGCCCTAAAACGATCTAATTCCGCCAGGCGCACCGGACCTCCCTCAAATATCTGACGAATCCTTGGAGTTTCCACGGAATTAGGTTTGCTCGAAGCATCTCCTGCCGTCCCCTAGCCAGACCGTAGTCTATGGCTCCTCGCCTTTAGATACAAGCCAAGACGGAGTTCCAGGGTCCATCCCTAGCTCCGACAGGAATCGCTCCCGCTTATCAAGGCACTTCAGAAATTAACAGACGAGATACGGATCCCGTGCTCCCAACTCGTGAGAAAACACAGACCGTATCCCTTTGACAAGAAGGGTACAACCCAATAACACCGCCTAATGCAGGCCTATAGGACGGGTCGGATCATAAGGAATCACCCTTAACACCAACTCCTTCCCTTCGGCGAAAGGTAAAGGTTAAGTAGTAAAAGCCATAAGTTACTACCCTAACAATGTCACTAACCCTAAACAAACTGAGGGATGACAACAGAACTTACACCACATGCTGAGTCTTAAGTTAGACTTCGCAAGACAACTCTACTAGGCTACTCAACCTAGAATTACCAGAATCCCTAAGGATCTGGTTCATGGCCTATCAATCCAAGACCCCGACAATACGAATGTACCCGCATGCCACTTCCCTGAGCTTGGATTTCGTCTATACTCTGGTCCGCGATCAACCTACACTGGTTAAGATCCGACGGTACACAAGGAGTGACTCTCCACAGTTCCTTAGGAATAAGGAAACACATGTCTTGATGGTCGATAGCCCCTAGGGTAATAGTATCACCCTAGACGAGCACAACAAAACTGCGTACTAGCTAATAAGCTATATACAAGTAAACCAAACACATACGAGCCAATAAGCTACGTATGAAACCAACACTACATACGAGCCAGGCGGGCTTCGTATGAGACAATAATATACATACGAGCCAAATAAGCTGCGTATGAGACTAACAGCTACATACGGGCCAGTCGAGCCACGTATGAGCAAAACCACATACAAAAACAACCATACAGGTAATCAAACCTAGAAGCAACCAAACGTGCTTACTAGCAAACTTGATCTTCTATAATTAGAAGCAACAGAAGAATCTACTAACAGTCTAAAACAGGCATTCTACCAATGAGAAGCCCAAAGCGACATAACAAGTTTTATCGAGCTAACAATTACTAGTGACCTTCCCAACCCTTATTACCCACAAGGATGAGGAAAGTCCCCAAGATATGGTCCAATTTCAATTAGAACCTCACACAACTAGAATCCACTGTTTCTTTTCCCAAAACGAACTAGAACTGCATGCAACTAGATTCTTGGGTTCTCTCTCAAGTTTGAGCTAGAATCACCTAGGAGCTAGATGCATGGGTTCATAGTTCCTTTTTAATCTTTCACTACCATATACAATTCAAGCATGGTTCTTTTAACTATAATGCTACAATACACCATTCAAGCACGCATGGCTCTAACTATGTAATCTCAAACATGGGATTCCTTCTAGGGAATTAACTAGAACTACTTCACAACTCGATATTGCAACTACAACATGATTGGTTCTTCACTAACGCTACCACCACAACACGATAGTTCTTTACTAACACAATTTACTATAGCATGATAGTTCTTTACCAACACTATAACTACAACGTGATAGTTAATACTACAACTACAACATGAAGGTTCTTCATGAACACTACAACTACAACATGAATACAACTTAAGTAGAAAGCTACTATAAGTTAAAGCATGAATAGCTACTAGATTTAAGCATGGATATCTCCTACTACTTTAAGCATGATTAATTGCGACAACTTACCCATGAGTATTAACAATTTAGCATGGTATATAACAAAGCATGATTTTCTTTACTACTTTAACCTACAACAATTAGCATGGTATACAACCTTAAACATCATTCTACAACAATCTCAAGCATGGTAGGAACCTACAACGATCTTAAGCATGGTATTCTGCTCAAGCATTCCTACAACAATCTTAGGCATGGTAGATAATTTAAACATTATTCATACAACAATCTTAGCATGAATATATACTTAGCATGAATCTACAACATTCCTAAGCATGGTAGACTACTTAAGCATCAACCTAAAGCATGGTATACAGTTCAAGTAAGAACCTACAACAACTTAAACATGGTAATGCTACTTAGCATCATTGTACAACATTCTTACATGATATATAGCATAAGCATCAATCCTACAATAATCTAACATGGTATATAATTTTTCTACAACAATCTAAGCATGGTTGTACTTTCTACAACAATCTTAGCATGGATACTTATTTAACATGGAAAATTGCTACACTAAGCATGGATAATTAGTACACCTAAACATGGATACTTACTTCAACCTAAGCATGGATACTATAATTTATCCTACAACAAGGTAAGCATGATCTACAACATAGCATGAGTTCCTACAACAATTTAGCAAGGTATCTACTACAACTCAAGCATGAGTATCTACTACACTTTAAGTATGGATACCTACTACTAAGCATGGATCTTTATTAATGCTTAAGCATGGATGTTACTACAACTTAACACGAATGCTTACTATGTTTAAGTATGGATATCTATTACTACTTTAAGCATGGATAAACTCAAGCATGGGTCTTTTCTAGCTATTATAAAAACTACTTTTCTTTATGAAAGTAAGTTTTAAATGTTGCAACAATCTAAACATGGTGCATAACATAAACATCAACCTATAATAATCTAGCATGGTGTATAACATAACATCAACCTATAACAATTCTAGCATGAATACAACATAGACATAGACTTCCTACAACATGGTAGACAATATAAACTTAGCTCTCCTACAACATGGTAGGCAACATAAACATTGCTTTCCTACAACATGGTAGATATTAATAACATGGACTTTCTACAACAATCTAAGCATGATATATAATATAAACATTAACCTACAACAATTTTAACATGGATATCCACTACAATTTAAGCATGGGTTACTACTACAATTTAAAACAAGAATGTCTATTTACTACTTCAACATAACCTTTACTTATATTTAAGTATAAACATCTACTACTTTACTTATACTTAAGCATAAACATCTACTACTTTACTTATACTTAAGCATAAACATCTACTACTACTTAAGCATGATCTTTACTAGCTAATACAAGACTTCTTATCTTTATGAATTATAAGTCCTAAAACATTACAAAAGAATCCAACTTTATGAACTACAATACTACCAAAATCTACATTCTTTATAAATTACAAGCCCTACATAGCACAACATTCTTTTCTTTAACCTCTTAGTTCCTACATACCACAAGTATACTCTTTTATTAAACTAAGAGTTAACAAGATTGTTAATTATCAAAGTAGAGAGTAATAACAAAAGAAAGGCTTATTTTTAATAGTCTACAACCCCAAAGTGAGTAGTAATTATTCTACTTATAACTTTCATGTGCTTATGTCAAGTCCTTGTTTGAGTTCTACATCCCAAATGGGTATGTACACAAATATTCATATGCATATGTCCAAGTCAATTACTACAACCCATAGATGGGTATGTATACGAATCACCATATGCTTATGTTCATTTATTCCAACAACAACAACAAGAACAACAATTTCAACCATCAAAAGTTCCACCTTTATGTTGTTTATGAGGTTCTACCATTCACTTCTTATGTGGTCCTTTCCTTTTCTTTTTTCCACACAAAGGCTAGTTCAAGTTGTTCAACACAAACAACATACCCAACAAAATAATAACACAACAAGACAACCCACAAGGAAAACAAAACAACATACAAGAAACAAAAATCAACAAGGAGAATAAACAACAAACTCAACAAAACAAGAAGATGGAGAACCCACACCTAAATTTTCCTTGAAGGAAGAACTAGCTTGCTACCTTTCTCCTTCCCCTTAGCTCCTAGGAAACTCCTATGGAAACCTACAATGAAAACTCTCCTATTAGTAGTTCTCTCTTTCTTTTCCTTTTTTTTTTTTTTAATATTTGTAAAACGAGACAAGAGTGAAGGGAGGGAGTATTTATAGGATTGGAGAGAGGGTGGAGAGTGCAAAGTGTGCTCACAATTTTGCACAAAACCCCCTAGGGAAAGTTGGCCGGCCATGCTCTAAGGGATGGGCAAGGGTGAGGTGGAGGTATGGGTGTGAGGTGAGGTGGAAGCATGGTGCAAGCTTCTAGAAGAATTTTCCTTAATTCTCTCATGCACACTTAATCCTAGGTTAATCTCCCTACTCCCAAACTTAGCCATTTGTCATGACAAAGAGAAGTATTTTATCTAAAATACATAGCACATAATTTGTACAATGTACTAATTTGCTACAACACACATATGTATGTATATATGTGTATACCGAAAATCTTCGCATAATCCGTATAAAAATAATTTAATTTTGGAAATAATAATAAAATAAATTTTATTATCAGTTCAGAAGATCACGGTATCAATTTGATACAATACGGGTGTATACAGACTGGTATATGTGTACAGATAATGTTTATGAACAAAACTGGGTGTCATCCACCACAATTTTCATTCTGGAATTTAAAACAAAATAATAATAAAATAATAATTTATACAATGTAATATCCGTCCGGGATATTACATGTAGTGCCCACAACACCCACAAAGATTTTGATACGCTAATAACAAGATTCCACTGCAAAAGCAAGATCGAACAAAATGATATGCAAATATAACTAATACTTCTTACTCAAGAAATACAAAGATACAAAAACAATTTTCTCTAATCTTTCTCTCTTTCATCTTTGGTGGCACTCGGTACAAGAAGTTCTCTCAGTTATGTACTACTCAAATCCTATGATTTACATTGGGTAAACCCTAAAAGATAAAAACAAGTAAGGCCCAAAAGACCCAAACCCGTGACCCGTTTCTAATCAGCGCACTAGTTGCGGTCGACTGCAACTGGACTCCTCAAGTCAGAGGGAAAACTCGTTTGATTGTGCAGTTGACAACATAAGACAATCGACTGTGTAGTTGACTGGCAAATCACTTTTGTTGCTGCTCCTGCTTGTTGTGTTTGCTGCTGTTGTGCTTGCTGCCCTCGTGTCTTCTCCTTCTTCTTCAATATCTTGTGCTTGTGTATTAGATCCACAAATCCTAACAATCTTCCACATGGATCAAATACACAAAGCTTTAAAACAATTGTATCTTTTTTCTCGCATTACCTCTGCTATCCTCCCACTTTTTGTGAAAGACTGAGTATCCCTTACTCACATGAAGAGCACCTCCCGTCCCTCCACCGTGGGGAAGGCACAAACACTCCTCATAGCCTCATAAAGGACATATCCTAGCATCTACCACATAGGGCACAAATAACGAAGAAACACTTCTCCCTTTGCACCGTATCAGATTGCCTTTTACAAGACTCCCTAACTCGCAAAATCTCCACTAACACTGGGCATGGTGTAACACCCCGCAAAATTGAGTTATGACAATTTTTTCCATGCACACGTATTTCGTAAAATTGCGTACAATATCTTATGTAATACCTTGAATATTTTTATATGTTAGTTTGTGGAATATAATTATTTGGGAATGATGCATATGTATATTTAATATTCTATTTTGTGAACTTAAGGACTTAAGACCAATTGAGTTTGTGACTGTGGACTTCTAGGAAATGGTTATCATGAAAAAGAGCCTTAATAAAATTATCCATTTTTTTTTATCATGCATGATTCTTGCTGATTGGTGACATAAGGGAGGTTAAGGGGAGGTGATTAAATGATCTAGGAAGAGGTTTAGGGGAGGTGATTAAATGATGTAGGAGGAGGTGGTTAAATAATGTAGGAATAAGTGATTAAAGGAAGAATGAAAGAATAACTTGTGAGTATTTATATATAAAAGCCAAGAATGCATCCCCTCATTCTCCACTATTCCTCTTTTCTCTTCCACATAAACTGAAAATCTTTAGAGTTTAAGTTTTCATAATGTTAGGTTTATCGAGTATGGTGTTGGATAGCTTTGTGGGGCTTAGAAGTAATCGATTTCAAGAAATTATAGGTGGGTAACAACTTTCAACTGTAATTTCAATTTTAGTGTAGTGTATATGCATGTTAGAGAAGCTATATATGTTTTATTGGATGAGTGCTCATTCTTAGATTGATTGAATTATGTGTGAATTATTTTCAATTAACTATGTGAAATTATGGTAAGATTAGCTTGGAAACGTTTTACAGTTTCTATCCTGAATTTTGGACTTACTTACGAAATTCATTTCTCTTCAACTAGATGGAATCTAAAGCTGAAATTTTTATATGTGTATCACGTATATGTCTATAACTTCTCCTCAAAATTTCATGATTTTTGGATGTTATTTGGTATTTTAAGAAAATCCGAACTCATTCTTTGTTAAGAATTGAAACATGACATATTCTATAATTTTGTCATGAATATCATGCTTACTTCCAAAAATTATTTCTCTTCAAATATATGGAATTTGAAGCTGAACTTTTTATGTGTGAACCTAGCATATGTCTATAATAGGTTCACAAAATTTCATGAGATTTGGATACCTTTTACTATTTTAAACAAATCCGATCTGATCAATTTGACCTCTTATATGCAGTATTTTGAGGGAACTCAAAACTAAGAATTTAAAGTAGACTCATTAATCTTTCTTTTGAGTTTAAGAAATCAAATTTTCCTGAAGTGTGAGTTTTTCTATGATTTTTATAAGTAGTAAGAGCTGTAGTCTTATGGAATCTAAACCTATTGTTTTCCATATTGATTTAGACAAAATAATTATGGTTAAATTTAGATGTTCTTAATTACAATGTTGTAGTAGACTCATTTATGTTTCATATGAAACTAGGAAATCCATTTTTCTGATAAGTATTAGAATTTATATGAGGACAGACACTAGTTAGGAGTTGTATTCACCGGTCAAGGGGACACGTGTGGCGTTGTTTTGATTGTTAATTTATGTTAAGAATATAAGGCGATTGTATAGACCGCAGACTCCTGTCGGAACTTAGGGGATGGACCCTTAAGTGTCCTCGATGTTCTATGTTATCAGATACGAATGGGGAGCGAGAGTTTAACTCTGGGTCTTTCGGCGGAGCAGAGGAAGGCTTGCATGGTTGCATTTATATTCGTGATAACTTGGGTGAGGTCCGGGAGAGGAGAAAGACTGCAGGGTCCAGGCAGAGTGGGATATCCAGATCTAGGGAGCAGAGAAAGACCTTAGGATCCCGGAGAATGGAATGACCAGGTTTGGGAGCAGTGAAAAACTGTAGAATCCAGGCAGAGTGGAATGTCCAGATCCAGGGAGCGGAGAAAGACCGCAGGGTCCCGAAGAATGGAATGACCACAGATCTAACTTTAATAGTGAAGATGGACCGCATGGACTGCAACCTTACTAGTTACTAGATAAATGTCAGAAACAGAGTAGATTACATGAATATGATTGCATAGCGAGGAATTGAACCCTATAATGAGTAGAAACGTTGTAGCTTGCAATCGGAAACTATGTTGTATGGGCAGCATATCGTTTCCAAATAAGCGTGCATTAGAAGAATATAATTCGAATTGTGCATGTTAGCATAGTAAATATATGTTTGACACTCTAGTAAATTAGTTCTACACTCACTCATACGACATTGTATAATTGAATATTTTCTAGCTACGTTTAACATATTCATTGAATCAAGTTTTCTCTTCTATTATGCTATGTTTTGGGAGTTAGATGAAGTTGTTGGAATTTTTACCATCGGCCTCACAAGCTGACGATCCCACAGATTATGGTTTTGATTGTAAGGGTTCCTGAGATGTTAGCACAGAAGTGTGACATTCTGAGCCTGTCATCTTATCAATCCATGTGGTTTGGACTGGTAGTAAGATTTATGTATTTTCCTGTATTTATTATGTTTATGTACTCAATTGAAGTAAAAGATTTTGGGTGTGTCACAACTTTTTTCAATGTACGAAATCCGTGGGGTTACACATGATTCAAAGTCTCTGAAGGCCAAGACACCCTCTGTAGTTGAAACCTTCGTGGAAAGCACATCCATAATATCTACAGACTGCAAAACACCATTTACATCCCCACGAAGACCATCTCGGCCATACTCATCGACATCACCTCTCATATCGATACCAATGCTGATAACATGGAAATAGCGACT
The DNA here is from genome assembly GCA_017893485.1 of Hemerocallis citrina. Lineage (NCBI taxonomy): Eukaryota > Viridiplantae > Streptophyta > Magnoliopsida > Asparagales > Asphodelaceae > Hemerocallis > Hemerocallis citrina. The sequence goes on from CM030362.1 coordinate 110,716,767, forward strand.
CGAAGTTTCTGTACAAAGAACTCGCACTGTAGCAAACTCTTGCTCTCTTCTTGGATCATTCTCACCATGGCCATCAACTCCCATTAAATATGCAACATCTGTATCCGTCTCATAACTATTAGATTTCTGTCATACCCCATATAGCCTACGTCTTGATTCCGGCTGAGAGTCAACTATAGGAGAAACATACCCATCGTCTATAAGCATTTTAATACAATGATCCCTCACTTTTCCTACTTGCTAACACCTCAGAACCTGTAGTTATTCACCACTTTTCGCTACCAAATGTAGTTGACAAACCTCTTTGTCTAGCCTTCCTGTCGAGATAAGATTTTCTCCCAAGTTTGGACATGCCTCGTCTATAGTAAGACAATCTCTTTCCTATCATCAGCTTTCACACGAACAGTTCCAGTTCCAATCACAGAGCACCGCCGATCATTACCCATGATCACATATCTGAAAAACCCTATTTGTAGTCCTCAAACACCTCCCTCATCGAAGTGCACTAAAAGAAATAGGGGTGGACAACTATTATCCGAACCGACCAATCCGAACCAATCCAACCTAAACGAACCGGTTTTTAACCGAACCAATTAGGGGTTTGGGTTAGTCCGGTTCTTAATCTTCAAAAACCAACTGGACCGGTTCGGTTGTTGGATGAGGCTTTCAAATAACCGATGAAACCGAACCGACCATACCTCTATGCGTATGTCCATAAAAAATATAGTTCTCCTTTAATTTCTTGAATATACAAATAGTCATTTCTCATTTTCTTGGAGATACAAACAATCTTCTTTAATTATTTTAATATAAACCGAGCAGTTGTTCTACCTATGTTTTGATTGTCCATAATCTTGTGTGTTATTTGGTTGAGAAAGACTTGATTTTCAGTGACCCAGCTTAATAGAATCATGAAGTTGATGTAACATTTAGTAGTTACTTTAATCAAGTCAAGCAGAAATTGTTTTCTAAGTCTTTTTTTATTGTATCTGAAATTCAATTAGCTATGGTTATTGATGTTTCTTTTATGATAATAAACTAAGATTACAGAAGTATGCAAGTGAAAAAACAGTTTATCTCACCCATTTAAACGTCATCATCTCAAAAAATTAATGCAAAATTAATTAACAACTTGTGGTTTTATGAATCTTCATTTTAAATTCATTTCTGAATAACAAATAGCAGGTTGTTTCTTAAGTTTGATTGAAGTTGATCTTTTAAATTTTAACAACATTATGAATGATGTTGAAGGTGAAAAGTAACACGCCAAGCCAACCATCCAATCCAATCCAAATCGAGCTTAATCGGCTTGGGTGGAAACCGATCCAATTAAGGTTCGGATTGGTTGCAGATGAAAAAATTAAAAAACCGATTTTGTTTGGATCGGTGGTGGATGGTTCATATTAGGTCGGATACCGACCGATGCCCAACCCTAAAAAGAAATACTTGAATCAATACACCAATCTCATGTGTCAAACTCTACTTGGTGATAAACATAACTTGTCACCAGTTGTATCCTCGGCCACCACATTGGTTTGCTTTGATGGTTATTACTTCTTCTTCATAAGAGCCTTACAACTATGCAACATGTGACCTCGCTTGTGGCAATACTAACACTCAGATCCATCACCCTCGTCGTTGTCTTTAGACTTACTCTCGGACTCACTTCTCTGATGATTTATTCTGCGAATTCCCTTCGATATCCCATGCCTCTCCCTTCGATCTCCCACGCTCCTCAACTGAAAGTGCAGAATAGATAGAAGATGATGAAAACTCTCTATTTCTCTTCCTTCTCATCTCATTTTTCATGATGTTGCTTACAACATCTTGCAGAGTCATTGAATCTGTCATAGTCCTTGTAATAGTCTGTTCCACCATATCATAACTGTCGGGTAGAGTAGATTGAAGTTACAATGCTAGTCCTATATCTGAAAAATTCAATCCTGTAGCTTCCATCTGGTTGTATACCATACAGTAATTATTCACATGTTCCGCTACTGAACCCCTTTCTCCCAACTTCATGTTAACCAATTTCTTCAAGTGAAGAATTTTATTCGATGCCAACAGTTTCTCATACATATCCGTGAAAATCTCCGTTGCCTACTTCGTGATCTTTGCCTTCGAGATATGAAATAACGCTTTTTTACTCAGTGCTAATTGAATCTTCCTAAGAACCTTCTGATCCAAACAATTCCATGCAGCTAATATATATTGTCGCATCCTTGTCTGCAACTTCTGGCTTCTCATCTAATGACGGACGATCCAGATATTTTTGACAGAGCTACGCCACCATTGGAATCTTCTACATCATGAAATCACTTCCATAGAACTTTTTGAATTTTGACTTACTATCGGCCATCATGGTTAAGCTTTTAAATCACTTTGTTCTGCCAACAACGCCCACAAAGACCTTGATGCACCAATAACAATATTCCACCACAAACGCAAGATCTCATAAACACAAGAACAAAATGATATGCAGAGATAACCAATACTTCTTACTCAAGAAATACAAAGATACAAATAGATCTCTCTCTAATCCATCTCTCTTACCTTTGGAAGCACTGGGCACAAGAAGTTCTCTCAGTTATGCACTACTCAAACCATAGGATTTACATCCATATTTTTATAGCCCCTAGGTAAATCTAAAAGATAAACACAAATTTAGGCCCAAAAGAATCCAAATCGGCTACCAGTTTGTAATCAGCGCACTAGTTGCAATCGACTGCATAAGTTGACGGTCGATTGCAACGAGACTCTTCAAGTCAGAGGGCAAACTCGGTCGATTATGTGGTTGACTGCATATGACATCCACTGCCAAATCACATTTGCTGCTGATCGTGCTTGTTGTGTCTGCTACTCTTGCTGTTGTGTGTGCTACCTTCGTGTCTTCTCCTTCTTCTTCAAGTTCTTGTACTTGTGTATTGGATCCACAAATCCTAACAAAAGGCATCAAGGTAAAGAAAATAGGAATGGTTACAACAAGTACTAAAGGGGTGTTAGTTGGAGAGGATTTAAAAAACATGTGTGATTTTAGAATTAAGGTAATTTCGAAAGCAAATCATGGTGATTTAAAAAAAAAACTTTATCATTTCAAATACATACCTATTATGGTTTTGAAATCAGTCAACTTGGATTGTACATACTATTCTGGTATTATCGTTATATATGAATATGAGAGTATCTTTTTGCATTACTCAGTCAGGATCTAATGATATGAAAGTTTCACTTTTTTTATTGCATAAGAACTTTTCTGATTGTTTTGATTTTTTATATGTATAAGAACTTCCAGCTTCAATCATGATTAAAACCCAACAGACGACAGCTAGAAAGAATTTTTTGATTTAGAATCTTAAACCCCTAACCCTAAAAGAGAAACAAATATGTTTTTTAAGCTAAGCAAAATTTATATGAAAGATTTTTTTAATTTTTTTAATTAGTTGATGACAAGTAAAGAGCAAAAGAAGAAAAGAAGAATAGAGGGGCAAAATAGTTACCGGGCATGAAGAAAATGAGGAAGGATATGAAGTCTCAAAAAGATTTGAGAAACATAGGGAAAATGTATGGTTTTGGATAAAGGTTTTTAGTCTTATTTATTATATAGTGTAGCTTTTTTGGGGGGAATAAGGCTAAAGCCACACACACTCACACTTACCCCAAATATATATAACTGGGGATTTTTTTGTGCAAGTGGAATTCGAAGTCTCGACCTCTTGCTCACCAGCAAAAAAGCATATTAATGGACCATACTAACACTTGCTTATATAGTGTAACTTCAAGAACAAGAAAAGTAGGATTTCACTAAAATTACCATGTTTTGAAAATTCTTTCCGACTAACACCTAACTTTGAAACCACACTTGGAAATCCTCTATGATTAACACCAAACTTTGAAAACACACTGGCTTTTTAACTTCATTTTTTGAAATCCTCTCCGACTAACACCCCCTTAACGTAGTTTTAAAATGAGGGTGTTTTCAAAGTTAGGTGCTAGTCGTATAGGATTTCCAAGTGTTGTTTCAAAGTTAGGTGTTATTCAGAAAGGATTTTCAAAACATTGTGATTTTAGTGAATTTCAACTTTTATTGTTTTCAAAGTTACAGTATATAATAAAGATGTCCGAAACCATACATTTTACCCTATGTTTCAAAAATCTTGGTGTCATCTCCTACCTCCTTTCCTTCACGTTCAACAACTATTCTGCTTATCTTTTCTTCTTTTGATCTTTATTTTTCATCAACTAATTAATAAAATAAAATAAAACCCTTCATAAAAAATTGGTTTTGATTAACGAAACAAAATCATTTTCTACTATTATATTGCAAGAGATTGTAACAAAAACTCTCATGCTATAATCTCATCATAAATTTTAAGTTAAATTTATATCATCCATTCAATTTAAGTATCATGTGCATATGTGTGCTTTATAGTATTTTATGATAATTTTTTTTTCCAGCTATGACCTTGTCCCAGAAGAAGAAGAAATTAAACAAATAAAGTTAATTTTGCTAGACTTCATTCCTATAAAAAAAAGTTTATCATAGAACATAGCATGCATCATCCTTGTCAACTATTGGTAATTATGATTTTACAAAAATTAATAATATAATTTTATATTATCATTATTATTTAATCTCATATTCATATATAAAAATAATAATAATAAAGTATGTGAAATCCAAGTTGACTTATTTCAAAACCATGCCAGGTATGTATTTGAGATCATAAAGATTTTCAAAATCATACTCTATTTCTGAAATCCTCTCAGACTAACAACCCCTAAGTGCGTTTGAGGTGGGGTGTTGGGGAACATAACGAGGTGCTCCAAGATGTTTACAATTGGAGAACCTATCAAATTCCGCCTTCAATGAAGTACTATCTCTCTTGGCTCTCAATGGAGGCTAATAACAACAATATATAGAGATCTAGAGAAACCCTACTTTGATATCTTGATACAATAGATAATCCTATAATAAGAGCCACACTATCTAATCTGGCGAGCAAGTTCGGGTTTCAGTGATGTCACTTATACCCGCACCCGAAGTCTGCGTCAGCCGCACTCGGTCGACCAACCCCAAGGTGTGGTCTACCGTCCCCCTTGCGGGAAACCCTATACGGTCGGGCGGTCGACCGTCCCACAAGCTAGTCGACCGCAACTGCTCCTCTTGCCATTGTTGTTGTTGTTTCATCTTACTTTCACTATGTCTCCAATCGTCTCAATCCTTCCATCGTCTCATTGTCTTCGTATCCAATATATTATGCAAGACATAAACCCAACACCTTGTGCTCATATAAGTTGGAATTCATACTGCATGATTGCAACCACAAACTTTCACCCAGAGCTGAGATTCATCAAGGACGACGAGGCCCGGTGTGAAAAATAAATGGAGGCCTATTCTCGTATAACTCTTTCTTTTTATCAAAAAAATATAATATATATATATATATATAAGGAATTAAATTATCTAAAATTAACATCATCTAAAGAAAAACATTCAACTGCAATTTCTTTCAAATGAGATAATACTCGACTAAAAGAGAAAAGGTAAAGCTAAACAAACAAGCAAGTTTAGTCCTTTTTACATTAAGAACGATCTTCTAGCATTCCCAGCTGCAAAATCATTAATCAGTCGTTCATAATCAACACCTTCCAGGAAGTCATTTTCAATGGAAATTAAAGCTAGCCCATTTAATCTTTCTTAAGAAATGGTTGATCGCATGTACGATTTCAATTACTTCAACTTGGAAAAACTCTTTCCTGCATATCCAATGGTCACTGGTATTGTCAATAAAATTCTATAAGCAATGCTTGTAGTCGGAAGAATTAAATCTTTTTTAAGGCGTTTTTCATTCTCGAAGAGAAACTTTCTTTTACCATTCCTAGAAGACATATTTTATAAGTTATTGTAGAAAAGAAAAACTTGGAGTGAGAACCTTGAATTTGAGGGCAAGAAGCGTTAAGCCGATCCTCTGAGTCCTCTGCTACAACATAACTATGTGGAAGGCTCAGAAAATAACTTATCTACAAATTTAAAAAAAAAGTCATTGAATCAGTACAACAAAAAGAAAAATCAGCAATATAACCAACATATCAAACAAGCATAGATCAACTTATCAACAAACCTCAATACCTCAAGTCCTCCATTTTGGTACTTTAGTGGCAAGTACTTAGAATCTAGACTTCTCTCTTTTCAGCTTATAAAAGTGAAATAGAATAAAGGCATTTTTTCGATTAAAGAAAAGAAGAAAAAAGGTTGCAGGATTGCAGTCATTTTGGAGGAGAAAATAATTTTTACTTACCCTATAATTATACTTTTTAGTATATCATGAATAGTTGAGACCGCGGGGTAATCATTGTAGCAAGGACTTGATTAAATATGAGTAAAAAGTTTAATTTTACTACCTTATTTATTTATTTATATAAATAAACGTATAATATATATATATATATATATATATATATATATATATATATATATATATATATATATATATATATATATATATATATATATATATATTAGTCTAAACATGTAAAATTAAATCATTTGAAATTCATTTGCCCATCCATTGAAGTGTTACAAAATTGTACGGCTGAAAATCGTTGTTTTTTATAGTCGCATGATGGATGGGCAAATGAATTCAAATGATTTGATTTTACATATTTAGACTAATTTAGATGTGTAGATCATGTGAATGGTTCAGATAGTCAGTACGAAGGAGAAAAGGCCGAGTGCACAAGATTGCACACAGCGGCTTAGTGCATAATGGAAGGAGACTCTCTCTATATATATATGACATGGTATGAATGACGTGGCCCCTCCTTGGCCACATGATCCCCTCAAGATTCACACTTCTGTGATCATCAGGTCAACCAGGAGTCAAACGGGCCTCTACCACTTCGGGCCCATATGCAAATGGGTCCAACTCGGCCCAGCAGGCTCCCAAACCCGTTTCCCCTACCTATAAATACCAGACCCCCTCCCTCACAAAAAGGTAATCAATCTTTCCCCTCTAAAAAACCTAGCTATTGTTACTCTTCAGTAACTAACTAGACCGTCGGAGGGCCTGCCACCGGGATTAATCTCGGTGTTCCTAGGCCGGGTACAGGTACACGAGATCGAGCCGAGCCTCCAGATCCAAGCGGAGCACCCGACCTCTACCTCACTCCAGCCTGCTCCTGAGCTGCTACCTCAACCGAGGGTCAGGCATATAGCCAGTACCGCGACTTTCACTTTATAAATTAAGAGAACTCCCACCTGTAGCAGCCACCCCCAAAAACAAACTGCATCAGGTTGGCGCCGTCTGTGAGAAACCTCGGTACGGACCTCTGTCCGATTCCAGCCATTAACGAGATCCCTTCAATCCGAGCTCATATGGCACCCAAGCCCAGAAGAGCTGTCACCTCTCCGCATCGTCCGGATGCTCCTCCTCAGGACGTCCCCGCCGACACTCATGGATCCAACCATTCGAGGGTCAACCTCGGACCCGGGTCGGGCGCTTCTCGCTCGGTCGCAACCGACCTGCATCGGGTCATCCAGAACCGACAGGCCAGTCGAACCAGTGGAGGGGCCGCTTCCAACTCGACCTCGAACCATCCCAGGCATCCATCCGGAGAGCGGGAGCTGGAGCTCAGTCGCGCCGACCGGAGGCCGCCACCCCAATGCGACCCGACCGGACGAGCTCCGGTCACCCGCCGTAAGTTCCAAAGCTTCCGAAACAAAATCCTGCAAGCCATTTTAGGGACCCCTATTAACGAGACACTCCACCGCTCTCACTCACGGTCGGATGCCGGAGTCAGTGTGTCTTGCAGCCTAACTCGCCAGAGCATGACGAGGAAGTCCTAAGACGCCTACAGGAAATGGAGAAACGCCTCAACCATTTTGGTGACGGCGGTTCGAGGCCAGCTCATGGTCATAGGCCGACCCGACTTCCGTTCTCCACCGCAATCCTATAAGCAGAAATACCCCGAAATTTTCGACCTCTCCAGTTCGAGACTTATGACGGCGAGGGTGATCCTGCTGGTCACATGGAGGGTTTCAAGACCCTCATGATGGTTCACAGCGCTTCGGATCCCCTCCTATGCTGAGCCTTCCCTGCCACCCTCTAGGGTCCGGCTCAGGAATGGTTCTCTAAGCTCGTCCCCGGCTCGATCTACCCATTCGACCAGCTGGAGGCCAATTTTCTGGCCCACTTCGTGACCAGCAGGAAAGCCGAGAAGACGAGCGCGTCCCTATTGAACCTCTGACAGAAGGAAGGGGAGTCACTCCGGCAGTTCGTCCGGAGGTTCACCACAGAGGTAAGGTCGGTATCCTCCCTCGATGCTTGGGATGCCTCGGCAGCGTTCTGACATAATGTCCGGCACGGCCAGCTGAAGGCATCCCTGGCAAAGAAGCCTCCCCTCGATTTTTCTGACCTGCTCAATCGGGTCGAAAAGTACATCTGGGCCGAGGAGGCACTAAATCCGAGGACGCCAAAGACATCCCGGGGAAGGGGAAACGCAAGGCCGATGAGGCAGAGCCAGCCAAGAAAGTTCCAAAAGATGGGACCGACATGAAGAGGGTCCCTCCGATCCCGCGCTTCGAGAGGTACACGCCACTGACACAAAATGTGTCGGCCATCCTCTTAGTGATCGAGGACAGGGACCTCATCCAGATGCCCCCTTGACTGACCAGCAACAAGAAAAGGGGCCAGCGGTTCTACAACCGCTTCCACCGGGACAACGAGCACGACACCGACTACTGCCGGGCCCTAAGGACGAAATTGAGGCCCTCATCCAATGAAGGTATCTCCGGGAATTCACCCAGGACCGAAGAGACACGAGGAACTGGGGGCCTTCTCCTCCTCCTCGCACCCCCAAACAACGTCCCGAGCGGGATCCCAAGCTTGAAGAGACCAGAGGTCAAGCCATTCTGCATTGCGTCCATGGCGGTCCTATAGGAGGGGAGTCTAGCACTTCCCGCAAGGCGTTCGTCCGAGAGGTAAACGCCGTCCGAGACCTCCCTTCCCCTAGGTCCAGCAGTTCCCTGTCTCCTTCTCAGAGGAAGACCTGGAGGGGGTCCGGCTCCCGCACTGTGATGCGCTCGTCATCAGCCTCGTCATGGAGAACTACGAGGTCCATCGGATCCTCGTGGACAACGGGAGCTCAATGAACATCCTCTTCCTGGAAGCATTTGAGAACCTCAAGCTTCCCCGAGATAAGCTGAAGCTAGCCGGGTATACCCTGCAAGGGTTCTCCGGAATCCTGGTTCTAATAGAGGGGATCGTGACCTTGGATGTCACTGCCGGTATGACCCCCACAGATGGACCGAATCGATGGACTTCATGGTTATCAATGTCAAGGTAGCCTACAACGCCATCGTCGATCGACCGGGGCTCTGCTCCCTCCAAGCTATTCCCTTGACCTACCACCTGAAATTGAAGTTCCCCACCGAGTCAGGCATCAAGGTCGTTCGGGGGAACCAAGAAGCAGCACGATCGTGCTATATGACATCTGTCGGGGGTAGTGTGTTTCCCCTGGATGTAGTTGAACTGCAACCCGAGAGGAGCCAACCAGAGCCCGAACCTGCAGACAAACTAGAAGAAGTCTCGTTCAAGATAAGGGACAAGTCAAAGTGGTTCCGCATGAGCTGATCCCTCGCCCCCGAACTCAAGTCCGACCTGATCGACTGCATTCGCCGCAACATCGACCTCTTCGCTTGGAAGCCCTCCAACATGCCCGGGATCTCCGAAGACCTAATCATGCACAGACTAAGCATGATCCCTAGCTTGAAGCCGATCGTCCAGAAGCGACGTAAGTTTGCCCCGAGAGGCAGCAGGCTGTAAAAGTGGAGGTAGACAAGCTCTTGTCTGTCTGGTTCATCCAGGTGGTCAGCTACCCCGAGTGGCTGGCAAATGTCGGGATGGTCAGAAAGGCGAGCAGTTGCTGGAGGATCTGTATAGACTTTACTGACCTCAACAAGGCATGCCCCAAAGATTCGTTCCCTCTCCCTAGCATCGATGCTCTGATCGACGCAACGTCGGGCACGAGCCCCTATCCTTCATGGACGCCTTCTCAGGCTACAATTAGATCTGAATGTTCCCCCCTTCTATAGCCAAGACGTTCTTCGTTACCGAACAAGGTCTTTATTACTACCGGGTTATGCCCTTCGGGCTGAAGAATGCCAGTGCCACCTATCAGAGGCTCGTCAACCGAGTCTTCAAAGACCAGATCAGTCGCAACATGGAGGTGTACGTCGATGACATGCTCGTTAAAAGCCAGCGAAGGCAGAACCACGTCGCCGACCAGGAAGAAGCCTTCGACGTCCTTCGAACCCACAATATGAGGCTCAATCCGGTGAAGTGTGCGTTCGGCATCTCCTCGGGAAAATTTCTCCGGTTCGTCGTCAGCCAGCGCTACATCGAGGCAAATCCCAAGAAGATCTAGGCCATAATAGACATGGCCCCTCCTAGAAATATCAAAGAGGTCCAACGGCTCACAGGAAGACTGGCGGCCATTGGCCGTTTCCTCTCCAAGTCCGGAGAGAAGTCACTCCTATTCTTCAAAGCTTTGCACGGTACCGGAGGCCTCGAATGGGGTATTCAGTAGCAAGAGGCATTCGCCCAATTAAAAGAGTACCGCGCCAATTCTCCGCTCCTTAGCAAACCCGAACTGGGCGAGCCTCTCTGGCTTTACCTGCCGGCCTCGGAGAGCGTTCTCAGTGTCGTTCTCGTTCGGGAAGAAGACGGAGTCCAAAAGCTGTTGTACTATGTGAGCAAAGTCTTGCTCTGATCCGAGACCAGGTATGCAAAATGGAGAAGGTAGCCTACGCCTTGGTCCTGGCGGCGCGGAAGCTCCGCCCCTGTTTCCAGGCACACTTAATTCAGGTCCTTACGGACCAACCTCTAATGGCCGTACTCTACAAGCCCGATAGCTCCGACCGACTGGTCAAGTGGTCGATCGAGCTCAGTCAATACGATATCAACTATCAACCGAGAACGGCCATCAAGGGACAGGCCCTCGCCGAGTTCATTACGCAATGCACCATCTCCGAGCAACCTGAAGGTGGGGAGGCCGACTAGACGTGGGAAGTTTACATTGACGGCTCTTCCTGCGAAGCGGGGAGTAGTGCGGGCATCATTTTGCAAGGACCTGACAACTTCCTTCTCCAATATTCAATCCACCTCAACTTTCTAGCCTCCAACAATAAGGCCGAATATGAAGCTATGATTGCCGGGCTCACCCTGGCGCACCAGGCAGGCGCCAGACAGATCAGAACTTTCAGCGACTCTCAGCTCGTGGTCAATCAGATCATCGGAGAGTATGAGGCCCGTGACGATCGGATGATCCAGTACCTGGCCGTGGTTCAGCGACTCTTGGCATCCTTTGACGAGTCTGCAGTCCTAAGGATCCCAAGATAGCAGAATGCCCAGGCCGAAGCCCTGTCAAAGTTAGCCTCCTCGTCCTTCGAAGGTCTCGATCGCACCGTTTTGATCGAAGTACTCCTGAAGCCGAGTATCGAACTTCCCGAGACCCTCTGTATAGAAGACGGAGCTCAGCCTGACGATTGGACCACTCCCCTCAGAAAGTTTCTAATCAAAGGAGAGCTCCCCGAAGACCGAGCCGATGCAAGGCAGATCAGGGTACGCTCGGAGAGGTTCGCCATGATCAGTGAAACCCTCTTCAAATGCTCGTACACTACGACAGATGGAAGACCCTACCTCTACTGCTTAAATCCCGACGAAGCAAAGTACGCTCTCAAGGAGCTCCATGAAGGAATTGGCGGGTGTCGTTTGGGAAGCCAGGTGCTTGTGCGAAAGGCCTTGAACCACGGGTACTGTTGGCCTACAATGTTGCAAGATGCTCTGGCCCTGGTCAAAAAATGTGGTCCTTGTCAAAGGTTCTCCGCGGTGAGAAGGGCTCCGCAAGCAAATCTCCGCTCCCTGGCCAGTCCGACCCCTTTTACTATGTGGGGGATGGACCTGGTAGGCCCATTTCCGAAGGCAACGAGCCAAAGGAAGTTTCTGATAATAGCAATCGATTACTTCACAAAGTGGATCGAGGCCAAGCCCCTGGCCACGGTCACCAAGCAGCAGACCTAGCAATTCTTCTAGAAGCACATTGTCTGCCAGTTCGGAATTTCGCACATACTCATCACAGATAATGGGACTCAGGTCGCGGGTAAGAATTTCTGAAAGTTCTACGAGGATCTCGGAATCCAACAGTGCTTCTCTTCGGTATGCCACCCACAGTCGAACGGTCAGACCGAGAACGCGAACCGCCAGATCCTTGACGGTCTCAAGAAACGACTTGATAATTCTTCCAAGGAGTTATGGGTCGACGAGTTGCCGAGCGTTCTCTGGGCCCACCGAACGACGAAGAGAATCCCCACGGGAGAGTCACCATTCAATCTGACTTACAGTGCGGAGGCAGTAATTTCCCTCGAGATCGGGCTCCCTTCGTCCCGAATCATGGCCTTCGATGAAGCAAGCAACTCGGTGCAGCTATGTGCCGATCAGGACCTCATAGACGAGGTCAGGAAAAAATCCACCATCAGAAGAAACACATACCAAAGGGTGCGTCCCACCGATATCAAGCTAGGGGACCTCGTCCTCCGAAAGCTGGCAGTATCTAACCCCGGCCAAAAGAGGAAGCTGGCTCCAAACTGGGAAGGCCCGTACAAAGTTTCTAAGGTTGTATGCCCGGGCACGTACCGCCTCACCGACCCAGAGGTCAAGGCGGTCAAGAGACCCTGGAACACAGAGCATCTTATCAAATTCCTCGAAGGGAAGAGTTAGCCCTGGCAGATACTCCCATGTAAATTATAAGATGTAATCGGCATGACGTGCCTTGTATTGTAAAGTCAGTATGATGTAATCATGCCAGCTTTCTTAAAACAAGCTTTGGCCTCATGCCAGCTTTCTTAAAACAAGCATTGGCCTTGTGCCAGCTTCCTTAAAACAAGGATTGGGCTCAGCGCTCAGATGGAACCGCAAGCCACAAAAAGCTTCTCTTACAAGCTTGGGGCTCGGCGCTCGGATGAAGTCGAGAGCCACAAAAAATCACTCTCTAAGGTATGGGGGCTCGACATCGACCTCGAGCAAGGCCTTGGCTTTCTCAAGCCCTGCATCCTGATGCTCGGCGATGACCTGAAGCTACGCTCATGCTATCTACCCGAGGACAGGTATGGGGTCTCGGCATCGACCTTGAGCAAGGCCTTAGCTTTTTCAAGCCCTGCGACCTTAACGCTGGACGATGACCTCAAGCTACACCCATACTGGCTTTCTCAAGGTGTGGGGGCTCGACATCGACCTCGAGTAAGGCCTTGGCTTTTTCAAGTCCTGTGACTTTGACGCTCGGCGATGACCTCAAGCTACGCTCATGCTATCTACCCGAGGACAGGTATGGGGGCTCGGCATCGACCTCAAGTAAGGCCTTGGCTTTCTCAAGTCCTGTGACCTTAACGTTCGGCGATGACCTCAAGCTACACCCATACTAGCTTTCTCAAAGTGTGGGGGCTCGACATCGACCTCGAGCAAGGTCTTGGCTTTCTCAAACCCTGCGACCTTAATGCTCGGCGATGACCTCAAGCTACGCTCACGCTATCTATCCGAAAATAGGTATGGGGGCTCGGCATCGACCTCGAGCATGGCCTTGGCTTTCTCAAGCCCTGCGACCTTGACGCTAGGCGATGACCTCAAGCCATACGCCACTCTTGACGAATGATCACAATAAAAAAGAAATCAAAGTTTTATTACTCATACAGCGCTAGATACGGCCACACAATACATTGAAGATTTTACATATCGCTCATCGCACGGCTTAAAACTCAAACTCGGTGCTTCCCAAGGGATCCTCCGTGCGCTCGACCGGCCCGGCCAGCAAGGATGCCCCGGTAATGAAGCTCTGCGCATCGGCAGGCCGACCCATTTCCAGGTAAAATGTGGGAGAAGGTCCCAATACGGAGTTGCTCGCCTCCTCGAGCGGACCAGTGTGTAGCATGAGCTTCAGTCTACGAATCTCCAACTCCTTCTCTACAACAGCCTCATGAAGAAAAGACTCCGAAGCCGGTCGCCCGATCAAGGCATCCGAGATTGACCAGTTCATCTCAACTATCCACCAGTCCCAGTCGGCTATGGTCTTCTTCAGACGAGCAACCGCTAGGCTGAGCTCCTTAGACTTGTTCATAAAATAATTCACGTCGGTCTCTCGATCCCGAGCTTGCTTACGGTGGCAAGCCAGAACACTCTCCGTGGCCCCCAGCTCAGCTCGGACCCAGGAGACCTATGCAGAACTAAGGTCGGCACCAAGGACCTCATGCGTCTATCAAAAAGACGAAAAAAACAACAGGCCACAAAAGAGGCGAAAAAGCACAAGTCATAGAGCATCGGCCAAAAATCTTCTTCTATAAATTAAAAAAAAAATTGTGTTACAAAAGGCGGTGGCCAGTCCGCGTTCGGTGAATACAAGCAAAACAGAAAGAAAGTCCTAGACTACTGTTTAGGAGGGGGATGACACCTCTTCGTCAGCCTGTTCGCCCTCGGCTTCTAGCTGAGGGTGCCCCTGCTCCTCGTTGTCCCCGCCGCCGGGCATCAGCGGAAGCTCGGGGAGCTGCCACCCGTAGTGGAGATGATCGATCCGAAGCTCCGGATAGATTTGCAGGATGTGTTCTTTGGCCTTGTTGTAGGCCTTATCCTGGGAGGCGATCAGGGTGTCTGCCATGGTGATCGCCATCTCCTTGCTCTCCTTCTTGGCCTTCACCTTGAAGTGCGCCAGCTCATTCGCGTGATGCTCCGTTATCGAGACCAGCTGGGCTTGGATGACCGCCTGGGCAGACTCTGCCACTGTCAGCTCGTCCTTCAGCTTAGTGGCCTCCCGAAGATAGCGCGTTCTTCTTCTCGACCACAATCTCCTTCTCGAGGCACTTATAAAAGTGCTGCACATGCTGCAACGCCTGGTCGAGGAGAATCAAGTTAGAATAATTCTTTACAAACTAAGCTAAAAATGAAAAATGAAGGCTTACCGCGATGTGGGTCTACGCGAACCTCATGTAAGACGTATCGGCCGTCTCTACCACCAGGTTCCTGCGATCCCACTCCGTGGCGAGGTGCTCCACCACCTCCACCGCAACCGGGCCCTCGAGAAGCGTATCCCATGCCTTGATCCCCCAGTCAGAGGCATACGGCTTCATGCCCAGCCGACCCACCATCTCCTCGGCGTTCGGGCAAAGTGGCGGGAGAGGCCCCTTCGTGACCTCGGTAACTTTTTTGCTGCCAGAGCTCGCCCTCGGATCTCTTGTCGTCCTCGACGAATGGTGGTGGTGCTTCTTCGCCCTCTTTGGGGCTGACTTCTCTGGACTTGGGGTCGCTGCCTTGCTGGTCCCCACCGTCGAGGAGCCTTCTTTTCCAAATTGGCCCTCCTCTTGGGGGCCAGGGATACCAAGGCATTTCGGTTGGAGATCCTTGGCAGACATCTCGACAAAAGGGAAAAAGTAAAAAATGTTAACACGAAGGCAGAAAGAAAAACAAAATCGAAACAAAAACATACTAGGGTCGGCTGGGCTCAGTCCGGCTCGGGCGAGATGCAGCTCCGTGACGCGAGGCCAACCGATGCTATGCCCCTCCACGATCTTATCGACCGTTGCCCACTCCTTTTCCGTCAAGTCTCTGCGCTTCGGGAGCTTGTGGTTCGGCTTTCCAAAATTCCAAACCGTTGGAATTTCCCAAGGTTTCTCGCTCCGGACGATGAAGTACTTCTCCTTCCACCCTTTTATGGAGTCCGGATGTCCGTGCATCACTCTCTGATGAGGACGTGGCGAGAGATAAAAAATCCCCTCCTGGTCCCCGAGCGAGCTCATCCCCGGGATGGCGAGGAAGTATGTGAGCCTCGGCTTGATCCCCTTCTCCTGACACTTCAAGATAAAACATACCAAGTGTTTCCACGAGTTGGGACCGTACTGCATGGGGCTTAGCTTTCCCCAGTTTAGCATCCTCTTGATGAATGGGTGCAGCAAAAGTCTCAACCCCGAGACAAAAGCATCCTCAGGGAACATACAGAAGCTCGACTCTAGCGCGGTAGTCTGGCGGATGCCTGGGTTCGGCACAAGTAGCTCGAATTCCTTCGGAACGAAGTAAGTCGCCTTCAAGATAGGCAAGTAGTCCCTCTTCAAGGTGCACTTCACGCTGTCCATCTTGATCATGGACCGGCCCTCGTCCCGCAGCAGTGAAGTGTACGCAAGAAGACCCTCCACGTCGTCAGGGTACATCCTGATTGACCCTGGGTTTTTGCTGGAAAGAGGGGGGTACTTAAACCCGAAGCCATATTCATATTTGTCCTTCTCGGCTGGACTGTCGGGTCGTATCCACTTCTTTTTCCTCCTTCGGGGGCGAGGCTTCCTATCAGGGGAAGGGGTCGCTAAGAGGGGCAATGGTGGGAGGTCTGTTTGTTCCTCCTCTACCTCTTTCGCGGTTCCTCCGACCTCGCCATGTTTGCTACCTCCTTTAGTCCCTTGTTCGGACCCCTCCTGATCATCGTCCTCCTCAACCTGCTCCTCTTCCTCCGGGCCTCCTTCCCGGGCTCATTCTCCTCATCAAAAAACTCCTCCTCAGAGTCTCCCTCCTCATGCTCGCTCTGCTCAACAAGGTCCCCTTATGGTCCACGAACTCGTAAAGGAGCCACATCATAAACTACAATAGCCTCGTCTCCCAACCCTACAACCGATTGAACCTCCTCCTTCACTGGAAAGTCACCCGGAGACCAAGATATTGAAGACAAGTGAACTTCCTCCTCAGCGCGACCTGAAGAGCTTGCCTCGGAGCCGAACTGAGAGCGTGACATTGTAAAACAAAAATATTAACTTGTTTCACCAGAGAACTTAAAGATCAACGAAAAGTGGTCACCGACGGCTTGAAAGGAAATTTTTGTTGTCAAGAGAATGAGAGCAAAATGAAGAAATGAGGTGAGGTGAGGGGGATTTATAATTGAAGATGGGACTCCTCGAATTCTGCAAAGAGATCTGGCCGTTTGGTCTTGATCAGCAAGATCTAACGGCCACTAGGATCTGAAATGCTTCGATTCTCACACCCATGACGTCAGCCTAGAGCGCAAAAATACCTTTTTACATTCGGCTCTGTCGACCAAAGCGGCCGCTCGGTACACGGGGTCAACTTCTTGGGTACTTCACCTTTTTTCACCGCGAGCCACGCCAGGTTTCTCTCAACGGCTTGGGACTTGACGCTCGGATGTCACCGCGAGCCACTCCAAGTTTCTCTCAAACAGCTTAGGGCTCGACACTCGGATGTCACCGCGAGCCACTCTAAGTTTCTCTCAACAATTTGGGGCTCGACGCTCGGATGTGTAACATCCTGAATTTTTTGTTTATAAGAGTTTGAGATTTTACGTGTCTTGCACGTATGATTTCATATGCATTTTTCTAGAGACAAATATTTTCTTCATAGCCTAAGCTATTAATTGTTCTCTTTATTTTCCTAAAAGATCTATTTTTGAAGCCTAATTAAATCCTAGGCTTAATTATCTCTTTCTAACCCATTATAATTAATTTATTAATTAATTATCTTGAGCCCATGGTCTTTTGGCCCATTAGTGAACCCAATTAATTTAAATTCTCTTTTAATTAACCCAACTTGTAATGTAGACAAACTTAATAAAAAAATTAATTAAAATGTGCATGAACAAATTTTTGTAGGGGTTACTAGTTTGCATGTGCATTGCACTTGTACGTGCATTGAGCACCCCCAAGTAGGCCGGATAGTGCAAAGAGAGAGGGAGAGATGGGAGAAGTGGTGAGGTGGTTATCTCATTCATGGGTGGTTGCTACAACTCCCAAACTCATCCTAGCCCTTGATCCTGAACTATTTTGACTAATCCTAGCCATTCAATCCACTCAAAAATGTGTATAAATACCCTCTTTCATTTACTCATTTTTGCACTTGAAAAAGAAAGAAACATAAAGAGTGAGACAAAAGATTGAGGAGTTTGTGAGATTAAAAGATCGAGTTGCAGTTGTGCATTCCTTCCCCTAGAAGTTGACCGGCCTACCCCTTGGAGCAAGAAGAGGAGATCCATCGACAACAAGCTAGGAGGAGAAGCAACTCGGTGGCTCAAACTAGGAGGAAAAGGCTCTCTTATTCATTCTAGGAGATTCCGTAGGACTTTTGTGTGTTTTCTGTCCATTAGAGGTGGGCGATTTTCTCAACCTTCTAATTAGACATCATGATAAGGTGTGATTGATAAGAGTAAGAAGAAATTATAATTAATATAACCATATGATGTGAAAATGAGATAAATTGATGATTGTAGGAATGCATGTTAGAAAGAATGCTAATTGATTGCAAAATTATGATTGTTAATTTAGAATTTACCATGCTATCATGTTTCATTTGAATGTTATGTGCTAAATTAAAAATATGTGTTGCATGTTAAATAATTGAAAGGAGAACTATGGAAATATGTGATTTTTGATTATGAGCTTGTAAATGACATGAAAAAGGGTAATTTATTACTGAAATAATCATGTATTGGTAATAAAAAAAATTAATATAAGTGATTTAGGAAATTTTGAAGGCAATTTGTAGAAAGATTATGCTTGTTTTCTCTAAAATCGAAATTAAGTAGTAAAATGCAAGTAGAGAGCAAAAATCATGCTTTTGTATCAAGAATGAAATTTTATTTTTCTGGACTACTGTAATTATATAAAATTTAGTTCTTGAGTTTTTGAAATAATATAGAGAAGAAGAAAGGAAAAAAAATACTCTTTTTGTACAAAAAATCGAAATAACAGAGCCTCGGACTTAAACCCCAAAAACTCCACTCTATATCAATATGGTCAAGTAGAACATTTGGTTGATTTGTGCTTTGGGCGCTACTATAGCGTGTTGGCGACCCTTACAGGTGTCGGGTTCGAAACTTAGTCCCTGTTCTTTTGTCTTGTTTTTGGATAAAATCCGAAACTCGAAACCCATAACTCCTATAGATTAAAACCCCTTCACATACTGCTTGAGCATCTTAGTTCAGTTGGCTTTCGGTGGCGGTTGACTAGCCTCAGGTCTTGGGTTCGAAACCTGGCTTCGGCAGGTTTATAAAATTTGATTTTTTTTTTGAGTTTTAAAAAAATGATTCTTGGCTTTTAAAAATCCAAAAAAAATACCACAATTATTCTAAAATCATGTAAAGCTTATGAAAAATATTAGAGCATTAATTTGACTAAGATAATGGTGAATTAGTGGTGAAAATTGAGTAGAATTGCATAAAGTGATATTTGTGAAAATATGAAAAAGCGATTATTTCTTTCATACGAAAATTTTATTAAGTTATAAAAGAGTTATTTTGAATGAAGAAAATTTTAAGTGAGTTGATTATGGACTTTTATTCATTTTGTTTAGATTTGTGTGCACTTTAAAGATTGATGAAAAATATAATTTTGTGATTTGAATTAAGTAAAGGAAATAAATAATTATATGAGAATCTAATGTATTTATTGAAATGAAATTTTTGAGCATGAAATACATGAATTGAAATTGAACTTGACATATGAGATTGGTCCATAGAAAAGAATGGAAATCATGTTAATTGTGAAGAAGAACTTATGAGCATGAAGACTCAATTTTGTGATTACGAAGTGAAATTGAGAACTAGAGTGTAGCTAAGCCTTATACCGGCATTGAAAGAAAGTTGCTGAAATGAAATACCAAGATTGGGTCATGTTGCATAAATGATTAAGACCAGTATAGTGGGAGTGCTAACTTTGGGAGATTGATTTTTATTCATGATTCATGATTCAAGTACAATTAAGGACTAGATACATAGTGAAGATGTGATGAAAGTAAGAGAAAAATACAAGTATGAAGGCCTCGGGTCTACGGTGTGAGAGTGATTCATAGGTTGCCTACTTGATGCGTCATGTCTTGGCGTGGACACTACTCCGGAATTATCGGGACTGTGGCGACGCTTGTGGGGTATTTTGTTGATTACAGGTGGTGCCATGGTCTATAACGGAGGCTGAATTGACCAAAGGCTCTGCATGATGTGTCATATCACAACGTGGGATTCCCCTCCAGGTTGTCTAGACATGGTCTCGTAACTCATAGGACATCTAGGATACTTAACGTAGTTACAGTAGTAGATTAAGTTATGGCGAGGGATTGAACCCTACAAGATGAAGAACGATCAAGGGCTTGCCCTCGGATCTATGTGGTATGGGATGCATAGTTACCGAACAAGTGCACATTAGTGTCATATAATATAAATAACTGCATTAAAGACTAAGTGCATAATCACAACACGACATCAATAGACTATTCCCTGTAGCTATGCTTTGAGACAAGTTTGTGTTTTTCCAAGTGAGAGAAAATTAATATATTATATCCTAGCGTCAGTTGAATGAACTGACGTGCCCATAGTTTCTATGCAGGATAAAGTGATTGACAAGATTAAAGTATGCATGCTGATTAAAAAATAATTCAAATGTTGTTTACTCATATAAATTGTTGTAAATTGCTTCCGCTGTATAAGTGTGAATGTAGATGTAACTCTGATGTAATAAAATTTTTAATTTCCTTGTAAAATTATACGAAGAGAAGTGTAAAGATCCTGTGGAACTTCGAATTCGGTCTTATTTGAAATTCGGGGTGTTATAGGATGTCACCGCGAGCCACTCCAAGTTTCTCTTAAACAGCTTGGGGCTCGACGCTTGGATGTCACCGCGAGCCACTCCAAGTTTTTCTCAACGGCTTGGGGCTCAACGCTCGGATGTCACTGCAAACCACTCCAAGTTTCTCTCAACGACTTGGGGCTCCACACTCGGATGTCACCACGAGCCACTCCAAGTTTCCCTTAAAAAACTTGGAGCTCGACGCTCGGATGTCACCGCGAGCCACTCCAAGTCTCTCTTCAGCAGCTTGGGGCTCGACGCTCGGATGACACCGCGAGCCACTCCAAGTTTCTCTTAAAACAGCTTGGGCTCGACGCTCGGATCTCACCACGAGCAACTCAAAGCTTCTCCAACTAGCTTGGGCTCGACGCTCGGATGTCACCGCGAGCCACTCCAAGTTTCTCCTCAACAGCTTGTGGGTCGACGCTGGGATCTCACCGCGAGCCACTCCAAGCTTTTCCAACTAGCTTGGGGCTCGACGCTCGGATGTCACCGCGAGCCACTCCAAGTTTCTCTCAACGACTTGGGGCTCGATGCTCGAATGTTACCGCAAGCCACTCCAAGTTTCTCTTAAACAGCTTGGGGCTCGATGCTCGGATGTCACCACGAGCCACTCTAAGTTTCTCTTAAACAGATTGGGGCTCGATGCTCGGATGTCATCGCGAGCCACTCCAAGTTTCTCTTCAACAGCTTGGGGGTCGACGCTCGGATCTCACCGCGAGCCACTCCAATCTTTTCCAACCAGCTTGGGGCTTGATGCTCGGATGTCACCGCGAGCCACTCCAAGTTTCTCTCAACGACTTGGGGCTCGACGCTCGGATGTCACCGCGAGCCACTCCAAGTTTCTCTTAAACAGCTTGGGCTCGATGCTCGGATCTTATCGCGAGCCACTCCAAGCTTTTCCAACCAGCTTGGGCTCGATGCTCGGATGTCACCGAGAGCCACTCCAAGTTTCTCTTTAAACAACTTGGGGCTTGACACTCAGATGTCACCGCGAGCCACTCCAAGTTTCTCTTAAACAGCTTGGGCTCGACGCTCGGATGTCACCACGAGAAACTCCAAGTTTCTCTTAAACAACTTGGGGCTCAACGCTCAGATATCACCACGAGCCACTCCAAGTTTCTCGAGCTCGACGCTCAGATGTCACCGCGAACCACTCCAAGTTTCTCTTCAACAGCTTGGGGGTCGACGCTCGGATCTCACCGCGAGCCACTCCAATCTTTTCCAACCAGCTTGGGGCTCGACGCTCAGTTCTCACCGCGAGCCACTCCAAAGTTTCTCTCAACGGCTTAGTGCTCGATGCTCGGATGTCACCGCGAGCCACTCAAAGTTTCTCTTAAACAGCTTGGGCTCGATGCTCGGATCTTACCGCGAGCCACTCCAAGCTTTTCCAACTAGCTTAGGCTCGACGCTCGGATGTCACCTCGAGCCACACCAAGTTTCTCTTAAAACAACTTGGGGCTCGACGCTCGGATGTCACCAAGAGCCATTCCAAGTTTCTTTTAAATAGCTTGGGCTCGATGCACGGATGTCATCGCGAGCCACTCCAAATTTCTCTTAAACAACATGGGGCTCGACGCTCGGATGTCATCGCAAGCCACTCCAAGTTTCTCTTCAACAGCTTGGGACTCGACACTCGGATGTTACCACGAGCCACTCCAAGTTTCTCTTCAATAGCTTAGGGGTCGACGCTTGGATCTTACCGCGAGCCACTCCAAGCTTTTCCAACCAGCTTGGGGCTCGATGCTCAGATGTCACCGCGAGCCACTCCAAGTTTCTCTGAATGGCTTGGCTCGACGCTCGGATGTCACCGCGAGCCACTCCAAGTTTCTCTTAAACAGCTTGGGGCTCGACGCTCGGATGTCACCACGAGCCACTCTAACTTTCTCTTAAATAGCTTGGGACTCGACGATCAGATGTCACCGCGAGCCACTCCAAGTTTCTCTTCAATAGCTTGGGGGTCGATGCTCGGATCTCACCGCGAGCCACTACAACCTTTTCTAACAAGCTTGGGGCTCGATGCTCGAATGTCACCGTGGGCCACTCCAAGTTTCTCTCAACGACTTAGGGCTCGACGCTCGGATATCACCGCGAGCTACTCCAAGTTTCCCTTAAACAGTTTGGGCTTGACGCTCGGATCTCACCGCGAGCCACTCCAAGCTTTTCCAACCAGCTTGGGCTCGACGCTCGGATGTCACCGGGAGCCACTCCAAGTTTCTCTTAAAACAACTTGGGGCTCAACGCTCGGATGTCACCGCGAGCCACTCCAAGTTTCTCTTAAATAGCTTGGGCTCGACGCTCGGATGTCACCGCGAGCCACTCCAAGTTTCTCTTAACACAACTTGGGCTCGATGCTCAGATGTCACTGCGAGCCACTCCAAGTTTTTCTTAAACAGCTTGGGGCTCGACGCTCGGATGTCACCGTGAGCCACTCCAAGTTTCTCTTCAACAGCTTGGGGGTCGATGCTCAGATCTCACCCCGAGCCACTCCAATCTTTTCCAACCAGCTTGAGGCTCGACGCTCGGATGTCACCGCGAGCCACTCCAAGTTTCTCTCAACGGCTCGGGGCTCGACGCTCGGATGTCACCGCGAGCCACTCCAAGTTTCTCTTAAACAGTTTGGGCTCGATGCTCGGATGTCACCGCGAGCCACTCCAATCTTTTCCAACCAGCTTGGGCTCGACGCTCGGATGTCACCGCGAGCCACTCCAAGTTTCTCTTAAAACAACTTGGGGCTCGATGCTCGGATGTCACCGTAAGCCACTCCAAGTTTCTCTTAAACAGCTTGGGCTCGACGCTTGAATGTCACTGTGAGCCACTCCAAGTTTCTCTTAAACGGCTTGGGGCTCGACGCTCGGATGTCACCGCGAGCCATTCCAAGTTTCTCTTCAACAGCTTGGGGGTCGGTGCTTGGATCTCACTACGAGCCACTCCAAGCTTTTCCAACTAGCTTGGGCTCGACGCTCGGAAGTCACCACGAGCCACAGCAGGCCATCACAAGCATAGGGGCTTGGTAACCGATCCGACCCCCCCCCCCCCCTCGGGGCTTCGACCAAGCCACGGAGCATGACCCTCGGTCTCATCGTCGAACCTCCTCATTTTCTTACGAATTCACCCAGGGGCTCGGCGCTCGATCAAGAACTTGGAGCCGAGCTCGGGGCTAGTGCAATAGGGGGCTCGGCGCCGACCCCATGCTCGACCCCCGACCCTCGTTTACTAGGCTCTCAGCACTTCTTCTCGTTTAGGGGATCCCCTTCATCCTATACTAATTGGCCTATCCAGGAAGCGATAGCTCGCATTCACCACACACTCTGTTCCACTCTTCCTCTAGAGACAAAACCACTCCTCCACGACTGGCTCACCCAGCCCTCCAGGAGTGAAGCTCTTGATATGGTATGAATGACGTGACCCCTCCTAGGCCACAGGATCCCCTCAAGATTCACACTTCTGTGATCATCAGGTCAACCAGGGGTCAAACGGGCCTCTACCACTTCGGGCCCATATGTAAACGGGTCCAAACCGGCCCAGCAGGCTCCCAGACCCGTTTCCCCTGCCTATAAATACCAGACCCCCTCCCTCACAAAAAGGTAATCAACCTTTTCCCCTCTAAAAACCCTAGCTACCGTTACTCTTCAGTAACTAACTAGACTGTCGGAGGGCCTGCCACCGGGATTAACCCCGGTGTTCCTAGGCCGAGTGCAGGTACACGAGGCCGAGCCGAGCATCTGACCTCTACCTCACTCCTGCCTGCTCTCGAGCTGCTACCTCAGCCGAGGGTTGGGCGTGTAGCCAGTACCGCGACTTCCACTTTATAAATTGAGAGAACGCACACCTGTTGCAGCCACCCCAAAAACAAACCACATCAATATACAATTTTTTTGAAGACCCTCAAATTTGGGAGCCTAGTGCGGTTGCACATATTGCACCCCCTCAAAACCGACCCTCCCTGTAAATTCTGTTTTAGGTAGAAAACTAACTTAGGGTGTGTTTGGATAGTTGTTTTGAACCCTTTTTTCGTTTTCTAAAACCAAAAAAGCGTTTGGTTACCTTCTTTTCAAAGCGATTTTTTGCTTCCATTTTCAGAAAAATCCAAAGGGGTCATTTCTTAACCCTTCCTCTCTCTTTTTTGTTATACTATTATTATAATATATATACTATTATTATAATATATATTATTATTTCATATATACTATTTTATATATACTATTATAATATTATATTATTATTATAATATATATTATTATTATTATATATCTATTATATATTAATATATAATTTATTATTATTATATTAAATTATTTAATATATTATTATTACATGTATATTATTATAATTATTATATGTTATTATGTATATGTATATAATTAAATATGTTTATTATAATAAATTATTTCATATTATTATATAATATACAATTATATTAATATATTATTATTTTATATATACTATTTTATATATACTATTATTATTATATTATTATTATATATATTATTATTATATATATATTATTATTTTATTTATACTATTATTATATTATATTATTATTATATATTACTATTATATATTATTATATATATTAATATATAATATATAATATATTACTATTATATATTATTTTATATATTATTATTTTATATATACTATTTTATATTATATATTACTATTTTATATAATATATTATTATTATTATATTATTATTATATATATTATTATTTTAACTATACTATTTTATATATACTATTATTCTATTATATTTTTATTATATATATTATTATTTTATATATACTATTATTTCATATATACTATTTTATATATACAATTATAATAGTCTATTATTATTATAATACATAGTTTAGAGTGACAGCAGAAAGATTTTATTTATTGGAAAGTAGCACACTTACAAGCAAACATACACTCTTTCTTATTCTTATGCTAGAAGGCCTTATGCCTTAACACACACCATGGCCTCTCTTTATATAGGGAGAGAAGGCTTAGGATACAAGCTAAAGGAAGGTAACTTAGGCTACAAGTTAACTTAGGAAAGAAGTTAACTTGGGGTACAAGCTAAGGGAAACTTACTAAGGGAAACTTACGAAGTAAGTTTCTCATACATATGGACAAACAACTTTACTTTATTACTTTACACATCACACATCACCATGCTTCTGTCTACCGTTGCGTTATTGGAGTGGCCCACCATGCTTCTAGACAGCGCTAGTGCCTTCTTGCATAAAGTCGCTGTTGACAATACAGGCTGGAGAAAGCATTTCGATGTCATCCTGTAGGCCTTTCTCATCGTAGAAGGAATACATGACATCTGTCCCAATGGGTCCCAATTTCCATGATGCTTTTAGTCTTAGAAAGAACTGTATTTTCTTCACTTGTCCAATCGATAAGGATGATATTATCTTGAACCTGTATATTTTTGCAGAATGTATATTTTTCCCATAATTCAAGGAAAAATTCTTCTGTAGCTTCATACTTGATTTTTTCAGAATCAAATGTTTTATCTTTTCCCTTTTCGATCTGGAGTGTTGGCTCGGTTTGTACGATGTCTAGCTCCCAGAATTGGATAGACTTAAACTGGCGAACATACTACTTTTCTTCCCAGATGCTCCATATTTGAAACTTGTAGATTGTGTGAAACTTATTTTTCTTTGATAGGACAGTTTTTGCACATATATCGGGAATGGTTTTGGAAAAGTCTTTTGGTCTGGAGAGGTTGATGTAGAGTTCATGGACAATCCCTGCTTGAATTGCTCGTTCGAATTGTGGTATTTGCTCGAACCATGCAAGAATCCGATATCTGTTATATTTATTTTTGACCAGCTGATCGGAATGTGTTAGCAGATCTTCTAAATTATTTTCTTCAGTCTTCTAAAGAAGTTCAATGAACCTTTCTATAGGGAATACCCCTATTTGATATAAGTCTAAACATTCAAGAAGATGAAGGTCTCCTTCGATTCTTCCTAATTTCTCATCTTTGAACTTAAAGAGTTTTGCAAACTCAGTAAATTCTTTGTTTCTAATGTTTACAAGATCACAGATGTCTATTTGAGACATTATAGCTTGTAGCTGTTTGTCAGCAGTAGTGTTTCCTCTGATCAGAGTATCTCTCTTCCTATTTAAAGAAGACGAGGTAGAAGTATTGCTGAATTTGATCATATTACTGGCAATGAGTTTTGCTTTTTCAAATCCTTCGCTCTGCTCTTGTGTTATTTTCTTTAACTGAAGGATTATTTTCTCTAATTGTGATAAGTGGTATGCTCCGGTTTTATCATTTGGGTGTAACGCCCTCCAAACATTGTTTATATGATTGTAAATATCTAGATTCTAATATTTTAATTCTTCGTTATGCCAATCCTTTTTTAGGATAGGGTTGATAGAGTTTTGCTTCCATGCTGTTTGAGTGGGAGATTTTAAAGGGACGTGTTTTGTTTGTGGAACAGTGGTTCCTGTATTTTTTGATACAGTCGTATCAGTAGATATTGTAGCAGTAGCTACTTTTTTTATTGTTTAGGACAGTAGTCCATTCTCCTGTTTTCATACCAAGAGCCTCTTCAAGCTCCTTGATTTTTTTGATTACTTCAGAATCCATGGGTCTTTTATCTTTTTTCTTCTCCATAGTACCTGGTTAAGAAATCAGCAGTAATGTTAGTATGACCATGAATATGTTCAATGTCATATTGATAGATTTCAAGATACACTGCTAATCTAACCCGTCTCAGATTTTCTTCCGGATTATGTACAGATTTCTTCTTTAGAAATTGTACTACCGCAATATTATCAGACTGTACAAGAAATTTTCTGGTCAGTAAATAAATCTTTAAAGATTTAACTGAGAGTTTTATGGAAAGTAACTCTTTATCAAAAGTAGAATACTTTTTCTCAGTTGTGGAAAAGGTTCTTGATGTATAGGCAACCAGCTCATAATGTCTTTGTTCAATTTGTGCAAAAAGGATACCTGCCCAATGAGTATCTGAAGCATCAGTTTGTAATATAAGTTTATCCTTTTCTTTAGGATAGTAAAGTATTTTTTGTTCTGAGATGATATTTTTAATTTTCTTTATCTCTTTTTTTTCTGTTTCAGAAAGAGCTATTTTTATTTTATTAGTGTTCCATCTTCGTGGAATTTCAGGATCTTTTCCATCTTTTATCAACCTTTCTTTGTATTGTCTTTGTATTGTTTGCAGCTTTTGCTGTAAATGTTTGATTTTATCAGAAAGTCTAGGAATGAATTTTCTTCCGTAATTAAGAATTCCTAGGAAAGCCTGTAATTGTTTTAGTGTACCAATTTCCTCCGGAAATAGTTTAATCTTTTCATAGATATGAGCTTGTAGCTCAATTTTTCCTTTTAATATCTTTTTCCCAAGAAAGTCAATTTCTTTCTTGAATAATTCAATCTTTTTGGGGCTTAGAATAACTCCATTTTCTAACAATATTTTTGCTACTTGTAGTAGATGATCTTTATGTTCATCTAGATAAGAAGAGAAGACAAGTATGTCATCAATATAAACAGTAACAAATGGCAAATGGCCAAACATACTGTCCATCCATTTCTGGAATATTTTTGGTGCATTTTTTAGTCCAAAAGGCATTACCATCCATTCAAAATGTCCCTGAGGACTACTGAAGGCTGTAAGACTTCTGGATAGATCATCTTTTAATTTGATCTGCCAAAATCCTGATTCAGCATCAAACTTAGAATATATTTTGGAACCTTGTACCAAATTTAATAATTGTTCTGTAGTTGGGATGTAATACCCATCGAATTTGCAGGCATCATTAATTTTTTGATAGTTAACAGCCATTCTAGCTTTTCCTCTTTTTTTCTCTGTATGATTCCTGACTAAAAAGGCAGGAGAGCTATGGTTGCTATAATTAGATCTAATAAGTTTTAGATCTAATAATTCCTTTATTTGTTTAGCAAACTCCAATTTATCTTCTTGATTTACCATTATACTTGGAGTTCTAATATTCTTTTTTGTATATTCAGGTAGTAATTCGAGTTGGCAAAATCTTGGAGATTTTTCAAAAAGTTTTAGAGGATCATTGCTATACAATGGCTCTAATATATTATGTATAATTTGTTTTGTGGTATCAATATTTTTGAGAATATAAGTATAGTGTTTTTTTGTATTTGGCTGTTGCCATTGATTCTTTTCCACTAAGGGATTTTCAATTACTCCACGCTGTATAGCGTTCAGGTCGAAGAAGCTATGAGTAGTAATTGTGAAGGGTACTCGAGGGATATGGATATTGTTTAGTGAGAAAAAATGTTTCTCAATTTTTAGTGGCAAAAGTTTGCTTAGATTGTCCATGCCGATAATACAATCTTCAGCAAGGTCATCGAGTAATGCAAAGGTCATATCCTTGCAATTGTGTTTATTTCCTTGAGAGTCTTCTAAGGATATTTGTAGATTTTTTATGTTGTAAGTAATCATAGAATTAGAACCATTAAAGCTTCCTATAAAGGCTTTATGGGTTAATTCTGATCTATATTGTTTTGGAATAAAACATGAGTGTAATATATTGATTTGCGCACCAGTATCAATTAATGTATGTATGGTGATTTCCTTGTATTCAGGAAAGCTAAGTGTAACAGGAATGTAGATTTGTAACTCAGCTTTTCGGCTAAGAGTAACTACATTGATTTTTAAAGTTTCTTTTTCAGAATCTTGTGTAACTTTATTTTTGCTTAAGGAAGATAATTCATATACATAGGAATCTATGTTCATATGAATTTCTTCTCTTGTTTGAATATTTATACTAGGTAATTCATATTCATAGGAGTCTATATGAATTCCTTTGTCTATTTTACTATTCGTGCTATTTCTAGCAAGTTCTTTTTGTTGACAATCCTGATATGGATTTTCTGATGTATGTCTGAAGACAATAGAATTTGCTAACTCTTTGTTAATATGAGAGTAAGTTATCTCATTATCAACTTCTGAGTTAAGTAACTCATCGTCAATTTGTAAATTTGTTAACTCAATATTTTTCTGTTCGTTAGAACCTTCAAAATTATTTGAGTCAATAACGATGGAATCTCCATGCTTAGTTGAGTTTTTCGAGTCAGTAGACTCTGATGATTTTTGCTCAAAAGAGCTATAATCTTTTTGCTCAGTAGAGTTGGAGTTCTTTTGCTCAGTGGAGCCTCCAAAATTATTAGAGTCTATAGACTCTGTTTCTGATTCTATACAATCAGATCTTTTATTAGAAAGAGATAGATCACTTTCAATTTTCTTAAAACTTTTATCTTCCATAGTTGAAAGACAAATACTCTGTTCATTCTGAGTAATAATATTTGTTTTTGAATAAGTTTCCTTTTCAAGATGAATTTCTTCTTCTTCAGAGGAAATGTTCTTTTTTTCTTGAAGATTAGTCAAAAGGCTTGTAGGAGAAGGTTGAACATTTTCTTCTCTTTTTATTTTTTTTGTTGGATATATTATGGTTGGTTTTACCACATCATTTGTATCCTCATTTACTCTGTAGAGTATTGTAGGTTTTACTACCGGATAGAATAAGAAGTCATCCATGATATTTGAAACATGTTGGTTTAGCTAAGCTATAATAAACGGTCTTTTTCAAATGATTTCTTGTTTTCATAAAGCATTTACTGTAGTAATCATTATAAGGGATTTCTGATATGGCTAAACTCTTACAGCAATAGGTATTTCTTTAACTCTTTTTGTGCTTCGACTATTTCTAACATCACCGGTGTCATAGTATTTTTTGTGCTTTGAATCTAACATCTCTGGCATCACACTCCCACACCGTGGATTTATAGCGGGGTACAGCCTCAAATCTAAGCCACAACGGGTAATAGCAACACACAAGCAAGTCCCTACGGGCAACTAGCACCACAAGCTTATATGAACGCACTAGAGATGTAGATCACAACTCACTAAAAAATTATGACAACATCGGAGACGAAGAGCACAACTCACAAAACTAGTTGAAGGTGAATAACTACAGCATCCATGGCTTTTGCTCACACAGCCTAAAGATTAATGTTTTACTACATGGCCTAATTAAACAAGCCTAAGAACAAGAACAAGTGTTTATTTTCATAGCTAGCTTAACCAACATGAAGGAGATTACTCCTCCATCCTAATCCTAAACTACGAAGAGTAGTTTAGAGATTATACATGATCGAAGAACTCTGAATTCTTTGCCAAGCTCTGATACCAGTTTAGAGTGACAGTAGAAAGATTTTATTTATTGGAAAGTAGCACACTTACAAGCAAACATACACTTTATATTTTTATATAATATAATATTATTATAATATATTATTATTTTATATATACTATTATTATTATTATATTATTATTATATTATTATTATTATATTATTATATTATTAATATATTATTAATATATTATTATTATATATATTATTATTATATATATTATTATTTTATTTATACTATTATTATATTATATTTTTATTATTTATATTATTATTTTATATATACTATTTTATCGATACTATTATTATATTATATTATTATTATATATATTATTATTATATATTATTGTTACATATATATATTATTATTATTATTTTATTGTTACTATTATATATTATTATATATATATTATAATCTAATTTATTATTATTATAATAAATAGTTTAATATATAATTTGAATATATTATTATTACATATATATTATTATAATTATTATATATTATTATATATATGTATATTATTAAATAGGTTTATTATAATAAATTATTCTATATTTTTATATAATATAATATTATTATAATATAATATTATTTTATATATACTATTATTATATTATTATCATTATTATATTATTATTATATTATTAATATATTATTATTATATATATTATTATTTTATTTATACCATTATTATATTATATTTTTATTATACATATTATTATTTTATATATACTATTTTATCTATACTATTATTATATTATATTATTATTATATATTATTATTATTATTGTTATTATTATTATTATTATATATTATATTATTATTATTGTATTATTTTTATTTTTTAATATATATATATATATATATATATATATATATATATATATATATATATATATATATATATATATATATATATATATATATATATATACTATTATTATAATATATATTATTATTTCATATATACTATTTTATATATACAATTATAATATTCTATTATTATTATAATATATATTATTATTATGATATATTACTATTGTATATTATTATATATATTATTATGTAATTTATTATTATTGTAATAAATTGTTTAATATATAATTATAATAGATTATTATTACATCTCTACTATTTTAATGGGAGAGTTGGGGTTGCAAACAAACAAACCATAATTTTGTAACTAAGCAAACCCGTATAATATACGGCCAAACTAAATCCACCAAACATACCCGTGTGATGCACGTGCAGCCCCTAAAAAAGGGATATTTTAGCAAATGCCCCCATTTAAAATGTGAAAACTAGCATATACCCCCACTATTTTTAAAAACTAAGAAATACCCCTATCTCTAATATTATAAATGTTTTGTCAATCAACTAACTCGTGCAATACACGTGCATAACTATCATAAAGGAGGTTCTAAGTTCAAATCCAGATTATGTCAAAATTTTTATTTTTAAAAACTATATTTATTAAGACGTGCATCGCACGTGTAAATTACTAGTATATATTATTATAATTATTATATGTTATTATATATATGTATGTAATTAAATATTTTTATTATAATAAATTATTTCATATTATTATATAATGGGTAAAAGGGATATGAGCAACTTGCTCATTTAGTAAATGAGTAATTGATGATGTGGCATGCATGTGATATATTGGACAACTAACCACTTTAGAATTTTCCAATCACATGCATGCCACCTGCTCATTTAGTAAATGAGCAAGTTGCTCATACCCACTTTTCCCTTATATAATATACAATTATTATAATATATTATTATTTTATATATACTATTATTGTATATACTATTATTATATTATATTATAATTATATATACTATTATTATATTATATTATTATTATATATATATTATATTATATTATTATTTTTATATACTATTATATATATATGAATATATTATTATTACATATATATATATATATATATATATATATATATATATATATATATATATATATATATATATATATATATATATATATATATTATTAAATATGTTTATTATAATAATATATTTTATATTATTATATATCAGTATGTATGTATATGTATATAACATGTATGTATCAGAGTATATATATATTATATACAGTATATACAACCAAACCTATACATACATAATACTCTCATTTTCAAAAAACTGTTTTCAGAAAAAATTACTTATCAAACAGTTTTTACACTCTCATTTTCAGAAAACAGTTTTCAGAAAATTCTTTTCAGAAAACTGTTTTCAAAACAACTAATCAAACGCAACCTAAGCTTCTTTTCTAAATTTTTGTTTCGTACACAAATGATACCAAAAAAAAATTTGTTATGAACTTCAAAGATCAAATATACACAAACTCACTATATAACACCAAATCAGCCCCTTCAGCGAGTGTCACCAGCTTATATTGGCAAGCTTGTTAACCAACCAGTGAGCAAAATATCGAACATTTGAGTCACATACATTTGCACCGATTGCCTTATTGTGCCTACAACACCATTCACAAAAAACCGAAATTTAATCAGGCTGATTAATACATGTGTGCCGAAGAGATCAGGTGAGGACAATTTCATCAGGCTGATGATGATACATATAATCGGCGCAATCAATTTGGAAATTGGAACCCCGTCAAAAACTACAAAACTACGCACCATTACAATTTACAAACTTCTCTACCAATCAAATCCCAAACCGTCCGATCATTCCAACTCACGAACTCACCTAACTAACGGCGCCGTCAAGGTCACGCCCGCCAGCCAGCCTGTCGTTTGATCCTTTCCTGCCGTCAACTCTCACGGCCGTCCCAACTCTTACAGCTATTTAGAGTCGCCTCGAAATTCCCACTCTCTCTCTCTCTCTCTTATTACCCCCAAAAAAAATCAAATAAAAAAAAATCATATTTTTATCAATTTCTGTCCTCTGTCTCTCTCATCTCGTCGGGGTTCATGTCGGTAAGCGCGAAATCTCTGTTAGTTTTGTGCTTTTGCTCCTAATTCGAATGCCCAATTTTAGGGTGATGATTTTAGGGTTTTAGACGATGATTTCATTATTTATTGATGATGGGTTTGGGGGTTTTAGGGTTTTTAGGGTGTTTGGGGGTTTTGATAAGTTGTTACATGAATATGTTTGGTTGGTAAGTAGGATTCGCCCTAAAGGTTTGATTTTGTGGGAGTATGTGGATTGTTTTGAGTTATTAATTTCAATTTTTTTTTTTTTTTTTTTTTTTTTGTGTGTGTGTGTGGTAGGTTTATCTTTGTTATGTGACATGGTTTATATGGAGTTGCTGCTTATTGATATAGGCGATTCGCATTGGTTGAAACATATTTTTGTTGTAAAAACCAGATGAGCAAACAAAAGTACAGGTTTTGGACTTCGACCTCCCCTCTCTCTCTCTCTCTTTCTTCTTAAATTCCAATCCTCTTTTTGCAACCCTCCTCATCTCTTACCCGGTCAACCTACCTCTTTTTCTACCACTGCCGCCAGTTCCACCTCGACCTACATCGTCATGAAAAAAGACTGCCATCACAATCATTGTGGCCGACGACACATTTGCCTCCAAAACTCCTTCCATTCCCACCAACCAAAATATGACTTTCCATCTTAAAATGATCTACATGTTCTAATTTCATCCCCCAATGAATTATACTTGTTAACTCAATCAAATATCAACCTCGTGTTATATGAATCTTGTAACAAATAATTATTCTTTTATGTGGAATGAATGATGGGGTAAAGTCATGAAACCCCTAACGCTTGAGTCCAAAGTTAAGAAATTCCCCGCCGTTAAGTTAGTTTACTCCTTACCTCCATTACCTTAATATCCGTTGTTAATCCCCAGTGCAAAATGACGAAATGCCCTTATTTTTCATCCTAAACCTCCTTGCAACCTCTTCACCTTCCTTTCTTGTTCATCTCCTTTTTTAAAAAAGTTCATTGCCTCCTCTCTAACCTTAAATCTTCAGTGTGCTTCATTTAAAGAAACTAATCTCACTTTAGTTGCATTCTCTTCCCATCCCTCTAAAACCCGAATGCCCCAAATCAAAACCTGATCTTTTTGTACGAGGTTGAAGATTTGGATTAGGGTTTAAAAGTAGGGAGAAATAGATAAACAAAGGTGAAAAGGTTGGAGGAAATTTAAAAGAGTATGCAAGGGCAATGTTGTCATTGCACAGGTGGGGATTGACAACGGTTATGTGATAATTAACTGCAGGAGGTAAAGAGAGTAGAGTTTAACGGTAGGGGTATCTTAATTTCAGAGTCAAACTTTTGGGTGTTTCATGATTTTTACCCATGAATTTATTACAGAAATTGAGAGTCGATATCAAGGCCGGGATGTAGATAGATAGTACTATTAATTTCAATGCTAATTTAGAAATGAGTTTTAGGATTCTTTTGGGAGAAAAATTACTGTATCTCATCTTAGATATGAGATCTTAAGTCGGCGAGTTAAAGATTGAAAATAAAATTTACCTAGGAGTTTAGCTATTGGGGTAATCGAAGAGTTTGAATGAGGTGGAAATTGTGTCGAGGAGAGGAGCTAGAAAAAGGGAGCAAGACGAGGAAGAGGTGGAGATGCTTTAGGGATGATGG
This sequence comes from Hemerocallis citrina, assembly GCA_017893485.1. Taxonomy (NCBI): domain Eukaryota; kingdom Viridiplantae; phylum Streptophyta; class Magnoliopsida; order Asparagales; family Asphodelaceae; genus Hemerocallis; species Hemerocallis citrina. The sequence goes on from CM030362.1 coordinate 110,752,220, forward strand.
ATGCTTTGAAAGATAAGGTAGGGGAAATGGCATGAGGGTGTTGGTGGACGTGGTGCCATGACGGTGTTGCCAAGGTTAAGGCTGTGTTAGCAATAGAGACTAGAGGTAACGAGGGATTTCTCAATATTCTCACTCCATAAATTAGAAATTTTAATTTGGTCCCACGCCAAACACATTGTGGGCATCAAACACATCCAGATTGTAGTCACTATAAGGTTTTACTTGATTTTTTATAGAGAGATAAATTTTAGAGAAAGTGAGATTCAGGAGATAAGATGGTGTGTTTGGTGCTATACATAGAAGTAACTGATTTATAAATTTACTTAGCCGTTGTGAAAAATTACCTGACTGCAAAGCCGGTGCAATTATGAAATTTCTTCCTTTTCTTTTTGAACAATTGACTGACACGTCGTCATTTTGGGATACGACGGTTCCTGCTAGATAAACCCTTCGCTCTTTTTCATGTTTTGAGTGTGTTTTTTGAAATGGTTTTTGGCTTTTGAGGCAAAAAGTAGGTTGAAACGTTGATTAATGTGGGAATTAAATTATAATAGGCAAATCTTTATATGTGCTTGTGCAGCTCGGGAAGAATCTTCCCGATGGATGCAACCCTTAGAATCTTTCGATGCTTGGCATGGTGTCGCGAGGTAGGTTTGGGACAAGTTCATCGCATGGTCATGACTGTAGATGTTTTGCCACATGAAACAAATATTGTGAATAGGCAACAAGGTGACACATCGTGATTTGAACGGTCCTCGAAGCGACAAAAATGAAAGTGACTGCCGAAGGTTGGCTACATACAGGAAGGGGGGCGTATCGTGACATGCAGATTGAAACCACTAACGCGCTGAGCCCTCACTCGCATGATCGTTGTTTGCTTGGTCGATCGATGGTTCACCAAGCAGTTAACAAGACAAGGGCCAAGGGTTTCTCCCAACAAAGGAGTTGCAGAAGAGCCGACAACATAAGGTGATGTATCGTTGATGCTAACACACCGAGAACAAAAATTCCTTGCAAAAATGACTATCCACTGTACGTGTCCGCTCAAATAGGCTAGGTTGTCGAACTTTTCCCCTGGCTGAGCGTTTGTTTTGTCTGCGTTTCACAATGATGTGTGCGTCGGATGAATATACCTGCACCTGAAGTGATTGGTATCAAACAATCAATCGCACGCCCCAGCTCGGGCTACATGCTTCCCTTCACTATTGTAGCCAACTTTTGGTCAAAATGATGCCTATGGATAGAAATATCATGAAGAGCTTACAAACTTTTTGCATCTGACTATTTTAATGTTTAAGTGGAAGTAAGGGTAGCACCAATGGGAGCCTCACTTCCATGTGGATCAGTCGGATGTCCACATGTGCAATTAGTGGGCTACCTCACGGCGTAGAAGGCTATAGATCTTTGCCAGAATAGTGAAATTTAGAGTTTCTCAAAATTTAAAAAACTGGTGAGCTATATACCACACAAAAGTTGGCTAAAATAATGAATTTTCGAATTTTTCGAAGTCGGCCAAAGACAAGAGACTCTAACACAAAAGTTTGCTACCTCACGGCGTAGAAGGCTATAATCTTTGCCAAAATAGTGAAATTTAGAGTTTCTCAAAATTTTAAAAATCGGTGGGCTATATACCACACAAAAGTTGGCTAAAACAATGAATTTTCGAATTTCTCGAAGTAGGCCAAGTAGGCCAAAAACAAGAGACTTAACACAAAAGTTTTCTAAAAAAATGAAAATCAAAATTTCAAGACCAACCAAAATGGACTAGAACCTATGAAAATTGGTTTAAAATATAAAATTTAGATTTCTTTTTGCAATAAACTATAGTAGTCCACACCCTGTAATAATCCACCCTTTATAGTTGATTGCAAACTATAAGTATAAATTGTGGACTATTATAGTTGATTGCAAAAGATATCAAAATCGGCCAAAAACAGTGGACCGCAGACTTGGCGATGCAAAAGTGTTGATGTCTCTAGAAACATGGAATTGTAAATTTGATTCCAATACCATTTTCATACCCTTTTCCATGAACTAGTCTATGGGTAGATGAAAACTTCAAAATTAGTGAAATTCAGAAGTTCTCGGAATTGGAATATAACCCACAGATTGGTTGAAACATTGAATTTTTTAATTTCTCGAAATTGGGAAAAACAGAGGGAACTATAACCCACCAAATTTGGCCAAAACATTAAATTTGTCAAAAATGGAACACATGAAAGTTGGTTAAAATGGTAAATTTTAAATTTCTCAAAATCAACGAAAAATGGTGGACCTCCATAATTTTTGGCTTAGATGAAAATTTTCTAATTTTTTGGAAATTAAGCCAATTTGATGAACTATATAGCTCAAAAGAGCTAGCTAAAATAGTGAACTCTTGAAATTTACCAAAATGGTGGATTGATGGTTTCAAAAGGTGGCTATAACAGTGAAATTCAAAATCTTTTAAAATCTGTCAAATTGGACTTAAACGACAAAGATACGCGACATTGTACAATTCAAAGTTTCTTGGATCGGCAAAAAAGATGGACTGTCACCCACAAACCTTAGCCAAAAGGCCCAAAACACTGGAAGTCTATAGTTCTTGAAGTTGGCAAAAGAAATGGACTAATTTGTGGAGTTTGTTAAAAATAGTGAAATTTTTGGATTCTTTTTTCTAAAATCAACTAAAAATAGTGGACCCATAACTTTTGATTGAAAGTTGAATTTTGGAATTTCTTGAAATAAAGTGAATTTTGGAATTTCTTGAAATCAAGCAAAATTGGTGGACTGTTGCTCACCAAAGTTGGCTAAAGTAGTGAAATTTAGAACTCTTAAAATGAGTTAAAAAATAACTTGTCCCAAATAGCAAAATTTTGAACTACTTGAAATGAATGAAAATTGTATTGCTCATAAAAGCTGGCTAAAATAGTAGATTTTTGAATTTTTCAAAAATGGCAAAAATTAGTGAACTATTACGCTTAAAAGTTGCCCAAATCATTAAAATTCAAAATACCTCGGAGTCGGTAGCCCACAGACTAAGTCAAGCAGAAGTGGATGTTCTGGTATTTGGGATGATAAATTGATTCGGGTACCATTTTGATTGCCTCATTTATAATCTTTCTAGGTGTAGAAGAACTACTACGAGTCGTGTAAACTTTGCAAACCGAGTTGAGCAGTTATCAAAATTGGTAATAAATTGGTGGCTATAAACAACTGATTGGCTAAAATAGTGAACTGTGCTTCTCGAAGTCAGTAAAATGAGAGTAAACTATAGCCCAACAAAGTTGATCAAAATTCTGATGTTCATTATTTCTCAAATCCGCCAAAAATGGATGTAACCTATTATAGTTTGTTAAAAAAAGGTCTAGTCCAGAATTTTTCAAAATTGCTAGAAACAGTGGACACCACAAATTTTTGTTGCAAAGATGAAATTCAAAATTTCGCGAAATGAAGCAACATCGGTGGATTAGCCCATAGAAGCTAGCTAAAATAGTGAATCTAAAGAATTTCTAGAAATTGGCCAAAATTGACCGACTGGTGCTGGCAAAAGTTGGCTAATTCAATTAAATTCAAAATCTTATCAAAGCAACAAAAATTGGACTTCAAGTACATAAATACGTTGAATAATACTATTCAAAGTTTCTTAAAATCTACAAAAAATTTGGACTATCACCCATAAAACTTGGACCATCACCCATAACACTTCGCCAAAACACTGAAATTCGGTAGTTCTTGGAATTTGAAAAATACAATAGACAAACCTATGAAAGTTGTTAAAAAAAGTGAGATTTTTATTGGAATCAACTAAAAGCAATTAACTATAATAACCGATAACTTTTGGTTAAACTGGTGGAATTTGAATTTCTCGAAATCAGGCAAAATCGGTGGACAAGCTCACCAAAGTTGGTTAAGACAGTGAAATTCATAACTCTTAAAAAACAGTTAAAAAATGACTACCCACAAATATCCCGAAATAATGCAATTTAGAATTTTTCGAAATTGATAAAAAACGGTGGACTATCACCTTAAAAAAAGCTGGCCATAATAGTGAATTTAAAAGTTATTGAAATCAGGGAAAAAAGGTGAACTGTATAACATACAGAAGTCTCAAAATGACAAATAACTGTGGACAATTTAGATTGCCTCTGCCCTCTGGAAGCATGGGATGATAAATTGACTCGGGGACCATTCAGATTGCCTCTTCCATGATCTTTTATGTGTAGACTAACTGTTGTGAGCATTCTAAACTTCCAAAATAGTGAAATTCAGAAGTTCTTGTAATTAGCAACAAATAACAACAACAAAGCATTTTTTCCAACTAGTTGAGGTCGGCTACATGAATTCTGGTTTTTCATTCTGCTCGTTTTAACGCAATATCTTCTGTAAGGTCACAAGCTATCGTATCTTTTCTCACCGTTTCTACCTAAGTTTAGGTTTTCCCTTATCCCTAACTCTACTCTCAATACTTATCAAATCACTCTTTCTAACAGGGGCACTACTAGGTCTACGTGTGACATGTCCAAATCATCCAAGGCGATTTTATCTTAACTTATCTTGGATAGTTAGCATGTTTCGTATATGCTCGTTTCTAATTCTATCTTAACTGGTTTTACCACACATTCATCTTAGCATTCTTATCTTCGCTACATTCATTTTTGGACATGTTTCTTTGTTGCCCAACACTCCGCTCCATACATCATTGATGGTCTAACAACCGTCCTATAATTTTATTTCTTTAATTTCAAAGGTATACGTTTGTCACCACTGGCACTTCTCCACTTAAGCCATCCTGCTTGGATCATATGTATAACATCACAAATCTCCCCATCTCTTTGTATATTCGAGCCTAAATATCGGAAACGGTCTCTCTTGACCATCAAGCGTCACTACTTCCTCAGTTGTGTTCTGAATATCACTAAAATTACACTCCATATACTTTGTTTTAGTTCTGTTTATTCTAAAGCCTTTAGCTTTCAAAGTTTTTCTCCGTAATTCTAATTTAGCATTGACTCCTGCTCTAGTCTCGTCCACTAAGACGATGTCATCGGCAATATGCATACACCAAGACAGCTCATCTGGTATTCCTCGGGTCAATTCATCAATAACCAAAGCAAAGAGGTAGGGGTTTAAAGCCAAACTTTGATATAAATCTACTGTAATAGAAAAATCACTAGTCTCTCCTGTGGTTGTTCAAATTATGGGCTTTGCCCTTCATACATATCCTTAATTACCTTAATATACCGACTAGTTACTATTTTATTATTTAACACCCATCATACTGTCTCTAGGGACTTTATCATATACCTTTTCTAGATCTATAAACACCATATGTCAATCTTTCTTATTCTCCCTATATTTTTTCTTTAGTCTCCTCAGTACATAAATTGCTACCACTGTTGATCTTTCAGGCATAAATCCAAACTGATTCTCAGACACTGTAGTTTCTAGTCTCAGTCTACGTTCGACCACTATCTCCCAAATTTTTATCGTATGGTTCATTAATTTAATCCTTCGGTAGCTGGTGCAACTTTGTAAATCTCTTTTATTTTTGTATATAGGTACTAAAATACTCTTTCTCCATTCATCGGGCATCTTCTTAGTCCTTAAAATTTTATTAAATAATCATGTTAGTCAACTCACTCCTACATCTCCAACACACTTCAAAACTTCAAAATGGGTATATCATCCAAACCTAAAACTTTTCCTATTTTCATCCTTCCTAAAGCATTTCGAACCTCCAAGGTCCTAATTCTTCGGAAAAATATATGCTCTTTACTCTCCCTCGAGTCATCTATATTTAAGTTGTCCACCACCTTTTCATTTAATAGCTTCTCAAAGTAATTTCGCTATCTTTCCAAAATCAAAAAAAAAAAAAGAGTGAAATATAGCCGCCAGATTAGCTAAAATAGTGAAAATTTGAATTTCTTGAAATCGGAAAAAATGAGTGAATTTCTGAACATTGAAATTGATAATTTCTTGAAATCAACCAAACATGGAGTATAACTTATTAAAGTTGGTTAAAACAATGAAATTCCAAATTTCTTAAAATCAACAAAAAACAGTGGCATCCATGAATTTTGGCTAAATGGTAGTACTCGGAATTTCTCGAAATCAAGCAAAATTGATAGATGGAGTATATAGCCCACAAAAGCTAGCTAAAATAGTGAATTTTAGAATTTGTAATAATTTCTAAAAATGATTGACTAGTGCTCACAAAAGTTGGCTAAAAGAATGAAATTCAAAATCTTCTAAAATCTGTCAAAAATATACTTTAAGGACAAACATATGCGAAATAGGACAATTCAAAATTTCTTGAAATCAACAGACAACAGTCGACTGTCGCCCACAAAATTTGGCCAAAATAGTGAAATCTGGTAGTTTGGCCAAAATAGTGAAGTCCGATAATTTTTTTAATTGGCAAAAAGTAGTGGACTATAGCCAGCAAAATCTGGCTAATAATGTGTCTGAATAGTGGACTATACCCTGGTTTTGCGGTCATAACTGTTTGGCTGCTGCTTTTGTTACTCCTTTTTGAGATTGAAAGTCATGAGGTACGTATACCTGTGGATTAACATAAGTTAAAAAAATTCTAATATATGAGCTGAAGTTATGGGGTGACTTTGCACAGTTTTTTTTTTTATCATAAAACTTTGCACAGTTATTACCAACACTGAGCAGGTTCTTAGCATGCAAGCTATGGAGGATCTTTCAATGGGGTTATTTGTCTATTTACTTGAAAAATAGTTACCGTATACTCCGTTCTGTTTGAAATAGGCTCATTTTTTTCTGCCCAAGATGAGATTTGGTCTATTTTGTCGTTAGATATATAGATAGCATGCCAAAATAGATATTTAGCATTCATAGCCACATAAATATGTGACTGGACTAGACTCATGTGTCTGCTTACCGCTTAGCTTTCTCTACTGTTTGGCTTTACACTAGTGATTCTTTTTCTTTTTTCCTTCTTTCTTATTCCTTCTGATTTGCTTCCTCTTGAGAGTTAAATTTTCTGTAATCATGTGGTGAACTCCAACATATTTCTTGATTTTTCCAGATGGAAAAAGGCCGTCCGTTGCCGAAGTTCGGAGAATGGGATGTTAATGATCCTGCCTCTGCAGAAGGATTTACTGTGATCTTCAACAAAGCCAGAGATGAGAGAAAGACAGGCGGCAACACTCCAGGTCCTGACTCTCCAGCAAAGGACGGAACAGCTTTTAAGCACGGGCCTTATGCTGCTAAGTCAAATTCTGTTAGTAAATTAAGAATTTGAAACTGTTGTTTTTGTTTGCAAACTTCAGTTGGTTCTTGTTATGATAATTTCTCATTCTTACATTGGCCTTTTCTTTATAAATTCTTCAGAGAAAATGGTTCTGCTGCATCCAAGCAAGTCGAGCTGAAGCCTAAGCTTATATGGGGGACTGGGTGATTATTAAGCAGTAATGTTCGTAGAATTGTTTCGGTTTTAGGAGGGAAAAGGGGGGAAAGTATTCTTGTGGAGGATCAGAAGGTGTAGCAAGCTGGTTGGGTTTTGTTTTGTTTTGTTTTCTTGGGTTCTTTCTGGTTGTGTGGTGAAGGTGAAAGAAAGGAAGAGAGAGATAGTGGATAACGGGGGAAAGAAATTAGGAAAACTGATTTGTTTTTCTCTGGATTATGTATAAGAATGTATACTGAAGGTTATAGTTAGTTCTTGAGTTTGTGTGCTTGTTGTTTTTGCACTAAACTGATTTCTTTTCTTCTGTCCGAGGTCTCATTCCTCATTCCGTAGTTATAATTGCCCTATTAGAAAATGTTTCTTACATAATTTTACTGCATGTGGAGTAATATGAAGAACTACATCATTAGTCATGGTGGTTTCTCTCCTTTTCGGTTTGGATGCACATTGTAGCTCTTGGCAGTGTTATAATTTTTAGCTGCCTAAAATTGTTGTCCGTTGTCCTGTACATGTTTCCAAAAGTATTTGCACCACAGATGAACTCTTGTCCAAGTTGTATATGGGAACTTGCAGTCTCTTTGGATTGATCAACAGTGAAAGCAACCTGTAGGGTGGGCATGTTGGAGAGGTGAGAGAGGTGGTGCTTGGAGAGGCAAGAGAGGTGGCCGCTTCGGGTTTCCAACTTTTGGCTATTTTTAGGGGCCTCTCAATTTTTTAAAAACATGTATACATCTTTTTTCAACCTATATTGCACATTTAATATGTTAACATGATTGTTTATAACAAACAAAAAGAGTATAAAAATCAGCTCTGCTTAAGGCTGTCGGAGCTCAGAACACAGTTAAAATTATCACAATTAAAAAATTAATGTTGGCCCCTTTCTTATCCTCTCTCACTCACGTCTTTGTGGACTCTCATTTCGGGAGTTCACCTTGTCCCTCATGAGCTTAGGGCCAGCGCGGCACCCTACAACCACTTTAGATTGATCAACAACAAAAGCAACCCAGACGTGTAATTTCTCCAATCCGACATGGAAAATTGCCACAACACGGATGTGTCATTTCTCCTAACCAACATGGAAAATTGCCGAAAAGCTCAAAGTTCACTAAGGAGGTTTACTACTTACATGGAGTTCCATAATTGTTTTGTCACTTTAGGTTTGTTTCGAGTCCTCTGTGTAGTGCCTAGTCATTAGCAAAGAGGATATATATATCAGTTCTTGTTTCTCAATACTATTCGAGCAGCTTTTACTTGGTCTGTTGATTTTCTAAGTTGCTCCGTCTGATCCATGGGCTCCTGAGGTTTTAAGCCATATAGAAAGGGGTGGCATTCGTGCTCGTCGGGCCAGACTGGACCAAAAACCACCGGGCCTGAACAGGTCTCGGGCCTAGGCGGGCCGGGCTGGGGAAATAGCCGGTCCGGGGCAGTCGGGCTAGAGTGGGGGGGTAGGGGAGGCCCAGACCCGACCCTAGGCCCCTGGCTTTGGGACGGGACGGGCCTTAGCGTGTTTGGGGTTTTTTTTTGTGCTTTTTTGTTTTTTTTAAAATTTTTTTTTACAATAGAATAAAATCATAAATTCTTGGTGATTGAATTTAGACAACAATTGTAAGAACATATATAATAAAGAGATTAATTCATATATTAAATTGTTTCAATGAATTTCAAATATAATGAAATAGATTAATTATGAACTAGTGTCTGCTGTTAAAAAAATTCTACAAAACAAGTAGAGATTGTTTAAAATAACAAAAAGAACAAATTATGAACTAGTAAACAAAATCTAAAAAAGAAGAGAGAATTCAATAAAACAACAACAATTAAAATAGAAGCTAGTGTATGTTAACAAAAAAATCTAAAAAGAAGAAGAGGGAGTTCAACAAAACACAAACAATTAGTTATGAACTAGTAAATTATTAACTACTAAAATCCAAAAAGAGAAAGAGAAGAGAACAATGCTACTATAAAAATTAAACAAATACAGTGTTACCAAATGAGTGTAGATTAAAGGATGAGAGTAGAGAGAGTTGAGAATTTGTTCTTCCAATAATCAACTTTTAAAAAAAAAGTTCAAAAAAAGGACCACAACGGTCGGCCGGCCGGTTCAGCCCGGATTGGACTGGGCCGTTTCAAACCGGTCCCGGTTCAACGCAGGCCGGGTCGACGTGGTTTTTTGAAGGCGAAGTGGCATCCCGGCCAAGCCCAGGCTTCCCTGGTGGTTAGGGTCCGAGTTGGCCCGATTTGGGGTTGGGCCGGTCCCGAGCTGAACCAGCCAGTCTACCACCCCCACATATAGGCAGCCTATTAAGTCGGGTAATCAAAGAGGTTTGAGTAATTATAAACATGCAACCGTGCAAATTCTAGGAAATACGACAGGAATAAACAATTTATATCACTGCATCCCTTGCATGTAGATCCTCCTAATAGACCGAAGATCCTTCCTAACCTCACCTGGAAGCTCGCAGCCTAGAAACCTATGCTCTTTAGTCAGATCGAATAATCAAATTAGCTACAAGAAAATCGAGCAATAATAGTGAAATTTAGAAAATGTCGTCAAAATAGAAAAATATATTATTTCTCAAAATTGGCCGAAAATGGTGGCAACCCACAAAATCGAGCTATAATAGTGAAATTTAAGATTTTCTCAAAATATAGCAAAAACAATGGAGTATATAGCCTATAAAATCTGGTCCAAACAAAAAGAATTCTTATTTTCTCAGTATTGATATAAAAAAAGTAATAGTCCCACATAATCTTGCTAACACATCGAAAATCTGAATTTCTAAAAATATACTGAAAATGGTGGACTTTATAGCCTCTAGCCAAAAACATGAAATTTCAATCTTAACTAGTTTTTTTGGATTTTGTGGGTTATACCCTTTCTTAACGATTTTGATAAATTATGAATTTCACTGGATTGGACTTAGTTTGTGGATGTTCACTATTTTCAGCTGATTTTGAGAATTTTCAAATTTTACTACTTTTACAAATTTTATGAGCCATAGTCGACCGATTTCCAGAAATTTAGAATTTTACTATTTGGGTTAGATTTTATGCAATTATTCTTCATAGTTTTCAGCCAAATTTGAATTTCATGAGATTCAGTGGCTAGTCCATCTTTTTTCAGTTGATTTTTTAAAATCCATAATTTGTTTATTTTGTCTAGATATTGTGGGATATATAGTTTACTGTTTTCAGTAGGATATGTGAAATTTATTTCACTGTATGGGCTAGACTTTGTGCGTTGCTTCCATTGATTTTTACTGATTTTGAGAAATACAAAAATTCAGCATTTCTTTCAGAGTTTGTGGGCTATAATCCATAGTTGTCAGCCAATTTAAATCTATTGTATATATATACAACAACAACAACAACAACAAGTTCAAATCCTCAATCACGTCATCCCCCAACCCCGCACCGTCGACCCCCTTGCACCGCCGCTCGCCACTGGGCCACCGTCGACCACCCTATACGTCCGTCGAAGTCCAAATCCCCAAATCATGCCCATAACAATGTTTTTTTCCCTTTTAAGTATATATATATATATATATATATATATATATATAGAGAGAGAGAGAGAGAGAGAGAGAGAGAGAGAGAGAGAGAGAGAGAGAGAGAGAGAGAGTTTTGCTCAGTTGAAAACGGGTTCGTTTTCAACGGGTTGGAAAACACCCCTCTCAGCCGTCCGATATATCTTGATCATGATGAGCGGATCAGATCTGGACCCGTTAAACATCCCACTAACGCTGAGAAAAGCGGAGGGGTAATTTCGTCAATTCACGCCAAAAAACGTTTGGGACTTAGCGTTTTTTTTGGCGTGGAGTTTTTTTTGTCCAAAAAATCACTTAGGCCGTTGTTTGAGACAACGGCCTAGGTTGTTTTTTTATAAAAAAAACATACCTTGGCCGTTGTTGGGAACAACGGCCTAAGTATGTACAAGTGTTTGAAACACTTGTACGTACTCAGATCTTCATCTCCCTCACTTCGTCACAAACACTATCTCTCTTTCTCTCGAGCTCCCGAAACCTATCCCCAAACCCTAGTTCACCCTCCCAACCCCTTTGGCATCGATTTCTTTGCCTTCTCAATCTCCGCCCCTTGTGAAAAGCTCCCTATCTCCCTCTTCCTCTCCCGAATACAGCAAACCCTAACTTCACATCCAAATTCCCAAATCATCTAAACCCTAGCACAAATTGTCTTCCTTTGTCTACAACAGCGTGTAGCGACTTCTCACATCTTCGCCAACTCTCTATCACTCTCTCTTTGGACCAGGTATTTTCTTAATCCCAATCTACTATAATGAACTCTTTGAATTTATTGATTTTTTTTCCAATTTTGGAGTTGGTTTTTTTGGTATTATGCGTAGTAGTGTACTCTATAATTTAGAGAGTATATAATTAGCTCTGATCATGTATGTTGTATACATTTTGTTGACATTTTCGTAGATGTAGTGGTAGTTGTAGTGGTGGAATATAGGAGATGAAAAAAAATGAGATAAAAAAATTCAATTTGTACGAGTAGGTTGGACTCGCCGCGTAGAAGGTAACAGAACTTGTAGAGGCGATTTCCGTCTCACGATTTGTGAGATACGTCCGTTTATCATTTCAATTCAATACAACGGATATAAAGTGATACACGACCGTATCTTTCAAACCGAGAGTCAAAACTCACCTCTGCAAGTTCCGGCGGCTCGTGTTTGGTGTACCAGAGTTGACGCCCAAATTTAGGAAATAAGTTTATCATTTTTGTTGTTTTGACGCGTATATAAAAAAAACCTTTAATCCACCTCGGAACTTGTGGAATACGTTATGAGGTGAAAACAGCTTAAACGAAGTCCAAATAAAACGAAACTTTGCGAGTAGGTTGGTCTCGCCACTCACAAGTCATACCAACCTGTTCATGCGAGTTGCGACTCGCAGTTTGCGAGATACGTCTATGTATCGCTTTCTGCTCAGTTTTCAATAGTGAAAACGATACACGGCCGTATCTTTCAAACCGTGGGTCGGAACTCCCAAGTACAAGTTGCGTTGGCTTGTGGGCGGAGAGCCCGATCCAACAGCCAAATTTTGAAATTTTTGTATCTCGTTTATGTTGTTTTGACGCGTATATGAAAAACCTTCAATCTACCTCGAAATTTTTTTAGTACGGTCTCAATATAAAAATGCTTAAACGAAGTCCAAAAAATACGAAACGGTGCAAGTAGGTTGGGCTAACCATTCACAATGCAACGGAACTTGTATTTGCGAGTTCCAACCCACGGTTTGCGAGATACGTCAATGTATCGCTTCCCGCTCTATTTAAAGAGTGAAAGTGATACACGGGCGTATATTTCAAACCATGGGTCGGAACTCACTTCTACAAGTTGCATTGGCTTGTGTTTGGTGTGCCCTAGTTGACGGTCAAATTTAGAAATTTTTGCATCTCGTTTGTGTTGTTTTGACGCGTATAAGCGAACTCTTGAAATTTTTTCATCTCGTTGGTTTGTGTTTGCTAATTTTCGGCGAGTAATTAGTTTCATATATGCAAACTTTGTTACAGAGAAATGGCCAGAACGAGGGGAACCGGAAGGGGAAGGACATCCCAGGAAGCACGGGGGGAACATTCCACAGAGAATGTGAGAACTAATAATTTGTATTGTCCCTACTTTTGTATTTAGTGATATTTATTTTAGACTAATAATAATTATGTTTTTTGGTTCGTGTAGGTTGGTGCATCCTCTTCGATGACAGGACGTCGTGGTCCAGGACCAATAAATCCCGGCAAACTGACCTTGCAAGATCGCCACAGATCCACGGAAGTGTGGGGTGGGACGACGCGTAGGTGTAATTTCCGCACCCACGAGACCATGAAGGTGCATCCACGTATTGTCGAGCACCTTGTAGCGGCCGGTTTCTATGGAATCAGCATGATGGGGAATGTTAAACTCGACCGAGCACTTCTCTCGGCACTCGTGGAGCGCTGGAGGCCAAAGTCGCACACGTTCCATCTACCGGTCGGAGAGATGACGGTGTCGCTACAGGATATAGCGATGATATCCGGTCTTCCAATAGATGGATTGGCCGTGACGGGTAATATTAACTTTGATAAAATAGAGATGTGCAACGAACTGCTCGGTACAGAGTTTGATGAGTCGGCTGCGGAAGATGGTACCATTTTCCAAGGACAATCAATCCATCTTGGTTGAAGGGACATTTTGATGGGACGCTGACCAACGAATCGCCCGACGACTATGTACAGTCCTACACCAGAGCCTACATTTTAACGGTGATCGGAGGGGTTCTATTGCCTAACTCATCGGGCAATATGGTGCACCTCATGTACCTACGATTGCTCGCCGACCTAGGCTTAGCTGGCCGGTACAGCTGGGAAAGCTGCGCGTTGGCAACGCTATGCAGGGCGTTGTGTCATGTAGTGCTAGAATCATCAGAAATGACCGGACCGATGATTTTGTTACAGATTTGGTCCTGGGAGCGACTGCACTTGGGTTGTCCCCGCATTAGGAGACCGACGACCGGTTGGATGGCCCAACCAGAAGATCCTGCTATGTTAGCACCCTTAGGGGTATATTGGGCTGGTAGTCGGAGTTACAAAGACAACCCCAAGGGTGTAATAACGTACTACAGAGACGAGCTCGACCAACTACGTGAAGAGCTCGTGATTTGGGCGCCGTATACACCCGAGCGTGTGGGAAGACTACCGCCAATGTGCACCACCGGGTCGCAGTTGTGGCTGACGACGGCTCCCCTCATCAACTTCGGTATAGTGGAGCATCCGCGACCGGAGAGAGTCCTTTGTTAGTTCAATCTTCAACAAGATAGTCACCCAAGCTGCGCAAACCTATACGATCATGAGTTACACGCCGTTAGGGATACCGGCCGCATGCCTACTCATGATTGGGCAGATTACCATTGTGTTCACATTGCAGAATGGAACGAGCGACGGTTTGAACTTGTACTCGTCAATGTTCCAGAGTACGATGGAAGAGTGCAAGGAAAGTACATGACTTGGTTCCGACAATATACACGTTTGTACATCTCTCCCGATACAGTACTACCTGCTGGTATTCAACGAGAAATTGAGGAGAGGGAGATTGAACCATTACCCGCATATTCCAGATTGAACCAATGTGACGAGTATTCCAAAAAAGTTCAAAGATTACTCTCAAGCACTTTCGCCAACTGTTGCTTCTGTGGAAATTTTGGACGTGAAATCTCGTCGTGAAGTAATTGTGTGCAGTTCTTCGAGTCACTTTGAAAAGTGGAAGTAATGGGAAAATAAACAAATATACCTATACGATATACAAGTGTAGATGATCTATCTTTGGTATAAATTTCCACAGAGACTGTGCGTAAAGAGTAAAGAGAATATTGTATAAATCCCAAAAATTTCATACCTAGGCCGTTATTGACGACAACGGCCTAAGGCATTCATATAAAGGGGTCCTTTATGACTTTTAGCATTTTAAAAGTATTAAGCTAAAACTTAGGCTGTTGTTGGAGATAACGGCCTAAGGTATTTAACCTAGGCCGTTGTCTGCAACAACGGCCTTGAACCCTAGGCCAAAAAGATATAAATTGGGGTGTTCTCGACTTGGCTAGGGTTAGGGTTAAGGTTAGGGTTAGGGTATTCAGTTTGGTAATTAGTGTTAATGGGGGTTATGGGTAGGATTAGGGTTAGCGGGGGTCAGGGGTTTGGTTAGGGTTATTGTAGGGTTAAGGTTATTGCAAGAAAGACATTTGCGGTAAGATCTGGTTTTGGTTTATCATTAATTTGTGGTTGTTGGGAGCAGACAGGTAATAAGTTTCCACAAAAAAGTTTATAGATATTCTGTATATAACCAATAAAAATCAATAAAACGTCATCTGTAGGTTAGGGTTAGGGTTAATGTAGGGTTAGGGTTATTGCAAGGTTAGCAGAGTAGGGTTAAGGGTTAGGGTTAGGGTTATCGTAGGGTTAGCACAACCCTAACCTTAACCTTGACCTTATACTTGTAAGCCAACCCGGTATATATTTTTTGGATATGTGGGTATTGTATTAGCATAATCAAATCTATATATATCATACTAAAAAAGATCACAAACATATTAGAAATGATCACAAATATAATGCAGGAAAAATCAATACCCCTAAAGCTGAACATATTCCCTTTGTAATGGAACACTAACATATATCCTACTTCTAGTTTATTAGAACCTGTGAATTTTCTCCACTTCTCTCCACCAATGCACACATGATTCTGCCCTACTCTAATTAACCCAACTTCCCATGTTTTGCTATTAGGACTCAACAATGTTGTTGTTTTCCTAGTTTCTTCATTGTTGTTAAGCTCAACAAAATAACATGCCAGCAGACTTTTAACATACACCTAAATGGGAAAAAGCACCAAGCTAAACAAGTAGAACTCAATCTCAAAGTAGAACTCAACACCCGCCTACTATTATTGCAGACACTTCAATATGGAAAATATATAAAGTACACAACCACATGTAGATCCCCACGTGTAGCCTATATATGGAAAAAACCACATGTACATCCCCACATGTAAACCCATATAACAAAAAACTCCTAACCCTCACCCTAACTTGCGGTAGTTGGGAGTTGACAGGTAATAAGTTTCCAGTAAAGAGTTTATAGATATTCTGTATATAACCAATAAAAATTTATTTTATTCGTGTAGAGTTCCAGAAAGACTGTTCGTAAAGACAAATAAAATTTATTTTATTTTTTGGAAATTTTTTTCCCCAAAATGGATGATCATGAATTATTTTTTATCATTTTTTTTACATATTTAACCACTATGATTATATATTGGTTTGAAAGGTGGTAGTAATCGGCACTTAAAAAAATATTGCGGAAAGATATACAAGTGCAGATCATCTGTCTTTGGTATAAATTTCCACAGAGACTGTATGTAAAGAGTAACTTCAAAAATTATAAAAACACCAAAAACATCATATGTAGTCCATTGTTACAAACAACGGCTTAAGGCATTGAATTAAAGGGGTCCTCCATGACTTTTTCCTCTTTTCAAATATTAAGCTACAACTCAACAACGGCCTAAGGTATTTATAGGAAATGGGGTTGCTCTCTGACTTGTTGCTCCTTTTGTCTTCTCCAAGTCAGAGAGCACCCCCAAAATCATAATTTTTTGACTATAACCTAGACCGTTGTCTCCAACAACAGCCTAAGGTATTTATAAGAAATGGAGTTGCTCTCTGACTTGTTGCTCCTTTTGTCTTCAACAAGTCAGAGAGCACCCCCAAAATCACAACTTTTTGACTATAACCTAGACCGTTGTCTCCAATAACGGCCTAAGGTATTTATAAGAAATGGGGTTGCTCTCTGACTTGTTGCTCATTTTCTCTTCTCCAAGTCAGATAGCACCCCCAAAATCACAACTTTTTGACTATAACTTAGGCCGTTGTATCCAGCAACGGCCTAAGGTATTTATAAGAAATGGGGTTGCTCTCTGACTTGTTGCTCCTTTTGTCTTCAACAAGTCAGAGAGCACCCCCAAAATCACAACTTTTTGACTATAACCTAGACCGTTGTCTCCAACAACGGCCTAAGGTATTTATAAGAAATGGGGTTGCTCTCTGACTTGTTTCTCCTTTTCTGTTCTCCAAGTCAGAGAGCACCCCCCAAATCACCACTTTTTTGAGGTTATCTTAGGCCGTTGTCTCCAACAACGGCCTAGGTTTATCATGTACGTATTGTTTTGCTCTGTGGCTTGTTGTTTTTTTTAAACTAGTTATATTGAATAAAAAACCAAATTCATGAAATAACTGAGGCCGTTGTCTCCAACAACGGCCTTGGTTTTAAAAAAAAAATTTACAAATACAGGTACAGCTACAGCTGATACAATTGAGTTACAAACCAATATTTGTGTACAACAACAATATTAACAAATGACACTTAAGTCTCGAGAATTACATTTACAGTTACCAATCAAAGGTAATTAACCAAGTTGCATAAAGAGTTATAAATATACCGAATAATTACATTTTAAAAATTACAATTCATAGTGGATCGTCATATCTCGACTTAGAACTGTCTTCTTCGGAAGGAATTACTTCTTGCCTTCATTGAAAGATTAGGTTTAGTTAGTAAGAAACTCATTTGCCACAAATAAAGTATAATAAATTTAAACGAGTGACTAACATAAAAGTTACGAGTCATACCCCTCAAATAAAGTTGGACAATTTCTTGAATCATGATTCATTTGGACAATGCCGCATCTTCGGCACCTTCTCGGTTTTTTATGCAGAGTTGCTCTCTAATCGGCCTCAATCTTTTGGCACGAGGCCTTCCCTTTGTCGTGCACTGCTGTGGATCACTAATGCGTGTAGGTATGTGTCCACTCCCTTGATCATGAGGTTGTGCACTACTATGCGGTTGTGAACTACCTCCATGTTCGACACTATCATGTGGTTGTGAGGCCTGTTCCGGTTGTTCACCTAATCCGGGTTGTAGCCGAGAAACCCCGTCAATGATCTTCTGCAAATTCTCCAACGTGTATTTGTAACTCTCATTGGAGGAACAACCGAGATCGACAATTTGTTTTGCATGGTAGCTCAACTCACAATATCGAGAAGCAAAATTCTCGGTATTGGGTTCGGTTGGAACTGATGTGTAACTTCTTCTCATCACATCCCTAGTCCATCTTCTTTTAATATATACATCCGAAAGGGATGTGTGATGGTAGAAACGAAGTACAGCTAAAATATGCCTGCAAGGAATGGTAACAAATTCGAACAAGTGACATGCACATGTAATAATTCCATTGATTTTGGATAATTGAAGAAGGCGAGCCGGTTCTGATTCTCCACAGATTATCACATGGAAGGTTGAACTATCCGGTGTCTCAAGATCGGCAACAAATGTCACATTGTACATGAAGTTTTTGGTGACTTCATCTTGGAATTTGTAAAATATTTTCAAAGTATATGTTTTTGCCATTTGTGCCTCCAAAGTCCATTCGCTCTTCAACTTCGGTCTCTTCTCACGGTTACGATGATTTTCTTTCAATTCATCGTGTCTTTGCCTTCCCAAAAAACGATCGAAGATGACGGCAAATTCATGCAGGGAATATTTTTTTCTGTATGATGCTTCAGAGTAGAATGTGCCGACTCAACCCGTTGACTACTCAACATGCCAGCCCAAAATGAATCTTTTAGCATAGATGGGTGCCCAACTTTCACGGATATCGAATATATCGTTCAACCATTTGTTACTCTCAAATCTGTATTGCGAAATCAAAATATTCTACTTTTGTACAAATTCATGTATATATTCAGAATTGTAGATTACATTCTTCAAGGACTCCCTAAACTTGTCGACATCGAAACCAAGACGAACCTCTTGGGGTAACTTATCCAGAATGTGCCAAATACAAAAACGATGCCGAGTCTGGGGGAAAATTTTCTTAACTGCGGCAGCGATCCCATGGTCTTGATCGGTGACAATACCGGATGGAGTACGATTCATAACCCCTAACCACTTTTCAAAGAACCATTCAAACGAAGAGACCGTCTCATTTGGAATGAACCCACCTCCTAAGAAAGTCGATTGCCAATGATGATTCACTCCAACAAACGGATGAAATAACATTCCGTAACGGTTCGTATTGTACGTGGCATCAAAGAAAACTACATCGCCAAATTCTTCGTAATTCATCCTACAAATATCATCTACCCACATACAATGTGACAACCGCCCTTCGGGATCGACTTGAATGTCATAAAAAAATGAAGGATCCGTCTGTTTCTTAGATTCGAAAAAATCAATTAGCATTGTAGAATCGTGTCCTTTCAATGCTTCTTGCGAATCTCTAACTAAATTTCTAACATCTTTTTCTGTGAATCCTACTTGATCATGACCACCACTAGCACTTTCGAAGAAGAGCATTTGTCGACATGTTTGGATATTAGCTTGGTTCATTTGATCTATAATCATTTTGTCCGTATTTGACACTGACCTATTCCGGGGCAAAAGGTGTCTTCTACCGGGTAAGGTGAATTCGTGATTGTGTTCTTCGTAAAATGAATACACCACACACGTATTACTTGTTTCGTTCAATTTTTCACGAACGCAAGCCTTGCAACCCGTTCTACTGATTGTTTCACGTCTACCATCACTAAGTTGATTCGGCGACGACCCAGCTTTGTTACAAAGATATGACTTATCTACTTCCATTCCCTCCTTTAATTTATTCCCACCCTTACGCATTGCAAAATCTCCACAACGAGCATATGAAGAATAAAATTTCTCGGCCTCAACTAAAATGGGAAATATCATACCTAACTTTGGTTTCAGATGGTCTTCAACTATCGGCATGGAATCAGTGATTGGTTCTACCCGTACAAAATTATCGCCGGCAGCAGAACTCTCCGTATCATTGTTCATCTGGGGTAAAAATATATTATTGGTCAATTAATATACACATTATATATAAAATAGCTTGTTAACAAACGATTGCGATATATGTACCTACGAAACAAAAATAAGTGACAAAACATCGAAAACGACGTCATATAAATACAAAACTCTTTTATTGGGTTCGGCTTGCCGCACACAAGGTAATGGAACTTCTACAAGTAAGTTCCGATCCACGGTTTGCAAGATAAGGCCGTGTCTCGCTCGCATTCCCCTCACTCTTGAACTGAGGTTGTTGTTTGATATACGGTACAAATCTGCACAAATGAGATCAAAAAATTTCTATACTTTGGGAGTGGGATGGCGGCAAAACACATGAGCCAACAAAATTTGTAGAGGTGAGTTTCGGCTCACGGTTTGCAAAATACGTCGATGTATCACTTTCACTCACGGGAATGAATTGAAAGCGATACACAGCCGTACACTTCAAACCGTGAATCCAAATACACTTCTACAAATTGCGTTGGCTTGTGTATGGCGAGCTCGACGTACTTGCAAAGTTCCAAAAATTTTGTTCGCTTTGGGCGCTATTACTAACATCGAATAACAACCAACAACAACTAATACTACGTCTACTTTCCCAATTAAACTAGAATTACCTACTCTATAAATACCTACGCATAATATAGCAATTGTACACTCAAACATTAGAGAAAAAATTCCAATCAATTAGCCTAGTTAGATCTACTCAAGTAGGAACAAATTAGTACCTTTAACAATGAGGGTGTTCGGGAGGCCGCTGTGCGCTGCTGTAGAGAAAGGAAGGGGAGTAGGGTTTGGCAAATTTATTCAGGATTAGAGTTTTATGGTTGGGTAGATTTCGTATGGGTTAGGGTTTTTTTGTAATTGGGATCTTCAAAGGAAGAAGGCTAGAGACTGAGAATAGGGAGAGATTCGGTGAAAAGCAACGATCAAGAGAGAGGTAGGTTTTTTAGTTCGATAGAGAGAGAGCTACGGTTTTGGGAAATGGGTTTATCGAGCTCCACTAGCGAGAGAGAGAGTTGTGAGGGAGATGAAGATCTGAGTATGTACAAGTGTTTGGAAAAACACTTGTACATACTTAGGCCGTTGTTGGGAACAACGGCCAAGGTATGTTTTTTTTAAAAAAAACAACCTAGGCCGTTGTTGGAAACAACGGTCTAAGTGAATTTTTCGACAAAAAAAAACTCCACACCAAAAAAATGCTAAGTCCCAAACATTTTTTGGCGTGAAGTGACGAAAATACCCCTCTGCTTTTGGGAACGTTAGTGGGAGACTTAAGCAGATCTTGATCTGATCCGCTGATCAAGATCAAGATCGATCGGACGGTGGAGATTGGTGTTTTCCAACCCATTGAAAATGAACCCGTTTTCAATGGAGCAAAACCCATATATATATATATATAGAAAAGTGAGCCTCATATAGAGTATGAGAAAATTTTCCTCATACAAAGTGATTATACTCACTTGGTGGGGCCCTTATGGAAGATCCACTCCGTCTATCATGTTTATCATACTAATGGATGTATGTATAGAAAAAATCAAGTGGTTTGGAGGTCATTCACTCATGCATCATGTGGTTGAAAAATGAACGATTTCAACAGTAATAAAAATCGAACCACAAATTGGACCCACATGATGCATGGGTGAATGACCTCCAAACCACTTGATTTTTTCTACACATACATTATTAGCATGATAAAAATGATGGACGGATTGGATCTTCTATAAGGGCCCCACCAAGTGAGTATAATCACTTTGTATGAGGAAAATTTCCTCATACAAATATGAGGCTCGCATTACTCATATATATATATATATATATATATATATATATATATATATATATATAAAGCTTTCTTCCGTTGCAAACGGGTATTGTGTGCACAGACCCGTGCGAACTGAGATCTGGGCTGTTGGATCAAAGATCCAACATCCCAGATCTTTTTAAAAAAAAATGCCTTAACCCGCTCTTGGAAACGACAGGTTAAGGCAAAAAAAATTATAAAAATTTTGCCTTAACCCGTCGTTTCCAAGAATGGGTTAAGGCAAAATTTGTTTTGTTTTAGATCTGTATGCTCCATCTTCTTCTTTCGATTTCACCCCACTCTCTCTCTCATTTCTTCCTGTTGTACAATCTAGATACCTAAATAGATAGATAAATTAGACACAAATTATAAACCTCGCAAGTGCACGAATCGTTTAGAAAAGCGTAGCAATAGCAAGGGTCGATCCCACAGAGATTGTAGACTTTAACTTACTAATCAATAAAAAGACTAAGAATCATAAAGAGTTGTTTTAAATGTCTAAAAGAAATAAAAAGATTAAAACTAAATGAAGAAGTGTTGAATCACAAATATTTATGAAGTAGTTGGGTTTAGATCTCCACCAATAGTTAGTAATGCTAAGTCACCTTCTGAACTTCTTCTTATTACTCATGTTTGTTCCCTTCAAGGGCATGGTATCTACTCCTTAAAGTACTGTTTCCCTAAGCCAAGAATTAGGCATGGTATCTACTCTAATTCGTTTCTTTCATTAAGTGTTTAGCATGGTATCTACTAAGTTGTACTTAAAGAAAACATAAGATCAGTGGAAACGAACAAACACTCAAGGTTCTAGAAATTGGTATCAGATCTAGATCCCTTAAGTTGATTGAACCAAGAACCCCAAAGGATTCCCTTGTTACAATTTACGGGCACGAGATTCGGGTCGTCTCAATATGCTCATATAACAGATTCAGATAAATGGTAATGCAAACTTGATATTCTCAAGCTCTGTACGTCAGTCGACTGGCTCTCACCTCAGTCGACTGCTCTCAGAGCTTTGAGAATAAGTTTGATTATCACCAATCTATACCAATACAAACGGATTCAATCAATAAGTAAATAGAAGAATTTTAGAAGAACATAACACTACATAACTACGGCTTCAATCTACCCAACTATAGAATTTAGTTCCACATAATAATACTTTTATTAATCAACAAGTTCAAATACATGACCAACATAAAAGAATAGAAGAAGAAGAAATAAACTAATGAAGTCCGGCAATGAGGTCGACTGGCTGTCACACAGTCGGCTGCCTTCGAATACTTGATCTCCTATCTCCTTCCTCGATGCTGGTAGAATAATACCCCTGTTGATGACTTGAACGCTCAGACTCTTGTGATTCGGTGGTGGGTGTTTGTGGAAGATGATGATCAAAAGATGGAGTCCAGAGAGAGAGAGAGAGAGAGAGAGAGAGAGAGAGTCCTGTTGATGCTTTCTTTCTGATATTTATAGAATACGGCCAGAGAATTAGGGTTTGCACTTTTTCAGGAAAGTCCTTCTTTAATTGATTTGATGATTTATTTCTTTCTCGTTTCTTCTTTCCTTCCTTATCTGTTAACCACGCCTTTTGCTAATTCCCAGTCTCTAGATTTGGTTTGTTGGAGAATTCGCATAAAATCTGGATTCAAATAGATTTGGAATTAGATGCAGGTATATCTTCGAATATCTTATCTGTTAACTCCGCCGCAGACCAGTCGACTTGTCTTAGAACCAGTCGACTGTGTCGAGACTTCTGAAGATTTCTCAATTGATCAGCCCAGTCGACTGGTTTTGGAGTAAGTCGACTGTGCCGAAACTTCTGTGTACATTTGATTTCTCTGTTCAGTCGACCTGTGTGGAAGACTCAGTCGACTGATGCTTTGTAATATTCTGTGTATCATCCTTGAAGTCCTGGATCTGCTTTGTTTTGCTGTTATAGGCTGTTTCCTATGGAAAAGAGAAAATAAGAGTTAAATACCACATATAGAGCTTTTAAATGTGCATTTACAATAAGATTATTGCTTCAAAATGTGAATAATAATGTGTTCATCAAATACCCCCAAACTTAGATTTTTGCTTGTCCTCAAGCAAACTAGAATTACGAACAAGGGTATAATAATAATGACAGCCTCAAACACCAAGAGTTCTTATTATGTGGGTACCAACATAGAAAAGTATAAACAATTTCAGATAAAGTAAAATTAATCATACCCACTTTCTCTAGTGCAATTGTTTCTTCACAACTCCAAACTCAACTACACTTGTCATGCAATTAATTATAGTTATAGTATGTAATTACTCAATCTGTGATTATCCCCTTTTCTCTACTACAAACCGAGTAGCAAACTAGAGTTTTTTTATTTTTTTTTTATTATTTTTTTTAATTTTAAGTTCCTTCTCTAAAGTTGTCACTTGCCTTTTTACGCGAATGCAAAACATTTGCGATGAATCCACCCGGTTACTCAGCAAGTCACAAACTCTAAAGTGCTTTGCATACTCATATTTCAAGTTGCCGTTTGACGTAAAGGTAAACATTGGTGATGAATACCCCTAGTTACTAAGCACTCAAAACATTGGAGTAGATTGACTTTATTTGAATATATATATTTATATATATATTTTTTTTTATCACTCTATTTACTTAAACTCAATTTAGGACTAGATCTAAAGGGAATAATCAACAGACAAGGCATCACATTTGTTTATTATGTATAATTGCATGACTCATATAACTTTGTAGGAACTTGTGAAACTCAACAATCCTAAAGTAAATAAGTATACTTACCCTTACTTTATAAGAAATTGTTTATCCTAAAAAAAAAATCAAAGGATTCCAAATGTAAATAACTACCTAATACCCCCAAACTTAGATGGAACATTGTCCTCAATGTTCGAAAGAAAATTTAAAAATGGGCATGTGTCACATCTAGTAAGGAGAGACTGAAAATAAAATTTAAAATGAAAGAAAATAGAGGGAAAGTGTAAATACTCCCCTGAAAAATTGGGTTGCCTCCCAATAAGCGCTGTGTTTTCTCTCTTCAGCTAGACTTGACGCGGTCATGCCATGTATTGAATGGTTTGAAGATTCACATCTTCCTCTTGCGGCTCTATGCTCATCTCTATGTATGGCTTAGCTCTATGCCCGTTCACCTTAAATGTTTGATTCTTCTCTTTGCTATGAACCTCCAATGCACCATGGGGAAAGACTCTTGTGACAATGTATGGCCCATACCATCTTGACATAAGCTTGCCTGGAAAAAGTCTTAACCTTGAGTTATATATCAATACCTTCTGCCCTTCATAAAACTCCTTCCTTGCTAGCTGTTTGTCATGGTACAACTTTGTCCTTTCCTTGTACAATTTTGCATTTTCATAAGCGTCATGCCTCAACTCTTCAAGCTCATTTAGTTGTAATCTTCTTTGTCACCTGCTTGTTTCATATCAAAATTGAACCTTTTGATGGCCCAATATGCTTTGTGCTCCAACTCCACTGGGAGATGACAGGCTTTGCCAAAAACCAAACGGTATGGCGACATGCCGATGGGTGTTTTGTAAGCCATTCGATAGGCCCATAATGCATCATTCAAGCGCAGCGACCAATCCTGTCTCCTTGTGTTGACTGTCTTTTCCAAAATGCTCTTGATTTCTCTATTGCTGATCTCCACCTGTCCACTAGTTTGAGGATGATATGGGGTTCCCACTCTATGTGTAATACCATACTTCTTCATCAAAGAAGCAAATGGAAAGTTATTGAAGTGGCTCCCTCCATCACTAATTATTGCTCGTGGTGTACCAAACCTAGTGAAAATGTTCTCCTGCAAAAACTTGACAACAACTTTGTGATCATTAGTTTTTGAGGGGACAACCTCGACCCATTTAGACACATAATCCACACCAACAAGTATATATAAATAACCAAATGAGTTAGGAAATGGACCCATGAAGTCGATTCCCCAAACATCAAAAAGCTCGATCACTTGGATGTTTTGCAGTGGCATTTGATTTCTAGAAGAGATGTTTCCTGTTCTTTGGCATTTGTCACAAGTCCTGCAAAAAGAAAAAGCATCTTTGAATACTTTAGGCCAATAAAATCCAGATTGCAATACCTTGAGTGCTGTTCTTTTTGGTCCAAAATGTCCTCCACATGCATATTGGTGGCAATGTCGTAGAATATTCAGTTGTTCTTCTTCTGCCACACATCTTCTTATAATTTGATCAGGGCAAAATTTGAACAAATAAGGATCATCCCAATAGTAGTGCTTGCACATAGCCACCAGCCTCGTTCGTTCCTGACTTGTCATACCTGGAGGGAAAACATGAGCGGTTAGATAGTTCACAACGTCAGCAAACCATGGAAAATTTAAACAGTGAGGTACCAGTCGACTGGTCCTGTTACCAGTCGACTGTCCCGAGGGTATGTTTATTTCAAAGAGATGTTCATCTGGGAAATTTTCATTAAGTGGGGGCACAATTCTCTCGTTCTCCTGCAGTAGCCTGGACATGTGGTCTGCAACAACATTGTCGCTTCCTTTTTTATCTCTAATCTCAAGATCGAATTCTTGAAGCAACAACACCCATCTGATCAACCTAGGCTTAGCATCCTTTTTAGCAAACAAATATCTCAAAGCAGCATGGTCAGTAAAAACAATCACTTTAGAACCAATCAAATATGATCTAAACTTCTCTACAGCAAAAATAACAGCTAACATTTCTTTTTCAGTAGTAGAATAATTTAGCTGTGCATCGTTTAAAGTTCGAGAAGCATAGTAAATAACATGGGGTTTCTTATTGATTCTTTGACCTAACACAGCCCCTAAAGCATAATCACTTGCATCACACATGAGCTCGAAAGGATGGCTCCAATCTGGTGCCATGACAATAGGTGCAGAAATGAGAAGATTTTTCAATGTATTAAAAGCATTTGTGCACTCTTCTGTCCATACAAACTCAACATCCTTAGCTAACAAGTCACAAAGGGGTTTGGAGATTTTTGAGAAATCTTTTATAAATCTTCTATAGAACCCTGCATGTCCTAGAAAACTCCTAACACCCTTAACTGTAGTGGGAGGGGGTAGTTTTGATATTATATCGATTTTTGCTTTGTCTACCTCTATGCCTCTTTTTGACACCACGTGTCCCAACACAATACCTTGTTGTACCATGAAATGGCACTTTTCCCAATTTAGTACTAAATTGCATTCTTCACATCTCTTAAGTACAAGCTGCAAATGGTTAAGGCATTCATCAAAACAAGATCCAAAAATACTAAAATCATCCATAAATACCTCAATGAACCTTTCCACCATGTCTGAAAATATACTCATCATGCATCTTTGAAATGTAGCTGGAGCATTGCACAATCCAAAGGGCATCCTCCTGTATGCAAAAGTACCAAAAGGACATGTAAAAGTGGTTTTTTCTTGATCTTCTGGAGCAATAGCAATTTGATTATAGCCACTATAACCATCTAAAAAACAATAATGACTATATCCTGCTAATCTTTCTAACATTTGATCAATAAACGGAAGAGGGAAGTGATCTTTCCTGGTTTCGTTGTTCAGTTTCCTGTAATCAATGCATACCCTCCATCCTGTGGTCACTCTAGTAGGGATAAGCTCATTCTCTTCATTTGTCACCACTGTGACTCCACTTTTCTTAGGCACTACATGTATAGGACTTACCCATTTGCTATCTGAGATAGGGTAGATGATGCCAACATCTAGTAGCTTCAGAATCTCTGCTCTTACCACTTCCTTCATGTTTGGGTTAAGCCTTCTCTGTGCCTCCCTGCTTGGTTTTGCGTTGTCTTCAAGAAGTATTCTGTGCATGCATTTGGATGGACTTATTCCCTTGATGTCTGCAATGGTCCATCCTATTGCATTCTTGTGTTCTCGTAATACCTTTAGCAGCTTATCTTCTTCCTGTGCACTTAGGTTCGCAGCAATTATCACTGGTAGCATCTGGTTCTCGCCCAAATATGCATGCTTCAAATGGTCGGGCAGCTGCTTAAGCGCTGGGTCTGTAAGTCTTGGTGCAGTCGACTGGTCCCTGGTAGCAGTCTGGACAGTCGACTGATCCTCTTCACCAGTCGACTTGTCCAGTGCACCAGTCGACTTGTCTGTAGAAACAAAAATGTCATCAGTCACCAATTTTTCAAATACTGGTGCAAACTTACCTGAGTATGACTGTGAAGTGTCAAGGTGATGTATTGTCTCTGCAATCTCCCAGTCATCATATTCCTGTTCAACATTAGATAAAGTTAGAGATTGTGTAATTGTGGCTTGTAATGGTTCAACGCTATGTACCTGAAATGTCTGATCAACAATATCCTGCACCACATCAACATTATAGCATTCATGATCATCATGTGGAAATTTCAGTGTATCAAACATTTTAAATTCAACCTTCTCTCCATTTATTTTCATGCTTATAGTACCCTTTTTAACACAAATTTTTATATCAGCCGTACTCATAAAGGGCCTACCTAAAATGATTGGTAGAGAAGATGGCATTGAAGATTCCTCCATGTCTAACACAACGAAATCAGCAGGCAAGATGAAATCGTTTACCTGAACTAGGACATCTTCCAAAATACCTCTAGGTCTTTTGATACTGCGATCTGCCAATTGCAACGTGATGGATGTTGGTTGGAGTTCCCCCAATCCTAGCTTTTCATAGATGGTGTATGGGAGAAGATTGATGCTTGCCCCCAAGTCTAACAGTGCTTTCTCAAAGAAGTGCTCACCAATCCTGCAAGGAATGGTGAAACTACCTGGGTCTTTTAATTTGGAAGGTAATTTTCTTAATAAGACAGCGCTCACTTCTTCTGTCAAAGCCACATCCTCCCTAACCTGAAATGTTCTTTTGTGAGTACAACATTCTTTCAAAAATTTAGCATAAGAAGGAATTTGTTTAATAGCATCAAGTAGAGGGATATTAATTTCTACCTTTCTGAGAGTTTCAAAGATGTCAAATAAATGTTGATCTTTCTTTTGTTTGACTAACCTTTGAGGGAATGGTGGCACAACTGTTCTTTCTTTTTCACTTACCTTGTTGGAACCCAAAACTTTTGATGGTTGTTCTTCTGTTTCTTCGGTGTGTATTCCAACTTTGTTGTCAATTATCTTACCACTTCTTAATGTTGTGACTGCCTTGAGCTGTTCTTGGCCTCCAGGGTTTGGTATAGTTTGTGATGGAAGTTCCCCTGCCTTTCGTTCGCTTAATTCTTTAGCAATTTGGCCAATCTGTGTTTCCAACTTCTGAATTGCTTGCCCTTGTTGGTTGCTTATTTGATGTTGTTGTTGGAGCAATTGAAGAATGGTGGATTCAAAATCCAACTTCTTCTGTTCTTGAACTGGCCTATCAATCCCACTTCCCATTTGGAAGTTCCGTGCATGTCCTTGTGTGAATTGAGTCACTTGATTATTCTGATTATTGCTCCAGGAGAAGTTTGGATGGTTCCTCCATCCTGGGTTGTATGTGTTCGAGAAGGGATTGTTCTTTTGTGGGAACACTCCTCGACCTACATAGTTTGCATGCTCCTGATCTGTGAAAGAAGACATGGAACATGTATCAGTAGTATGATCTACATGAGAACAAATTGCACAAATTTCATTTGTTTGATTTTTAACTCCACCCATCATAGACATTGCATTAACAAGCATATCAATTTTCTTATTCATGTTTACCATTTCCAATTGAATGTTATTGCTACTAGAAATTTCATAAACTCCCTGTTTTTTCGAAGGGCCCCTCCTTGTTGAGAATTGTTGTGAATTCTCGCTGAGTTCTTCAAATAGTTCTATGGTCTCTTCGCCGCTTTTCCTCATCAAGATCCCGTTGCAAGCTGAATCCACAATTGCCTTATTAGTATCACTTAAACCTTCATAAAATGCTTGTACCTGATCATCTTTAGGCATGTTGTGTGTTGGACACTTGAGAAGTTTGTTCTTGAAATCCTTCCATGCTTCGAAAAATAAGTCTCCATCCTTTTGTTGGAAGAGTTGAATCTCCCTTTTCAGCTGTTTGGTCTTTTGGGCTGGAAAGAATTCTTTTAAGAACTTTGTCGCCAATTGCTCCCATGAGTTTATTGATCCTGGTTCCAAAGAATTATACCATAGTTTAGCGTTAAGTTTTAAGGAAAAAGGGAATAAGATTAACCTGATTTGTTCAGGGGTAAGCCCTTGGACGCTTTGTGTCCTGCAAAGATCGAAAAAATCTTGTAAATGGAGATGAGGCTCTTCATCTGGTCTGCCACTAAAGTGGGGAACCATACTAAGTAACTGAGGAGATAGATGCATGTTCCCTGTGACATTAGGTTGATATGCAATGCAGGAAGGTTGCTCGATGTTCTTAGGCGTGAACTTGTCCTGCATTGGCACTCGATTGGGTATTTCTTCTGCCATTGCTGTATGTGAACTGGGTCTCTGGACAGTCGACTGGTTCGTGTGGACAGTCGACTGGTTGGTCGCAATCAGTCGACCTAACCAGTGCAAAGTGCGTTCTGTTTCTGCGTCAATTGGTAGGAGCTCTGGACGAAGTGATCTCCTTCCGTGCATCCACCAAAATCCTATATCCTAAAAGAAAAATATTGATTAATAAAATTAAAAGAAAGAAAATAAAAACTTCCTACTGATCTGTAAGTTAAAATACTAGACAATCCCCGGCAATGGCGCCAAAAACTTGTTGTACAATCTAGATACCTAAATAGATAGATAAATTAGACACAAATTATAAACCTCGCAAGTGCACGAATCGTTTAGAAAAGCGTAGCAATAGCAAGGGTCGATCCCACAGAGATTGTAGACTTTAACTTACTAATCAATAAAAAGACTAAGAATCATAAAGAGTTGTTTTAAATGTCTAAAAGAAATAAAAAGATTAAAACTAAATGAAGAAGTGTTGAATCACAAATATTTATGAAGTAGTTGGGTTTAGATCTCCACCAATAGTTAGTAATGCTAAGTCACCTTCTGAACTTCTTCTTATTACTCATGTTTGTTCCCTTCAAGGGCATGGTATCTACTCCTTAAAGTACTGTTTCCCTAAGCCAAGAATTAGGCATGGTATCTACTCTAATTCGTTTCTTTCATTAAGTGTTTAGCATGGTATCTACTAAGTTGTACTTAAAGAAAACATAAGATCAGTGGAAACGAACAAACACTCAAGGTTCTAGAAATTGGTATCAGATCTAGATCCCTTAAGTTGATTGAACCAAGAACCCCAAAGGATTCCCTTGTTACAATTTACGGGCACGAGATTCGGGTCGTCTCAATATGCTCATATAACAGATTCAGATAAATGGTAATGCAAACTTGATATTCTCAAGCTCTGTACGTCAGTCGACTGGCTCTCACCTCAGTCGACTGCTCTCAGAGCTTTGAGAATAAGTTTGATTATCACCAATCTATACCAATACAAACGGATTCAATCAATAAGTAAATAGAAGAATTTTAGAAGAACATAACACTACATAACTACGGCTTCAATCTACCCAACTATAGAATTTAGTTCCACATAATAATACTTTTATTAATCAACAAGTTCAAATACATGACCAACATAAAAGAATAGAAGAAGAAGAAATAAACTAATGAAGTCCGGCAATGAGGTCGACTGGCTGTCACACAGTCGGCTGCCTTCGAATACTTGATCTCCTATCTCCTTCCTCGATGCTGGTAGAATAATACCCCTGTTGATGACTTGAACGCTCAGACTCTTGTGATTCGGTGGTGGGTGTTTGTGGAAGATGATGATCAAAAGATGGAGTCCAGAGAGAGAGAGAGAGAGAGAGAGAGTCCTGTTGATGCTTTCTTTCTGATATTTATAGAATACGGCCAGAGAATTAGGGTTTGCACTTTTTCAGGAAAGTCCTTCTTTAATTGATTTGATGATTTATTTCTTTCTCGTTTCTTCTTTCCTTCCTTATCTGTTAACCACGCCTTTTGCTAATTCCCAGTCTCTAGATTTGGTTTGTTGGAGAATTCGCATAAAATCTGGATTCAAATAGATTTGGAATTAGATGCAGGTATATCTTCGAATATCTTATCTGTTAACTCCGCTGCAGACTAGTCGACTTGTCTTAGAACCAGTCGACTGTGTCGAGACTTCTGAAGATTTCTCAATTGATCAGCCCAGTCGACTGGTTTTGGAGTAAGTCGACTGTGCCGAAACTTCTGTGTACATTTGATTTCTCTGTTCAGTCGACCTGTGTGGAAGACTCAGTCGACTGATGCTCTGTAATATTCTGTGTATCATCCTTGAAGTCCTGGATCTGCTTTGTTTTGCTGTTATAGGCTGTTTCCTATGGAAAAGAGAAAATAAGAGTTAAATACCACATATAGAGCTTTTAAATGTGCATTTACAATAAGATTATTGCTTCTAAATGTGAATAATAATGTGTTCATCACTTCCCGAAACCAAACCCACTCTCTCCAAAATCGAGAGCTTCTCACTTCGGCAACTCCTCTCTCACTTCCCTCCTCTATCATTCCGGCGATTCTTTCTCTCTTCCGTCCGTTGCTCCCCAAGTCAGAAAACCCTAATCCAAACACAAACCTCTCCTCCACCTCCGCTCACTCCTCCACCTCCGTCCGCTCCTCCTCCTCCTCTTCCATTCCCATATAATATCTCTCTCCCAATCTCTACTCCAAACATCGAAACCCAACTCTCTCATCCCAAATCGAAACCCTAGTTCGGCCACAACACCTACATTGGTGTAATTCGCAATTATTTTGTAAGGTAATGACTAATTCTTTTCCTTAGTAGTTGTATTTGTGTTGATTTTTTATTTGTTTTTGTCTCTTTCCAATAATTTATAATATATTAAAATTGGCTAAAAAATTAGTATTTTGATAAATTTACACAGTGCAATTGTAGTCTTAGTTCTTGTTGATCGCTCGACGATATTGTAGATTAAGTCGGATTTTTAACCGTTCTATATATACTAAATTACTTAGAAAGTTTTTAGTGCGGTTAGACTAGAAAAGCCTGCAAACAACCTCCAAAAAATAAGAAACTTTGCAAGTAGGTTGGTCTCACGTAGCACAAGCCATCCCAACTTTTAGAAGTGAGTTTCGGCTCATGGTTCGAGAGATACGGCCGTGCATCGCTTTTGGTTTAAAAAAACCAAATAAAGCGGTACACGGCCGTATCTCGCAAACTGTGACTCGAAACTCACTTCTACAAGTTGGGGTAACTTGTGTTACGTGAATTCGACCAAGTTGCAAAGTTTTATAAATTTTGGATGTCATTTGTGTGGTTTTCTCACGTTCATCGAACAAGAAATAAATAACTTAGAACTTTTTTAGTGCGGTTAGACTAGAAAACCCTGCAAACCTCCAAAAAATACAAAAAATTCCGAGTAGGTTGGTCTCACGCAGCACAAGCCACCCCAACTTGTAGAAGTGAGTTTCGACTCACAGTTCGAGAGATACGGACGTATATCGCATTTGGTTTTAAAAAAACCAAATAAAGCGGTACACGGCCATATCTCACAAACCGTGATTCGAAACTCACTTCTACAAGTTGGAGTTTCTTGTGTTACGTGAATTCGATCAAGTTGCAAAGTTTTATAAATTTTAGATGCCGTTTGTACCTTTTTCTCACGTTCATCGAACAAGAAGTAAATGATTTAGAACTTTTTTAGTGCGGTATGACTAGAAAACCCTGCAAATGATCTCCAAAAAATATGAAACATTGCGAGTAGGTTGGTCTCACATAGAAAAAGTTACCTAAACTTGTAGAAGTGAGTTTCGACTCACGGTTCAAGATATACGGCCGTGTATCGCTTTTGGTTTTTAAAAAACCAAATAAAGCGATACACGGCCGTATCTCGTAAATCGTGACTCAAAACTCACTTTTACAAGTTGGGGTGGCTTGTGTTATATGAATTCAAACAACTTGCAAAGTTTTATAAATTTTGGATGCTGTTTGTGCAGTTTTCTCACATTCATCGAACAAGAAGTAAATGACTTAGAACTTTTTTAGTGCGGTTAGACTAGAAAACCCTGCAAACGACCTCCAAAAAATACGAAATATTACGAGTAGGTTGGTCTCACGTAGCACAAGCCACCCCAACTTGTATAAGTGAGTTTCGACTCACGGTTCGAGAGATACGGCCGTGTATCGCTTTTGGTTTAAAAAAACCAAATAAAGCGATATACGGCCGTATCTCGCAAACCGTGACTCGAAACTCACTTCTACAAATTGGGGTGGCTTGTGTTACGTGAATTCGACTATGCTGCAAAGTTTTATAAATTTTGAATGCCGTTTGTGCGGTTTTCTCACATTCATCGAACAAAAAGTAAATGACATAAAACCTTTTTAGTGTAGTTAAACTAGAAAACCATGCAAACGACCTTCAAAAAATACGAAACTTTGCGAGTAGGTTGGTCTGACATAGAAAAAGCCACCCTAACTTGTAGAAGTGAGTTTCGACTCACGGTTCGAGAGATACGACCATGTGTCGCTTTTGGTTTAAAAAACCAAATAAAGCGATACACGCCCGTATCTCGCAAACCGTGGCTCGAAATTCACTTTTACAAGTTGGGGTAGCTTTTGTTTACGTGAATTCGACCAAGTTGAAAAGTATTGCTATTTTTCGTTGTCATTTGTGCTTTTTTTTCTTCACATTTTTGCTTTGTTTATTGATGATAGATAAATGGATGTAACCCGTATTAACTAAGCTTAAATTTTTGGTTCATAGATAAATGGATAGAACGAGGTGACCGATAATCCCTTCTGGTAGCGCTAGTGGCGCACCATTTACAGAGATAAGATTGATTATTATTATTGGTCTTAAATACGAATATCTGACATTATCTCAATAATAACAACATTTATCTTTGTTCGTGTAGGTTGGTGGCCGTCATTCTACATCTGCCGAGGCCGGTCCGTCGTCTTCAGTTTCGTTACACCTCTTGTACCGTTGGACTCAATCTTACTATCATTGCAATCCATACACCGATCCGAAGCTATATGGAATGAGTCCGTAAAGAAGTGTAAATTCCGGAAGCACACGGTTGTTTCCACGGACCCCCGTATCACTCCGTACTTAGTTGAAGCTGGTTTCTACGGGCTCGATTTATGGGGGATGTGAAGCTTGATCGGCCTCTACTTACTGCTCTTGTCGAACGATGGACGCCAGAGACCCACACATTCCACCTACCGGTGGGTGAGATGACCGTCACTCTCCAAGATGTATCACTTATTACTGGGCTTCCAATAGATGGGGTCGCTGTGACGGGGAACATGGACTTTGACCAAGTAGGAGTTGTTCGTGATTTGCTTGGTATCGACCTGGAGGAGTCGTTGAACCAAAAAAGAGAGGACGTTGAAAATGAAATCCTCAAAGATACTTCCGAAGATTATCATCCAGATCTATTAGATCAAGCCATAGAGGATGCGAAAGATAAAGCCGAAGCTGAATTTTGGAATGAAATCTTTGACGATAAATCACTTCTACTTAGTTGGTTGAAATTGTAATTCGATGAATATTTGACGGATGATTCGGACGAGGAAGCTCTACATTACTATGCTCGTGCCTACATATTCAGTATGATCGGGGGAGTGCTCGTCCCTAACTCATCTAGTGCGAGCGTGCTGCTCATGTATTTACCGTTGTTGGAAATTTCGTTATGGTCGACCGTTACAATTGGGGAAGTGCGGCCTTGGCGTTACTATATAGGAATTTCTGCGCATGTGCATTAGGTGTCGTACAAATGGGTGGCCCCATGGTTCTATTGCAAAAATGGAGTTGAGAACGCATTCATATCGGACGTCCCCGTATTATTGAACCAATATCGGATTGGTTGGCCGAACAACCGGTTTCAGAGTTGTTACCTCCTTTAGGGGTATATTGTGTAACGTCCCTGCCCCAAGCTCAGACAATTCATACAATTTAGAAGAAAAATTATTTATAGTATATTACAACTGCCCACCATAGGCTGCCTCTTAAAAGGTAGTTAACCGGATTGGTGACTCTTGATCATAGGCATTATTATTTATTATTATTTTATTCTATTAAAAATCCCGATATGGGACTATTTTCAATCACATTTTCTTCTTCAATCCTGTGTACACACAGCAAAGCCCCCATGGGCCCTATGCCACGTCACACCTCAAAGACAGTGCCTGCTGTCTCTTAAACAGGTGGGCGGGCCCCAGTGCTGACGTTGGCCAGTAATACTGTAGCACCTGCTGCTCATTACTCAGTGGGACCCCCCCTAATTCACATTATATTACAACCATGCCATCAAGCCATTATCCCCTTATATATTATATATATATACATATAATATATATATATATTATTCTTTAGAAATTACGGGATGTTACATACACCTCCCTTTAGAAATCAGTATTTCGGGACGATGAACGTAAGGGCCACAGAATGATCCTCGGAGTGGGATTGGTCTCCAGTATTCCAAAGACGAGAGCGACGCTCACGAACTGCTCCACATCGACTAGAAAGTAGATCCTGCACAGTATACCGGCAGGTGAGATTTTGTGGTTATGGCCGAGCAGCAGGTGCTACAGTAATACTGGCTGACATCAGCTGACGTCAGCACTGGGGCCCGCCCGCCTGCCTATTTGAGAGACAGCAGCCGCTGTCTTTGAGGTGTGATGTGGCACAAGGCCCATGGGGGCTTTGCTGTGTGTACACGGGATTGAAGAGGAAAATGTGATTGAAAATAGTCCCATCTCGGGATTTGTAATAAAATAAAATAATTAACTATAAATAATATTGCCTATGATCAAGAGTCACCAATCCGGTTAACCACCTTTTGAGAGGCAGCCGGTGGTGGGCAGTTGTACTATACTGTAGATAATTTGTGTGATAAATTGTATAAATTGTTTGAGTCTGGGGCAGGGGTGTTACAAATTGGGCAGGGCGGCATACATGGGTCAATAACCCATGCCAATCTCTTACGTATTATAGAGATGAGTTAGATAACCTGCGAGACGTGTTCGTCAATTGGGTACCGTACTCGACGCCAGGTTGGAAAGAGTTCCACCGGTATGTTTGGCTGGTGCGCTTTGGTTGACGGCTGCCCCACTAGTGAACTTTTTTGTTGTTGAGTTCCAGTATCCGGATAGAGTGATGCGGCAATTCGGATATCAGCAGAAGATTCTCGAATCCCGCTGTTATGAAAAAAATTGCACGAGGTGAAAGGAACGGGTCGAGTGCCCAACTTCGATTGGGCAGATTTTCATTGGGTCCATGTGGCCAACTTGCACACCTTGCGCTATCATATGATACCGAATATGATGTTCTTCGCTATACCATACGATGGCTCATTCCAATAGGTTTACATCACGTGGTACAGACGCATTACAAGATTGTGTGTTTCTCCGCAAGCAGCTGTACCAGCCGGTGTCCAGATTCTGATTCCCCCAATCGAGGAAGAACCACCACCGGCATATTCCTCTTCCCAGCCGATGTATCAACCAAAGGCGTCGACGTATCGGAACTTGGTTAGTCTAACTTCACGCAATTTCATACAATTGGTATGCATGTATTGTTATTTGAGGACGGGATGATAATATAGATAATGTTGTTTAAATTGAAAATTTTAACCTAATGTAGATTGAAAATACATGGGAAACCGTTCGAATAGCCTCTCTTACCTTGAAGAGTAAGGTACCCGAGAGCGCTAAGAAAATAATGCGGGAGATTCTAAAACCGTGCCGCCATAGTCTTGAAGAGGTGGGTGAAGGTCCCAAACTTGATGTCACGCCCCGCTTCCCAAAAATACAGAATACGAGTATGTGACATTGGCCGAGCGAATGACTAACGTCACCCATAAGCTGTTTATCCGATCAACTCAACAATATAAACAATACAGAATAATTGCGCAGGCAATAATAATAATCTCATGGACAATAATACTTGAAATGAAGCAACATATAATATCCAAGTACAATGATTATAATCCAACGTCTGGAAACAAATAGCAATATTCGGGTCATAAGCCCAATACAATGAAATAACAACAATCCAATAATTAAGTCTTCATAACAAATCAATAAATATTAAGCAGCGATACAATCAATTTCTTTACCAATGTTGTTCTCCCAATCCATCGGGTAATTCTCCATCAACCCCTGTAAACAATTCATCTAAAAAGAGGAGAAAAGTTATCCTTAGAGCAAGTCATGGACAGCAAGTAGAGAAAGTAGGGAACAATGAAATAACGGTATAACAATGAATCAATGGATCAATAAGAATCAATAACATGGGACAAAAATCATGATAATCGATGCAACTGGCTATAAACAATGGTTCAATAATCGGTAACAATAATCAATGATCAATATTAATAACACTTAGCCAATATTCGATATCAATAGGAACAATGATGAACAATATGCAATGTCGATGTTATGTTAATCCTTAAGTTCATTATTCATTTTAATCCTAACCAATGCATGTACTACTGTGTCCCATTTGTTCCGTACCACAGGTTCGATGCATACAATCAATTTCATTTAGATTTAGTAGTGGGCTCTATAGTTCATGTACTCGGCACGATAACAATGTTCCATCCATAACGGTAATCTATCAATAAGATGCTACAAGATCACAAGATCATAAGATCACAAGAACACACGATCACAAGAAAACGGTATAGGGAACCACAAGCCCCTAATCCGAGTACAGTTCTTATATTTTCCACTACTTAAGTCAACCCTTAAATCCCGGCTTGATTAACAATCTTATTAATGCAACAATACAATATGCAATGTAGAAACATTAGATGAATAATAGTAACAATAGAGGGACAATAAGGTAATAACATGAAGTAGGGCAATTAGGATGATGACAATAGGACACTAGGATCATGCAATGCAGCATACACATATTAATTCATGCAATACTACTATATAGGAACAATTAATCTATTAAAAAGTGGAATCTAAAATTCTGGACAACATGCGCAGTCTATACAAAAATACAGTTTCCTGCTGACTCAAAAATCAAAAGTTGAATCCGTCAGAATATCTGGAAACTAGACTTCCACACAGTTCCAATGCATACTTAAAATTCAAATTCCGACAACAGTAGCTAGGTCAAACACATGTTTCTTTACAGGTTTTATGTTCAGGCAGAAATTTGACATCTTGTTGTTTTAATTTTTGAATCAGCAAAAACTCAATATTAAATTCAGTAAAAATATTTTCTGGACTCCTAAACATGTTAAGAAACAATCTGGAAATTTTCACAGCAAAATTTTACCATTTGATTAGCATTTTTACTGTTTAAACATGAAGGGTTCGAGAATCTGAAAATCTAAAAGTAAAAACACAACTGTAGTAAAACGGGCATAACTTTTACTACAAAACTCGGAATTCAAAAATTCAAGATGATCTGGAAACAAGAAAGATAAGGCTACAATTCATATTCAGAAAGTATTTCATTTTAAGGTCATTTACTTGTTCGAAAACAGCGGTCAAAATTCAGGTCAGTAATCATATACAGTTTTTAGGGTATTTTTCTTGAAAATATAAATTAATTGAACATGATGGGTATCGATTCTCTAGTCAATAAATTATGTAATCAACATGATGGGTGTCAAAACATGATAAATAAAATTAGAACACGCTCATACATCAATTTATCATCAATCAATCATCAATCAATCCAACAACATACAACCTAGCAATTGTCGCTACAATAGTTTATTTGTATCAATTATATGAACAACCCTAGTATCAATTCTATATGAACTCATGAAAGATCCAAACTTTAGAATCAAAAGTGGCGCGATGTCAAAAATATTGGGGTTAGCTCGTGTAAATCCTCAATAGACCCCACGAATAGATGAACAATGGATACTACGATAACAAGGAGA
Source organism: Hemerocallis citrina (assembly GCA_017893485.1). Classification (NCBI taxonomy): domain Eukaryota; kingdom Viridiplantae; phylum Streptophyta; class Magnoliopsida; order Asparagales; family Asphodelaceae; genus Hemerocallis; species Hemerocallis citrina. Next base: position 110,791,707 of record CM030362.1, read on the forward strand.
TCTACTTGCAAGAATTTCAATGAAACTTGAATTTGATACAATTAATAATTCAAGAGGATGGTGACTTGCCTTATAATCGGTGAAAACGAATACCAAGAATAACGGGATAAGGATCCCGAAGCAACGAACTCACGAACACACGAGTTACGTGTACAACACGTGCACAAAAGAACCCAAAACAAAAGGCAACAACAAAGAGACAACCAGCAATTGCAGCAATAGCCAAGGGGGCTCGTCGGCGTCGCTGGTGGCCGACGCGATGGGGCAGGGCATCGACGACGACGCAGGGGACGGCAGCGCCAAGAGGGGCGACGAGGGGTGGTCACCGGAGGATGGCCAGGGAAGACGGTCGGGGAAGAAACAGTAGTGGGTTTGGGTAGTTTTGGCAGGAAATGACGGGGAAAGAGAGAACGGGAGGAGAGAGAAGAGAGAAAAGAGAATAAGCGGTTAGGGTTTCAAAGATGAGCAAAAATTAGGATTTGCAGCAGAGTTGTATTTATATGGTACAATTAGGGTACTGAGTTTGGGTCCAATAAAGGTAGATTTGGATCAAGAACAATTGGAATTAGGTTTTAGGGTTCAATTAAGAGATAGATGCAAATCAACAAGATTCAAATAAAAAATACCCACAATAAAAAAAGAAAAATAGGATTAATAAGAAAATAATTCATTAAGAAAATCAAAGAGTTTCATAAACAAGAATTTAAATCCAAATAAATAAATAAATAATACAAATGAAAACAATATAAATTGGCTTGAAATTAAATTAAAATTTACCACGAAAATCAGATCAAGTACGAAAACAAAATAATTCGTTAATTGTACTTTAATTAAATAATCAAGGAATAACAATTAATAGTTATAATTATAAAAATAATAAAATCATACAATAAAATAATTATTCAGGTTTAACAATTTATTTAAATGACCCAATAAATGTATATATATAATTTGGACTCAAATACAAATAGTTGATCAATAAGATCTAGAAAATAAGAACAAAACACATCGTTATTCAAAATGAATAAATTTTCGATTAGAAAAACTCTTTAATATAAAATCCAAAATGATTTTAACAAATAATGAATTTATAATATCGAAATACATAAAATATTCAGAAAATACGTATTTACGGGAATGGGGGTTACACTTGATGCATATTTAAAAGCCAACGTGGAAGGTTCTCGGCAAAAGAGCGTGACAAGGCGTAGAATTCACATCGCCGAGCCACAACAACTCCAACAGCAACCACCGGAAGTAGATGTGGAGGAGCAGTGGTCGGATGAACCTCAATCCCCCGAGACTCAAGGTAGAAAACAAAATCCCCAACGAAAGAGGAACCCTCCTGATGAATTCACACCAAGTGATCGCAAACCATGTGGTCGTAAAAGGTAGTATCTAACAATAGGTTCATTATTAGTAGTTTAGTATTTGGTTGATAATTTTATGCCTCAAATAACTAATGCAAAGTTTGTTTCTAATGCAAAGTTTGTTTCTATGTTTGTTTCTATGTTGTAGATAAATATCGGGCATGCAAGGAAGTCAACCATGAAGATAAATGTATTGATCCATCCTGGCTACTTTGGCTTGATAGTTGAGATGAATATTTTGTAATGAATATGTTGTAATTGCTACTTGAGATAATTCCATAAAAGTTTCGTGTTGTCAAATTGATGATAAATTTGTTGAGATTTTTGCTGTAAAATTGATGTGATATTATCCGTAGTATTATATATATTGCTGTGAATGAATTATTGTGAGCTTAGTTTTTATTTATGTGAATGAATTGGTGTGATATGTAATTGATGTGAATTGCTGTCAATGAACTTGCCAGAACTTTTATCAATTGTTGTGAATGAATTCGTTTTGTGAAGTTGAATTTTCATCCACAAATAGCAAATAGAATTGGAAAAATATTCCTACCTAACCCGTTGTTGGCAACGACGGGTTAGGATGACTTAACCCGTTATTCCCAATAATGGGTAAAGTAGGAAGAAATTGACAGTACTTCATCTTGTAAAGAATCCACAAAGAGAAATACACTGTCAAAATCTCCCTACTTAACCCGTTATTGACGATGATGGGTTAAGTGATCTTAACCCGTCATCGCCATTAACGGGTTAAGTAGTATGATATCGGCAGAACTTCATCATGGACAGACCAAATATTTATCCACTTAGAGAAATACACAGTCAAAATCTCCCTACTTAACCCGTTATTGACGATGACGGGTTAAGTGATCTTAACCCGTCATCGCCATTAACGGGTCAAGTAGTAAGATATCGGCATAACTTCATCATGGACAAACCAAATATTCATCCACTTAGAGAAATACACTGTCAAAATCTCCCTACTTAACCCGTTATTGACGATGACAGATTAAGTGATCTTAACCCGTCATCCCCATTAACGGGTTAAGTAGCAAGATATCGGCAGAACTTCATCATGGACATACCAAATATTCATCCACTTAGACAAATACACTGTCAAAATCTTCATACTTAACTCGTTATTAACGATGATGGGTTAATAAGTGAACTTAACCCATCATCGTTAATAACGGGTTAAGTTGGAAGATATTGGTAGAACTTCTTTTCGAAAGAACAAATTTTCTACCACAAAGAGAAATAAATTATTATAAAATATATTGTAATAATTTTGAAATTAATATTAGAATTGTGAGAAAATTATATCATCGTATTTATAACTAGTGCTCCAAGACGAGCCCTATCTATAACCCTATACTAACCCTTGCCATGTCCCTTTAACCCTAGCCCTAACCCTATCTGGAAAATTTATTATATAAATGTTTATGAAGAGAAATTATTTTCAAAAATACAAGTGTTTTTTAAAAAATATTCTCACTTAACTCGTTAATAATGATATTATGCCCACCTAACGTGTTCATAAAAAAAAGAAACATTACATGTTTTAATTCTTGATAAAAAAAATTTAATTTTTTTAAAACAAATTAATAATATATTTGAAAAATATAAACAATAAAGTTCATATATAAAAAAAGTAGAACCCTATTTGTAATCCTACACTAACCCTTGCCATAACCCTCATAGCCCTCATAGCCCTCTAACCCAAGCCCTAACCCTCTGACACTCTAACTCTTAAACTGAATTCAATGTTTATGAAGAATGATCTGTAAATTTTGTATACAAATATTATTTGTAGTTTCCAAATTGTTTTGCACTCAATTCAAAGGTTCCAATATAAATTATAAAATTCATTTTCAAATTTGAACCAAATTATTTTTTATAAGAATTGGGGGAAAATTATATAAAATAATGAAATTATAATTTTAAAAATAAACATTATAAATTAACCGAATCAATTTTAGAAGTGTAAATATTAATGCTGATAGAGCGCCAAATCCAGCACTATCTCTAACCCTACTCTAACCCTCTAACCCTAGCCCTAACCCTAACCCTAACCCTCTGACACTATAATTCTTAAACCGAATTCAATGTTTATGAAGAATTTTGTTAAATCATTATTTTTTACTTTAAAATATCATATGGAGTTTTCAATTTGTTTGGATAGTTGATTATATAATTTTTTATGAAGAGAATTTATTTTCAAAAAAATGAAGAAGTTTTTTGTATAAAAAATATATATTATGAAATTGTATTAAATCTTGTAAAAATATTTTTAAAATACATTATCAAACTAAATAATATAGTTGAAAAATGTAAACTAAAAGAAGGTTACAATATTATATGGAGTTTCCAATATGTTTGCACCTAAAAGAACGTTCCAATATAAATTAAAAATTCATTTTCAAATTTAAACAAAATATATATATATATACGAATTGGGGGGAAATTATATAAAAAACAAAACAAATTATATGAGAAGGTTATTGTAAAACAAAATTAAAAAATATTAAAAAATTATTTTAAATCCTGTAAAAAATAAAACAAATTATTTATCAAACAAAATAATATATTTGAAAAATGTAAACATTAAAGTTCATAGAAAAAAAAAGTAGAAGTTCTATCTCTAACCCGACTCTAACCCATTCCATTACCCTCATAACCCTCTAACCCTACTCTAACCCCTTCCAATAACCCTCTAACCCTACTCTAACCCCTTCTAATAACCTCTAACCCTAGCTCTGACCGTCTAACACTCAAAACTCTTAAACCGAAATCAAAGTTTACGAAGAATGATATTGAATATTTCTTTTTAATTAATAAACATTATATGTAGTTCTCACTTTGTTTGGAAAGTTTATTATATAAATTTTTTATGACAGTTTTTATTTTAAAATATTCGAGTTATTTGTTACGAAATATTCTAACGTAACCCGTTCTTGACAATGACGGATTAAGTACACTTAACCCGTCATTGCCAATAACAGGTTAAGTAGGAAGATATTGTCAGAACTTCATCTACGAACGAACAAGTTTTCATCCACATAGACAAGTATACTGGGGAAATATTCAAACATAAACCATTATTGGCGATGAAGGGTTAAGTGAGCTTATCCCGTAATCGCCAATAACGGGTTAAGTTGGAAGATATTGACAGAACTTCAACTAGTCAAGTTGATTTTTGTGCAAGTTTTCTTCCCCAAAGACAAACAAACTGTCAAAAAAGTCCAACTTAACTTGTTATTGTAAATGACGGGTAAAGTAATCTTAACCCGTCATTGTCAATAATGTGTTAAGATTGAAGATATTGGCAGACTTGAACTGTTGAAGTTGAATCAAGTACAAATACACTTTCAAAATTTTCTAACTCATACACTTAACCTGTTATCGCCAATAACGGGTCAAGTTGGAAGTTATTGGCAGAACTTCATCTTCCAAAGATCAATTTTTTACATCTTTTCGATCAACCAAACCCGTTATTACCATTAACGGTTTAAGTGGGGGAAAAAATATTAAAACACCCACAACATATATATACCATCTCAAACAGTTGACAAATTTCACAAATTTCACATATCAAGATTTTATATCATTCACACATACACAAAGTTCACAAATATCATCATATTTATACATTCTCAAACCAATTACAACAACAACATTCACATGTCAATCACATTACCATTATTATCGATCATTCACTTTTTTCGACAAATTTGATACACTAATTGCAAATTACATACATTTACTTGAGCATATATACAACCAAAAGCTTAAAACTTTTTGATGATTGACGCCTTCCATCAGCACGATCAACTTTCATTCCAGACCTACAAAAAAAAATAAAGAATTGTAGAAATTAACAATTGTCTTCTCATCAATTGAAATTAGTAATAAAGGTATTCAAATTTAATATGACATACATAGTATGAAAATTACCTTAGCACAAATCTTCACCTTCGTCGTCATCACTCTCTTCACGGGTTGGATCTTTTTCATATGCTACCGATTCACTAAATAAGTGAGAAGAATGAGTTGGTCAACAACAACAAGTTAAGATTGATCGAGTCAAATTAATATATACTTAGTCTCGGATATATTACCTAGCCATATTTTTTGGACAATTTCGTGAATCGTGACATACGACACGAAGGCATGTCCTGCAAAGTCATGGTCTCTTTGTTTTTTGGGATTCTCTTATGGACTTCAACCTCTTCCCTCTAGCCCTTTCCTTTGTAGTGCATTGCACAGGGTTCCCCACCGGTGCATGTGCATGTCCACCACTCTCCGATTGTGCGCTACCTTCGCGGTGTGTGCTATTCCCGGGTTTAATGTAAGAAACGCCTTCAATGTCCTTAAGCATGTGGTCGAGCATGAACTTGTACGTTCCCTCGGAAGAACAACCAAGATCGACTAACTGTCTTGAGTGCTGACTAAATTAACAATATTGAGAGACAAAATTGTCGCCCATACTATTGGGAACGGGGGTACTGCTTCTTGTCAACTGATCCCGAGTCCATTGTCTACAAATATATTGCTCCGGTAGTGCAGTGTGATTGGTGAACCGAAGAACCGCCAATAGATGTTTGCATGGAATGCCTACGAATTCATACATGAAACAAGGATATTTAGCCATTTGACGGAGTTTGTATAAAGAAATCACCCTCCCCAGTTCTGAGTTTCAACAAAGCGTCACAGAAAAAGCTGCATTATCCGATGTATCCATAGCGACAATGAAATTCACATTAAGTAATAAACTTTTTTGCACTTTTTGTTGAAATTTGTAGAAAATCTTCAATGTGTATGTTCCCGCTATTTGTTCCTTCATCGCCCATTCGGTCTTCAATTTTGGTCTCTCTTCACGATTATGATGAGTTTCTTTAAGTTTCTTGTGTCTTTGTTTTATTAAGACTCGGTCAAAGATGACGACAAATTCATGTAAAGAGTACTTCTTATGAGTATGTTGCTTCAAGGATGAATGTAGAGATTCGCTCCGTTGGGTACTTAACATGCCACCCCAAAATGAATCTCTTGCATAGACGGGAGCCCATTTCTCGCGAATTTCAAATTTCTCGTTCAACCATTTGTTATTCTCAAGTTTGTATTGCAAAATCAATATTTTTCACTTCCCTTCAAATTCACTTTTATATTCCGTTGTATAGATGATACTCTTCAAAGCATCCCTAAACTCATCGATATTATTCGACATACGCACCTTATGCGGTAACTTATCCATATTATGCCAAATGCAATATCTATGCTCAGTGATCAGGAAAACTTTCTTAATTGCAGCACTGATTCCACGATCCTCATCTGTCATGATGCCGAACGGATCGTGAGGCATTACTCATCGCCACTTTTCAAAGAACCACTCAAATGAGGATGCTTTTTTATTTAGAATGAACCCACAACCTAAGAATATTGATTGTCAGTGATGGTTGACTCCAACAAATGGTATGAATAACATCCCGTATTGATTCGTGTTGTAGGTGGAATCAAAGCAAACTACATTCATTAGGATTACTCGGTGACTCACTGGCTTTATTACATACATATGATTTATCTACTACATCGGTTCCCTTGTATTTATTTCTACCCTTACGCATAGCGAAACCCGCACATCTACAATATGATGAATAAAATTTCTCAGCTTTCTCTAAAGTATGAAAATTCATACCTATCTTCGGTTTTAGGTGCTCGTCAACTTGCGGCCGAAATTCACTCATTTCTTATGCACGAACAAATTTTTCTCCAACAACGGAACTTCCTTCAAGATTGTCCATATCTAAGATTAAAAAAAAAGAAAAATTAGCGACACGAACCCTTACGGAATGTGAGGAAAAATTTCTAACTTTATTTCTTCTTGTGCGAGGAACGTGAGAAAATCGCACAAATGACATCCAAAATTTATGAAACTTTGCAACTTGGTCGAGTTTGTAAATCACCATGGGGGGGGTGAAAAGGGTGATTGTACGGAATAAAAAAAACTAAAATAAAGTGCAGAGTAAATAAAAAGAGATAAAAAGAGCAAACGCATTAGCATAAGTGACGCAGCGATATAACGTGGTTCGACCCCGTGGTCTACGTCCACACCTCCTACTTGTAGCAATTTTCTGCCACAAGCCTTATACAGTGATTCTCGGATTCAGGCCGAAAGACCTATTACACCCACAGGACTTCTAACACAAGTCCCTTCAATCTCACCGAAGTGGAAGAAAAAGAAAAGGCTCAAGATCTTTAATGATCCCGACTGAAGAATACAAAATAGTTATCACACACACTCGGATTGATTGTTGAAAGATTAGTTCAGAAGATTTTTCTCAAAAGCGATAGGTGAAGAATACACAGTGGGTTCGTCCAATTAAATAGACTGGAAAGTGTATCGATCAAAATTAGAAACCATACATTCCAAAAATGTGAATAACACAAAGGACGGTCGACCGCAATCTTAGTGCAGTCGATCATTCATCTCTCTGACGTAAAGTAGAGAGATGAAGGGTCGACTACTTCTTATGTAACTGTCAGTTGTAGTCGACTATGATGCGGTCGATCGTCATGAGGTGCGGTCGACTGGTATCACGCTGTTCATACCGAATCCACTTTATATTCTTACCAAAAACTAATCAATAACCAATCAATTTTATACTGATTAAATCTCACAAATATAGAATGATAGCAACTGGACTTGATAGCTTTCTTGGACACTAATCAATCAACTGCTTTTTTTGAATATCTTCTTCTTTTGCTTGATTTCTCAATCTTTCTTTATTACTTTCCTTCTTTGAATATTCTTGAATCTCTCTTGGATCCCTTATGGATATTATTTGATCCTGAAAATTTGAACAACTCAATTTAAACTTATTAGTATTTATAGACACGTTTTGTGCATACCAAACTATGACACTAATTAAATTATGTTTCAAACATCTTACCAATAGAACATCCTCAATGAAGCATGAGGAACCGAAGTTTATTTTACCTTTACCAATGGTTTGACTAGTGCTATTATCTCCAAAGATGATGTCCTTCTCCTTTTCCTTTAAAAGTAATGTAAAGTATCTGCTGTCACTTGTCATATGATTTGAGCATCCACTATCAAGGTACCACCGATCTTTAGTCTTGATACGCTGAGGTACTTACATCAAGATTAGTAAGTGTAATTTTGCGTGCCCAAGTTTGTTTTGAACCTGCATTTACATCCTTTCTTATCCACAAAAAAATAGTATTCTTTTTTAATGGACAGGTATAAGAAATATGTTCTAGTCTACAACAGTAATGACATGTGATACGACTATGTCTTGAGTCATGCACACTTGCATAGTTTTGAGTTGGTTTGTAATTATGTTGGTGATTGTGCAAGTGTGCATGACATGATGATTTAAATTTTTGATGGTGTATTGGCTCTTCGTAACCAAGCCCTCGATTGTCATGATAGGATCTTGAATTTTTTGTAGTAAGGTAACTGGGCCCTTCATATTTTTCTACAATTTTTTCAAGCTCAATTACTCTTTTACAAAGTCTTTTCCTAGTCATCTCATCGTCTTTTGTATTCCAACAAAGAGTGTCTAGTGTAGCATCAAGAATTCTATTTTGTTCAAGAGCTTCATTACAACCTTCCACTACCTCATCAAATTTTCTTTTGCATTCTTTTAAATCATCTGTGAGTTTGGCGATATAAATAGATTTCTCATGAATTTCTCTTAAGTGATCATCATGTGTTGCTAATGATTCTCGAATTTGTTGTTTTAAAAGTTTATTTTTCCTCTAGCAATACATCATGATCTTTTCTAAATGACTCAAATTTTTTCATGATCAAGGCATTCTTATTTTTTAGTTTTTGATTTTCTGTAATACAACAGTCATGTGTTTCATTTGGAATTTGTTTTTATTGCCTAAGTTCACAACTTAGTTTCTTAGCATAGTCCTTTAAACTATTAAACATGTCTACTAGCTCATCATAAGTGAGTTCTTTGATTACCTCTTCTTGAGATGGTGATTGTACCTCACCATTCCCAAGAGCCATGAAGCCGACATCATCGTAGCCTTGCTCTTCCTCACTTGAATCTGAGTTTAGCCATGTTGTCTTCAGCGCCTTCTTTTTCAGACTTGGGTTTGAGCGGTAGTAGTCCCTATTCCTGTCTTGTGAGACGGGACAGTTTGCACGGATGTGTCCAGGCTTCTTGCACTTATATCACACGTCATCTTTATCCTTCTCTCTTTCTCCTTTGTACCTGCCATATTTTTTATGCTTGAGATACTTACGAAATTGTTTGGTTAGTAGGGCAATGTCCTCGTATGACTCCTTACGATCTGCATCTGCTTTTGATGGTCAGGATTTTTCTGCTTTCAGTGCAATAGTTTTCTCTTCAATTTTTGGTTCAATCCCGATGTTTTGTCTGTATCTTTTGGTTTCCGTCATTTCCAACTCGTATGTCTTCAGCTTCCATTGGAATGTGTAGTATTTGAATCCCTTTTCTTCAAAGGTCTCCCTTATTGCAGCAGTCTTTACATTCCACTCTAGCGTGAGACAGCTTATGGGTTTTCCGACCTTTCGGTCATCATTTAACCCCTTACCTAAGCTCTCAAGTTCATGGGCAATGATATTGAAGCGGGCAAGCATTTGATCCACATTTTCTCCTAGCAACATATGAAACACATCAAACTTATAAAAACATAAATTTACTTTAGCTTTTATCTCAGAAGCGGTTCCCTCATGTTGCTTCAACATGTTGTTCCAGATCTCGTACGCTGTCTTACAGTTTTTCCTGCATCGCATTAGTTCTTCGTTATTCAACCTTGCATAGATAGCCGTCATGGCTTTGGAATTTGCCGTCTTGAGCGCTAGCTCTGCCTTTGTGAAAGCTGTCTTTCTGTCGCTAACCGGAATGTCTATTTTATTAATACACACATTCCATACTTCTTCTCCAAGCATTTGTAGAAAATGAGACATACGAACTTTCCAAACAACATAGCATTTTCCATCAAAAAATGGTGAGCGTGTAAGACTTGTTCCATTGGAGACGAATGGCTCCGATGAGTACAAGTTTTCGGGAGGAGGGATTTTGGCCATTGGACCTTTTGCTTAAGCTTTTAAACTTTTGATAAGCACCTCGCTCTGATACCACTGTAAATCACCCTGGGGGGATGAATAGGGTGATTGCGCGGAATAAAAAAAACTAAAATAAATTGCTGAGTAAATAAAAAAAGATAAGAAGAGCAAACACAAATAGCACAAGTAACGCAGCGATATAACGTGGTTCGACCCCCAGGTCTACGTCCACACCTCCTACTTGTAGTGATTCTCCGCCACAAGCGTTCCACTATACTCAAAATCCTTGTACAGTGATTCTCAGATTCAGGACGAGAGACCATTACACCCACAGGACTTCTAACACAAGTCCCGTCAATCTCACCGAAGTGGAAGAAAAAGAAAAGGCTCAAGATCTTTAATGATCCTGACTGAAGAATACAAAATAGTTATCACACACACTCGGATTGATTGTTGAAAGATTAGTTCAGAAGATTTTTCTCAGAAGTGATAGGTGAAGAATACATAGTGGGTTCGTCCAATTAAATAGACTGAGAAGTGTATCGATCAAAATTAGAAACGATACATTCCAAAAATGTGAACGATGCAAAGGACGGTCAACCGCAATCTCAGTGCATTCGACCGTTCATCTCTCTGACGTAAAGTAGAGAGATGAAAGGTCAACTGCTTCTTACGTAAATGGGAGTTGTAATCGACTGCGATGCGGTCGACCGGTATCGTGCTGTTCATACCGAATCCTATTTATATTCTTACCAAAAACTAAGCAATCACCAATCAATTTTATACAGATTAAATCTCACAAATATAGAATGATAGCAACTGGTCTTGATAGCTTTCTTGGACACTATTCCATCAACTGCTCTTTTTAAATATCTTCTTCTTTTGTTTGATTTCTCAATCTTTCTTTATTACTTTCGTTCTTTGAATATTCTTGAATCTCTCTTGGATCTCTTATGGATATTATTTGATCCTGAAAATCTGAACAACTCAATTTAAACTTATTTGTATTTATAGACACGTTCTGTGCACACCAAACTAAGAGTCAACAGAATTCAAGTAACAAAAGCCACCCCAACTTGTAGAAGTGATTTTCTAGTCACGGTTTGCGTGATACGGCAGTGTGCCGCTTTATTTGGATTTTTTTAAACCAAAAGCGATACATGGCCGTATCTCTCGAATTGTGAGCCGAAACTCACTTCTACAAGTTGGGGTGGCTTGTGCTACGTGAGACCAACCTACTCGCAAAGTTTCGTATTTTTTGGAGGTCGTTTGCAGGTTTTCTAGTCTAAGCGCACAAAAAAATTACTAAGTCATTTACTTATTGTTCAAGGAATGTGAGAAAACCGCACAAACGACCTTCAAAATATATAAAACTTTGCAATTTGGTATAATTCACGTAACAAAAGCCACCCCAACTTGTAGAAGTGATTTTTGAGTTACGGTTTGCGAGATACGGCCGTGTGCCGCTTTATTTGGATTTTTTTTAACCAAAAAGCGATACACGTCCGTATCTCTCGAACCGTGAGTCAAAACTCACTTCTACAAGTTGGGATGGCTTGTGCTATGTGAGACCATCCTACTCGCAAAGTTTCGTATTTTTTGGAGGTCATTTGCAGGGTTTTCTAGTTTAAGCGCACTAAAAAATTACTAAGTCATTTACTTGTTGTTCGAGGAATGTGAGAAAACTGAACAAACGGCATCCACAATTTATAAAACTTTGCAATTTGGTCAAATTCACGTAACAAAAGCCACCCCAACTTGTAGAAGTGATTTTCGAGTCACGGTTTGCGAGATGCGGCCATGTGCCGCATTATTTGTTTTTTTTAAACCTAAAGCAGTACACGGTCGTATCTCTCGAACCGTGCATCGAAACTCACTTCTACAAGTTGGGGTGGCTTTTGCTACGTGAGACCAACCTACTCGCAAAGTTTTGTATTTTTTGAAGGTCGTTGGTAGGGTTTTCGAGTCTAAGCGCACTAAAAAAATTACTAAGTCATTTACTTGTTGTTCAAGGAACGTGAAAAAACTGCTCAAACGGCATCCAAGATTTATAAAAAATTTCAACTTGGTTGAATTCACGTAACACAAGCCACCCCAACTTGTAGAAGTAATTTTCGAGTCACGGTTTGCGAGATACGGCCGTGTACCGCTTTATTTGGGTTTTTTTTAACCAAAAGCAATACACGGCCGTATCTCTCGAACCGTGAGTCAAAACTCACTTCTACAAGTTGGGGTGACTTTTTCTACGTGATACCAACCTACTCGCAATGTTTCGTATTTTTTAGAGGTCGTTTGCAGAATTTCCTAGTCTAACCGCACTAAAAAATTACTAAGGCATTTACTTGTTGTTCGATGAACGTGAAAAAACCGTACAAACGGCATCCAAAATTTATAAAACATTGCAACTTGGTCAAATTTACGTAACACAAGTCACCCCAACTTGTAGAAGTGAGTTTCTAGTCACGGTTTGTGAGATACGTCCGTTATCACTTTATTTGGTTTTTTTTAACCAAAAGCGATACATGATCGTATCTCTCGAACCATGAGTTGAAACTCAGTTCTACAAGTTGGGGTAGCTTGTGCTACGTGAGACCAACCTACTCGTAAAGTTTCGTATCTTTTAGAGAATGTTTGTAGGGTTTTCTAGTCTAAGCGCACTAAAAAAGTTCTAAGTCATTTACTTCTTGTTCGATGAACGTGAGAAAATCGCACAAATGGCATCCAAAATTTATAAAACTTTGCAACTTGGTCAAATTATGTAACACAGCCACCCCAACTTGTAGAAGTGAGTTTTGAGTCACGGTTTGCGAGATACGGCCGTGTATCGCTGTATTTGGTTTTTTTAATCAAAAGAGATACACGGCCATATCTCTCGAACCGTGAGTCAAAACTCACTTCTACAAGTTGAGGTGGCTTGTGCTATATGAGACCAACTTACTCGCAAATTCATATTTTTCAGAGGTCATTTGCAGAGTTTTCTAGTCTAACCGCACTAAAAAATTTCTAAGCCATTTACTTATTATATCGAATGATTTTAAATACGAATCAATCTACAATATCGTCGAAAAATCAAAAACAATTACGACTACAATTGCACCATGTAAGTTCATCAAAATACTACTTACATAGTTCTACATTTACAACTTTTTAAGAGAATTTTAATATATTCAAGTAATTGAAAAGAAACAAAAAAATTGAAAAATCAACACAAATACAACTACTAAGACAAATAATTAGTCATTACCTTACAAAATAACTGCGAATTTCGCCAATGTAGGTGTTGTGGCTGAACTAGGGTTTCAATTTGCTTTCGAAGTTGGGATGAGAGAGTTGGGTATCAATGTTTGGAGTAAAGATTGGGAGAGAGAAATTGTATGGGAATGGAAGAGGAGGAGGAGGAGCGAACGGAGGAGGAGGAGCAAACGGAGGAGGAGGAGAGGTTTGTGTTTGGATTAGGGTTAGGGTTTTCTGGCTTGGGGAGCAACAAACGGAAGAGAGAGAGAATCGCCGGAATGTGTTCCAGCTCGTCCGTTGGCAGCAATGTTGGGTGCAACTGGACGTCTCCTCACCATCTTGGAACCTGCAACCCTAGCTAGGAGTCAAGAAGATAAAGAAGGAAGACGATGAACAATGTCTCAAGTTTGTAGTTCCATTCATAACCAATCCATTTACAAGGATCTTATTTATACAGGAGCGGCGCACGCGCAAAGTGCGGATTTGAAGAAGAACGCCTAACAGAAAACAGTTGGAGTGGGGCCCACTCAATCTTCCACTAATAGGATTCTTACAGCTGTAAAGCCTAAGGGCTTATCTGAGAAATTACAAGACATTTTACACTTACATCCCCGTAAGACATTTATTCCACCGAGGACTGATATATTCACTAAGACTGATACAAACACTTCCCCTTCTTCCACCGTAGTCGACTCCCTCCTCTACAGTCGACTAGTTCTTCCACCGTAGTCGACTCCCTTCTCTACAGTCGACTAAGCTGTCAATCCAGTCGACTAGGCTGTCGATCTAACTGCGACTGGATCAATATCCCCCCTTCAATAGGAGCATCCATGATGCTCCGAAAGGCATGAAAACACCAATATAAGTCCCAGTAACTTTTCCAAGTGGCATTGCTCGCAACTCCATGCTGCCATTGAACCAATACTTCAGATATGGCTATTCCTCTTTTGGGAACAATCCTCCTGTCCAAGATTCGTAGAGGTTGAGGAGTATTTTCAACAAAATATGCTGGCAAAGCAGTGGAAGCCATAATTGTCCCAACTGATCTGGGCACATGGGATTTGAGCAGCGAAATGTGAAATACATCATGGATTTTGAAGGTTGCAGGTAGCAACAGGCAGTAGGCCACTGCACCAATGCGTGCAGTAATCTGATATGGGCTATAGTAGAGTGGCAAAAGTTTGTGGAGCCGATGACCTCCGATTGAGGTCTGCTTATAGGGCTGCAGTTTAAGGTGTACCCAATCACCAACAGCATACTCCTTGTCTGTGCGATGAGAATTCACCTTACCACTCATCCTATCCTGAGCTCGATGCATGTTATCTTTCAAAATCTACAATATGACATCCTTGTTGATGAGCTCTTCCTCGACTGCTTGTACCCTAACTGTTTTTGGAACATATGAAAGAATGGTAGGTGTTTTCCCATAGACTGCTTGGTATGGAGAAATTTGAGTTGAGCTATGTACGTGGGTATTATAGCTGAATTCAGTCCAAGCTAACCAATCAGACCACTCTACAGGTTTGTGTGCGGTGAAACAACGGAGGTAAGTCTCCAATACCCTGTTAACGACCTCTATTTGCCCATCAGATTGGGGAGGGAAGGCGGAACTCATACACAACTTGGTGCCAAACATTTCCAGCAATTCACGCCAAAAATTACTAGTGAAGATCACATCTCGATCACTCACAATCGTCTTGGGTAAGCCATATAGATTGAGTACATGTTTGAACAGGGAAACAACCACACTCTTTGCTGTATACGGGTGGCTTAAGGGAACAAAATGGCTAAACTTAGACAAACGATCCACCACCACCAAGATCGTAGTATACCCTGAACTCCTAGGCGACCCTTCGATAAAATCGAAACTGATATCTTCCCAAATGTGATATGGAACTGGCAAAGGCTGTAGAAAGCCTGCAGGCAAAGTACTCAAGTACTTATTTCTCTGGCATATATCGCAGGATTTGATAAATTCTTTCATGTCTTTCTTAATGCCCTTCCAATACACAATCCTCTTGAGATTGTGCCAAGTTTTATCGACTCCCAATGTCCTCCTTGAGGGGTTGAGTGAACCTCTTCCATAAACAATTGCTTAGCACAAGAAGTGGGACTCAAGAGGACCCTGCCTTTGTTATAGTACACTCCTGCAATATACCCCAAATTAGGATTCATGCCTGCGTCAAATTGAGTCTTAATCTCCTTATAAAAAGGGTCTGTGAGGACCAACTGCAGCACTTGTTAATGCCACGCAGGTTGAACAACGGAAATGGCCATCAATGATCCTTGTAACTTCTCCTCCGCACCATCTTCAAACTGTCGTGAACTCTCCTCTGCACCCTCTTCAAACTGCCGTTAGAGGCTATCAGCCACTGTTTTATCACAACCCTTTTTGTACTCTACGGTGAATTGGTAGCCATGAAGCTTAACCAACCAAAGGTGCTGCACATCAGTGTAGAGTCGCTGTTCAAGTAAGTATTTCAGAGGTTTATGGTCAGTTTTAATCATAGACTGCTTTCCCCACAGGTATTGATGCCATTTTTGAACCACAAGCAAGATAGCCAGCATCTCCCTCTCATAAGTCGATCGTAAATTACTTTTCCCCTTCAGTTCCTGACTCAGAAATGCAATGGGGCACTTGTCCTGCATGAGCACAGCTCCTAATCCCGTACCACATGCATCACACTCCAACACAAACGACTCAGCAAAATTTGGCAATCTGAGGACTGGAGGAGACATTAAGATGCATTTCATGTGCTCAAAAGCTAATTGACTTTCCTCAGTCTAAACAAAAGCACCTTTCTTGGTTAGCTTGACCAGGGGATAAGCGATGGAACTATTATTGGCTATAAATTTTCTGTAATATCTAGTTAACCCAAGAAATCCACGCAATGCCTTCAGGCTCTTAGGAATAGGTCACTCCTGAATTGCTCGAACCTTCTCCTTGTCAACAGAGACACACTCTGAAGACACAATGTGACCTAAATACTCTACTGAAGCAACACCAAAAGAGCACTTACTGAGCTTAGCATAGATTTGATGTTGTTGCAGAGTCTGCAGGACCTCCCGCAAGTGTTCAACATGGTGATACATAGTAGGACTATACACCAATATGTCATCGAAAAACACCAAGAAATTTTTTCTCAAGTAGGGCTTGAAAATGTTGTTCATCAAGCTTTGGAATGTAGACGGAGCATTTGTCAACCCAAAAGGCATAACCAAAAATTCATAATGTCCCTCATGCATTCGAAAGGCGGTTTTGTGCACATCTTCATCTCACATCCTAATTTGATGATACCCACTCCGAAGATCCAGTTTACTGAACACAAATGCACCAAACAACTCATCCAAAAGCTCATCAATCACAGAAATAGGATATTTATTCTTGATTTTTATATCATTTAACCCCGTATAATCCATGCACATCCTCCAACTTCCATCGGGTTTTTTAACCATAACAATGGGAGAAGAAAAAGAACTATGGCTATCACGAATTATACCTATATGCAGCATCTCTTTGATTAACTTATCAATCTCGTTCTTTTGGTGCCAAGGATGCTTGTAAGGCCGTAGGGATACTGGTTTAGCTCCAGGTATTAGGGAGATTCCATGATCACAACTGCGATGCGGTGGCAGTACCATATCCTCCTTGAAAACAACCCCATACTCCTCAATCACCTTTTGCAACTATATGTCAATTGCTTCTTTCGAAGGAGCAGGTATGCCACCTACCATATGTAATAGCCACCCAGTCTTGGACCGCAGCATTGCCTTGGACATAGACTTAGGATCTGCAACGTCCAAAGCCTGGTGAGGAATTTCCAATAGAATTCTCTCCTTATTGTCCAACTAAAACTTGATTCGTTTTTCTCCCAAGTTCCACACCACATCCCCCAATGTTTCCATCCACTGATTACCCAAAACAAGCTGGCTCGTATCCATAGGAAGCACATAAAAGTCTGTGACTATAGGGACTCCTTGGCATAGGAAGGTTACCTCTTCACAAAGGCCAGCACATCTAAGCTGCTGACCACCTGCCACATTAACCTCCAAGTGAACCTTGGAATTTACCGGCAGCTTTAACTTTCCCACAATCTGCTCATCAATGAAATTATGAGTGGCCCCTGTATCAAGCAAGGCACACATGAATTTGGATAGTATAGTTCCCAGGACTCGAAAAGATCTAGGACTAGGACTCCCCTACAAAGAGTTTAAAGATATCGCAGCTGGCTCCATTGAAGACAACAACTGAATTTTCCTGCCACTCTTTTCATTGTCCTTGGGATTTTCTTAATCATCATCTGAGTTGGACAACAATTCCTCACTATCCCCATCCAACACCCCAAGCATTTGCATCAAAGAACTACTCTCATAGGTTCCAACCATTTGCATAAATGTTTTTCCTGCACATTTGTGACCCCGAACAAACTTTTCGTCATAATGGAAGCACCGGCCCTTCTCTTTTCTTTCCAACATGTACTGCAAGAACTGGGAGTTGTTAGGTCTTGCTGTAGAATAGGTAGCATTGGTGGGAGCCTGGCCAACAGGTTTGTTGGCATAACTTGCAGAATTGCTCGCAGTGCCGCCATTGGAAGAAAGCCCCGCAGCTTTGAGAGGAAACAAGTTCAAAGAATTTCCCTTATTTACCACATTATAATTCCAAGATCTCTTTTGATCATTAACAATTGATTCACATGCACTGGCTTCTCTATAGGCCTCAAGAACCGTTCTTGGATGCTTCATTTTAACCTCCTTCTTCAAATCAGACCTCAATCCTGATATATAACAACTCACTAGCGAAGATTTTGCCACATTCTTGGCTAAGTGACTGTACTTAAGGAACTCCTTGTCATACTCCACCACTGTTCCTATCTGCTGTAATTTGTACAATATTTCTTCAGGGTCGTCAAACTCTGTTGGACCATATTGCAACAGCAACTCGTGTTTCAACATTTTCTAATCAATTATCTCTTCTTCTTACTGCTCATACCACCTCCACCACATCAAAGCATCACCCCTCAGATAGTACAAACTAAACGCTAGTTTGTCCCTACTGTGAACCATTTGAGTAGAAAAATGATGCTCCATATGATAAATCCAATTATGCACATCCTCGGAACCATCAAAAATATGAAGATCAATTTTAGGATGCTTTGGGAAGAAGGTGTTACCTGTCTCTTGACAACGCTCCTAAATTCTTGAACCTTGTTCTCCACCGAACATTGGTTCTTGATCTCGACCATACTTGGGTTCTTGATGCCGAACAAACCTGTAGTCCTGGTCTTTGTTCACTCACACATCTTGACCTCGGCGCCAATGCCTCCTTTGTTCACAGTCATCACGTTCTTCATAGCCATGTAATTGGCGCTGGTCTTGAAATCGAACACCTGGTGGTCTATCGAATCCACCAGAATCTTGAACATTAGTGGCCTCAAACCTACTGAACCTCTCCTCAAACTAGTCCAATCGTTTGAATACTTCCATAAATCTATCAAGACACTCCTCGAGACTGGGCCGCTTGTGAGACTCACCACCATCTTCGGCATTGTCTTGCGCAACCTGATCTTGTTCTCCAGGCTCAGATCGAGGTCCGAACCTAGATTCTTGAGGATTCTTAGTCACTGGGTAAGTTTCTTGATCTTGCTCTAGCTCTGTGTTGTCTGAGGGATCACAATCATGCTCTGATACCATTGTTCTAGCTCGTCCGTTGGTAGCAATGTTGAGCGCAACTGGACATCTCCTCACCATCTTGGAACCTGCAACCCTAGCTAGGAGTCAAGAAGATAGAAAAGGAAGACGATGAACAGTGTCTCAAGTTTGTAGTTCCATTCATAACCAATCCATTTACAAGGATCTTATTTATACAGGAGCGGCGCACGCGCAAAGTGCGGATTTGAAGAAGAATGCCTAACAGAAAACAGTTGGAGTGGGGCCTACTCAATCTTCCACTAATAGGATTCTTACAGCTGTAAAGCCTAAGGGCTTATCTGAGAAATTACAAGACACTTTACACTTACATCCCCGTAAGACATTTATTTCACTGAGGATTGATATATTCACTAAGACTGATACAAACACTCCCCCTTCTTCCATCGTAGTTGACTCCCTCCTCTACAGCCGACTAGTTCTTCCACCGTAGTCGACTCCCTTCTCTACAGTCGACTAGGCTGTCGATCCAACTGCGACTGGATCAGAATGATAGAGAAGAGAAGTGAGAAAGGAGTCGCCGGAGTGAGATTTCGGCCAAATTGGGTTTGGGTTCGGGAAGAAAAGAGTGAGAGAGAGTGGAGAGAGATTGAGAGAAGAAGATGGAGTATAACGAGCTAAAAAAATTCAACTTTGCCTTAACCCGTTCTTGGAAACGACGGGTTAAGGCAAAAACAATTAAAATTTTTTTGCCTTAACCCGTCGTTTCCAAGAACGGGTTAAGGCAATTTTTTTAAAAAAAAGATCTGGGCCGTTGGATCAGATCTCAGTTTGCACGGGTCTGTGCACACAGACCCGTTTGCAACCAAAGAAAGCTCACATATATATATATATATATATATATATATATATACATATATATATATATATAGACACACACACACACACACACACACACACACACACACACACACACATACCAACGCTATATAATTGAACATGGGGCACTTATGCTCTACCTCATGGTTGTTCAGGGTAATTTGGTCGCCAAGTGATCAACGTTTCCTTCAGGCATAAAAGCTCTTGCAGATTATGTACATGCCAAAGGGTTAAAGCTTGGAATTTACAGTGATGCAGGGTAACAACTTTGATCATAATAAGCTTCTTTTGATGTATTCATTACACTATATGTTAACCATCACTTAATTGAATCGTTTTTCAGTTTGAGCCTCTAAAAGATCAATACAATTATTTTCGCTATGTTCAACAACTATTTTTTGTTTACATTTTTTCTCCATCATTTCCCATTTCATAGACTTGTACGAATTAATGAACCTTGCTTTTAAATTCAAATCTCAGACTTGTCTCAAAACAATGCCCAGGTCACTTGGATATGAAGAACAGGATTCCACGACCTTCACCTCTTGGGTATATGTCTTACTGTTTACACAAAATTCAAATATTGATCTTATTTGTTTAGTTTTAGTTATTATATGCACAAAAGCTTATATATTTGCCCTTCCAGGAAGTTGATTACCTGAAATATGATCACTGTAACAACCACGGAAATACCCCACAGGAATGGTAACTATCAAATTACATTCATTTCTCAAGTCAATATGAAATCGATGACCAATTCATATCTCTCTTGTACATAATGTCAAGAAAGAGGTGTAGTAGATGGGCAAAGCTTTGCTGAGCTATGGAAGGAACATTTTCTTCTCTTTGTGTGAATGGTATGCTTGTCCATATTGAATAATGTAACTGACATGTGAACTGTAATTCCAGTAAATGGACTGGTTAAGTTTTCTGAATAAACTTACACAGGGGCAATGAAAACCTAGCCACTTGGGGATCAGGTGTAGGAAATAGTTAGAGGACAACAAGGGACATAGCAGATAATTGGGAGCAAATATAATCCATCCGAATTAATATTAATTGTTCAATTTGACTTAGAGGCTAATGTGAATAATATATCTGTTACTATTAGTATGACTTCTAGAGCAGATGAGAACGACAAATGGGCATCCTACACAAAACCAGGTGGATGGAATGATAACTTCTCTAACCATAAATTTCTTCAGCATTTCCATTGATTGCTTTTTCATGAACTTCATTTTGTTGGTGACATTAGGTTACTTCTGAAACTCTGATAGAATTGGCAAAAAAGAGAATATAAGTACATATTCACTATTTGTCATATATGGTACAATGAATAACATGGCATTACAACAGATATGCTATGGTTGTAATAACTGCAATACAAAAAAATATAGGATGAAGCTATACATGCTGTAGCATACTTTTTTGGGGGGATGGTTCAGATCCAGACATGCTTGAAGTAGGAAATGGTGGGATGACAACAGAAGAATACCGTTCACATTTCAGCATTTGGGCTTTGGCCAAGGTATCAAATTATGATGGTGAAACACACTATTAATTGCAGAGAATTTGAGTGTTCATGTTTTTTGCTCAAATGAGTTGCAGGTGCCTCTACTGCATATTCTTGCTTATACCTTTTGAATAGTGAATGTTAGCATAATTGGAATGACACAGTAGATCATGGTTGAAACCAGAAGCTGCAGTTTTTCATGATTCATATATAATTTCTTCACTAGTTATAATTATATCATGATTTGCTGAAAGTTCATCACAAATTTTCTGTTTGGTGATTTACTACTCCAAAAGAAAGTCACCAGCTGAATGCTCTTGATTTCTTCCTCTTTCTGCAGATGATTCCTGTAGCTGCAAATGATGTTGCTTTCTTAGTACATGCTGTTCTATTGACAGCTTTTACATTATTTCAAGTTATCGTCTATGATGTGAGTGATCCAATCTCGACTATATATATATATTTTAATTTTCTTCATACAATGGATATTATTCACTTACTTATTCACCTCCAAATTTGCAAGTATAGCGTGGAACTTAGAAGGTTTCAAAGACATGAACTGGAATTTCTACTGTCGTATGGGCATCAGCTATAGTTTGTCTGATTGTTGCTTGGCCGAAGCATTCTTGGCTCTGGCTTATCACTATGTTCAAGTAAGCCTTTATCGAAATATTTTGGAAACTTATAGTCAACTGGATTAATTTAGATCTTCAGTTATAAACCCTTTGCTCTGATCTGATATTGCTTTGCCTGACGGCATGTAAATCTCCAGCACAATTCAAGTTCTCATGACAGCGATCAAGTATATCCCTCAGGTACCTTTTTTCAATAAAGTTCCTACAAAGTTTACTCTGTTTTAAAGATCAGGCAAGGGAGAGACCTACTAGCTAAGACCTTGCGCTAGAGATAGATTATCACTGATCAACCCATACTTTTCTTGCTCCTCCAGAGTAGTTGAATGGGGGTTGGCAATCTGGAAGACAGATGTTTCATTTCAGTTTGCTTTCAATATCAACAAGCAACAAACGAGCGCGTTAGCGCATCCGTTTTCTTGCTCATTTGGCTTGTACTTTTTCATTGTTTCACAGCCTTGCTTCACTGACTTTGCATCTTCCATGATATTAAGATTAGACATTTTTTATATGCTTCGTCAATTTAATCCCTAGGATTAAATAACAGTATATAAGCTATATACAGGCTAATGGATGGTTATGGAGACACTCATTAGACATATTAATATAAGCTATATACATTTTCTAACATTTGGCCGAATGAAGACTGATAGTATTAATAACCTTCAACTTCAGTTTGCAAACCATTTTTGCTAGATATTTAGTATTTCCAAAATATACTTGCTACTTCAAAATTTTCTTTTTTGCAGAATCAACTACCACTGGCACAACATTAAGACACCGACAGTGCTACATAAATGATCCCCAAGAACACGTCATAGCATCTCTGACCATGTTGCAGCATTGTGACTATATTTTGAGTGTCTTCTTTATGCTAAGGCATTGTGACTCTATATTTTGTAGTAACTGTTGTACGGATTCAAGTTTATTGTACGGAATTACGGATTCAAGTTTATTGTACGGCTTTTTCTATGATGCTAGGTTTTGATATACTTGTAAACAAAATTTCAAAATTGTTATAGTTTTAATGGTGTATTGGCATTTTTAATATATTAACTTTTATTTGCATCCGAAGTTTTTTTTTGTATACAGGTAAAAAGAAATAGCGTTCCTAAAATGCTGTAAAAATACACTTGTCTCAAAACAGTGTCAAAAGATAGCATTTTCAAAATGTTGTATGTTTGAATGCGTTTTCAAATACTAAATTTTACGATGGTGTTTTGAAACCGTTGTCAAAATATAACGTTTTGAAAATGTTGTCTTTTTTATAGCATTTTCAAAATGTTGTCAAAGGATAGTATTTCCAAAATGCTCTCTTTTGATAGCATTTTGAAAACGCTATCCAAGAGACAACGTTTTCGAAAACGCTGTCAAAAGATAGCGTTTCCAAAATGCTGTCTCTTTTATTAGCGATTTGACAAAACACTACATACATATTATAGCGGGGGTTTTGATTACGTTTTGAAAACGTTGTCGTAGAGTTTTTATAGCATTTTACGAATGTTGTTAAATGTCATATATGTTGTAGTGACATGCTCTCACGGATTCGTATTCGCGGATCTTTCATCATTCTACAATCCAATCAAGGCAAGTATTCCTCTTGTACAATTCGTTGTTCCGTACAAGCATTCTCAAAATACCGCATTTAGTTTGTTATTAAATTCTCTCGTTTGGATCTCAATTCGTCAACATATATGTCTTGTTTGAACTATCGAGAATCCTGCATTCGTATTAGAGCACGAATACCCCCCTCTACATGCATGCATGACATGACACATGACAAACAACACTATGTATATGTGAACTATTAAAATTAATCGTGTAATTTGGTTGTATGTGTTGCGTCGAAATATTGAAACATGATAGCGTAGCCATGATAGAAATTTTCCCATCTTGATAATGTTGAAATCATGCTTGAGTTGCTAATGTGATGATCCACTTATTTCTAGTTAAGATTTATAATTTGTTCGAGCCAAATCAAGTTAATGTGAAATATTTTAGTTTGGGAATATTGCTATCCTGACCTTTCCTGATGGTTTCAACCCTGTTAATGACAAAATATTGAGTTGGTTTCTAAATATGAATTGTAGACCCATGTGTATAGTTTTCAGAACTTTTGACGGAATCGAATTCTGAATTATATTCTGTGAGATATTGTTGTTTTAGTACTGCTGGGTCTGGATTTCCATATTCACAATTTCGCATGTATCACCTTGCTTTGCAATTTAATTTGAACATGTTATTAGTAATATAATAATTTGAAATTTATCTTACTGAGACTAGACATGTTATGGAATCACTCTTAATTTTCCTGGATTTATTTGATGAGTTTTCAGACCTGATTCATGCATGTAAACACAATTTTAAGAATTCTGGCTAAACACAAAATCAGTGTAAAATGTTGATTTGAACCCAGTTGCTGTAACTTTTACATATCATGTGTTTATGCACTAGAACCGATAGAGAGTTTAGTTTCTAGAACTTCTGATGGATCCAGATTTGTATTCCTGTGGTGATGGGAATTCCAGTTTTGGTACAGCAACGTTCTGCTGTCCAGAATTGGAATTCTTATTGATTTTAATAATTATAAGTTGATTTGACATCCGAATGCGTTTCCTACCCAACTCGAACATGTTCCCTTTTTCCCTTCATGTTTACTTGTCCCTGTTTTTGCATCTTTATGTCTGTTTGTTAAAAATAATAAGTATGTCGGGATTTAAGGGAAAGATCTAGTAGTGGACAATATAGAAAAGTGTACTCGTAATGGGGCCCGTGTTTCCCACCTATTTGCATAGATACATGAATACAAGTACATGGAGCTAAGTGCCACGTAGAACTAAGTGCCACGTCCTGGATGATGGGGGCCACCTCTAGAATTCATTACATGATTACATGGTTCATAAGCCTGTTTACCTGTTTTCCTGTTTACAAGTTATATGAAATTAAGTGTCACGTAGAACTGTTGGGTTTGTGGATCCAATACACGATAATGGGGTTGGAGAATTCAGATGAGAAGAAGAGTCGAAGAGGCAGCAAGATGCTGCAGGCGAGTTGTGGCCGTAGGTGGACAGTCGACCGCATTCGTACAGGCAAAAGGACGGTCGACCGTGCTGTTGACCGTCACTCCCTCTAGATAGACCATGTATCTTGAAGAGATGACCGGTCGAACGTGCAGTCCATCGACCTACTCTCTGTTGGACTCTGTGAAGTCAAACGAAAGAACCGGTCGACCGACTTGGTGTTGCGGGCGACTGTCCCGATGCTGTTTTGATGAGTGGATGAGATTGAAGTTGAGAATCCTATATATATTGTATTGTATACGATTTTAGGGTTAAGTAAAAATAAAATAGAGATCTACCAGCCGTTATTAAGAGATGGGGAGATAGAGAGAAACCCTACACCTTGGGGGTGAGATTCTTGAGAGATTTGTAAAACCTATTCTTCATATTTCTAGTGGAAATTGCAGGAGTGCCTCTGCGCGGGGAAGTAGCCATTGTTTTGGGTGAACCACGAAAAAATCTAGTGTGTGTTCTTGTGTGTTGCTTTTGGTTGTTCTTTGTTCTCTTATTTTGATTCTATAGTTCTTGCATCTCGTCGTCGTTGTTGAGTTATTCCGCATTTAGAATTCATCAAAGTGGTATCAGAGCTACAGGTTGGTAGTATTGATTGAGATAGAGGACAAGAGTAGAGTTAAGGAGTTCGATAGAATGGATTTCACGATGTGGAAGATCCAAATGATTGCGTATTTCCGACAGAAAGATCTAGATGATCCATGGTTTAGTGTGAAGCCAGAAGGGGCGGAGGTCGATCCGGTTGTGTTGGCGGCCTGGAATAGATTGGATCAGAAAGTGCTTGGGCAGATTCAGTTGTCGCTGACCAGGAAGGCGCTATTTCACATGGAGAAGGCAAGGACCGCGAAGGAGGCAATGGAGATATTGACAGGCATGTTTGAGAAGCCGAACGCAGCGAACCAGATCTTACACCTAAAGAAGTTAGTTAACTTGAAGTTTTCGGAAAGGGGTTCGGTTGCTGAGCACATCTACAATTTCTGTATGGTTTACAATCAGATGGAATCGTCGGGTTTAAAGTTTTAGGAAAGGGCACAATCGTTGTTGTTGCTATCTAGTCTTCCCGATAGTTACGGCACAATAGAGCAGACTATTACTAGCACCATGACTGATACGACAACCCTAAAGGATGTTATAAGCAACATTATGAATGAGGATGCAAGGAGGAAAAGACATGGAGAGACTTCGGTGTCATATCCTAGCAATGCCGCGTTGTCAGTTGATAACCATGGTAGAAGTAACAACAGAGGGAAGTCACAAAGCAGGAATCACATGTCCAAGTCAAGAACCGGACATCGCAAAGGTGTGTTGGTACTGCAAGAAGCCAGGACACAGGAGAGACCAATGCGAGGAGTATAAGAAAGCACAAGCAGGGTCACAGGTAGCCAATGTGGTAAGTATTGAACCCCGTCTAGATGAATTGTGTTTATCTACTGGATTTAATATTTTGCAAGATGATTGGTGTATAGACTCAGGTGCTTCTTATCATTGTACCCCATGAGGGATGTTTTTGAGGATTACAGGACAGGTGATTTTGGTGCAGTTTCAGTTGGTAATGGGTAGATATGTCCAGTTGTAGGTAGAGGCACTATGAGAGTGAAGGCTCGCAATGGTGGGCAATTGGTCTTGTATGACACAAGACATATTCCGAGCTTGAAGAAAAAATTTATATCATTTAGCAAACTAGATAAAGAAGGGTTCACAACAACTTTTGGGAATGGAGAATGGAAGGTGACTACGGGTGCCAGGTTGGTGACAAAAGGAAAGCATGGTGACACGCTGTACTTACTCAGAGGAGGTGATTCAAGTGATATCATTGCTACAGCATCAGCGGGTAGTTTCCCTTCAATTCTATGGCATGTTATGTTGGGGCACCTTAGTGAAAGGGGTGTCAAGCAGCTTTGTTCTAGAGTTCTTTTGCCGGGGCTGAAGAAGGTTGAGATGGATTTTTATGAGAATTGTGTGATGGGGAAACAGAAGACAGTTAGCTTTCAGTTGGGTGGGCATGAGAAGAAGCTTGGGAAGCTAGAGTTAGTACATACAGATGTGTGGGTCCAGCTCAGGAATTCTCTTATGGTGGTAAGAGATACTTCGTCACATTCATCGATGATGCTACAAGAAAGATTTGGGTTTATGCAATTCACGAGAAATCAGAAGTTTTTGAGGCATTCAGAGCTTAGAAGGCCAGGGTTGAGAATGAGACGGGTTGTAAGGTGAAAGCAATAAAGTCAGACAACGGAGGTGAGTACACAAGCAAAGAGTTTTTTAACTATCTGGCAAAGGAAGGTATCAGAGGAATCAAGATAGTTCCTAAGACTCCATAGGAGAATGGTATAGCAGAAAGGATGAACCGCACGATACTCGAAAGGGTGAGATGCATGAAACTCCCATGCGGGTCTTCCGGTCCATCTTTGGGCTGCTACTGTAACACCCCGAATTCCAAAACAGGCTGAATTCGAAGTTCCACAGGATCTTTAAACTTCTCTTCATATAATTTTATAAGGAAATAAAAACTTTTGCTACATCAAAGTTTACATTTACATTACATATTTACAGCAGAAGCAATTTACAACAAATTATATGAATTGAAATGTACAACACGTGGATCAATCTTTAATCAGCATGCATTCTTTAGTCTTATTAATCACTTTACCCTGCATAGAAACTGTGGGCACGTCAGTTGCTTACAACCGAAGAAATATTATACACGGCTATCCTCTCTATACCAAAAACAGTATAACGATTCTCAAATACTCAAACAAACCACAAACTTGACCACAAACAAAACTACAAGAGACTATCCTATAGATGTCGTGTTGTGCATTGCACTTAGTCCTGAATGCAGTTATGTATATTACATGACACTAATGCGCACTTGTTCAGATTCTATGCATCCCATACTACATAGGTCTGAGGGAAAGCCCTTAACCGTTCTTCATCGTGTAGGGTTCAATCCCTCGTCATGACTTAAACTACTACTGTAACTACGATAAGTATCCTAGATGTTCTATGAGTTACGAGCTCATGTCCAGACAGCCTGGAAGGGAATCCCACATCATATCACGATGCATCGTGAAGAACCTATGGATAATTAGCCTCCATCATGGGATATGACACCATCCGCAATTACCGAACACCCCACGAGCGTCGCCTGCGGTACGGACTCCTGGAGACATATCTACGTTATGTCACGACGCATCGTGTAGACAGCCTGTAAATATTCTCACACCGTAGCTCCGAGGCCTTCATACTCGTGTCTTTCTCTTATTTTCATCACATTTTCACTATGTATCTAGTCCTTAGTTATTTAAATCATGAACAAAATCAATTCTCTAGAGTTAGCGCTTCCACTATACCGGTCTTAACCATTTATATCACATGACCCAAATCTTGGTCTATACATTTCAAATTTCACTTCAACATATTTCTTTTCAATGTCGGTATGAGGCTTAACTACACTCTAGTTCTCAATTTCAATTCATAATCACAAAATTGAGTCTTTATACTCATAAGTTCTTTTTCACAATTAACATGATTTTCATTCTTTTCTATGAATCAAATCTCACATATCAAGTTCAATTTCAATTCTTGTATTTCATGCTCAAAGTTTCTTTTCAATAAACACATTAGATTCTCATACTATAGTTTCTTTCCTTTACTTAATTCAATAGTCATAAAATCGTATTTTTCACTCATATACAATATTCAACTTAGTAAGTAAAAGCCCATGAATAACACACTTAAATTTCTTTCATTCAAAATTCTCTTTTATAACTTAGCATGATCCTCTCATGAAAATAACCATTTTTCATATTTATACAAATGTCAATTTCATGCAATTCTACTTAATTCTTTACTTCTAAACCACCTTTATTTTAGTCAAATCATGCCCAAATATTTTTCATTAAGTCCACATAATTTTAGAATAATTATAGTATTTTTTTCCAAATTTTTAAAAGCCAAAAATAAATTTTAGAAACCCAAAATATCTAAAGTTTTAATTCCTACCGAAGCCAGGAATCGAACCCACGACCACAGAGTAACCAACCGCCACCAAGGGCCAGAAAAGCCTAGGCGCCAATGCGATAAAGACTGGTGGTTAATTTAAGTTAAAGTATGTCTCGGTTTCAGATTTTTTTGAAAAAGGGAAAAACAAAAGGCTCATGCCAAGTTTCGAACCCAAGACCCATGGCCACCCACGCTACAGTAACCGAACCCAAATGCACCGGCTAACCAATATGGCCAAGTGACTAACCTGATATGTTTTTAGATTACGGGGCTTATAATCTAGGTCTCTGTTCTTTTCGAATTTTTACAAAAATGAGTGTTTTTGAGTTTTATTCTTCTCCAAATTTATTCAAAAGCTCCAGATTTTATTTTTTCATCTCAGTACAGCATTTCAGTAAATTAAAATTTGATTTTTGATATAAAAAAAATAATTTGCTCTCTACCTCATTTTGTTCTTCAATTTTCGAATTTAGGGGAAATAAGCATATTGTCCTTATAAATTACACTTAAGATTTTCCTAGGTCACATATAATATTTTTAACATTGTACAATTATCTCAGTAATAAATTTTCTTTTTCATGCCATTTAACAACTCAATAATCAAAATCACATATTTCCATGGTTCTTCTTTCAATTATTCAACATACAAGCATGAATTCTTAATTTAACACATAACAATCAAATAGAGCATGGTAGCATGGTAAACTCTACATTAACAATCATAAATTTTGCAATCAATTTAACACTCTTTTAACGTACATTCAGACCAACAGCAATTTGTCTCTTCATAACACATGGCTAAATTAGTTAAAGTTTCTTCTTAATTTATCAACCACATCCTAGCATGATGTCTAATTAGACGTTTAAGAGAACCACCCACCTTAAAAGGAGAGGAAAAATCAAATAAACTCCTAGAGATCTCCTACAACGAGCGAGTGAAGCCTTCTCCTCCTAGATCGATCCACAAAAGCCACCTCCTCCTTGTTGCAAGCTAGAACCCGAGCCTCCCTCCTTGGAAAAATCGGCCACCTCTCCTTGGATGAAGAACACACTAGCACTCAATCTTTACAACTCACAAAACTCCTCAATCTTTTGTCTCACTAGCTTGTATTTTTTTCTCTTTCTTTTCGAACTTTAGGTGTAAGGAGAACTAGTGTAGGGGCAGGGGGGGGGGGATTTATACAAATTTTTAGGGTGAATGGAGGGCTAGGATTGGATCATATGGTTAGATATTAAGGGTCTAAATGCACTAGGGAGTTGTAGAAACTACCCATGATTAAAGTAACCAACTCTCCATCACTCCCATCTCTCCCACTTTCCTATCCTATCCGACCTACCCCAAAAGTGTGCACATTGCACATGCTAATGCATGCACGTGCCACTCTAGTGTCCCCCATTTACAAATTTATTCATGTGACAAAAATTAATTGTCTATGAAAAGAGTCTACACTCAATGTAACTCAGATCCAACTGCAAACCCTCCGGTACTTCGGGCAAATGGTGACTAGGATCTGGAATGTACCCTCTCAGCATAGACACATGGAAGACCTTGTGCACCTGCGACAACTCTTCCGGCAACTCTAACCGATAAGCAGTTTTTCCAATCCGCTTCAATATCTTGTATGGGCCTATGAACCTCGGGGCCAACTTCTCACCTCTGTCGAAGCGAATCACACCCTTGCTAGGTGAAACCTTCAGAAAGACAAGGTCACCAACCTCAAACTCAAGGTCCCTCCTCCGGTTGTCTGCATAGCTCTTCTGCCTACTCTGAGCATCCACCAACCTCTTCCTGATCATATCGATCTTTTCAGAGGTCTGCTGCACAATTTCAGGGCCAAACATCTGCCGCTCCCCAACTTCGAACCAGCAAACATGTGTTCTACACTTCCTGCCATACAGAGCTTCGTACGGTGTTATCCCGATACTAGTCTGAAAACTGTTGTTGTAGGCAAACTCCACCAGAGCTAAATGCCTTTCTCAACTACCTCCAAAGTTTAGTACACAGCATCGAACCATATCCTCGAGAATACGATTGACTCTCTCGGTTTGCCCATCGGTCTGTAGATGAAAAGCAGTGCTGAAATCCATCTTGATACCCAAAGCTGTCTGAAGATTCCTCCAGAAATGCAAAGTGAACCGCGCATCTCGATCAGACATAATGTTTAACCGAACACCATGAAGCATGATGATCTCACCAACATACAGCTCAGCCAATCTGTCCATTAACGAAGTAAGTTTCATCACAAAGAAGTGAGCAGACTTGGTTAGCCGATCGACTATGACCCAAATCGCATCATTGCCCTTTGAACTCTTGGGCAAACCCGTGATGAAATCTATACTGATGTTATCCCACTTTCATTCTGGAATAGGTAATGGTTGCAATAGACCTCCAGGTTTCTGATTCTCGGCTTTGACTTGCTCACAAATCTCACACCTTGACACAAATTCAGCCACATCCCGCTTCAAACCTGGCCACCAGAAATGTTGTTTAATGTCCTTGTACGTCTTTGTACTCCTAGGATGTACAGATAAAAGAGTAGCATGTGCCTCCTGAAGAATGCTCTCCCACAATTCTGCTTAATCTGGAACGCACAGCCTCTCTCCAAACCACAGCACTTCATCCCTGATCTGAAACTTGGACAATCTACCGGCACCGACCTGCTCCTTCATCTTCTGAATCTCTGCATCTTTCTTCTGACTTGCGATAATCCTTTCATTCAGCATTGATTGAAGCCTCAACTGAGCTAAAGATAATCCCAAGCCTTGCAGACAACTTCAATATCAGCTCGATCCAACTCCTCTACAAGCTGCCTCTGAGTTGTAATCAAACTAGCCAGACTGCCCTTGCGGTTAAGTGCATCAGCAACAATGTTAGCCTTCCCAGGATGGTACTTAATCTCAGGACGAATGTCCTCAAGTATTTCCAGCCATTTTCTTTGCCTTAGATTCACATCCTTCTGCTGATAGATGTACTTCAAGCTTTTGTGGTCCGTGTACATGTTCAATTTCTCACCATACACATAGTGTCTCCATTGCTTCAAGGCGAAGATAATCGCAGCCAACTCCAAATCATGAGTTGGATAATTTTTCTCATGCAGTTAGACCCATAAGCGATCACTTTCCCTTCTTGCATTAAGACACAACTAAGCCCACGATGTGAAGCATCGCTGTAGACATCATACTCAACACCTGCTCTAGGCAAAGCCAAAATGGGAGCAGTAGCCAGCCGCTCCTTCAACTCCTGAAAGCTTGCCTCGCACTGCTTAGTCCAATTGAAGTTCACATTCTTCTTGGTCAGACCAGTGAGCGGCACGACTATCTGAGCATAGCCCTGAATCAACCTCCTGTAGTATCCAATTAGTCCAAGGAAACTCCTGATTTCTTTCACTGTAGTAGGCCTTGCCCAATCCTTCACCGCCTCTATCTTCTGCGGATCAGTTGTCACTCCCTCTTTAGAAAAAATGTGACCCAGGAATGCCACTTAAGATTTTCAGAAATTACTTGGACAACTTGGCATACAACTCATGCTCCTAAAGCTTCTTCAAAACAGCTATCAGATGCTCTGTGTGCTCCTCCTCCGGCTTGGAGTACACAAGGATATCATCGATAAACACCACGATGAAAGAATCAATGAACGGCCTCAGAACTCTATTCATCATATCCATGAAAATTGCAGGTGCATTCGTCACTCCAAATGGCATAACTAAGAATTCATAATGTCCGTGTTGAGTTCTGAATGCAGTCTTATACACATCTTCAGTCTTCACTCGAACTTGATGATATCCTGATCGAAGATCTATTTTGGAGAAAACAGCTGTTCCTTATAGACGATCGAATAGGTCGTCAATTCGGGGAATCGGATACTTATTCTGAACAGTGACCTTATTCAGCTGTCGGTAATCGATGCACATCCTCATCGAACCATCCTTCTTCTTTACCAACATCACCGGTGCTCCCCAAGGTGACACACTTGGTTGAATAAAGCCTTTCTCTAACAGTTCTTCAATCTGCCGTTTGATCTCATCTTGCTCCACAGGCACCATCCTATATGGTGCCTTGGAAATGGGTGTACTCCCTAATTGAATAGTGATGCTGAACTCCACATCACGATGCGGGGGTAACCCAGGAAAATCTTCCAAGAACACAGTTGGCTCGAACCACAGGAATTTGCTGCACCTCTACAAAAACATCCCTCTTGCAGATAGTTGCCACCAGACCAGAACATCTATTCTTCCCTTAGAAAGTGACTTCAGGACCACCTGGAGCCTTCACTATTACTTCCTTGGTCTTGCACTCGATACTTGCACTGTACACTGACATCCAATCAATTCCAATGATCACATCGACTCCCAAGACGTTCAGCTTGATCAGATCAATCCCGAAAATTCTGTCCCCAATCTTGATCTTGCAGTCCGCATAGTACCGATCAGTGGTTAAAGTCTTTCCTGATGGAGTAGCTACTGCTAAAATCTTGCCTGGAAAGACTTTCGGTTCGACTCCCAATACTTTAGCAAACATAGGAGATACAAAAGTGTGAGAGGACCTAGTATCGAACAAAACAACAGCTTTCTTTCTATTCAAAATAAGTTCTCCTGTTACATAACCCACACTCGTTACATAACAGTTCACCATATAAAGAGGGGAAAGAGAAATAACAGAAAAACACTCCTAAACATCCTCCCTCGTACCAGTGATGACGTGATCTAGCTCATCAGTATCAGCTTCAGTCAAGGCAGATACTCGCTCCTGCTGGTACGATTTCTTCCCAACTTGCTGCGTTGGTCCACTACGGGTGACATTCTGCGGCTTGGGGCATTGAGACTTGTAATGTCACGTCTCACCACAGTTGAAGCAAGTCACCACAGGAGGTCTCACCCAATTGATTCTGGGTCTCCCGGCTATGTTGACAGCATTCACTCCTGTTGGTCTGAACCTCTGGGCCGACACTTGTCCCCTGAAATTGACAGAAACTGCAGACCTCTTCCCAACGTTCCAGTTGGTCTTCTGATTCTGAACAGCATGGAACTGCTCCATATCCGCCTCAGTGGCTACAGCTCGTTTGACCAGCTTGTCAAACTTCCTGATACCGAGGGGTATCATCCTGGATCTCAAACTTGGCCTCAAACCATGCTCGAACTTTCGAGCTTTCTTCGCTTCGTCCATCACCAGTTCGGGCGCATACCTAGAGAGCTGCTTGAATCTTGTCTCATACTCCCTAACCGACATGCCGCCCTACTGCAGCGCCAGAAACTCCATAGCCTTCTTCTTCTGGACGTCTGATGGAAAGTAATGACTGTGGAATTCCTCCAAGAATTCCTTCCAGCCAAGAACAATACCTCCCATCGTCCGCTTCATCGACTGCCACAATACAGCCGCATTCTTCTCGAACTGCAGTGCAACCAGCTTCACCTTGCTACCCTCCAGAGTCTCCAAGACTTTGAAGATAGTCTCTACCTATCGGATCTAGTTGTCAGCCACGTCAGGGTTTGACTTTCCCTTAAATGCAGGTGGTTTCATCCGCTTGAATGATTCCACGAGTTTGATTGCTTCGAGTACTGGATTCGCAGGCACCCTTTCCTGATTCTGATTCATGGCAACGGCATTGAGTGTCTGATAGACTCTCGCTAGTTCCATTTCCAAGTCCAGAACTTCTCCATTTCGAGCTCCGCTTCTAGCCATATTCTGATGCAAAAGATCCATTAAATTCGAAGCATAAAACATGAATTTAAATCAACTTATCATTTCATTGAATTCCAAACTTTATACATTCGAATTTAAAACATTCTTGACATCAAATGAAAGCAGTAAGAAGATACAGCAGTCTAGTTCCTACGGTTCCTCTTGGCTTCTCGAAGCACTTCCTGTAGTTCCGCCACTTCTTCCTTCAGTACATCGTACATATTTTTCCTCTTCTCGAGTTCCCAAACATGATGACTGAGAGTTGCAATATCCTCCTTGCACTTCACATACTGAGTCTGCAGCAGCTCCGCTCTCTCCCTCTGAGTCTTTACCTGCCTCTGAAGAGACAAAATAAGACTACTCGGAACTGGTTCTTCCTCGTCGGAGGAATTATCAGATGAATCCGGAGGTGGAGTGATCTCTTGGGACTCAGGCCATTCCTCTTCAACTTCTTTAGGATCCTCTTCTTTTGAATCAGCTTGCCTGAGGTAGTAATCCTCCTCAACTATGTGCCAGTCATCACCTCCCGCTGGGTCGAAGTGGTCTGCCATCTTAGACAAAGGAGAAGAAGAAGCTTAAATCATAGAGAAACACAATTGTAAGTGACTTACATTTAAATCTCTAGACTCAACACACGCTCTAATGTCCACTCTAAGGTGTTGTTCCTTATAAATTTGTACTACTTGGAAGCGTAGCTCTGATACCACTCTGTAACACCCCGAATTTCAAAACAGGCTGAATTCGAAGTTCCACAAGATCTTTACACTTCTCTTCGTACAATTTTACAAGAAAATAAAAACTTTTGCAACATCAGAGTTTACATTTACATTACATATTTACAGCGGAAGCAATTTACAACAAATTACATGAATTAAAATGTACAATACTTTGATCATTCTTTAATCAGCATGCATTCTATAGTCTTGTTAATCACTTTACACTGCATAGAAACTGTGGGTACGTCAGTTGCTTACAACCGATGAAATATTATGCACGGCTATCCTCTCTATGCCAAAAACAGTATAACGATTCTCAAATACTTAAACAAACCACAAACTTGATCACAAACAAAACTACAAGGGACTATCCTATAGATGTCGTGTTGTGCAGTGCACTTAGTCCTTAATGCAGTTATGTATATTACATGACACTAATGCGCACTTGTTCAAATTCTATGTATCCCATACTACATAGGTCTGAGGGTAAGCCCTTAACCGTTCTTCATCTTGTAGGGTTCAATCCCTCATCATGACTTAAACTACTACTGTAACTACGATAAGTATCCTAGATGTTCTATGAGTTACGAGCTCATATCCAGACAGCCTGGAAGGGAATCTCACGTCATATCACGATGCATCGTGAAGAACCTATAGATAATTAGCCTCCGTCACGGGACATGACACCACCCGCAATCACTGAACACCCCAAGAGAGTCGCCTGCGGTACGGACTCCTAGAGACATATCCACGTTATGTCACGACGCATCGTGAAGACAGCCTGTAAATATTCTCACACAGTAGATCCGAGGCCCTCATACTCGTGTCTTTCTCTTATTTTCATCACATCTTCACTATGTATCTAGTCCTTAGTTATTTGAATTATGAACAAAATCAATTCTCTAGAGTTAGCCCTTCCACTATACCGGTCTTAACCATTTATATCACATGACCCAAATCTTGGTCTATACATTTCAAATTTCATTTCAACATATTTCTTTTCAATGCCGGTATGAGGCTTAACTATACTCTAGTTCTCAATTTCAATTCATAATCACAAAATTGAGTCTTTATACTCATAAGTTCTTTTTCACAATTAACACGATTTCCATTCTTTTCTATGAATCAAATCTCACATATCAAGTTCAATTTCAATTCTTGTATTTCATGCTCAAAGTTTCTTTTCAATAAACATATTAGATTCTCATACTATAGTTTCTTTCCTTTACTTAATTCAAAAGTCATAAAGTCGTATTTTTCACTCAAATACAATATTCAACTTAGTAAGTAAAAGCCCATGAATAACACACTTAAATTTCCTTCATTCAAAATTCTCTTTTATAACTTAGCATGATCCTCTCATGAAAATAACCATTTTTCATATTTATACAAATGTCAACTTCATGCAATTCTACTTAATTCTTTACTTCTAAACTACCTTTATTTAAGTCAAATCATGCCCAAATATTTTTTATTAAGTACACATAATTTTAGAATAATTATAGTATTTTTTTCCAAATTTTTAAAATCCAAAAATCAATTTTAAAAACCCAAAAATATCTAAAGTTTTAATTCCTACCGAAGCCAAGAATCAAACCCACAGAGTAACCAACCGCCACCAAGGGCCAGAAAAGCCTAGGCGCCAATGCGATAGAGACTGGGAGTTAATTTAAGATAAAGTATGTCTCAGTTTCGGATTTTTTTGAAAAAGGGAAAAACCAAAGACTCATGCCAAGTTTCGAACCCAAGACCCATGGCCACCCACGTACAGTAACCGAACCCAAATGCACCGACTAACCAATATGGCCAAATGACTAACCTGATATGTTTTTAGTTTACGGGGCTTATAATCTAGGTCTCTGTTCTTTTTGAATTTTTACAAAAATGAGTGTTTTTGAGTTTTCTTCTTCTCCAAATTTATTCAAAAGCTCCAGATTTTATTTTTTCATCTCAGTACAACATTTCAGTAAATTAAAATTTGATTTTTGATATAAAAAAAACATAATTTGCTTTCTACTTCATTTTGTTCTTCAATTTTCGAATTTAGGGGAAATAAGCATATTGTCCTTATAAATTACACTTAAGATTTTTCTAGGTCACATATAATATTTTTATTAACATTGTACAATTATCTCAGTAATAAATTTTCTTTTTCATGTCATTTAACAACTCAATAATTAGAATCACATATTTCCATGGTTCTTCTTTCAATTATTCAACATACATGCATGGATTCTTAATTTAACACATAACAATCAAATAGAGCATGGTAGCATGGTAAACTCTATATTAACAATCATAATTTTTGCAATCAATTTAACACTCTTTTAACATACATTCAAACCAACAACAATTTGTCTCATTTTCATAACACATGGCTAAATTAGTTAGAGTTTCTTCTTAATTTATCAACCACATCCTAGCATGATGTCTAATTAGAAGTTTAAGAGAACCACCCACCTTAAATGGAGAGGAAAAATCAAATTAACTCCTAGAGATCTCCTAGAACGAACGAGTGAAGCCTTCTCCTCCTAGATCGAGCCACAAAAGCCACCTCCTCCTTGTTGCAAGCTAGAACCCGAGCCTCCCTCCTTGGAAACACCGGCCACCTCTCCTTGGATGAAGAACACACTAGCACTCAATCTTTACAACTCACAAAACTCTTCAATCTTTTATCTCACTAACTTGTATTTTTTCTCTCTTTCTTTTTCAACTTTAGGTGTAAGGAGAACTAGTGTGTGTGTGTGTGGGGTGGGGGGGGGGGGGGGGGGGTGGGGGGGGGGGGGAGGTATTTATACAAATTTTTAGGGTGAATGGAAGGCTAGGATTAGATCATATGGTTAGAGATTAAGGGTCTAGATGCACTAGGGAGTTGTAGAAACTACCCATGATGAAAGTAACCAACTCTCCATCACTCCCATCTCTCCCACTCTCCTATCCTATTCGGCCTACCCCAAAAGTGTGCACATTGCACATGCTAATGCATGCACGTGCCACTCTAGTGTCCCCCATTTACAAATTTATTCATGTGGTAAAAATTAATTGTCTATGAAAAGAGTCTACACTACAAGTTAGACCATTTTAAATGAGAATTATGTTAAATGGGCTCACTAATGGGCCAATTTAACCATGGGCTTTAATAATTAAATTAATTAATTAATAGGGTGGGCTTAAAAGAGACAATTAGGCTTAGATTTTAATTAGGCTTTTAAAGAAAATAATTTTTGGAAAATAAAGAGAACAAATACTATATATAAGAAATATTTTTATAAGAGAAATTATACAAATGCAATTATACGTGCAAAACACGTAAAATCAAAAAATCTTCATAAATCAAATCTAGGGTATTACAGCTACCGTTGATACAGCGGTGTACTTGATTAACTATTTCCCGTCTAGTGCCCTTGATGGGGCCATTCCATAAGAATTATGGTCAGGTATAACAGTCAATTATTCGCATTTGAAAGTTTATGGTTGTATTGCATATGCACTAATTGACAGTGAAGAAAGAAAGAAGTTGGACTCTAAGTTTAGGAGGTGTATGTTTATTGGATACAGTGGCGATGAGTATGGTTACAGACTTTGGGATTTTGTGGATAACAAAGTCATTCGCAGTAGGAATGTAGTGTTCAATGAAGATGTCCTATACAAGGACAGTACAACCAGTTCAGAGTCAGATTGGGTTTAAGACTCAGACTCAGATTCTGATTCTGAAGGCGGTCCTAGTGGTGGGGGTCCTACAGTGCAGCAGCAGGTACAGGTACCGCAGGCAGCACAAGAGGCTCATGGTGAGCCTATTGAGAATGAGCAGGTTATCCAAGACAAACAGGTACAGCCAGAACAGTTCAAGAAACCGGAACCGATACCTACATTAAGAAGATCAACACGAGGGAGGAGGCCAACCAAGATATTTGATCCATCAGCTTGTGATGTTCACGAGCACATTTTGTACACAGATTCGGGAGAGCCAGAGACTCATAAGGAGGCTTTGAGGGATGAGGCTCAAATTCAGTGGGAGTTAGCCATGAAGGACGAGATGAACTCCATGGAATAGAACCAAACTTGGGAGTTGACCAAGTTACTTATAGGAAAACGCAGTCTTATGAACAAATGGGTTTTTTAGAGTCAAAGATAAGGTAGATGGCAGTAAGAGGTACAAGGCGAGACTTGTTGTGAAAGAATTCTCTCAAAGAGAATGTGTTGATTATAGTGAGATCTTTGCATTAGTTGTGAAGATGGCTTCTATTAGGGTTCTGCTTAGTATTATAGCAGTTGAAAACTTGCACTTAGATCAGTTGGATGTGAAGACAACATTTCTCCATGGTGATATTGAAGAAGAGTTGTACATGAGACAACCCACAGGTTTTGAAGCTAAAAGAAAGGAAGACATGGTGTGTCGATTGAAGAAGAGTCTTTATGGGCACAAACAAGCACCGCGGCAATGGTACTTGAAGTTTGATTGCTTCATGAGAGGAAAAGGTTTCAATAGATGCAAAATGGATCATTGTGTGTATGTTCGTAGATATGAGGACAATGATATAGTTACCTTGGCGTTGTATGTGGACGACATGTTGTTAGCAGGTTCATGTATGGAGAAGATCAAAGAAGTGAAAAAGGTGCTAGCTTCGGAGTTTTCAATGAAGGACTTGGGTGAAGCAAAGCAAATCCTCAGCATGAAGATTAGTAGAGACAGGAGTAGCAAGAAGCTTTGGTTATCACAAGTGGACTATGTGAAGAAGGTGTTGAAGAAATTCAATATAGATAGCGTGAGGCCAGTCACTTGTCCCTTGGCTGCTCACTTCAAGTTATCAATGGACTTGTGTCCTAAAACGGAGGCAAAGATGAATGAAATGGCTGCT
This sequence comes from Hemerocallis citrina, assembly GCA_017893485.1. Taxonomy (NCBI): domain Eukaryota; kingdom Viridiplantae; phylum Streptophyta; class Magnoliopsida; order Asparagales; family Asphodelaceae; genus Hemerocallis; species Hemerocallis citrina. The sequence goes on from CM030362.1 coordinate 110,832,375, forward strand.
ATTCCTTATGCCTCAGTCGTTGGAAGTTTGATGTATGCGATGGTGTCTACAAGACCAGACATCGCATAAGCAGTGGAAGTTGTCAGCCATTACATGAAGAATCTAGGGAAACAATATTGGGATACAGTAAGATGGATTCTTAGATATCTAGTAGATACTTCAGATCACTCTCTTTGTTTTGGGGGAGATTCTTTGTATATACATGGTTATGTGGATGCGGATTTTTTGGGCGATCGTGATGGTTGTAGAAGTACTACAAGGTATGTATTTACAGTTGGAGGAACAATTATCAGTTGAGCTTCACAGTTACAAAAGGTTGTAGCATAGTCAACCCCGGAGTCAGAGTATATGGTACTTACAGAAGCGACGAAAGACATGTTGTGGATTTCGGAGCTTATGAAACAGTTGGGCAGGAAGCAACCCATAGGTGAACTATGGTGTGACAGTCAAAGTGCGGTTTTCTTGGCGAAAAACTCGGCATATCACTCTAGGACTCGGTACATTCAAATGAGGTATCATTTTATCATAATGGCGGTTGAGAAGAAATGGTTGAAGCTAACTAAGATTCTTGGCACTAAGAATCCGACGGACTTGGTCACTAAGGTGGTGGATAGTAGGAAACATCAGTTTTGCTATACAACTATCAGATTGTCTCCAGGTTAATTGTTGAGGAGACTCGTAGAGGCACAGGCCTAGACTAAGCAAATGGAAGAATGAAGAACAGGTTAGAGACTTCATGTATATGTCTCCAAGTGGGAGATTGTTGGGGTTTGTGGATCCAATACACGATAATGGGGTTGGAGAAATAAGATGAGAAGAAGAGTCGAAGAAGAAGAAGCAGCAAGCTGCTGCAGGCGAGTTGCGGTCGACCGTAGGTGGACAGTCGACTGCATTCGTACAGGCAAAAGAACGTTCGACCGTGTAGTCAACCGTCACTCTCTCTGGATGGACCCTGTATCTTGAAGAGACGATCGGTCGACCGACCTGCTCTCTGTTGGACTCTGTGCAGTCGAAGGAAAGAACCGGTCAACCGACTTGGTGTTGTGGTCGACCGTCTCGATGCTGTTTTGATGAGCGGTTGAGATTGAAGTTGAGAAATCCTATTTATTTTGTATTGTGTACGATTTTAGGGTTAAGTGAAAAGAAAATAGAGATCTACCAGCTGTCATTAAGAGAGAGAGAGAGATGGAGAGAAACCCTACACCTTGGGGGTGAGATTCTTGAGAGATTTGTAAAACCTATTTTTTATATTTCTAGTAAAAATTGCAGGAGTGCCTCTGCACGGAGAAGTAGCCATTGTTTTGGGTGAACCTCGAAAAAATCTTGTGTGTTCTTGTGTGTTGCTTTTGGTTGTTCTTTGTTCTCTTGTTTTGATTCTATAGTTCTTGCATCTCGTCGTCGTTGTTGAGTTATTCCGCAGTTAGAATTCAACAAGAACTAAGTGCCACATCGTGGGAAAATGGGGGGCACCTCTAGAATCTACGTGGGCTACCTCTAGAATCCATTACCTGATTACATGACATGATATGACTCATGTTTACATGATGCCTGAGTACACGGCCATATAGAATCCACCACTAAGTCTAAATGTAACTTGATTGTATGCATCAAACATGTGGTATATATATGGGATGCATGATTACTGCATTAATTATGACAAAATTAAATGAGTAGACTTAAGTTGACACTGAGCATTTGCATATTCCTGTTTACATGTATATGATACCTGTTTACATGTATATGATTCCTGTTTACCTGTATATGATTCATGTCTACATGTTACATGCTCATTACTAGCCTTATGGTTCCTGTTTATAAGTTCAAATTCATGAACCTCATTTACATGTTGTATTTCCTGTTACAAGATTCATTCTTGTACTTGATTCCCTTGTTGCATTCCTTGTTCCTATACTCCCTTTGCTTGTACTATTTGCGGCCCGTAGCTTGCACTAACAGGCATCTTGTCTTTTGCTTCTCTATTTCTTCCAAATGTTAAACACACAGGTTTTGGAGATCAGCTACTCGACAGAGTGAGTGATCAAGTGTTCTAAGCTTGTGCTGGAATCTTTATACTTTAGTTTACTTTTGTTTTGGGTTTATAAATTCCTTATTACTACTTGAACTTGTATTGGGCATGTTGTCCCGAAGTTTTTTATTGTTACCAGATCTTGTTTTATTTGAGGATTTTGTATTTGTTTTCAAATAATTCAGTTGATTGTGAGATTTGTTTCATGCATGCGTGGTTGTATATTTTTTGTATATTCCTATTGTGATGTTGAGTCGATCCTTACAGCTTATGAATGATGAAAATCATTTACTGGGCTTTATCACGTGCACATATTCCATATTCTTTTGGGAAGCGAGATGTGACAGTCTGTTTGCACAGACCCGTTGTAAACTGAGTTCCTAGCCATTGGATCGCTTTGATATAGATCCAACGGCCGGGATCGATCCCGCCCATCAGCCCCCCCCCCCCCCCCCCCCCTCTCTCACTTAAGTGAGGAGGGGTAAATGCGGTATTTAGCCCCAAAATAACTTTTTGACTTATTCAACCCTTCACTCTCTCTCGCTCGTTGCTGATGAACTTGTATATTTTTCGGCGAAAGTTGAACCTAGGCCGTTTTTGGAAACAACGACCTAGGTACTTCAAAATGAGTTTTCGACCTTGGCCGTTGCTTCACACAACGGCCTATGTATATCCTAGACCGTTGTGTGGGCTTAGGTTATACAAGTGTTTTAAAACACTTGTACAAATTTTGCTCTCCTCCTACATTTTCTCACACTCAGTATACTCTCTCTCTCTCTCTTTCTCTCTCTCTCTCTCTCTCTCTCTGGCGAACTCGAACCCATAGTAGAAACCCTAGCTCATCCTCCTCAACTTAACTCTCTCACTCACTATATCCCTCTTCTCGAACTCTTGCCCTTTTCCATTGAATCTCCCGAACCCAAATAACCCTATCCCTAACGAAATCTCCCAAACTCTAAAACCCTAACCCTAACGAAATTACCCAAACTCTACTCCTCCTTCGTCTACAGCAGCGCAACTACCTCTTCTATCTCCTTTCCGAAAACCCACATTGTGAAAAGTATTAACTCTTTTCTACTTTAGTAGATCTAGCTATGTTAATTGATTAAATTTTTGTTTCAATGTTTGAGTCTACAATTTTTGTATTATGCATAGTTAATTATAGGTTAGTTTTACGATGTGTATTGTATGTAGCTGTTTTTGTAGATGTAGATGTAGTATTTGTTATTGTTGCTCGTTATCAGTAATATCGCACAAATGAAATTCGAAAATTCGTATGTCTTGGGAGTAGGTCAGACTCACCACGCACAAGCCAACTAAATGTGTAAAAATGTGTTTGGATTCACGGAGAATTGGCTGTGTATCGCTTTCCATTCTTTTTCGTGAGTGAAAAGTGATACATTGCCATATCGCTTAAACCATGAGTCGAAACTCACTTCTATAAGTTGCATTGGCTCGTGCATAGTGAGTCCGACCTACTCGCAAAATTTCAGAATTTTTTGATGTCATTTGTGCGAGTGTCTCGTCTATCAAACAACAACAACAATTATACTGATATTTTTGAGTGACTTTTCACTAAAAAACAACACAAAGAACATCCAAAAAATAAGAAATTTTGCAAGTATGTCGGACTCACCACACACAAGCCAACCCAACTTGTAGAAGTGAGTTTCGACTCACGGTTTGCATGATATGGCAATGTGTCGCTTTTAACTCATTTTCTTTGAGTGAAAGCGATACATTGATTTATCTTGCAAACCGTAAGTCAAAACTCGCTTCTACAAGTAACGTTGGCTTGTGTGTGCTGAGTCCAACAAACGTGCAAAATTTTGTATTTTTTGAATGTTATTTGTGTGGTTTTGTCCTGTATGTCAAACAACAACAAATATACTTTGATATTTTTTTAGTGAGTTTTCACTAGAAAACTGCACAAATTACATTCAAAAAATACAAAATTTTGTGAGTAGGTCGAAATCACCACACACAAGCCGACACAACTTGTAGAAGTGAGTTTCGACTCACGGTTTGCATGATGCGGCAATGTACCACTTTTCATTCATTTTCATGAGTGAAAGCGATACATTGCCTTATCTTGCAAACCATGAGTCGAAACTCGCTTCTACTAGTTGCGTTGGCTTGTGTGTGGTGAGTCCGACCTACTCACAAAGTGTGAAACTTTTGGATGTCATTTGTGCGGTTTTCTCGCGTATTTTATTTCGTATCTATATATATGAATAGTGTATTGACCAATTGTTATAATTTTTTTATAGAAAAATGGTTAGAATGAGGGGAACCAAAATGCCGTCTGGTAGTGGTAGGGGCGAACCTTCCATATAATTAAGTGTACTATTAGTTTTCATTGTGAATTTTGTATACGTAATATTGTATGTGCAATAATAAAATTTTAAACGTTGGTGTAGGTTGGTGCACCGTTTTCGGGTGAATTTCCTGGTCCGTGACCTTTACATCCAGACATACTCACTTTGCAAGAACATCACAGATCCGAGGAATTGTGAAGAGGGACACACAGAATTATAACTTCGTACGCACGAGACATTGACGATGCACCCGCGTACCTACGAGTACCTTGTCGAAGCCAGTTTTTACGGAGTTGGTTTGATGGGTAAGGTGAAACTAGACCGAGCACTTCTTGCAGCCCTCGTCGAGCAATGGAGGCCAGAGACACAGTTTTCATCTACCGATTGGGAAAATAATGGTGACTATAATGCCCCGAATCCCAAATACACTGAATTCGAGATGTTCTACAGGATCTTTTCGCTTCATTTGGTACAATTTTACAAAGAAATTTGAACTTTTCACTTTACATCAGAGTTTACATAAATACATTACAATTTACACTGCACAGCGGAAGTAAAATTTACAACAATTGAACAAATGTACAACAACATTGAATAATCTTTAAGCATCTATTCCTCTTTAATCTTTATCATGCCATTTATCCTGCATATAAAACTGTGGGTACATCAGTTTATTCAACCGATGATAATTATACATGGCCATCCTCTCTATGCCAGAAACAGTATAATGATTCTCATTTCTTAACAGATCACAAACTTGTTCACATATCAAATTAAAGTAAAGGGAAAAATCTTAATGATGTCGTGTCGTGATTGTGCACTTAATCCTTAATGCAATTATTTATATTACATGACACTAATGCGCACTTGTTCGGATTCTATGCATCCCATACTACATAGGTCCGAGGGCAAGCCTCTTAAACGTTCTTCATCTTTGTAGGGTTCAATCCCTCGGCATGACTTAATCTACTACTGTAACTACGGTGAGTATCCTAGATGATCTATGAGTACAAGCACGTGTACAGAAAACCTGGAGGGGAATCCCATGCCATGTCTTGACTCATCAAGCATGCATTCTGTGGCAATTCAGCCTCCTTCATGGCACACGATCCTCTTGCAGTCACCAAACATCCCACAAGTGTGGCTAAAGTCCGATCATTACTAAGTTGTGCCCATGCCATATCTTGACTCATCAAGCATGCATTCTGTGGCTCACACACCCGCACCGTAAACTCTAGTTCTCATACTTGTGTTTTCTCTCACTTTCATCACATCTCCACTATGTACTAATTATTAGAATCATGAATAAAATCAAAGCTCTAGAATTAGCCTCTCCACTAAACCGGACTTATTCATTCATTCAACATGACCAACCTTGGTCCTTCAATTCAAATTTCATTTCATCTCTTTCCAAATGTCGGGGGAGACTTAGCTACTCTTTTATTTCAATTCCAATTCACAATTTCCAATTTGAGCATTTCCAACTCATAATTCATTTGATAGTCTCACAGTTTTCCTTTATCATGTTCCTAGCTTTCATATTCATTTAATTCCCACAATTCGAACCAATAATTCACTTCATGCAAAGACAAATAGAGCTTACCAATATCAACCATAAGATTCACAATCTTTATCATAAACCAAATAAGATTTCTGATATATCAAAAGTATCCTGGACAGTCGACTTGGAGACAGTCCAGTCGCCTTGTTCAGTCAAAAAGTTCTTCATAACTGCTCAGGAGAGTCGACTGCTGCACATGGCCAGTCGACTGTTCCACAGTTTTCCATGTCTAAAATATCATTCACTTGATAGTCGACTGTCATTCAATCAGTCGTCTGTTCTGGGTGATTTAACTGTACACTTTTCATGCTCAGTCCAGTCGACTGCTACATGCATTAAGTCGGCTGAACATGTTAAATTTCAAATTAAGGAATCATCTTTCCCTTCTGTTCTTCACTTCACATACATCATTGTGTCACATTACATTATATTCATACTAACATAAACGTGTAATTTCTTATCTGTTCACTAACATCACAACATATAAATTTCACATAACTAATGTTTTCTTTCCTCAAGGAAATGCTAAGCATGCACTTTCATTTACTCATCATTTACTTGCAGAGATGAATACTAATCTCAATTTAACACACTAGAACATCACATTAAAATACCTCGTTTCATGGAACTCTGAACTGTGCATACTTCATTTCAATATGCTAGTCGACTGTTTTCATTAGCGGTCGACTGTACGGGTTATTCCCAGTTTTCTAATTATCACTGGTCTTTTTCATCTGTTCATGTCTTCTCAATTATATACAACATGGAGGATATGGATTTAGCAATCATTCTATCACTTCAGTTTGTATACATGTACACAATTAAATCTTCTAATAAATCATGAGAAAAACATTCGCCTCGTACCAGTCGACTTGTCCACACGACGGTCGACTGTACAGGCCAATTACAGTCTTTTTAAAGTATCATTACTTCATTATTAGTCCTTCACAACTTTCACAATAAGCATAACGCAGGGCAATTTAATATATCTAAACTTACTCTTCATAAGCATGGTAACAATCATTATTGCCATAGCACAATTACTATATTAGAAGTCCTGAGAAACACCCACCTTATTGACGAAGTAAACGAATCCCGCGAAGCCTTCTAGTTCGATAATGTGACTTCTCCTCCTTGCTCCTTGCTACCGAAACCTTCTGAAGCAATGCCGACCTCCACCCTCTACTCACTCTTAAAAATTGGATTTCTAATGAAGAAAGGCAAAGGAGGGGGGATATTTATACTAAAATCTTGGTGGAATGGAGGGCTAGGATCAAGTAATTGGTTATAAGATGGAGGGCTAAGATGAAAGTAGGAGTTGCATTAACTACCCACAACCAAGTAACCACCAAGCATGATCTTCATTCAAATTTTCCCATTCCCTCCAAAAAGAAACAATCCGGCCTACATAGGAAGTGCATATTTACACGTGTACACTACGTGCAAAATAAAATAATTTTTCATTAAATGAAAAAATCAGGGCGTTACAACATTGCAAGATATCGCCATGATTTTCGGTCTTCCAATAGATGGGATGGCCGTGACGGATAATATGAATTTCCAGAAAATAGAGTTGTGTAATGAGCTCCTCGGTACATGGTTTGATGATGATGAAGAGGATGATAATGGTATTTTTTTCAGACAATCAATCCGACTGTCATGGTTGAAGGATAATTTTGAAGGGAATTTGACCGATGCATCAAGTGACTATGACGTGCAGTGCTACACTAGGGCATATATTCTAACAGTGCTTTGAGGTGTACTCTTGTCTAACTCCACCAGAGATACCGTCTCACTTATGTATCTACGATTGCTCGATGACCTAAGCTTAGCCGGCCGGTATAGATGGGGAAGTTGCACATTAGCCACCCTGTACAGGACATTGTGTGCAGTTGTTCTCGATGGAGTTGAGATGACTGGGCCGATTGTCTTGCTTCAGATTTGGGCATGGGAACGTATATACTTGGGTTGTCCGCGTATTAGTTAACTTCAATGATTTTTATGTTAATTAACTTTTACAATTGTTCTGCTTGTTGATGTTGATTATATTGTATTTGTTGTTAGTTTTTATGTAGATTGAAGCGATTATGAAGTTATTGTTGTTAGTGAAGTAAAGTCATTTTTTAAAATATGTTGTTGCTGATGGGATACAAGTGTAGCAGCATTAGCTGCTGCTGCTGATGATGCCATTGTTATTTTTTTCATTAAGCTAAATGCCAAAATATAGACAAAAGATGGAATCTCTCTGACTTGGTATGCCTATTTTATAACTACTGAAGCCGTTGGTCAAGACAACGACATAATATAACCTTGGCCATTGTTGGAGACAACGACTTCAGTTAATGTATAAATTTATGTTTCAGCTCCCTTGCTCTCTGACTTGAACAATAGCAATTTGTATATTGTTAAGGTATAACTGAAGCCATTGTTGGAGACACGGCCTAAGTTAATGCTCATTCTTCAACTCTACCTTTCATCTCATCTCCCTTTTTATAACTTTCTTGTTTTGTCTCTATGAATAAAGGGTCTTGAACTCTACACCAAAGACATTCATAATCTTGCTTTTCGTCTCAATATTTTATTAATTTCATTTTGTAGCCGTAAATACGAACAATATAATAGCAAGAGTAAATTGCTGAAACTATTTGCTTGGAACTAAAAAATATATATTCCCTTAGAATTTGAAGTTTTATATGTAATTTTGTTGGTATATTTGAATATTTTATATGGAACACTTTAAATATTTTTTGAATTTTACACTATATCTATGTATAACATAAAAATTTGAATTTTTTTGGAAGTACATCCCTGTTAATTTTGGGGACATTCAAAATATGAGAGAGTATATCACTGTTATTTGGGGATATTCAAAATATGAGAGTATATCCCTGTTAATTTTTGGGACATTCATTCAAGTTATTGGAGAATATAATTTAAATTGTAAATGTGATGACATCTCTAATGTATGTGATGAACACATCTACTAGGATCATGTTGAACGTAAAGAACATTTTTTTAAAAAAAGGTGGAATGGTTTTTAAATAAATTTAAGCTAAAATTACTACGATATTTCAAATATACAAAAATTATGATTAAATATGTTTTCATGTATAATCCAATAGATAGAATCGTTTGTGTACACCCTAACCCTAACCCCACGGCCTAACCCTACCCAAACCCCTAGCCTCCTTAACACTAACCTTACCCTAACCCTCCAACCATAACCAACCCAATACCTAGGGGGTTGTGTAAGGAAAAAATTTGTGCAATATTTTTTTCCGCTATTCAAACTTCTCTCTCCGTAAAAGTCCCACTTTAATTTGTTCTTCTATTTTATCTGTACCAATTTCTAAAAAACAGTATGTTCTTGTGTCTTGGTTCTTATGGAGTTACATTACATGCATGAATTTATCATTTTCATCATATGGAATTACTAGTATTCAAATAACGGTTTTAGGTTAGCTAATGTCGTAAACTCATGGTTATTAATATTTATAAATGTCCTAAACTTTTAGGTTAGCTAATTGTAAAAAGAGCTGAAAATTTATAATAAAAACAAAGTCATTGTTTGGAACAACGGGTTTAGTTTTAAATGAAGTTTATCCAAAAAAATGTTGTTCTCTGTCATGAATTTGACCATTTGATATAACTGAAGTCGTCGTTTGAGTCAACGAAATTATCTCACCTAGGCCGTTGTTCATAACGATGGCTTCAGTTTATATGAAAAGTTTGAGCAAGTTGCCTTGTTGTATTAGCGTCAACCCTAGTAACCCTATGCTATTGTTTAAAACAACATCTTCTATTTGTTAAGAAACCAATAGTGCTCTCTGACTTTGAGGGGGTATCTACCTTCCTTTTTTTTAAAAAAAATTGAAAGAAAAAAATCCCCACATGCTTCTCGGTTTTTGGGTACTAAAGTGTAGTGGTAGAATGAACCAAGTTTTTGGGGAATTTAATTTAAATTTTAAATCTTGTGACATCTCTAATGTATGGGATGAATACATCTATTGGGATCATGTTGAACGTAAGGAGCAGTTTTTTTTTTAATTTTAAAAGTGGAATGATTTTTAAATAAATTTAAACTAAGTTCCCAATAACGACTGCTATATTCTATTCATCTGATCCGTATTCTATTCACAACCTTTATCGTTCCCTACTCAAACAAAGGTTTCAAATAAGTTCCAATGTATTATCCAATAGACAGAATCGTTTGTGTAGAGACCATTCCCAACCCTAACCCTCCACAACCCTTACCCTACCCTAACCCTCCCTAATTTAGGCCGTTGTTTTGAACAACGGATAAAGTTAGTATGGTATTTCGAAGATATTGGCAAGTTCAAGTCAGAGAACATATCAGACATTGGCCTCATTAATTTGTACCTTAGGCCGTTGCTTGAGACAACAACCTAAGTCAATCTACATCAGCTCGTACATAAAGATTGTCGTTGGTAAAAAAATGGCCACCACAAGTCAAAGAGCAGAGTCAACTGCTTCACTTTTTTGGTTGATCTTAGGTCGTTGTTTGGAACAACGGCCTAGTTAACCCTAGGCCATTTATTTCAAGAACGACTTAAGTTTATATCCCACTTTTGAATATTTTGCATTGCTCTTTGACCTGAACCCTCAAATATTTCAAAAAAATCTTGTTCAGCCTTAAGTGTTGTGTCCAACAACAAATTTGGTAAAAAATAATTTTTTTTAAAAAGATTAAAAAAACTGATACCACAACATTTTCTGTTCAGCTGCTACTCTCATATATTTCATACCCAATCTCATTCAACCTTCACCTTACTCGTATTCTTCCGACAAGAGCATATTAAGGCTCATCAATCAACACCCAAAACAAAAACATAATGAATATCAACTAAAACAACAAAAATATTATCAACAAACACACTACATCCACACATCCATCCACATTCGTTTGGAACATATATTATCATCAAACAAATAAAAAACAACAAAGGCATAAAACTTTAACCGATTACATATAAATATATACACTGTTTTAATTAAGAATATGATGCAACAAGAGACAAGGGAGCTTCCTTCAATAAATACCTGCAAGATTTATAAAAATCAAACAAAAAGGAAATTAGTATTGTTAGTCTACAAAATTCAAATACTTCTTCTGGATTGGAATAACTACTTCACCCCATTAAAATTTTACCTCACAACGGTTCATCAAAATTATCGTCGGAACTCTCTTCATCGGTTGGAATAACTTCTTCTGGATTGGTTGCCCTAAAATAAATGACAAGTTTAAGTTAATCAACATTTTATATATATGCACGTCAATATACAAAGCAAGATTGAAAATTTTCAATTTAAGTTAACAAAAGTTACAAATATATTACCCCTCAACTAGGGTTGGACATGTCCAAGTATGAGAAAGCCGCAGGTTTTACACCATCTAGATTCTTTACCACGAAGTTTCTCTCTTATCGGCTTCAATCTCTTCCCTTTAGGCCTTTCCTTTGTAACACACTGTCCTGGGTCCCTTACACGTGCACATGAATGTCCATAGCCTTCAGCATGGGGTTGTGCATGTCCTTCTTCATGGGGTTGTGCACTACCTTCGAGATGTATTTGAAGACGATAAATGTCGTCAATGCCATTGTCACACCCCGCTTTCCATATACGGAAACATAGGTACGTAACTGAGGTCCAGCGAATGATGTGTACATCATCCATAAGCTGTAATAGTTTACTGAACAATATGAAATATGACAATAACCATGAATGCAATAAAATATCACATAAACATGAATAATCCATGAAGTTACTCATACATAACCAACATTCGGAAAGTAAATAACTTCGGGTCAACAAAGCCCAAACTACAAAGTACGAAAGTAACACAATACTGAAAATAGAATAACATGAATGAAATAACTATGACTATCAATTCCACTCCAATCTTTAGAAGATCAGTTCTCCAAGTCCTTCAGTTGCTTCCTCCGCGATACATGTAATCTCAGTATCTAGAGATGGAAAAAATGCCAGTCAGAGCAAGCTACGAGCGACAATTAGTAGCAAGCAGTAAAATAAGAAATAAATGATTATATAATAAGAGCAAGAAATTGGAACGATATCAGAGTCAACAACTGATCAACGATAACAAAATAAAACGTCGATAATTAATAATTCAGTAATCGGGAATCAATGTCCAATAACCAGTATTCAGTTTCAGTGTCAATGTTCAGTGTTCATCTCATGTTTATCAGTCTTTTATTAACATATCTAATGCACGCAATCCTGCATCCCATACCACAGGTTCGGGTGCATACAATCAAGTGAATGTTTAGACTCTAGTGGTGAATTCTACAAAATCATGTACTTGGGTCTTGCATATCAATGACCAATGATCGACGACCGATGACCAATACATGATGAATCGAGATACTATAGTCAGTAATCCACAATCAATCGATGGCCAGTATGACCAATAATAATGACCAATATGGGTTGTGACCAATATCCCATTCTGAGTACACTCTCCTATATTGTGCACTACTAAGTCGACCCTTATTACCACAGTTTTTTATTATTTTATTAACAATCAGTTATGAACATGCAATCAATACGATCAAAGAGAATGGTGGTATCAAGAATTGTGCAGTGGGTATAACCGGTGAGAACGGTAGTATCAATACAATATCAAGGAGATATCAAGGCTTTGTAATATATGAAATATACATAGTTCAATTCATTAAGTATGGAAAATACGGGTTTATATACAAAAATGTAACGATGCAAGTTCTGGATAGCATCACCTATTAGTACTCAAATTCACTTTCCTGCTGCCACGGGAATGCAAATCCAATTCCGCCAGACACTCTAGAAAGTAGACTTTCTGCCAGTTCTAATGCATATTCACACGATACATTATAGTTATAGAATCTAGGTCAATCAATCAATTCTTTACGGGTTTCGTGCACAGTCTCGATTCTGGAAATTACAACATGCCAGTACTAAAACAGTGATGTGGTAGGGTAAAAATGGCCTGGGGCCCAACCAGGGCCCAGGACGGCTCTCGCTCAAAAAATAAGAAAAACAACAATCCGGCTCGGCTTCGGACCACTACAGGGTCGGCACCGAGCCGCAAGTTCACCCCCACAGAACTGGTCTCCTCGTATCCGACGAGCCTCGATGGCCCTCGGCCTCCGATCCGTGACAGCCCCACGGGCCGTCCGCCCAGTCTGGCAAGGAGTGAGGATGACCTGGCACAACCTAGGCCATCCGACTCTCCCAGAGGCACAAGAGCCCCATGATCAGCCATGTCAGCTCCAAATACCACCCAGGGCTTTGCCACGTCAGCCCTATACCACTCTTGGCACTGCCACGTCCGCCCTAAACCCCCTGGGCCTCCTGCCACGTCAGGCCCATGGGCTTTCGGGTTCAGACCCGGCCCCCAGGCGGATCCAAACCCGGTTGGAATTCCCTATAAATACCAGACCCTCCCCCACCTTTTCAGGTAATCAATCTTTTGCCACCCAAATTCTCCTAGTTACTGCTACTCTCTCACAGAGACTGACTCGATCGTCGGAGGGTCCACCGGGATAAACCCCAGTGTTTCAGGACCGTCTGCAGGTACTCGAGGCGAGGCCATCCGAGCTGATCCTCAAGCGCCGAAGCGAGCCTCCCGCTCATCGTCCCGTGCCGCACTCTTCCCTCATTACAAATTGAGTCCGAACTCGCACCTGGTGCATCCACACTGCGACCAAAAACAAACCGCATCAGGTTGGCGCCGTCTGTGGGAAATCTTTATCCGGTACGGACGACAGTCCGAGCCTCACCACCGACGCTCTCCCTCGACCCGATCTCCCATGGCTCCCCGAGCCCGAAGATCGGCCCGTTCCGCCTGAACAGACGGGCCTCCCCCCGAGGGGGCCCTTGACGGAGGGCAAGCATCCAATAATCCGGGGGCGAACCCCGGACCCCAACGAAGCGTTTCACGCGTCGCCGAACCCGACCTTCGTCGGGTCATTCTGAACAGAAGGGCTAGCCAGGCTAGGGGAGGGACCGCTTCCAACTCGGCCCCGAACCATTCCAGGCCCGCACAAGGAGAAAGGCCGTCGGCACTCAGCCGCATCGGCCGAATTCCTACGCCCCAACCCGACCCTTCCGACCATGGCGGGATCACCAGGGGCGAGTTCAGGAGCTTCAGAGATGAAATCTTGGAGGCCCTCCATGGAGCGCCAAGGTCTGCGACCTATGGCCGAGCCCACCAGATGAGCGACGGGAGGAGTCACCCCCATGCGCCGCCGCCCCCTCCGGAACGCACAGACGAGGTGCTCCGACGCCTCCTACAGATGGAGAATCGCATCGAACGCATCGGCGACGGGAATCCCAACCTAGTCCAAGGCCGGGGACCTTCTCGACCTCCATTCTCCGTCAACATCATGGAAGCGGAGATCCCCCGGAACTTTCGACTTCCGCAGTTCGAGACATACAACGGCGAGGGTGATCCAGCTGATCACATGGAGGGATTCAAAACCCTCATGATGATTCACAGTGTCACGCCCCGCTTTCCAAAAATATGGAATACGAGCACGTGACGAAGCCCAGCGAATGATTTTTACATCATCCATAAGCTGTAGGATCGACCCAGCATCATAACAAGAATATACAAGATGAATATATATAACCAAGCATGCATGAATAATTATTAAGTAACAGGAAACAATCTAAACAAATAATAATATTCAAATAGTTCCCATGTCTGAATCAAGTGTAACTCGGAAACAAGTCTTAAACAGCAGAAGAAATAAATACCTTAAGGAAAGCAACCATTTAAACAGGTCCTTGCTCCAAGCAAAACCTGAAATGCCTGCTTGCCAATCCCAGCAGGAAGCTTGTCTCCCAAGTCTGTTTAGTAATATAAACAGGAAACAAAGGGGGAAACAAGGGAAAATGCCCTTAGTGCAAGCTAGGGCCACAAATAGTGAAAGCAAGTACAAGTAAGGGAAAAACAAGAATTGGAATCAAGAATAAACAGAGTTATGAGGAGTAGTAGGCAAATTCAAAGACTAGCTAGCAAGAGGGATCATCTTAATAACTAGGTTGGATAACAACTGCTAGTGGTGAAACACATGTCAGGTACACCTATAAGGGTAATAAATATCAAGTGTCAAACTCAAGTCTAGTGTCATATGTTATTTCAAATGTTAGGTCTCAAATGTCTAGTCATCAAGTCCAAGTGTCAAGTTATCTAGCTCAAGTTTCTCAAGTCCAAGTCTAGTTCAAGTTATCGAGTCCAAGTTATCAAGTTCAAGTCTAGTGGTGAGTTACTAGCTAGGTAGCACGACATGCATCAATTCTTTTACTACATGGTTGCTACAGTCAAAGCAGTTACGTTTAGACCTAGTAATGGATTTTATAGGGCGGCGTACTCAGGTATCAAGTATCAAGCAAGCCTTGGTTCATGAATCGAAAATTAAATAACAAGTTCACGAAGCAAGTTCGCGAATCCACAAGCAAGTTCAAGAACCGCACAATGGGTTCATGAATCAAACAAGTTCATGAGCCGAGTAACCGACTCCATGAATCAAACAAGATACCACAAGTTCATGAACCAAGTATTGGGAAACACGGGCCCCCTTCCGAGTACACTTATCTATATTGTCCATTCTATAGTCTTTCCCATAACCCCGGCTTGTTACTTTTATTATTTCTTATCAAGCAAGCACACATATGTAAATTGTTGTGATTTAATTCTAGGAAAATTTGGGGATGTCCTATATGGTGTCCAGCAGCTACATATAAAATTTGAGGTCAAGCGCTCGCTGTTTACACAGCTAGAATAATTCGCAAAGTAAATATATACAGCAGTTTTTGCAAAACTGCGTCTCCTGACACAGCCGCAGTATAACTGCCATAACTCCTAGACCGTAACTCCAAATTCGATCATTCTGGAGTCTATCGACATCTACACATCCGGATCTACGTTTCATATTCAGGGCTCGGGTCCAAATTCCAAAGATAAGAGGGTCGAAACCGCAAAAGAAAAATCCAGACAGCAACATAGGGAAATAATTCACTAATGTAGATTTCATAGAATTATGTAATTTGGTGTCTAAAATCATTATGTGGCACAAATACATGGTAATGGGAATCAAAAAAGCGAATAATAGTATTTTTCAAGTCATAATAATCACAAATTTGCCAAAACACTAAATTTATATGCGTCTACAATTTCTAGGGGTCCTTAATTCATATGTCTATGTGATTCACAAGTTCAAGGGGTGAAAGAGTCCAATTGATTATTATTTAATACGAGGAAGTTTTGTGACTCTTAGATTTGTGGGTTTGAAAGTCCAAAATTGATTTACAACGATATTCAAAGGGAGTCACAAACTAACTACATGTGGTATTTTCAAGGAAACTTGTACTAGAGCAATAAAATGTACAAGATGAATACTTGCCTTAAATCGACGATTATAATCTCCGCTTGTTGAAGCAATTAGAGTAGAAAAATCCCCGAAAATGTCCTCGAAATGCGCGTGCAAAAATTGATCGGAGATCGAGTTTTTCCCGCACACACGATCGGCCCAAAACAGCAAACGGCGAGAGTGGATCTGGCGCGCCAAAACACAGAACAGCGATTCCAGCG
This sequence comes from Hemerocallis citrina, assembly GCA_017893485.1. Classification (NCBI taxonomy): domain Eukaryota; kingdom Viridiplantae; phylum Streptophyta; class Magnoliopsida; order Asparagales; family Asphodelaceae; genus Hemerocallis; species Hemerocallis citrina. Next base: position 110,848,895 of record CM030362.1, read on the forward strand.
AATCAGATCGCTTCCTCACAGCGGATCTGATCCCAAACACGGAACAGCGAACCCGGATTTGCTGTGGGCGAACACCAATCAGCGATCAGATCGAACGGATCTTGAAGAGATCCAAGGGCCGAGATTGGATCCCGCCTTTTCCTCCTTCTTCTTCGTTCGTTTCTCTTCTTCGTTCTTTTCCGGTTGGTTCGACGGCGACTGAAGGCGGCTGCGGAAGCTTCGACTGACGACGCGACGACTGGGAAGGTCGACGGCGGCGGGAACAGTAGCGCGGCGTCGAGAAGCGACGAGCGCGCGGCGGCTCTGTTCGTGGGTTCGAAACAGAGGGTGCGAGCGGGAGGTGGATTCGGTGGGGTGTTGGCGGTGGACGGAGGTCGAATTGAGGAGGCGACGGCGAGGCGATGAGGTGGTGACAGGCGATGGGTTGCGAGGTGGGTTCCGGAGTTGCTAACGGCGATAGGTTCGATGGTGAAATGGGTTTCGGAGTCGATGGTTGATGGTGGTGGACGGAGCAGAGGTAGTCGAAGGTGAAGGTGATGGCGAACGGAGGTCGATGGTGATCTGAGTGGGTTTTGGCGTGGACAAAGTGGAGGTCTGGGTAATGGTGAGATGGGTTTCGAGTGTTAATGGCGATGGAAAAAGGAGTGGCGTTGGGCTCGGTGGAGACCGGGGTTGGGGCGAGGTGATCGGGGTGATGAGGGCGGTCGGAGGTGCGAGGTTGCGAGGCGAATGGTGAAGGGGATTTAGATCGACCGAGTGGAGAAGGAGAAGGGAGGAAGAAGAGAGGCGGCGTGGTTGTTAGGGTAGCACAGTATACGGGGTTAGGGGTTAGGGTTAGAATATAGGGTTAGGGTTATATAGTGAGGGTATCGGTTTTTTTTTTTGGGTTTTAGGGTATCCGCTTCGAATATGGCCCAACGGGAGAATTGGTCAAAATATATCAAAATAGGGATTAAAGAGATAAATGAGAAGAAACGGTCAATTTTTCATGGAGAATGATACAAAGTGCACACAGATGAATTCGATAAAAGGACCCAAAATTGAGTTGAGACAAGAATAAATGATTTTATTCGAACTGAAATAAAATACGGGATCTCAAATAGACAAAAGAGTACAATTGAGAAAAAAAAATACGGTATAAAATACAAATACGGGATAACAGGAGTTACACACAGCGCTTCAGATCTCCTGCTGTGTCGAGCCTTCCCGGCCACCCTCCGGGGTCCGGCCAGAGATTGGTTCTCCAAACTCTCCCCTGGCTCGATCTTCTCGTTCGACCAGCTGGAAGCCAGCTTCCTGGCCCACTTCATCACCAGCCGGAAGGCCGAGAGGACGAGCGCTTCCCTGCTCGACCTCACCCAGAGGGAGGGGGAGTCACTCCGCAACTTCGTCAAGAGATTCACAACCGAGGTCAGATCCGTCTCTGCCCTCGACGCAGGGTCGCCTCGGCAGCATTCCGACACAATGTCCGACACAACCAGCTAAAGGTCTCCTTAGCAAAGAGGCCACCTCTGGACTTCCCTGACCTTCTCAACCGGGTCGAGAAGTACATACGAGCTGAAGAAGCTCTTAACCCAGAGGGTAGCAAGGAAGTCGTGGGGAAGAGCAAGCGCAGGGTCGATGAGGCCGAACCTGCCAAGAAAACAGCAAAGGAAGGGGTCGGCGCGAAGAGGGCACCTCCGGTCCCTCGCTTCGAAAGGTACACTCCTTTGACACATAACGTGTCCGCCATCCTCTTAGAAATAGAAGACAAAGGCCTTGTCCGACTACCTCCCCGACCGAATAACAACAAGAAGCGAGATCAGCGCTTCTACTGCCGGTTCCACAGAGACCATGGGCACGAAACCGACCAATGTCGGGCCCTGAAAGACGAGATTGAGGCCCTCATCTCACGAGGGTACCTCCGAGAATTCACTAGAGAAGGCCCACGGGATCGGCGGGATACGAGGAACCGGAGGCCTTTGCCTCCGACCCCTATTCCGAACCGTATCCAGGATCGGGATCGCTCGCCCGAAGGAGCCGCGGAAATGCCGTTCATCTTGCACTGTGTCCACGGGGGGCCAATGGGGGGAGAGTCAAATACTTCCCGAAAAGCCTTCATCCGATAGGTGAATACTATCTAAGACAAACCCCCACCACAGTTGCAACCGGTGCCTGTCTCCTTCTCCGGAGAGGACCTCGAAGGCGTTCGCCTCCCTCATTGCGATGCCCTCGTCATTGGCCTCCACATGGCTAATTGTGAAGTTTGCCGAATTCTCGTCGACAACGGCAGCTCGGTAAATATCCTTTTCCTCGAAGCCTTCGAGAATCTCAGGCTGCCAGAGGCAAACTCAAACCAGCCGGATACACCTTGCATGGGTTCTCCGGCGTCCCTGTTGTAATAGAAGGGATTGTTACTCTCGACGTTACCGCAGGATCGGCTCCTGTCCAGAGGACCGAATCCATGGACTTCATGGTGGTGAACGTCAAGGCGGCTTACAACGCCATACTCAGCCGACCCGGACTGTGCTCCCTTCAAGCGGTACCTTCGGCTTACCATCTGAAACTTAAATTTCCCACCCCGCAAGGGGTCGGCATAGTCTGAGGTAGCCAAGAAGCAGCGCGGTCGTGCTACATGACCGCCGTCGGAGGGGGTGTGTTCCCCCTCGACGCCGTTGAGCTCGAACCCGAGCGGGACGGTCCCGCTCCCGAGCCTGTCGACGAGCTGGAGGAGGTCCCGTTCGGCGCCGAGGATGAGTCGAAATGGTTCCGGGTGATCCGCTCGCTCCCCGAGGACTTGAAGCCAGGCATAATCGCCTGCATCGTTGATCTCTTCGCCTGGAAGCCCTCCGACATGCCCGGGATCTCCGAAGACTTGATTATGCATCGGCTGAGCGTCATCCCAGACTCTAAGCCGGTCGTCCAAAAGAGGCGCAAAGTCGCCCCGGAGAGGCAGCAAATTGTGAAGACAGAGGTCGACAAACTCTTGTCTGCTCGATTTATTCAGGAAGTCAGCTACCCCGAGTGGTTGGCTAATGTTGTCATGGTGAAGAAGGCAACCGGGGGCTGGCGGATCTGTATCGACTTCACGGATCTAAATAAAGCATGTCCGAAAGATCCTTTCCCCCTCCCCCGCATCGACGCTTTAATCGACGCAACCTCGGGGCATGAGCTACTGTCCTTCATGGACGCATTCTCAGGGTACAATCAGATCCGGATGTTTCCACCGGACATCTCCAAGACCTCGTTCGTCACCGACCAGGGTCTTTTCTGCTACCGCGTTATGCCCTTCGGGCTAAAGAATCCCGGAGCCACATACCAACGGCTCATCAACAGAATCTTCAAAGACCTGATCGGCCGCAACGTGGAAGTCTATGTCGACGACATGCTCGTCAAGAGCCGGGCCGGGCCGGACCACGTCGCCGACCTCGAGGAAGCCTTCGGAGTCCTCCGGCATCACAACATGAGGCTCAACCCGGCTAAATGCGCCTTCGGCGTCTCCACTGGGAAATTCCTGGGGTTCATCGTCAGCCAGCGCGGTATCGAGGCGCTCCCCGAGAAAATCCAAGCTATTATTGACATGGCCCCACCCCGGAATGTCAAGGAGGTTCAGAGGCTTACGGGCCGGTTGGCTGCAATCGGCTGTTTCCTCTCCAAGTCAGGGGAGAAGTCTCTCCCCTTCTTCAAGGCTCTACGCGGAAAGAGGGGCTTCGAGTGGGGTACCCATCAACAAGAAGCCTTCGAAGAGCTGAAGCAGTACCTCGCCAACCCTCCTCTCCTCAGCAAGCCCGAGCCGGGCGAACCACTATGGCTCTACCTGTCCGCCTCGGATAGCGCACTCAGCGCCGTCCTCGTCCGAGAGGAAGATGGGGTCCAGAGGCCATTGTACTATGTGAGCAAAGTTCTGCTCCCCGCCGAGACGAGGTACGCAAAGATAGAGAAGTTGACCTATGCTTTGGTCATGGCATCCCGGAAGCTTCGTCCTTACTTCCAGGCCCACTTTGTCCAAATACTGACCGACCAACCACTGAAGACTGTCCTTCACAAGCCCGAAAACTCCGGCCGCCTAGTCAAGTGGTCAATTGAGCTGAGTCAGTTCGACATCAGCTACCAGCCGAGGACGACCATCAAAGGGCAAGCCCTCGCCGAATTCATAACTGAGTGCACCGTCTCCGAACAGCCCAGCATCGAAGGCTCGGATCCGACCTGGGAGGTCTTTGTCGATGGATCATCATGCGAAACGGGGAGTGGGGCTGGCATCATCCTTCGTGGCCCCGACCAATTCCTACTTCAATACTCCCTCCGCCTCAACTTTCCGGCCTCCAACAACGAGGCAGAATACGAGGCCATGATCGCCGGACTGACCCTAGCCCACCGAGCCAGTGCCCAGCAAATCCGAGCCTACAGTGATTCTCAGCTCGTGGTCAATCAGATCACCGGGGAATACGAAGCTCGCGACGATCGAATGATGAGGTATTTGGCGGTGGTCCGACGTCTCCTGGCGTCCTTCAGCTGCGTCGCGGTTATCAGAGTCCCTAGGGAGCAGAACGCTCAAGCAGACGCATTGTCCAAACTCACCTCTTCCTCCTTCGAGGGTCTCGATCAGACGGTGCTCATACAAATCCTCCTAAAGCCAAGTATCAATGACCAAGACCAGGAAGCAATGTGTGTGCAAGGCGTTGCCAGTCCAGACGACTGGACCACCCCTATCCGGAGATTCTTAATCAATGCCGAGCTTCCTGAAGACCGGGCCGAGGCCAGACGGGTCAGGGTCCGAGCTGAAAGGTTCGTCATGATTGATGACATCCACTTCAAACGCTCATACACCTTGGCCGACGGCAAGCCGTACCTCTGCTGTCTCACCAGCGACGAGGCCAGCTACGCGCTGAAAGATCTTCATGAGGGGATCGGCGGATGCCACATGGGGAGCAGGACGCTCGCTCGGAAGGCCCTGAATCAGGGGTACTATTGGCCGACCATGCTCCAAGACTCACAAGACCTAGTCAAGAGGTGCGGCCCATGCCAAAGGTTCTCCCCTATCAAGAGGCTTCCTCAAGCCAATCTCCGATCCCTAGCTAGTCCTACGCCATTCGCCATGTGGGGCATGGACCTTGTGGGCCCCTTCCCCGTAGCGGTAGGGCAAAAGAAATTCCTGATAGTCGCCATCGACTACTTCACCAAGTGGCTCGAAGCCGAGCCTCTGTCCAGCATCACCGAGCGCCAAGCACAACAATTCTTTTGGAAAAACATCATTTGCCGGTTCGGAATCCCTCGGGTCCTCGTCACGGACAACGGAACCCAATTCCAAGGTCAGAACTTCCAAACTTTCTGCGCAGACATCGGCATCCAGCAGCGTTTCTCCGCTATTTGCCACCCTCAGTCCAACGGCCAAGCGGAGAACGTGATGTGTCGAATTTATATGCAAATATTTGTACTCATTTACCTATTAAAATGACTTGTTTTCGCTGATATTGTCTATAATTCATCTTATTTCTATACGATTTCATTTAATTAATTATTTTTGAAGAAATAATATTTTTGATGCAAAAAGTAAAGAATTGTGGAAAAAATCAACAAACAAAGTAAAACAATTGATTTATCGATTTTATTGTTTTGTTGAGTTAAAAGTGCGATAAATATTGTTTAAAAGGATTTTTATACGCCAATATGATTTATAGTTAGTTTAATTAATTTTAAACTAATTAATTTTATTTTATTTAAAAGTCCTAATTTCTGGTATTATTTTGTGTATGCAGAAGCACGTGATTGGCAGAAAAGGAAGAAAAGAAAGAGAAAGAAATAAAGTTCAGATCAAATAAAGAAAAAGAGTGGGGTTTTCTGCAAAAAGTACAAACCCTAACTCCTTTCCGTTCTTTATAAATGCAGAGGAAAAAAGAGAGAAAATGTAGGAGGTGACGGCTACAACTAAATAAATATATAAAAAAAAATATCTTAAAGAAAGAAAAGTCAGAGAGAGAGAGATTTCTTCTTCTCTCTTTTCTCTCTGTTTGACGCGGTACAAATCGAACCAAGGAGAACAGCATGGCGACATCGATGGCATGGTGACAGTTGGCATCGCTGACGTGGCGTTCTCATTTTGTCTCCTTGCGTGCGGCTCTGAGCGAAACAAGAGAGAAAGAAGCAGGCGTCCCGTGCTTACCAGGTACACATCTTCCGAGGCGACGCGACATCTGCACACATCTTCCGAGGCGACGAATCTGACGAAGCAGCTGACGTGGCGACGCCCTGCTGCAGTTTCCTTCGATCTGACGGGTGTGATTTGACAGCAACGTGACGCCTCTGTTTTGGGACACGCGGCCCGACAACGGCAGTGTGACAGACTGATACGTTGATTAACGGCGCGTGACAGCAACACTTTTAGCTCCGACTTTTGAGACAGAAAAGTGGTTTGACTTAAATTTTGTATTCTTTTATCTTTTCTTCTCTATATTTTTTGATGCAATCTCAAACAAATATGAACTGAATTTATTGTTCTAGAGGCTAAGGTGTAGCCAAGTTTTGAACACAAATTTTAATTCCTTTTTATTTCTCTATTTTTCCTGGTTGTGTTTTAATTTTTATTATTTATGCGTACAACATGGTGGATAGACATTTGTATGATTTTTCAAATCATAAAGAGACCGAACAGGTAATTTGTGATTAATAAAAATTAAGACCGTATATTGGAGGACGTGACCGTTAAGAAATCCAATTTTTCAATTAATAATTTGGTGGATAGACGAATGATTAATTGAGAATAATTTTTAGACTACGTTGATAGAGTGGTTAATATCTTTAGGATTTTGGTTGACAATTTGGGAAGGATAATATTTTTATTTATAAGGAATAATAATTTGTGTGTGTGATAAACGAGGTGAACCAAGAGCCCTAGAACTAATTTTACCATTCATAAAGTACAAGAGCTTCAAAGTTTCACAGCCCTCTCCCTCTTCACCAATTTAGTTAGATAATTAGATTAAGGTAATTTAGTTGCTTTATTATTTATAAAATTCGATCTTCCAAATAGTGATTCATCTAGCGATATCGGTACTCAGTAAAATATCTAGTCCCTGTGGGTTCGACACTCTACTCATCTATCTATATTACTTGTGCGATTTTGTACACTTGCAAATATCAACATCAAGTTTTTGGCGCCGTTGCCGGGGATTAGTTATTCTTTTATTGATATTGACAATTGCTAGATTATTGCTAATTTGGATTTTTTGTAATTATTTTTATTTTATTATCATTTTACATCTTTATTTTCTTTTGACTAACTCTAACTTTTATTTTTTTTTTATTTTTATTTTTCTTATTTTAGTTTTTTTTTAGTTTTTCCATTTTTTTTTTCTCTCTTCTTTCTTTTTCAATACTTACATTTCAGGACATACAGTGCATTATCATGGCGAACGATGAAAATAGGTCTTTGAGAGACTATGCTATGCCCTCAATTGATATTGTCACATTTACTCAATTTGAGACTGAGTCTTTGTATGATGCATGGAAAAGGTTTAAAGAGTTATTGAGAAAGTGTCCTCATCATGAACTACCAAAATGGCTGCAAATGCAAACATTTTATAATGGTTTGGGAGTTACACATAGATCTATGGTTGACGCAGCAGCTGGTGGTGCACTGATGAGCAAAACATACCAAGCAGCCTATAATCTTTTAGAGGAGATGGCATCAAATCATTACCAGTGGTCTTCAGAGAGAACGATGCCAAGAAATGTGGCTGGAGTTTTTGAACTTGATCCTTTTTCAACTTTAAATGCAAAAAATGATATTTTATATAAACAAGTAGAAAATATAAATTTTAATGTTATGCAATCTAATATGATTTGTAATCTTTGTGCAGGAAATCATTCAAGTTCAGATTGTCAAGTGGGGAACCATTTTGCTCCATCAAATGTCGTACATGAAAATTTTGTGTCAAACTTTCAACTGCAAAATAATCATTATGCAAACACATACAATTCAGGATGGAGAAACACCCCCAATTTTTCATGGAACTACAATCAAGAAGCAGTTATACCACCTCAAATTTTTCCACAGCAAGAAAAGAAGCCGACGCTTGAAGATATGTTTGAGCACTACATACAAAAGACAGATTTGGCAATCCAAAATATTGCAAATTCAACTTCGGCTTCCATCCAAAATCTTGAGGTACAAATTAGTCAATTTTTAAATATTATTAATGACAAAACTGCAGGAACATTGCAAAGCAACACAGTTGTCAATCCCAAGGAGCATGTCGAGGCTATAACACTAGGAAGCGGGAGGACAATTGAACAACCACAAGAAGAAAATGGCGAGCAAAATGTGGTTAAAAAGCAAAGTGAGATTGAACAAATTGTGGAGGAACAAATTCAGCATGAGCAAGTAACTTTTAATGTTTTTAATACCATAAATTTTCCTCCTGAAGAACAGTCATCTTTCCAAGTAAGTGAAACTCATTTAATTGTGGGCGAGAAACATAAGGCTAAATTTGAAAAAACACCAATTGGAGTATGTCCAACAAAACCAACAAATTTTGAACCTGAAAAAGAAAATATTTTTGATCATGTAATGTACTTGGATGCTCAACCTTCAATTTATTCATTTTTTCAGCATAAATTTAAAGAGGTGGGAGAATCAATGACATCATCATCACGAAGAAAACGCCTCAAACTGGAGCTTGAACCTGATCCACACAAGAAAAGAAAAATTAGAAAGGATGTGTTAATGTTGTTGGATCTTGGCGTTACTTAACCATCTCACCCCCATGTCTGGCTGAAGACTTAAAACTTAGCGCTTCTTGGGAGGCAACCCATGTTTTATTTTATTGCATTTAGTTTTGATTTATCTTTTAGTTTATTTTATTTTGATTTTTGATTTTATTTTGTAGGATTGCACAAATTTTGAAAGTCGTCGGGCGGAGCTGTATGGAACACCTGCATTGATGGCTGTTTTCGAGCAGTTTAGAGTCAAAATCTGGAAAACTGATTCAAAGAGAAGTTGTAGACAATTGTCTTAGCTTTCCAGCAAAAAAAAATTTCAGCCCATTTCGACATCTACAGCTCCAGATATCGCCAAAATACTGAACGCTGCGCGTGCAGAAATTTAAAGACGAATCAGGGGAGATATTCTAAACTTTTTGCATTCTTTTCGTTTTTCTTTTTCTTTCCCATTGAGGACAATGTGACATTTAAGTTTGGGGGGAAGGTTTACAAATTTATTTTTATTTTTATTATTTTAGAAAAGAAAAACAAAATTTTAAAAATGATTTCAATTAGGCTCACCATTACACTTTTGAGTTCTTTATTGTGATAAGCATTGAAACAATTTTTTTGGTATAAACAATTTTTTTTTATAAAGCAATATTAAGCATACTTATTTACTTTAGGATTATTGAGTTTCAGAATTCCTTACAAATTTGTGTGGGTCATGCTATTATACATAAAAGGCAAATGTGATGCTTTTTCTCGTGATTATTCCCTTTGATCTAGTCCTAAACAGAGTTTAAGTAAATAGAGTAATAATGAAAAAAAAAAAAAAATTTATGAATAAAGTCAATCTACTCCAATGTTTTGAGTTGCTTAGTAACTAGGGGTATTCATCACAAATGTTTACTTTTACGTAAAACGACAACTTGAAATATGAGTATGCAAAGCACTTTAAGCTTGTGACTTGTTGAGTAACCGGGTGAATTCATCACAAATGATTTGCATTCGCGTAAAAAGGCAAGTGACAACTTAAAGAAGAGACTATAAAAAAAAAAAAAAAAAAAAAAAAACTCTAGTTTGCTACTCGGTTTGTAGTAGAGAGAAGGGATAATCACATATTGAGTTGTTGCATGCTATAATTACAATAATTGCATGACAAATGCGGTTTTTTTTTGGGAATTATGAATAAATAATTGCACTGGAGAAAGTGGGTATGCTTAGTTTTACTTTATTTGCAATTGTTTATATTTTTAATTGAAATTTTGATGCTTACATGATAAGATCTCGTGGTGCGATGGGTTGAGTCCACTATTATTATTCCCTTGTTTATTATTCGACTTTTTGCTCGAGGACAAGCAAAATCTTAAGTTTGGGGGTATTTGATGTGTCGAATTTATATGCAAATATTTGTACTCATTTACCTATTAAAATGACTTGTTTTCGCTGATATTGTCTATAATTCATCTTATTTCTATACGATTTCATTTAATTAATTATTTTTGAAGAAATAATATTTTTGATGCAAAAAGTAAAGAATTGTGGAAAAAATCAACAAACAAAGTAAAACAATTGATTTATCGATTTTATTGTTTTGTTGAGTTAAAAGTGCGATAAATATTGTTTAAAAGGATTTTTATACGCCAATATGATTTATAGTTAGTTTAATTAATTTTAAACTAATTAATTTTATTTTATTTAAAAGTCCTAATTTCTGGTATTATTTTGTGTATGCAGAAGCACGTGATTGGCAGAAAAGGAAGAAAAGAAAGAGAAAGAAATAAAGTTCAGATCAAATAAAGAAAAAGAGTGGGGTTTTCTGCAAAAAGTACAAACCCTAACTCCTTTCCGTTCTTTATAAATACAGAGGAAAAAAGAGAGAAAATGTAGGAGGTGACGGCTACAACTAAATAAATATATAAAAAAAAATATCTTAAAGAAAGAAAAGTCAGAGAGAGAGAGATTTCTTCTTCTCTCTTTTCTCTCTGTTTGACGCGGTACAAATCGAACCAAGGAGAACAGCATGGCGACATCGATGGCATGGTGACAGTTGGCATCGCTGACGTGGCGTTCTCATTTTGTCTCCTTGCGTGCGGCTCTGAGCGAAACAAGAGAGAAAGAAGCAGGCGTCCCGTGCTTACCAGGTACACATCTTCCGAGGCGACGCGACATCTGCACACATCTTCCGAGGCGACGAATCTGACGAAGCAGCTGACGTGGCGACGCCCTGCTACAGTTTCCTTCGATCTGACGGGTGTGATTTGACAGCAACGTGACGCCTCTGTTTTGGGACACGCGGCCCGACAACGGCAGTGTGACAGACTGATACGTTGATTAACGGCGCGTGACAGCAACACTTTTAGCTCCGACTTTTGAGACAGAAAAGTGGTTTGACTTAAATTTTGTATTCTTTTATCTTTTCTTCTCTATATTTTTTGATGCAATCTCAAACAAATATGAACTGAATTTATTGTTCTAGAGGCTAAGGTGTAGCCAAGTTTTGAACACAAATTTTAATTCCTTTTTATTTCTCTATTTTTCCTGGTTGTGTTTTAATTTTTATTATTTATGCGTACAACATGGTGGATAGACATTTGTATGATTTTTCAAATCATAAAGAGACCGAACAGGTAATTTGTGATTAATAAAAATTAAGACCGTATATTGGAGGACGTGACCGTTAAGAAATCCAATTTTTCAATTAATAATTTGGTGGATAGACGAATGATTAATTGAGAATAATTTTTAGACTACGTTGATAGAGTGGTTAATATCTTTAGGATTTTGGTCGACAATTTGGGAAGGATAATATTTTTATTTATAAGGAATAATAATTTGTGTGTGTGATAAACGAGGTGAACCAAGAGCCCTAGAACTAATTTTACCATTCATAAAGTACAAGAGCTTCAAAGTTTCACAGCCCTCTCCCTCTTCACCAATTTAGTTAGATAATTAGATTAAGGTAATTTAGTTGCTTTATTATTTATAAAATTCGATCTTCCAAATAGTGATTCATCTAGCGATATCGGTACTCAGTAAAATATCTAGTCCCTGTGGGTTCGACACTCTACTCATCTATCTATATTACTTGTGCGATTTTGTACACTTGCAAATATCAACATCAGAACGCGAACAGGCAAATCCTCGACGGCCTCAAAAAGCGCCTCGACAGTTCCCCCAAAGGGCTGTGGGTCGAAGAATTGCCTAGCGTGCTTTGGGCGCACCGAACCACCAAGAGGATCTCCATGGGAGAGACGCTGTTCAGCTTGACCTACGGGACAGAGGCAGTTATCCCCGTCGAGGTCGGCCTGCCTTCTCCCCGGATCATAGCCTTCGATGAAGCTGACAATTCGTCCGGCCTGAGGGCCAACCTGGACCTCGTCGCCGAGGTCAGAGAGAAGTCTTCAATCCGAAGAAGCATTTACCAACAATGGATCGAGAAGTTTTACAACAAGAAGGTCCGCCCACAAACATCAAGGCGGGGGACCTCGTGTTACGAAAACTGTCCGTCTCCGACCCAACCAAGAAGAGGAAATTGGCTCCCAACTGGGAAGGCCCATACCGTGTAGTCGAGGTTGTACGCCCTGGTACATACCGACTGGCAGATATGGACGGCCGGCTGATCAGCCGACCCTAGAACGCCAAGCACCTAATGAAGTTCCTGGAAGAGCGAACATAGGTTCTAGCTTGGCTAATGTAAATGATATTTTTTGTAAGCTTTCATGTGTAAAAGGCCTTTTTAGCGACCCTCCCTATCATATATGAAAGAAATCTCTTTTTGTCACACTCCAAATGCCTCGGCAGCCCCGACCTAACACCGGACAATGGGATCGGCACCCGAGTCCTTACTCCGGTATCGTCCCCAACGTCTCGGTAGGTCCGACCCGGCTTCAGGCTAGGGAGTCTTCCTAACTCCCCGCACCGATCCCTCATGGATCAATGGGGCCGAACCTCACATCAGCCATCATTCACTACACTCTTGACCAGAGCAAAGAATGAAAAGAATTCTTTATTCATACTCCCTTATTAGGTCTGAAAAAACAAACAAAGACCGTTACAAGACCACTCCACTCATCTCAAACTGAAGGAAGCCGCCATCTTAGGGCCCCTTGGGTCCGACGAATGGCCGGACCACCCCGACCGAATGGCTAGGAGCCCTCTCCTCGTCATGGTGGTCCTTCGGCTCAGCCACGGTCGACACACCAGCCATGGAGCTCTGGGCATCAACTGGTCGCACACGCTCCAGCAGCAGCAGCGCAGAGGGAACCCCCTCCGCTCGCCGACCCCCCGAGGAAGATATCGAGACACCCAGCATCGTCTTGTAACGGTGTATCTCCATCTCCTTCTCCACAATGACATCGCGAAGTAGCCTCTCAGAGGAGGGCCTCTGCACCGATGCACTCGACATGGTATATCCAAGACCGACACTCCCGAGGTCCCGATCCACCATCGCCCTCCTCAGTCGGCTCGCCTCCTCACTTAGGGCTTCAGACTTGTTCCGATAATAGTTAAAGGCCGCATCGGTGTCACGAGCCCCCTTTCGGTAGCGAACCAACGTGGCCTCCAGGGCCTCAACCTTGCTCCGGAGCCACGCCACGTCGGAACGACGGGGGTCCACCTCGGGAAGGGGAGCCGCAACCTACAAGAGAACCAGCCCACTCAAAACACATAAGCAAGGAGGTTCGGAAATATCCGAGGTCAAAACACTTGGCCAGTCAAAAATCCTTTTTTATAAATAGAATCACTTCGTACAAAAAATGTGGTGGCCAGTCCACGGAAGGCAAATACAATCGAGAGATGGAAAAAGAAAGATAAAACTATACAACTTGTTTTCCCACCTCAGCATCGGCCGGGTTCACAAGGGGGTCGGCAGCCGGGTCATCAACGGGCCCTTCTTCATTAGGGGTCTTCGGTGTCCCCTCGATCTCCATGTCATAGTCAAAGTTAGACAGGTCGATGGTCGGGTAGAAGTGCCTCACATGACTGAGGGCCTTCGCATAACACTCGTCCTGGGCTTTGATCACCATGTTCTGACCCACCTCCGTCAACTCCTCCCTCTCCTTGGCGAACTTCTTCTGAGCCGTCGTCTTCTTCGCCCATTCCGCCTCCTTGGCGTCGAACTCGACCTTCATCCTCTGCTCCCTCTGGTGCGAGCCTTCAAGCTCTATCTTCAGCTCCTTCATCTCCTGCACGGCCTTGTCAGCCCGGTCTCGCTCCCGCTTCAAGGCCGCCTCATAAAGGCCTCTCACGTGGGCCCCCTGCACGGTCGCCTGCAGCAACCAAGCACTACTGAGAAAACTTCCTTTACAAACATTTTACAAGGCAAGTGGGGTCGGCAGACTTACCAGCACATTAGCCTGCGCGAGGCGCGTGTACGCATCCTCCAGGCCCTCGGTGTTCATCTCCGCGCGGTCCCGAGGGGTCGCCAGCTTAGCCGCCACCTCGATAGCCTGGCACCCTCGGGTTAAGCAGTCACCCTCACGGATCGACCAAGCCGGCACCCACGGTCGCCGCAACCTCTCCTCTACCTCCGACCCCTCCAGGGGACCCTTCCCCTTCTCAAGATCAACAACCTTACCCTGGTCCGAGCTCTTCAGAGCAACCGCCACCTTGCCCGTCTCCGAGCGTGTCCTCTTTGCCGGAGGCTGGTCTGGGACCTCGGAGACCACCTGGGACGACCCCCTCGTCCTCATCGCGTCGCCCTTCTTCTCGGCCTTCTCCTTCTTCATGGCGAGCCGCTTTGCCTTGATTGATTCAGGATCCATACCTGTGAAAAGATCCATTAAGAACAATGAGCGCAAAAGAACAACAAGACCGAGAGAAAAGAAACAACTACATACAAAGCACGGCCGGGCTCAGTCCGACGCTCGCCAGGTGACCCTCCGTCACCTTCGGCCAACTGATACTGTGTGACAGACGGAGGCGCTCAACGAACCTCCTCTCCTCGGCTGTCAGGTCCCTCGGCCTCGGCGCTTTAAAGCTCAGCTTAGAATGGTTCCATCGAGTAGGGATGTTCCAAGGCTCCTCACTCCGGATCACCAAATATTTTTTCTTCCAATCCTTGATAGAGTCCGGGTGACCGTGGACGGCCTTCCCCTTACTCCGAGGCGAGATATAATAAACACCCTCCGACTCCCCCGACGAGCTGATCCCCAGCATCGCCCGGAACACGCTCAACCGAAGGGGCACCTTCTGCTCCTCGCACAACAGCACGAAGCAGATGATCTGCTTCCAGGAGTTCAGCCCATACTGCATCGGCGCTAGGGACGCCCAATTCAACACCTCCCGAACAAACGGATGGACCGGCAGCCTCAGTCCAGGGATGAAGGCGTCCGCTGGGAAGACGCAGTACCAAGCAGGCAGGGGGTCGGTCGGACGCAGAGTAGAGTTCGGCAACATGAGCTCGTAGCCGGGCCCTATGTGGTACGCCAACTGCAAAGCCTCCACATCGCCTGCCTCTAAGACGGTCGGAAGCGTGTCCATCTTCACCCTCTTCTGGCTCGGCGAAGACGGCTGGACCCCAAAAAGCTCCTTATCGGAAAGGTCGTCGGGGTACCGACGGAACGGCTTCGGTTGTACGGGCGACCCTGTCATTAAGTTGCGGTGAACGGGCGCCTGGCTCGAGCCACCGGTCCTCGATCCCTTCTTCTTCGGAACCCTCTTCTTCTTGGCTCTTTCCGGCGAGGGGGTAGATAATCGCCCCAGACCGGTCGGCGTGGAGCTCGAACCCACACCCTGACCTGTGGATCTCACCCCCGCACCTCCTATCCGAGCCCCTTCGGCTTTACCCTCTTCTGGGCCACCCTCCTCTTCGGAAGCCGACTCTAGAATCTGGACTTCGTCCGAGCTGTCGCTTGCCTCCTCCGATTCGCTACTCTCCACCACGAAAGGTTTCCGGGAGCGTAACGGCCTCACATTGTTCACCGGCTCCTCCCACAAAGTCGAATCGGAAGGCTTCTCATCGTGTACTGACTCCTCCTCGAACACCGGCTCCTCCCACGAAGTCGATTTTGAGGCAGGTTTCCCTTTCCCCCTCGACGTCGACGCTAACGAGCCAGACTGAGCCCTATCCATCTGTGCCTAACAAAAGAAACTTACAAACTAACCTTTTGAATGCCTCGGACTGACGAGCCGGTGCCGCTAAAACAGTCAAAACCGAGCGCTGAAGTGTTTGGTTTCTTTCTAAAGAAGATAGCAGGAGAGAAATGAACAGAATAGGAAAGAGGGGGGATAATTATAGAGGGAGATATGATGCCTCGATTTTTGCGTTACTGTTCCTCGAACAGCGCGCGTCTGCCACCAATAGAATCACGCCACGTCATCCTCGAAAAGGGCGCTGCTGACGTCACCTAGCGCTTTTGGAGACCTCATAGGGGTCGGTTCGGATAAAGTGTTCAGCGGAAAAAAAATTTCACTTAAAGATTTAAGGCGCCGTCCTCAGACAGGCACCCCGGGCTCCAGGGCTCGGTCGGCTCTCCTCTCACCCGTGAACAGCTCGGGGCTTACGGCCTCGGCAGTCGAAACCCCGAACTGTTCGAGGGTGGTAGAAAAGCCACCATCGCCTAGAACCCTATCGAGAAGCAGATCGGAGACGACCCACCTATCTGAAGCTCCTCAGCCCCAGGTCCGGAATTCGGTTGATACCCCTCCCTTCCTGATTTCTTTCGGGCAGACAACCGTGTCAGGGCCGTCTGACCCGAAAAAGGATCCGGACGGCAGAGCCACCACCAGTCCGAGGTCCCCAGGGTTAAAACCTTTCAGCACCTAGCCCCCCGAGCCCAGACTACGGCCGCCATCTCTTCTGCCTTGTTCTCCCCCGACCCTGACACTCACATCGAGGCCGTCAGGGATGGGAGAAGAACAAGGCAATAGAGTGACGACCCGTCCAATGCTCTCAGGGTCAAAATTTTGCAAAAGACAGACGTCTGCCAAAGCAGACACCTCTGATGGCCGATGGGCCACCTTTGCTGTGATCAAACTCGCTGTGGGGGGAGGGGTATTTATAACCTCTCCCATAGACCGGCCATTATGACATGGGGAAAGCCAAACGACGGAAGTCCATGCGCCGTGCATTTATTGGGCGGCGCCATTAATGCCCCTAGGGAGTTGGAACATTGCACAGATCCCGAAGCTCCTTCAATGCTCCGCAAAGACAGCAGGCCACCCCGCTCAAACATTCTAAGGCACAACGGTTCGCCATCACCCTTGCCGACCCATAATCCCTCGCCAGCTCGAGGTACGGTCTAGCACCAGAGTAGTCTTCTCAGGAAGGCTCAACGGCTCGCCATCACCCTTGCCGACCCATAATCCCTCGCCAGCTCGAGGTTCGGTCTAGCACCAGGGTAGTCTTCTCAGGAAGGCTCAACGGCTCGCCATCACCCTTGCCGACCCATAATCCCTCGCCAGCTCGAGGTTCGGTCTAGCACCAGGGTAATCTTCTCAGGAAGACACAACGGTTCGCCATCACCCTTGCCGACCCATAATCCCTCGCCAGCTCGAGGTACGGTCTAGCACCAAAGTAGTCTTCTCAGGAAGGCTCAACGGCTCACCATCACCCTTGCCGACCCATAATTCCTCGCCAGCTCGAGGTTCGGTCTAGCACCAGGGTAATCTTCTCAGGAAGACACAACGGTTCGCCATCACCCTTGCCGACCCATAATCCCTCGCCAGCTCGAGGTACGGTTTAGCACCAGGGTAGTCTTCTCAGGAAGGCTCAACGGCTCGCCATCACCCTTGCCGACCCATAATCCCTCGCCAGCTCGAGGTTCGGTCTAGCACCAGGGTAATTTTCTCAGGAAGACACAACGGTTCGCCATCACCCTTGCTGACCCATAATTTCTCGCCAGCTCGAGGTTCGGTGTAGCACCAGGGTAGTCTTCTCAGGAAGGCTCAACGGCTCGCCATCGCCCTTGCCGATCCATAATCCCTCGCCAGCTCGAGGTTCGGTCTGGCACCAGGGTAGCCTTCTCACGAAGGCCCAGCGATTCGCCATCCCATTTCCACGACCATAAACACTCCTCCACGGCTAACTCCCGCACCCCCGCAGGAGCGGGGGGCTTGTGTGGTAGGGTAAAAATGGCCTGGGGCCCAACCAGGGCCCAGGACGGCTCTCGCTCAAAAAATAAGAAAAACAACAATCCGGCTCGGCTTCGGACCACTACAGGGTCGGCACCGAGCCGCAAGTTCACCCCCACAGAACTGGTCTCCTCGTATCCGACGAGCCTCGATGGCCCTCAGCCTCCGATCCGCGACAGCCCCATGGGCCGTCCGCCCAGTCTGGCAAGGAGTCTGGATGACCTGGCACAACCTAGGCCATCCGATTCTCCCAGAGGCACAGGAGCCCCATGATCAGTCATGTCAGCTCCAAATACCACCTAGGGCTTTGCCACGTCAGTCCTATACCACTCTTGGCACTGCCACGTCCGCTCTAAACCCCTTGGGCCTCCTGCCACGTCAGGCCCATGGGCTTTCGGGTTCAGACTCGGCCCCCAAGCGGATCCAAACCCGGTTGGAATTCCCTATAAATACCAGACCCTCCCCCACCTTTTCAGGTAATCAATCTTTTGCCACCCAAATTTCCCTAGTTACTGCTACACTCTCACAGAGACTGACTAGATCGTCGGAGGGTCCGCCACCGGGATAAACCCCGGTATTTCAGGACCGCCTGCAGGTACTCGAGGCGAGGCCATCTGAGCCAATCCTCAAGCGCCGAAGCGAGCCTCCCGCTCATCGTCCCGTGCCGCACTCTTTCCTCATTACAAATTGAGTCCGAACTCACACCTGGTGCATCCACACTGCGACCAAAAACAAACCGCATCAAGTGATAAATCGGATTAATATTCCGTCAGATGTCACAAATTCAAGACTCATTGTGCTAAAATTTCTATGTACAAGGTTTCAAGTTTCTTTGTCAGGAACTGGCTCGAAACCTCTGTACAAACTTGGGAAAACGACAGGGCAATATATTTGAATGTTCAATAATACGATAAATTTACGGTTCAGGTTTTAAATCAATAACAACGGCATGATAAGACGACTATGAATCAATAACATGGTACTATAAAGGAAATAACGAATCAATAATGAATCAATAACAAAATTCAATTAGCTACTATATTCAATTCAATTAGTACTTGTCGGAATTCAATGAATATTTCCTTGAACTAGAACAATAAAAATGAGTTCAAGGGATGCTTGCCTTTTTGATGATTATTCCGAATATAATGAAGATGATACGAAAAATCCCAAAGGCGGCAACACGTGCAAACGACGGAACGGCGAGAGCACGTGTAACGATGGAAACAACACGTGCCAAAGCAACACAGCATCAACAACAGAAGCTACTGTAGCACACGTGGAAGCACGTGCAAGCGACGGAATAGTGACAGCACTTGGACTTCGGTGGATGACGGCTCGCAACAGCAATAGCAGCAAGAGGCAGCAGCGACAACGATACACAGTAGAGGCAGCGGCAATAGCAGTCGCAGTTGGGGACAACAAGATAGGAGCAGAGTGACAGGGGTGAGGAGCAGGTGATGAAGACAGTGCTCAGGTCGATGCCGGGTTGGTTGCGGGTGGTGTTCGGGTCTATGAGGAGGTTGGCGATGGCGCTGCGACTTCGAAGAGGCAGTAGGTGAGGTCGGGGTACGGTTGGAGTTGGTTGCGGTGGAGTTCGACAGTAATGGCGAGGGGACGGAGATGGTAGCAATGGAGGAAGGCGACAAGGAAGAGCAGCGGCAATGGCGGTAAGCGCAGTCAGTGGTAGAGCAAGCGACGGGGAGCTGTTGATGGTGATGGCGATGATGGGTTCGGAATGTAGGCAGAGGAGGTCGATGGTGGGAGCAGGTAGCAATTAAGGAAGGCGGCAATGGTAGGGGGCTCACAGGAGGTTGACGATGCTCAGGGTCTATGGGGTTGGTGCAGTCGATGGAGCATCGAGGTGATGCAGAGATTGAAGATGATGAGCTTCGAAGGTGCAGGAATCAAGGGTGGCTCGACGGGGAAGAGGCAGTCGATGGTTGGGATGATGCGGTCACGGTGAAGGAGAGGAAGGTGGAGGGTCGCAAGGGGCTGGTGACGAGGGAGATGGGTTCGAGGTAGAGGTGAGCGATTAGGGGCGGTGGATGCGGCAGCGGATGGAGGAGTCAACGGGGAAGAGAGGCACGACGAAGGCGATGCTGCTAGAAGAGATGAGGAGGGGCTCAAGTGGTGATGATGGCGGTTGGGTTCGGGATGGGGCCTCGGGGTGGAGAGGCAGTCGGTGGCCGATGGGGTTGTGGTGTGATCTGTTTTGGAACAAAGGGAGAAGGAGAAGAGAGAGAGTGTGTGTAAGTCGGGAAGAGAGAAGGATTAGGGGGATTAATAATAGTTATATTAATAATAGGGGTTTAGTTGAGATAGTGGGGGTAGTTTGTTAGATAATGGGGGGTAATTTAGTGGGGTGTATGCAGTTAGTGTAGGGCGTGGGTTAGTAAAGGGTTTCGGGTTTTAGGTTTGGGTTTCAATAGGATTTGGGCTTAGATCTAAAATGTGGGCTAATCTTTGGATTTCAGAATATATATTGGTTTTAAGCTTACTCAAAATTTAATAATCAAAACAATAATATAATAGGGCATGGGGTTGAGTTGTGGACTTATACAAATTAAATAAGTAAACAATTTATATAATGGATTAGGATTTAAAATGTGGGCTTATAACATAAATAGCTAAATACATGCCGGTTTGGGCTTAAATTCGAAAATTAATAAATCCAATAGGAAAAGAAACAAACTTCTAGAATAAAATAAGATTCATGTTAAAATATAAATTGTTTAAAAATAACTACAAATACCTTTGATGTTTAGAAAGAACTCTACTAGAAAATCCAAAATGAATAAAAATGAATTTTACGTGAAAAGAATTTTTAAAGAATTGAAATACAGAAATATATAGAAAATACGTATAGACGGAAACAGGGGCTACAACCATTGAGCATAAGATCGAGCATGTATTTGTAACTAGAATCAGAGGAACAACCAAGATCAACCATTTGTTTTGCGTTATGACTCAATTCACATTAGCGGGAAGCAAAATTTTGGCTACTTTCTTTGTGTGGAACAGATGTATAACTTCTTCTCATCACATCCTGAGTCCATAAACTTTTAATATATACATCCTTTTAGAGAAGTGTGATGACTGAACCGAAGAACCGCCAAAATATGTTTGCAGGGAATTCCAACGAACTCGAACATGTTACAACCATAAATAACAATTTGACAGAGTTTGCATAATTGAATCAACCTCCCCGGTTCCGATTCTCTACAAAGAATCACATAGAATGTTGAACTATCCGGTGTGTCAAGATTGGCAACTAAAGTCACATTATATAATAAGCTTTTTGTAACTTCAACTTGGAATTTAT
This sequence comes from Hemerocallis citrina, assembly GCA_017893485.1. Taxonomy (NCBI): domain Eukaryota; kingdom Viridiplantae; phylum Streptophyta; class Magnoliopsida; order Asparagales; family Asphodelaceae; genus Hemerocallis; species Hemerocallis citrina. The sequence continues at coordinate 110,869,974 of CM030362.1, forward strand.
AGAATATTTTCAAAGTGTATATTCGCGCTATATGTTCTTCCAATGCCCATTAGGTCTTCAATTTCGGTCTCATCTCATGGTTACGATGATTCTCTTTAAGTGCATCGTGTCTTTGCTTTGCCAAAATTCTTTCGAAGATAACGACAAATTCATGTAGGAGTATTTCTTTTCTATATGATGCTTCAAGGGAGAATGCATAGACTCAACCCGTTGGCTACTCAACATACCGATCCAAAACGAATCTCTTGCATAGATGGGTGCTCATGTATCACAAATTTCAAATAGATCGTTCAACCATTTGTTATTGTCAACTCCATAGTTCAGAAGCACTAATTTCCATTTCTCTTCGAAATCATGCACATATTCAGAATCATAGATGATAGTCTTCAAATCATCCCTAAACTTATCGACATCATTAGACATACACACCTCCTGCGGTAACTAATCCAATATGTGCCAAATGAAATACCGATGTCGAGTCTCGGGGAAATCTTTCTTCACACGGAGATCCCACGATCCTGATCCGTCACGATTCCAGATGGAGCACGATTCATTACTCTTAGTCACTTTTCAAAGAACAACACAAAATAAGAGGTCTTCTCATTTGAAATGAACCCACCTCTTAAGAACGTTGATTGCCAATGATGATTGATTCCGACAAATGGAACAAATAACATTCCTTATCAGTTTGTGTTGTAAGTGGCATCAAAGCAAAGTGCATCCCTGATGCGGTTTATTTCTGGGAGACGTGTGGATGCACCAGGTGTGAGTTCGGACTCAATTTGTATTTGAAGGAGAATGCTGCTCGTCTGACGACCCTTGGCTGACCGGGCGGAACCTGTGGTGACCTCGGTTTGATTCGGAGATCTGGGCTCGGATCAGAGGATTCGGATCCGAGGTCTTGTGTACCTGCAGACGGTCCTGAAACACCGGGGTTTGTCCCGGTGGCGGACCCTCCGACGATCTAGTCAGTCTCTGTGAGAGAGTAGCAATAACTAGGTGAATTTAAGTGGAAAAAGATTGATTACCTGAAAAGGTGGGTGAGGGTCTAGTATTTATAGAGAATTCTAACCGGGTTTGGATCCGCTTGGGGGCCGGGTCTGGACCCGAAAGCCCATGGGCCCGACGTGGCAGAGGGCCCAGGGGGTTTAGGGCAGACGTGGCCATACCAGGAGCGGTATAGGGCTGACGTGGCAAAACCCTGGGTGGTATTTGGAGCTGATATGGCTGATCGTGGGTCTTCTGTGCTTCTGGGAGAATCGGAGGGCCTAGGCGGTGCCAGGTCATCCCCCCGCTTCGCCAGAGAGGGGGGGACGGCCCGTGGGGCTGTCACGGATCGGAGACCGAGGACCACTGAGGCTCGCCGGATATGAGGAGGCTGGTTCTGTGGGGGTGCACTTGAGGTTCGGCGCCGACCCTGTAATGGTTCGAAGCCGGACTAAATTGCTATTTTTACCTTTCTTGAGTGAGAGTTGTATTGGGCCCTGGTTGGACCTTCAGGCCATTTTTACCCTACCACACAAGCCCCCCACTCCTGCGGGGGTGCGGGAGCTAGCCGGGGAGGAGTGTTCATGGTCGTGGAAATGGGATGGCGAATCGCTGGGCCCTCATGAGGGGGCCGCCCTGAGGCTTCCGGGGAAGATTGCCTAGGTTCCAGACCTAGCCTCGGGAGGGCGAGGGATTCTAGGTCGGCGCGGTTGAAGGCAAGTCATGGAGCCTTCCTGAGAAGACTACCCTGGTGCTGGACCCAACCTCGAGCAGGCGAGGGACTTATGGGCCAACAAGGGGGGTGGCGAGCCGTTGAGCCTTCCTGAGTAGACTACCCTGGTGCCAGACCTGACCTCGAGCTTGGCGAGGGATTACGGGTCGGCAAGGGCGATGGCGAGCCGTGGAGCCTTCCTGAGAAGACTACCCTGGTGCTAGACCCGACCTCGAGCAGGCGAGGGACTTATGGGCCAACAAGGGGGGTGGTGAGCCGTTGAGCCTTCCTGAGAAGACTACCCTGGTGCCAGACCTGACCTCGAGCTTGGCAAGGGATTACGGGTTGGTAAGGGCGATGGCGAGCCGTGGAGCCTTCCTGAGAAGACTACCCTGGTGTTAGACCCGACCTCGAGCAGGCGAGGGACTTATGGGTCAATAAGGGGGGGTGGCGAGCCGTTGAGCTTTCCTGAGAAGACTACCCTGGTGCCAGACCTGACCTCGAGCTTGGCGAGGGATTATGGGTTGGTAAGGGCGATGGCGAGCCTTGGAGCCTTCCTGAGAAGACTACCCTGGTGTTAGACCCGACCTCGAGCAGGCAAGGGACTTATGGATCAACAAGGGGGGTGGCGAGCCGTTGAGCCTTCCTGAGAAGACTACCCTGGTGCCAGACCCGACCTCGAGCTTGGCGAGGGATTATGGGTCGGTAAGGGCGATGGCGAGCCGTGGAGCCTTCCTGAGAAGACTACCCTGGTGTTAGACCCGACCTCGGGCAGGCGAGGGACTTATGGGCCAACCAAGGGTGGGGGGCGAACCATTGTGCCTTAGGAATGTTGGGCAGGGTAGCCTGCCGTCTTTTGCGGAGTATTGAAGGCGCCCCGGGATCTGTGCGACGTACCAATTTCCCAGGGGCCTTAATGGTGCCGCCTAATAAATGTATGGCGCATGGTCTTCCGTCGTTTGGTTTTCCCCACGTCAAAAAAGCTGGTTTATGGGGGAGGCTATAAGTACCCCTCTCCGCAGCGGGTTGGATCACAGCAAGAGTGGTCTACGGGCCCTCCAAGGTGTCTGCTACGGCGGACGTCTGCCTTTTGCAAAATTTTTCCTTTGGTTGTGTTGGAGAGGTGGTTTCTCTGCCGCCCCGATCTTCTCTTGGATCTGATCGCTCTGATATGGCCGCCAGATCCAGGGGGGATCGGGGCGAGAGGGGTAACGACCGAAATTCGGACCAATAGATGAGTAGCCTCGGATTGGTGATGCTTCTGCCGTCTGGATCCTTTTTCGGGACAGACGACCCTGATATGGTTGTTTGGCCCAAGAGAGATCCAGATGGGAGGGGCATCTACCAAACCCCAGGCTTGGGGCCGGAGTGCCCCGGATAGGTGGGTCATCTCCGATTGGAGGTCGGCCACTCTGTCTTCAAATAGGGCCCCAGGTGATGACGGTTTTTGTCTCACCCTCGAACAGTTCGGGGTTTCGGCCGTCGAGGCTGTAAGCCCCGAACTGCTCGCGGGTGAAAGGGGAATCGGTCGAGTCCTGGAGCCCGGGGCGTCTGTCTAAGGGCGGTGCCTTAAACCTTTAAGTAAAAACGTTCTCTTTGCCGAAGGCCCCCTCCGAACTGACCCCCTCGTCTGGCTGCCAGCCTGGTGTTGGATGACGTCAGCAGTGCACGTTTTGAGGTCGTGGCGCGATTTTCCAGGCGGCAGTTGCACGTCAAATAGGTGAACAGTTCTTGCGGGAATCGAGGAGTCGCTTTCGTCCTTTATAAATACTCCCCCCTCTCCCCTTCTAGCCCACTCCTTTCTTGCCGCCATTTTTTGTTCAGAAATTTCTCCACACTTTAGCGCTCGCCCCTGCAACTTGTTGTACTAGACTCGCCCTTCCGAAGTGACCCCAGGTGAGTTGGTAAGTTTGTTTAGTTTTAGGCACAGATGGATAGGGCTCAGTCTGGCTCGTCAGCATCGACATCTAGGGGGGAAGTGAAACCTGTTTCCGACTCGACTTCGTGGGAGGAGCCCGTACTTGAGGGGGAGTCAGTATGCGTCGAGGAGTCTTCCGATTCGGTTTCGTGGGAGGAACCCGTAGGTGAGGAGGAGGAGGTACATGGTGTGAGGTCGTTACGCTCCCGATGTCCCTTTGTGGTGGAGAGTAGTGAGTCGGGGGAGACGAATGATGGCTCGGGCGGCGTCCGCATTTTGGAGTTGACTTTCGAGGAAGAGGGAGGCGAGGGTGGCATTGTAAAGAGATCCACAGTTCAGGGTGCGGGTCCGAGTTCCATGCCGACCGTCTTGGGGCCCTTATTCACTCCCTCGCCGGAGCGAACCAAGACGAAGAAGAAGAAGGCTCCGAGGAAGGCAGGACCAGGGACTGGTGGTTCGAGCCCGGTGCCCGTATACCGTAATTTGTGGACAGGTTCGCCCGTGCAGCCGAAGCCTTTCCGTCAGTATCCTGACGACCTATCTGACAAGGAGCTCTTCGGCGTGCAGGCTTCCTCGCCGAGTCGGAAGAGGGGGACGATGGACGCGATTCTGACCGTCTTGGAGGGCGGGGACTTGGAGGTTTTGCAGCTGGCGTACCACATAGGTCCTGGCTACGAATTGATGCTGCCGAGCCCTACTTTGCGCCCAACCGATCCCTTATCTGCTTGGTGTTGCGTCTTTCCAGTGGACGCCTTCATCTCTGGACTGAGGCTACCAGTCCACTCGTTTGTTCAGGAAGTGTTGAACTGGGCCTCCTTGGCTCCGATGCAGTACGGGCCGAACTCTTGGAAGCAGATAATCTGTTTCATACTGATGTGCGAGGCACGGAAGGTACCCCTGCGGTTGAACGTGTTCCGAGCGATGTTGATGATCAGTTAGGCGGCTGAGGGCATTTACTATATCTCCCCCCGGAGTAAGAGGAAGGTTGTACATAGCCACCCGGACTCTATTAAGGATTGGAAGAAGAAATATTTGGTGATTCGGAGTGCAGAGCCTTGGGACATTCCGACTAGATGGAACTATTCCAAGACGAGCTATCCTGCGCCGAGGCAGGGGGATCTGTCGGCCGAGGAGTGGGGGTTTGTCGAGCGCCTCCGTTTGTCCCCTAGTATCGATTGGACGAAGGTGACGGAGGCCCATCTGGCGAGCATCGGACTGAGCCCAGCTGTTCTGCGTATGTAGTTGTTTCTTTTCTCTTGGTCTTTTCGTGCTTTCCTGCTTATTGCTTCTTAATGGTTTTTTCCGCAGGTATGGATGAGGCATCGATCAAAGCCAGGAGGCTCGCCATGAAGAAGGAGAATGCCGAGAAGAAGAAGGGGGAGTCGGTGAAGAGGCCGAGGGAGCCGCCCCTGGTTATCTCGGAGGTCCCGCTTGAGCCGAAGGCCAAATGGGCTCGCTCGGAGACGAGCAAGGGGGCGGCCCCTTCGAGGGGTAAGGGTCCAGCGAGGGCGTCTGATCTCGACAAGGGGAAAGGTCCCTTGGTAGAGGTGGAGGAGGAGGACCCGGTGGTGGAGATGTTGCGGCAACAGTGGGCGCCGGACTGGTCGGTTCGGATGGGCGACTGTCTGACCGAGGAAGCCCAGGCTGTTGAGGTGGCAGAGAAGCTGGCGACCCCTCGTGATCGCCAAGCGATGGAGAGTGAGCCCGTAGAGGTGGCCTTTACGCGCCTGGCGTAGGCCACCGTGCTGGTAAGCTTGTCGACCCCCTCTTTCTCGTTAATCTTGCTTCGGGAGTTCTTCCCTTATCAGTGTTATGTTGGCCGCAGGCTTGTATGCAGGGAGCTAATGTAAAGAATCTTTACGAAGCGTCCCTGTCGCAAGAGCGGGTTCGGGCGGACAAGAGCGAGCGGGAGATGAAGGAGATGCGGATCGAGCTCGAGGGTTTGCATAAGAGGGAGCAGAAGATGAAGCTCGAGCTCGAGGCTCAGGACGCCGAGTGGGGGAAGAGGGTGGTCTCCTTGAAGAAGAAGTTTGCCAAGGAGAAGGAGGAGTTGACGGCTGTGTTTGCCAAGGAGAGGGCCGAGCTGACGGATGCGGGTCAGCGGATGGTGATCAAGGCCCAGGATGAGTGCTACGCGAAGGCCCTCAGCCATGTGAGGCACTTCTACCCGTCCGTCGACCTGTCCGGTTTCGAGTATGACATGGAGATTGAGGGAATACTGAAGACTCCGGCCGAGGAAGGGCCCGTTGGCAACCCGGCCGCCGACCCTCCTGCGAACCCGATCGATGCCGAGACGGGAAATCAAGTTGTGTAGTTTTATCTTTCTTTTTTCTCTCCTTTGATTGTATTCGCCTCCCGCGGACTGACCACCGCCTTTTTTGTAAGAAGTAGTACACTTTATAAAAAGTATCTTTGACTGGCCAAGTGTTTTGACCTTGGGTATTTCCGAACCTCCTTGCTTATGTGCGTTGAGTCGGTACTCTTGCAGGTTGTGGCTTTGGAGCGAGGTTGAGGCATTGGAGACCACTTTGGCTCGGTACCTTGAGATGGCCCGTACTGCTGATGCTGCCTTCGATTATCACAGGAACATGTCTGAAGCCCTTGACGAGGAGGCGAGCCGGCTGGGAAGGGCGATGCTGGATCGGGAACTCAGCGGTGCGAGCCTTGGACCGGCCGTGTTGGGTGTCTTGGTCCACTTCTGGGAGGTTACTTCGTGATGTTTTTCTTGAGAAAGAAATGGAGATACACCGCCATAATATCATGCTGGGTGCCTCGACATCTTCCTCGGTCGGGTTGGCAAACAGAGGGGTTTCCTCTGCGAGGCTGCTATAGTTGCGTATGCGATCAGATGACGCCCAGAGCTCCGTGGCTGGGGAGTCGACCGTGGCTGAGCTTTAAGGACCATTATAACAAGGAGAGGGATTTTAGTCGCTCGTTCGGAGTAATCCCGTTCTTCCAGTTTGAGATGAGTGGAGTGGTCCTGTAACCACCATCGTTCATCACACCACTAGCCGAAGCAAAGACCGTTACAAGGAGAGCCCACCGACCTGCGAGGGATCGAAGTGGGGTCTTAGGGAGAGTCCCTAGCTCGGATTCGGTTGGAGCCTATCGAGGTGTTGGGGACGATACCGGAGTGAGGACTCAGGCGCCGATTTCATTATCTGGTGTTTAGGGTTTCAACAAAAAGAGAACTCTTTCGTATAAGGTACGGAGGGCCGCTAAGACGGTCCTGTACACAAGAGTGTTTACACAAAAAACCGGTTTACAATAAGCCAGGCTAGAGCCTATGTTTGCCCTTCGAGGAGTTTTATCCGGCACTTGGCTTCGACTGGGGCCTTCTCCCACTTGGTGACAGATTTGGAAGCAGGGCCGTCCCTCTCAGGATTGAACTTGACGGCGTCGAGGGAGAACACACCCCCCCCCCCTGACGGTGGTCATGTAGCACGATCGCGCTGCTTCTTGGCTACCTCAGACAGTGCCGACCCCTTGCGGGGTGGGAAATTTGAGTTTCATATGGTAAGCCGAGGGCACCGCTTGGAGGGAGCATAGTCCGGGTCGGCCGAGTATGGCGTTGTAGGCTGCCTTGACGTTGACCACCATGAAGTCCATGGACTCGGTCCTTTTGACAGGAGCCGATCCTGCGGTCACGTCAAGGGTGACAATCCCTTCTATCACGACAGGGACGCCGGAGAACCCCTGCAAGGTGTATCCGGCCGGCTTGAGCCTGCCTCTAGGTAGCTTGAGATTCTCGAATGCTTCGAGGAAAAGGATATTAACCGAGCTGCCGTTGTCGACGAGGACTCGGCGAACTTCACAATTAGCCATGTGGAGACAAATGACGAGGGCATCGCAGTGGGGTAGGCGGACGCCCTCGAGGTCCTCTCCCGAGAAGGAGACCGGCATCGGTTGTATCTTGGGCGAGGAATTGTTGCGGACAGCATTCACTTCCCGGATGAAGGCTTTTCGGGAAGTATTTGAATTTCCTCCCATGGGCCCTCCGTGGACACAATGCAAGATGAAGGGCGCCTCCGCGGCTCCCTCGGAGTCGGGATCCTGACCTTGGATGCGGTTCGGAGCAGGGTTCGGAGGCGAGGTCCTCCGGTTCCTAATGTCTCGCCGATCCCGTGGGACTTCTCGGGTGAATTCTCGGAGGTACCCCCTGGAAATGAGCTCCTCAATCTCGTCTTTCAGGGCTCGGCACTGGTCGGTTTCGTGCCCGTGATCTCTGTGGAAGCGACAGTAGAAGCGCTGGTCTCGGTTCTTGCCGTTGTTAGGCCGGGGGGGTAATCGAACAATGCCTTTGTCTTCGATTTTTTAAGAGGATGGCGGATACGTTATGTGTCAAGGGAGTGTACCTCTCGAAGCGGGGGACTGGCGGGACCTTCTTCAAGGCCCCCGCGTCCCTTGGAGCTTTCTTCGATGGTTCAACCTCTTCGACCTTCCGCTTTCCCTTCCCGATGGCCTCCTTGGTATCTTCGGGGTTAAGGGCCTCTTCTGCCCTAATGTATTTCTCGACCCTGTTGAGGAGGTCGGGAAAGTCGATGGGGGGTTTCTTCGCCAGAGAAGCCTTCAGTTGTCCATGACGGACGTTGTGCCGAAATGCCGCAGAGGCGACGCCCGGATCGAGGGAGGAGACCGATCTTGCCTCTGCGGTAAACCTCCGTACGAACACTCTGAGTGACTTTCCCTCTATCTGTCGGAGCCCCAGTAATGAGGCGCTGGTCCTTTCGGCCTTCTGGCTAGTGACAAAGTGGGCAAGAAAATTGCCCTCTAGTTGGTCGAAGGAGTAAATGGAGTCGGGGGCGAGCTTCGAGAACCATTCACGAGCCGGGCCCCGAAGGGTGGCCGGGAAGGCTCGGCACAGCAGGGGGTCTGAGGCGCTGTGAATCATCATGAGGGTTTTGAAGCCCTCCATGTGATCAGCAGGATCTCCCTCGCCGTCGTAGGTCTCGAATTGAGGGGGTCGGAAGTTCCTGGGTATTTCTGCCTGGAGGATGGGGGCGGAAAAGGGAGGTCGGATAGGCCTGTACCCCTGAGCCGCTCTTTGGCCGCCGTCCCCTATGTGATCGAGGCGATCTTCCATTTCTTGGAGGCGCCTTAGGAGTACGTCATCGTCCTCTGGCTGGATTGTTGATGGTTGGGACACGCTGGCCTCGGTGTCCGACCTGGTTTGGGAATGGAGGGTTTCTCCACTGGGGGCCCGTCGGAGAGCCCCAAGAATTTCTCTTCGGAAGTCCTGGAACTCCTTCTGAGTGACGGGGGCTCCCTCGACCCTGTTCGGCTGGCCTGAAGGTTGCCTTCCGATGCGGCTAAGTGCGGGCCTCCGTCTCTCGGGCGGTGGTCGTGGATGGTTCGGGGCCGGGTTGGAAGCGGCCCTTCCCCTGCTGCGGGTGATTTGACGGTTGACGATTATTCCTCGTAGGTCGGGCTGGACTGTACGGGTGGCGCTTCGCCGGGATCCATGATGGGAATCTCCATGCCTTGATGCGCGTGGCCCAGCATTGGCATTTGGTGGGGGTGTGTCCCGTCGGTTGACGGAGGACGCGGCCCCCTGGCCTCTGGAGGCCATGGGAGTTCGGCTGTCGAGGTCGCTCGATGGTCGGGCTCGGGTCGGCTTCTGAAGCAAAGTTTCCCACAGACGGCGCCAACCTGATGCGGTTTATTTCTGGGAGACGTGTGGATGCACCAGGTGTGAGTTCGGACTCAATTTGTATTTGAAGGAGAATGCTGCTCGTCTGACGACCCTTGGCTGACCGGGCGGAACCTGTGGCGACCTCGGTTTGATTCGGAGATCTGGGCTCGGATCAGAGGATTCGGATCCGAGGTCTTGTGTACCTGCAGACGGTCCTGAAACACCGGGGTTTGTCCCGGTGGCGGACCCTCCGACGATCTAGTCAGTCTCTGTGAGAGAGTAGCAATAACTAAGTGAATTTAAGTGGAAAAAGATTGATTACCTGAAAAGGTGGGTGAGGGTCTAGTATTTATAGAGAATTCCAACCGGGTTTGGATCCGCTTGGGGGCCGGGTCTGGACCCGAAAGCCCATGGGCCTGACATGGCAGAGGGCCCAGGGGGTTTAGGGCAGACGTGGCCATACCAGGAGCGGTATAGGGCTGACGTGGCAAAACCCTGGGTGGTATTTGGAGCTGATATGGCTGATCGTGGGTCTTCTGTGCTTCTGGGAGAATCGGAGGGCCTAGGCGGTGCCAGGTCATCCCCCCGCTTCGCCAGAGAGGGGGGGACGGCCCGTGGGGCTGTCACGGATCGGAGACCGAGGACCACTGAGGCTCGCCGAATATGAGGAGGCTGGTTCTGTGGGGGTGCACTTGAGGTTCGGCGCCGACCCTGTAATGGTTCGAAGACGGACTAAATTGCTATTTTTACCTTTCTTGAGTGAGAGTTGTATTGGGCCCTGGTTGGGCCTTCAGGCCATTTTTACCCTACCACAATCCCCAAATTCTTCATAGTTTATTCTAGAAGTACCATCCACCAAAATACAATGAGATAACCGGCCTTCAGAATCTACTTGAAAATCATTAAAAAATGAAGGATTCGTCAATTTTTTTGATTCAAAAAAATCAATGAGAATATTGCCATCGTGTCATTTCATCGCTTTGTGTGAATCTCTAAGTATATTTCTACCATCTATTTCAGTGAATCATATTTTATCGTGACCACCACTAGCACTTTCGAAGAAGAGAATTTGTTTGCAAGTAGGGATATTAGCTTGGGTCATTTTATCCATTATTCTTATATTGGTATTTGACACCGAACGGCTTCGGGGCAAAAGATGTCTTCTACCGGGTGAAGTAAATATGTAATTGTGTTGTTCATGAAATAGTGTGATTGTGGTGTTCATGAAGTAATTACGTCAGTTTTATACGAACGACAGCTTTGCAATCGGTTCTAGAAGTAGTTCCTCGTCTACCTTCACTAGGTAGACTCGGTAAGTCCCTTCTTTATTACACAAAAAAAAGACTTATCCACGACTTGGGTTCCCATGTATTTATTTTCACCCTTACGCATTGCGAATCCCCCACATTTAACATATGACGAATAAAAGTTCTCGGCTTCAACGAATGTATGAAACATCATACCTACCTTTGGGTTAAGGTGCTATTCAACTTGCGGCATGCATTCACCACTTTGTTGTGCACACATCAAATTATCGGTGGCACCAGAATATTCTTTACCACTGTCCATATCTAATAACAATTATCAATACACTGATCATATAGAGACAATCACACTATTTGCATATATATAGTTTCGAAAAAAATATGTGAGAAAAGCGCATAAATGACAACCGAAAATTCTGAAACTTTGCGAGTAGGTCGGACTCACCACACACAATCCACCAACATAACTTGCAGAAGCGAGTTTGGACTCACGGTTTGCAAGATATGGCAATGTATCGCTTCATTTCAAATTAAAAGCAAACAAAGCGGCATAGTCATATATTGCAAACCGTGAGTCGAAACTCACTTTTACATTTTTTTTTTCTTGTGTTTGGTGAGTCCGACCTACTCGCAAAATTTTGTATGTTTGGATGTTGTTTGTGCGGTCTTCTAGTGAAAAGTCACTCAAAAAATATCAAAGTATAATTGTTGTTGTTGTTTGATATACGGTAGAAAACTGTACAAACGTGATCAAAAAATTTCAAAACTTTGCGAGTAGGTCGGACGCACCACGCACGAGACAACACAACTTGTAGAAGTGAATTTCGACTCACGGTTTGCAATATACGGCAATGCATCACTTTCACTCATGAAAAAGAGTCGAAAGCGAACAAGCCGTGTATTGCAAATCATTAGTCCAAACTCACTTCTACAAGTTGCAATGGCTTGTGCGTGGTGAGTCCGATGTTCTCGGAAAATTTTAGAATTTTTGGATCTCATTTGTGCGCTTTTACAAAAAAAAAACTAACGATGTAATCTACAACTACAACTACAACTATAATTTGGAAAAATAATTACTTCTATAATTCAACCATCTACAATTATTAAAAAACTATATATAATACACATCAAATAACTAACTACGCATCACAAAAAAATTGTAAACTAAAAAATTTAGCAAAAAATTAATCACCAACATAGCTACATCTACTTAAAGCTAGAATTGAGTGAATACCTTGCACAATGTGGATCTTTGAGAAGGAGAGAGAGGAGGTGGTTGCACTGTTGTAGACGAGGAGAGCTCGTTAGGGTTAGGGTTTTTTGGGATCGGTATATTCAAAGGAAGAGGGCAAGAGTTCGAAAAGAGGGAGAGTGAGTGAGAGAGTCAAGTGACGGAGGATGGGGGGATTAGGTAAAGGAGGAACTAGGGTTTCGAGTTTGGGTTCGAGAACGAGCGACGGAGAGAGAGGGTAGTGTGAGAGTGAAATATAGAATGTAGGAGGAGAGCGAGATTTTTACAAGTGTTTAAAAACACTTATATAACCTAAGCCGTTGTTCCACACAATGGTCTAGGTTATACATAGGCCATTGTGTGAAGCAACATCCAAGATTGGAAGATAAATTTTGTTCTACTTAGGCCATTGTTTAAAATTTGGGCAAAAAAATACAAGTCATCAGCGACGAGCGAGAGAGAGTGCGAGCGAAATGCTAAGTGAAGAGTTATTTGGAGGCGAAATACCATTTTTCCCCTTCGAAGTTAAGTGAGATAGAGGGGGAGATGGGAAGGATCGGTTCTGGTCATTGGATCATTACCAAAAAGATCCAACGGACCATAAGCCAGTTTGCAACGGATCTGTGCAAACAGACCCATTTGCAAATGAGCATTTCCTATATATATATATATATATATATATATATATATATATAGGGGAGTGATCATGTGAGAACTAGTTCTCACGATAAGCTTTGTGTGAACTTTTTACATAGTCATCACATGGATGATATAAACCGTTCACACTGTTTAGAATGACAAAATTAGTTGAAATATGAAAAATCAAGTTATTTGAAGTTCATTTGTCCATCCATCACATCATTATAAAAAAACAACGATATTCAGCCATACAATTTGTAACACTTAAATGTATGGACAAATAAATTTCAAATGACTTGATTTCTCAACCGTAGACTAATTTATATGTGTATATAAAAATGAACGGTTCGGATTTTTCAATTTATATCTCAAAAAAAAGTTTACACTTGGTTCTCACGGAAGGAGTTCTCACATGATCATATCCATATATATATATAGCAATACTCCATTGCAAATAGGTCCCCTACAAACGGGTATAAAAACCACTTAAGCCGTTGTTCCAAACCAACGGCTTAGGTTATAAACCTAAGTCGTTGTTTTGAATATAACCTAAGCGGTTGTTCGGAACAACGGCTTCAATGGTTTGCAATGGAGCATTGCTTATATATATATATATATATATATATATATATATATATATATAAGTGAGCCTCATATAGAGTATGAGGAAATTTTCCCCATACAAAGTAATTATACTCATTTGGTGGGGCCCTTATGGAAGATCCACTCCGTCTATTATGTTTATCATGATAATGGATGTATGTGTAAAAAAAAATCAAGTAGTTTGGAGGTCATTCATCCATGCATCATGTTGTTAAAAAATGAACGATTTCAACAGTAATTCAAATCGATCAACAAATTGAACCCACATGATGCATGGGTGAATGACCTCCAAACCACTTGATTTTTTCTGCACATACATCTATTGACATGATAAACATGATGGGCGGAGTTGATCTTCCATGAGGGCCCCACCAAGTGAATATAATCTATATAATAAATTACAAAGAAAGCTATCAAGTGGCTCACAATCAATCCCCCCCCCCCCCCCAAAAAAAATCAAAGGCCCATATCAAACCTCACAAAACACATTTTCCCTCCAAAATTTCAAACCCCAAAACCAAATTTTTCCCCCTAAAAAACTCATTACTTTATTACTATCTCTCATCTCTTTACTTTTTCATATTTCCCTCTCTCTCTATCTCTCTCTACCATTCTTTCTTTATTTACTTAGAAATTAGAAATTTTGATTTTAAGATTTCGGTTTTGTAAAATTCCAGAATTTTTAATAGCAAATATCTCTTCAACAATTAAATTTCATTATTTTCCACACTAAAAGTTCTAAGAAGTTAGATTTTATACCCCCATTTATAATTATTTTTCAATATAGACTTTTATTTATAACTAATTATTGTCATACTATTCAAACTTGAGCTACATAATTACTGTTTTACTGTTTACATGGCTTTTCGTGTTTTGTATCGTTCCGAAGACGTGCCGTAGGCACGTGCCCACGGGCAAATCTAGTAACTTTATATGAGGAAAATTTCCTCATATAAATATGAGGCTCATCATATAAATATGAGGCTCACATTACTCTCTCGCTCACATTTCTCTCTCTCTCTCTCTCTCTCTCTCTCTCTCTCTCTATATGTGTGTGTGTTTGTGTGTGTGTGTGTGTGTGTGTGTGTGTGTCCGCGCTCCGCATTGGCATTTTTTGGAGAGTTAAGTTTTAATTTCTCTGCCACATGGCATTTTTTCTTTCCAAGTTCTATATTCTCCTACCACATGGCAGTTTTTTGTATTAGACAATCTTAACTAAACTAATTCTAACTACTTTGATATTATCTTAGGCCATATACCAAACTACCCTCACACTAGAGCAAGAAAATGGAAGAAACAAAAAATAAACTAATTTGAAAGACTTTGCATTATCTTAGACCACATATTTTTTTCTCTTTCTAATAATGAAAATGGACATAATGTTTTAATTTGAAATAAGCTTGATTACCAATCTACAATATTTTTTTTTAAATATGCAATGATTGGGATAATTCGAAGGTTGGGGTGCATCTAATTTGTTGGAAATATGAGATAATACATTGGGGTGTAATATGTTGAAAATACAATTTATTATAGAGGATTGAGATCATGTAAAAATGTTTAGAAAATATAGATATAAAGTTTTATTTATTGTTAATTTATGCAAGATTATTATTTATATGTTATTCAACAAAATTACTTCTTTTTATTTCCACTAAATTATTATTTTTGATTTCTGTCTATAATTTAAAAAATTGGTTTCTTCTTTGTTGTTTGTCTACCTTCAAAAGGTGAGAAAGTTTCTAGTAAAAATAAAGTGAGAAAATCAAAATGTTAATTTTAACATCATTATCACAATAACATAAAAATTATGAACATGGTCATTCGTGAATTACACAGGTTATATGCGTCATTCGTGAATCGCACAAGTTATATGCTAGTATATAGTTTTGGTTCATATATATATATATATATATATATATATATATATATATATATATATATATATATATATATATATATATATATATATATATATAGCTATGTTTTGGTTCATATGCTTGCGCCACATAAACATTTTTTAGAGATAGTTAAATTTTAATTTCTTAACTAAACTACTTCTAACTACATTGATGTTATCATAGGCCATATATTTCAAATCTGAGTCAAATTACCTTCACACTTCAGCATGAAAATGGAAAAATATATCAAACTAAGGGGTTGTTTGTTTCAAAAGAGTACAATTATATGAACTAAGAAAATATGTTTCCAACATGTTTCAATTTTAATTTCTATTGTTTGTCTGACACAAAAACAAGTAGGAAAACTCAAAATTTCATTTTCTTTTGTTTGGATGTCATTTTTAAAAACTATAAAATATTTTTTTTTATAATTATTTTTTCTTCTTTGGTGGAGAAAGTTAAATAGTAAAACATCTTTAAAATACCCATTTTAGGTTCCATTAGAATAAATGGGCTACAAAATCTTTGAAAATATTATTTTTATCAATTTTCTTACATTTTTCTCTTTTTTAAAAAGAAAAAAAAAATCCTTTAAATATAATGTGTCGTGTTATTTTCTTGTCAATTTTCTTTTCAAACAAAGAATATATATATATATATATATATATATATATATATATATATATATATATTCTCTAATGAAAAAGGAAACTAAGTTGACTTGGTCTTATCTTAGACCACACCTTTCTTTCCTCTTACTAATGAAATTGAAAATATGGTTTTAATTTGAAATAAGCTTGATAATCAATCTACAATATTTTCTTTAAATAAGAAATGGCAATACGTTCTAATAGGTTGGGGTGCATATAATGTATTTCAAGTATTTGAAATACGATGTCATACACTGAGTTGTAATATGTTGATAATTCGATTTATTACAGAGGATTCAGATCGATCTAATAGTGTTTAGAAAATCTAAATATAAAATTTTATTTATTTATACAAGATTATTATTCACAAATTAATTTTTTTACCAGGAAAAGGTAGACAAAATGACTACCTCAAAATATATATTCAAGCATAAAACTACGTACCTTACTAGGGTGAAATTGGTCTAATGATATGGGGTTAAGGGTTAAGAACAGAAAGATGAGACTCCTAGCTAGGGTAAAGAGAAGGTAGAAGATTATTGTCGTACACTTCTACTTACCCTAAGTACGAGTTCATACAGACTCTCCTTAGCGCAAAATGATCTCATAACCAACAAAACTGACCTCATTCACCGCATAATAGCATCAAAGTTTGAAAGTTAATAAAAGTACAGAATAACAGCCTTAAACAGAAACTTTTAGGTAATACAAAAAAGGGAGAACCCTAAAAAATAGCTTCGATAAGGAAGTCCTGAAACTCAGAAGAGGAGCCATTCAGAGTTGCTGGTGATATCCATAGGATTTGCAGGCATCTCTACTATTTGTAAGAGATCAAGTGCAGTAGAACTTTCAGTGAACTCATCATCACAGTCTTCTTCCTACTAGTACTTGCTGCATTTAACCATGAAGCAAACCAAAATTTAGCTTTGGCAATAACAGTATCAACAGTATGAAAAGTAGCATTGATGACTTTGTTATTTCTCTCTATTCATAAACTCTAGCAAACAACAACGGTGACAAGTGCTCATGTGTGTGAACATGTGTGTTGTGAGGGGGAAAGACACCAACTAGATAATGATGTGCCTGAGATGACAACAAGATGCAATGATGAGCCAAGACATGTCAGACCCCAAAGCAGAAAAAAGGGCCTATGTTCTAGGGATGTAAGGAGGGATGAGATCTGCAGCTTGGAGGTGAAGAAATTCCATGTCTGAGTAGCTAAGGGGCAGGCGAAGGAAATGTGAAAGTTAGTCTCCACAAAACACAGATAGGATGCACATGTTATCTAACTCATCTCTATAATAGGTAAGAGAGTGGCGTGGGTTATCGATCCACATGTTTCGCCTTACCCAATATACTCCGAAAGGAGGTAACAACTCTAGAACCGGTGGGTCGGCTAACCAATCCGATGCTGGTTCAATAATACGGGAACATCCGATATGGATACGTTTCCAACTCCAGATTTGCAATAGAACCATCGGGTCACCCATTTGTACGTCACCTAATGCACATGCGTACAAATTTCTATATAGTAGTGCCAATGCCGTACTCTCCCAACTGAAACGGTCGGCAAAACCAAAATTTTCCAACAACCGTAAGTACATGAGCGGCACGCTCGCACCGGATGAGTTAGGGAAGATCACTTCCCCGATCATACTGAATATGTACGCATGAGCATAGTAACGTATGGATTTCCCGTCCGAATTCTCCGTCAAATATCCGTCGAATTGGAATTTCAACCAACTAAGTAGAAGTGATTTACCGTCAAAGATTTCATCCCAAAATTCTACTTTCGCTTCATCTTTCGTATCTTCTATGGCTTGATCTAATAGATCTTCATCATATTCTTCAGGAGTATCTCTGAGGATTTGTTTTTCAACGTCCTCTCTTTTTTGGATCAACGACTCCTCAACATCAATACCGAGCAAATCACGAACAACTGCTACTAGGTCAAAGTCCATGTTTCCCGTCACGGCGATCCCATCTATTGGTAGCCCAGTAATGAGTGCTACATCTTGGAGAGTGATGGTCATCTCACCCACTGGTAGGTGGAATGTGTGAGTCTCCGGCCTCCATCATTCGACTAGAGCTGTAAGTAGAGGTCGGTTAAGCTTCATATCTCCCATAAATTGAGTTCCGTAGAAACCGGCTTCAACTAAGTACGAAGTGATATGGGGATCCATGGAAAGAACCGCGTGCTTCTGAAAGTTGCACTTCTTTGCGGACCCAATCTACACGACTTCGGATCGGTGTCTAGATTGAAACGAAAGTAAGCTTGAGTCCAGCGGTCCAGGAGGTGCAACAGAAACTGAAGACAACGGACCGGCCTCGGCGGATGTAGATTGACGACCACCAACCTACATGAACAAAGATAAATATTGTTATTATTGAGACAATGTTACATATTCCTATTTAAAACCAATAATAATAATCAATCTTACCTCTTTCATTGGTGCACCGCTAGCGCTACCAGAAGGGCTTCTCAGTCGCCTCGTTCTAGACATTTATCTGTGAATCAAAAATTTAAGCTTAGTTGATACGGGTTACATCCATTTATCTATCAGCAATAAACAAAGCAAAAATGTGTAAAAAATGCATAAATGATAACCAAAAATAGCAATACTATGCAACTTGGTCCAATTCACGTTACAGAAGCCACTCCAACTTATAAAAGAGAATTCTGAGTCACAGTTGGAGAGATATGGCGGTGTACCGCTTAATTTAGTTTTATTTAAATCAAAAGCGGTACACGGCCGTATCTCTAGAATCGTGAGTCGAAACACATTTCTACAAGTTGGGGTAGCTTGTGCTAGGTGAAACCAACCTACTCGCAAATTTTCGTAATTTTTGAAGGTCATTTGAAGGGTTTTCTAGTCTAACCACACTAAAAAAGTTCTAAGTCATTTACTTATAGTTCAATGAACGTGAGAAACCCGCAAAAACAACATCCAAGATTTATAAAACTTTACAACTTGGTCGAATTCACGTAACACAAGCCATCCCAACTTGTAGAAGCGAGTTTCGAGTCACGATTTGCAAGATACGACCGTGTACTGTTTTATTTGGTTTTTTTTTACCAAAAGCGTATGCGGTCGTATCTCTCAAACCGTGAGTCAAAACTCATTTCTACAAGCTGGAGTGGCTTGTTCTAGGTGAGACCAACTAGCTCGCAAAGTTTCATATTTTTTGGAGGTCGTTTGAAGGGGTTTCTAGTCTAACCGCGCTAAAAAAATTCTAAGTCATTTACTTATACTTCACTGAACGTGAGAAAACTGCACAAACGGCATCTAAAATTTATAAAACTTTGCAACTTGGTCGAATTCACGTAACACAAGCCACCCAAACTTGTAGAAGTGAGTTTCGAGTCACGGTTTGTAAGATACGGTCGTGTACCGCGTTATTTGGTTTTTTTTTACCAAAAGCGATACGCGGCCGTATCTCTCGAACCGTGTATCAAAACTCACTTCTATAAGTTGGGGTGGCTTGTGATAGGTGAAACCAACCAGCTCGAAAAGTTTCGTATTTTTTGAAGGTCGTTTAAAGGATTTTCTAGTCTAACCGCACTAAAAAAGTTCTAAGTCATTTACTTATACTTCGATGAACGTGAGAAAACCGCACAGACGACATCCAAAATTTATAAAACTTTGCAAATTGATCGAATTCATGTAACACAAGCCACCCCAACTTGTAGAAGCGATTTTCGAGTCACGGTTTGCGAGATACGGCCGTGTACCACTTTATTTGGGTTTTCTTAAACCAAAAGCGATATACATCCGTATCTCTCAAACCGTGAGTCAAAACTCACTTCTAAAATTTGGGGTGGCTTGTGCTACGTGAGACCAACCTACTCGTCAAGTTTCATATTTTTTTGAAGTCATTTGAAGTATTTTCTAGTTTAACCGCACTACAAAAGTTCTAAGTAGTTTACTTCTTGTGCGATGAACGTAACAAAACTGCACAAACGGCATCCAAAATTTATACAACTTTGTAACTTGGTCGAATTCACGTAGCACACGCCATCCTAACCTGTAGAAGCGAATTTCGACTCACGGATTGCTAGATACGGCCGTGTACTGCTTTATTTGATTTTTTTTTTTAAACCAAAAGCGATACACGGCCGTATCTCTCGAACCGTGAGTCGAAACTCACTTCTACAAGTTCGGGTGGCTTGTGCTAGGTGAGACCAACCAACTCACAAAGTTTCATATTTTTTGGAGGTCGTTTGAAGGATTTTCTAGTCTAATCGCACTAAAA
The DNA here is from genome assembly GCA_017893485.1 of Hemerocallis citrina. Lineage (NCBI taxonomy): Eukaryota > Viridiplantae > Streptophyta > Magnoliopsida > Asparagales > Asphodelaceae > Hemerocallis > Hemerocallis citrina. The sequence continues at coordinate 110,889,766 of CM030362.1, forward strand.
AAGTTCTAAGTCATTTACTTCTACTTCGATGAATGTGAGAAAACTGCACAAACGGCATCCAAAATTTATAAAACTTTGCAACTTGGTCGAATTCACGTAACACAAGTCTCCCCAACTTGTAGAAGCGAGTTTCAAGTCACAGTTTGCTAGATACGGCCGTATACCGCTTTATTTGGTTTTTTTTTCAACCGAAAGCAATACGCGGCCGTATCTCTCGAACCGTAAGTTGAAACTCACTTCTACAAGTTGGGGTGGCTTGTGCTACGTGAGACCAACCTACTCAAAAAGTTTCCTATTTTTTGAAGAACGTTTGCGGGGTTTTCAAGCATAACCACACTAAAACTTTCTAAATAATTTCGTATATATCGAACGTGAAAAAACAACACAAACAAAACTAAATTACTAAGGCAAACATTTCTACATCTACCAATTTTTTAGGTCTTTGGGCACTTGAATATATTAATCCTAAATGTAGACTTTTTTGGGCACTTGAATATATTAAAAGTCTTCCCAATTCTAGTTCTACAAATTACTAAGGCAAAGAAAATTTTTGGGCACTTGAATATATTACAAGTCTTCCCAATTCTACATCTACAAATTACTAAGGCAAAGAATTTTTTGGCCACTTTCTAAATAATTTAGTATGGAAAAATTGAAAAATCAACACAAATAAAACTACTAAGGTAAAGAATTAGTCAATACCTGACAAAATAAGTCCAAATTTAGCCAATGAAGGTGTTGTGGCCGAACTAGGGTTTCGATTTGCTTTCGACGATGGGATGAGAGAGTTGGGTTTCAATGTTTGGAGTAGATATTGGGAGAGAGAGATTCTATGAGAATAGAAGAGGATGATGAGGAGCGGACGGGGGAGGAGGAACTAACGGAGGAGGGGGACAGGTTTGTGTTTTGATTAGGGTTAGGGTTTTCTTGGGTTTGGGTTCGGTGAAGAAACGAGATAGAGAGTGTGGAGAGATTTATTGAAGAAAATGATCTGTATACAGATCTAAAATAATTTAAGAGTGCTTTAATCTGTTCTTGGGAACGATGGGTTAAGGCATTTTTTTTTAATTGCCTTAACCCGTCATTCCCAAAAACGGGTTAAGGCTAAATTTTAGGGAGAAAAAATGTGAGCCGCTGGATCAAAAGATCCAACGGCCCAGATCTCCATTCGCACGGGTCTGTGTACACAGACCCATTTGCAACGGAAGAAATATATATATATATATATATATATATATATATATATATATATATCTATATAATAAAACACAAAGAAAGCTATCAAGTGGCTCTCATTCAATCCCCCAAAAAATCAAAGGCCCAGATCTAACCTCACAAAATATATTTTCCCCCCAAAAGTTTTCTCCCAAAACTCAAATTCAAATCCCCCACTCAAAACAACTCCTATATTTATTTAATTATTATTTTTTTCTCTCTCTCCCTCCCTCTTCTATTCAAAAAATTAAGAAAATAAAAATTTTAAAATTTTATAAAATTAAAAATTTTAAAATTTTAAAATAATTCAAAAAAAATTTTCATATAATATGTTTTTTGCTCTATGTTTGCTACTTCAATTAATTTGCTGGACCTCCAAAACTATTTTATATGATCAAACAAGATGTATCGTTTCGAAAACGTGCCGTAGGCACGTGTCAACAGGCAAACCTAGTATATATATATATATTGTGAGCTACCCTTATTTTGCTTTCTTGCACATGTCTTTGTAAAGAATTAAGCATATAATTTTTTTAAAAAAATTCTCATGTTAAATATGGAGGGCCCATTTCGATAGTTCTTTTTTTTTTTTGGGAATACGACTTTAGCTTTGTTAATTGTGGTTTTGAGAAATATTCAAATGATTCTTTCTTTATTGACTTGACTCTGATGTACCCTCTCAATGAAAATAAGATTTTGTACGGAGAGTGGGACCAATTGATCTTAATGACATCATTCATTTTTAGGTTAACTCTCAACAACATTGTTGTTCCATTCATTCTATGTCACTAACCAAACAATCATAAACATTAATAGTTTGTTTAAATAAAATATCTAACAGCAAGACTTGCATTTGTTTACATAAAAGGTAAAAATCAAAGTACCCCTCAACGTTTGGCCTAAGTACAATATGTCCATATAATATTTGAAAAAATACACTAAATTTTTTTCTCCGTTAACTTAACCTCATCCGTTAAGTTTTTACCCTTACCCTTTCATAATCAAATCTCTTCTTTTTTCATGTTTGCACTCAAATTCACCACTTAAAAAACTTACCATTTCACCATTGGTGAGCAAAGGGACTTGAGGCACAGTATTCACTCCATTAGCAATCTTCATATCGCTTCCTCGCCCAAATCTCTGTAATTCTGCAACATAGACTCTGTAACATAAAACATATCCTCCCTATTCCTCCTCGAAAAAACTAAACTAGTTCTTGAGATCATCAGTGTCATCTTCATCCTCGTCACCACCCATTCAGGATCAACCTACAAAAACCCTTAAAATCTATCACTCCTTTCCCATGAATATATTCTTAGAAAAAAGAAATCAATAATCTACAGAAACAAACTAGACATTAACCCAGTGGCTCAATACTCAACCTTCATTAACTACTGACAATTGTGTAGACTAGGAAGCAGACAAATGTGCTAAAAGCATTACATTTAGTCAATTAAGTGCCCAGTCCTGTTGTTGGAAAGATAGAACCAAGGTTAAAGAGTCGAACCGGAACTTGAAATGAACAGATAACTAATTGATAAATACACACTGAATTGTTAACTGCAAACAGAGCATTCAACAACATAATAGAGCATGTATGGATATATTGTAAAAAATTCATACATAGAAGTAGACATTGTAGGAAAGGCGACAAAAACCACAAAAAAAAAAAGAATTGAAACTATCCTCCACTTCCTTAATTTCTGAAGATATATTATCAATTCTTTTTTATGAATCCTCAATTCCGACTGCAAGCTCAAGAAGACAGAACAAAAATCTGATAAGAAGATTGTATAAGAATGGAATTGTTCAAAGTGGCAAGTAAAAAGTAACTTCCCTGCAGCCTACAACAAAGTTGGATACTTTCTCCTATCTCACTCCGCAAAATACGCAACAACGATACACAACCTAGCTACGTCAACTCCTTCTAACTGCTTACCAATCAAAAAAGCGTAACATACCAGAAAAAGATAAGCACCCCATGATTCACAGTTTCATACCGTCAAGAATCACAATTCAATCAACAAAGCAACAAGAATAAATCACTACAATCATGAACATAAGCTCAAATTTCTGAAGTTTTCTGAATGATCTTCTAAAACCAACAACAAAATATAGTTCATTGCATGTTCTTCAACCCATCCATATAACAACAATATCTCAAGGCATACAACCTTAATAATAGGAAGTTTAAACAGACAATTAAAAGTTATAGCTATTACAAAAAAAGGTGTACTACCCAAATCATGCTACACTCCACGATAGCTTCACATGACTTGTCCTCCAATGCACCTACATCATTGAGAAAACATAAGAATGCATGTTAGCAACGTTTGAATAAAGATGTTGGATGTACAAAAACAATCGAGCTGTACAATGCTTTTACCGTATCTTAGTATTCCACTAGCTCATCCAACTCTACCACTAACTCCTCTGCTCCTTCCACCCGGTCCCCTACCTCTTCCTCTTGTTTCGAGTTGTCGAGTAGAAGGTGGCTTTGGAGGCCTTACAACTTGTTCTCTAGGCTTGTTAATCTTGGGGTTCTTGCAGCTCCTCGTATTATGATTGAACTCCCAACAATTATGGCATCTTTTAGGTTTGCCTTTGATTGTCATCACCTCCTTATCACCTCTTTTTACAATATTTGGTTGCAATATTTCAAGTTTCTCATCTTCACCTCTCTTTCTCTTCTTTCGTGGCCTACCAGGTTTCCCTTCTCCATATAGGTGGTTCTAATAAATAGCCTTGTACCTGATTCTTTGACCAAAATCTTGCATCTCTAATTGGATAAAGGCTTTCTTTGTATGCCCCCTTCTTGTAGATGTTATCAACATATGCTTTTATCTTTCCACCCTTTCTCAATATGGTTGTTATACCATATTTGCAAGGGATACCTGAAAGTTTCCATAAGTAACAACTACATGTTTTAGCTTTGATATCCACAACCATACTCTCATTTTCAATAGTAACCTCATACTTTCCATCCACACAATGTAAGACACCGAAACTGGAGGCTCCTTTCCTTCTCTTAGCAATTTTTAAATTGCTCGGCATACTTCTTGCTTCCACCTCAAGAAATTTGCTTTCTTAGAAGACAACCTCCTAGTGATTAGTCTTCTAATGATATTCATAAAATTGATTATAGTTTTATCTCTAGCATGTAGGATCCAGCTATTGAAGGACCCACAGATGTTGTTTGAAACCATATCACTTTTACTCCCAAGTGAAAATCTTTGCCTGCACCAATGATCCATGTTGGTTGTGGTCTCTAAATACTCCCATACTCGAAAATTTATACCCTTGATATCTTCCATCAACTCCAAGAATTCCTGCTCGGTGCCTGCTTTTGCTGCTGCGTGCACTTTCTCTTGCAACTTAGGCCCTCTAAGTCCAGCAGTAATCATGTTCTTGAACAAGTGCCTTACACAGAACCTATGTTCCACATGTAGAAGTACTTGTTCAAAAGTTTGGACCAAGCCATTCAATAATAAAAACATGACTATTTTACATACATATCACAATTTAAATATAACTTAAAATAAATAAATAATGGAGTTAGAAAGTAATTTATACCTTTTGTCTCTTCGATATAAAAGTAATGCCTTTGTCACCGAGACCTCCCATGGCCGACTGTAGATGTTCCAAAAACCAAGTCCAGCTGTCTTTAGACTCCTTTTCCACAACAGCATATGCAACTAGGAACATACCACCATTTGCATCGACACCCACTACACTTAAGATCACACCTGGCAGCCCATTTGTTATATGATAACCATCAAGTCCTAAGAAAGGTCTACACCCATCATAGAACCCATTCACACATGCACCCGGGCATATGAAAACTTGACCAAAAAGTTTAATTTCACAATTTTGGCTAAAAAAAAATTAATTTCACAATTTTGGCTAGATTTTGTGGGTTATATGTACCGTTTTTGGCCAACTTTGATAATATTAAATTTCACTAGTTGCTATATTCTATGGTCTATAGTCCACCATTTTACCATATTTTAAGAAATTCTTAATTTGACAGTTTTGGGCCAATTTTGTGGATAGTTCACCGTTTTAGGCAGAATTTGAGAAATTCAAAATTTTTCTATTTCGACTAGATTTTGTGTGCCATTTTCATCCGATTTTGAAAATTCCCGAATTTCACTATTTTCGTTATACTTAGTCGATTGTAATCTACCATTTACAGTCGATTTAGTGAAATGCCTAAATCACTATTTTGGCCAGATTTTTGTGGGCTACTCAATGGGTTTTGGCCAATTTTGGGAAATTCTGAATTTCTTTATTTTTGTTAGTATTTGTCAGCCAATTTTTGTATACTTCAAATCTCATTATTTTGTACAGATTTTGTCCACTATTTTCCATCATTGTCAGCCGATTTCGAGACATTTTGAATTTCACTATTCTATCCACTATTTCTAGTCAATTTGGAGAAATTTAGAATTCAATATTTTAGTTTTGTGGGTTATTTGTCCCCCCATTGTGGGCCAATCTAACATTTTAAAATTTTCACTATTTTAATCCCATTTCGGTCCGCTTTTGAGAGATTCCAAATTTGACTACTTTTGCATGATTTTGTGGGCTACCGTTTTAGTCAATTTAGAGAAAATTTGAAATTTCATTATTTTGTTCTAATTTAGTGGATTATATGGCACTTTTTTGCTCAAATTTTGTGTGCTTGTCCATCGTTTTCGGTTGATGTAGAGAAAATTTGTGAATTTCACTATTTTTGTTCGATTAAGTAAGCTATAGTCCCACATTGTTGTCCAACTGATAAATTCTGAATTTCAAAGTTATGTTCCAAATATTTGGGCTATATTCCACTATTTTCAGCCATTGTCGAGAATTTTTGAATTTCTCTATTCTTTTGTAGGCTAATCCACCATTTTATGCCGATTTTGAAAAAAGTTTGAATCTCACTATTTTCGTTAGATTATTTCAAATATAATCCTCCATTTACGGCCAATTTTGTTTTAAAATTTTAATTTTACTATCTTGGCTAGATTTCGTGGGCTATAACTTCACTAATTGCGGTCAATTTTGAGCAACTTCGAATTTCAGTATATTTATCAGATTTTGTGCGATACAGTTCACCGTTGTTGTTCAAATTTCACTATTTTCGTCTTTTGGTGTTGTAGTCCACCATTTTAGCATGCATACAACAAAGTTTTTTGCCCAACTAATTGGGATCGGCTATATGAATCATGGTTTTTCAGTCCACCATTTTGGCATACTTTTTATATATTAAAAATATCAATATTCTTGCCCGATTTAGTGGGCTATGTCCACTACTTTAGAGGAAATTCTGAATTTCATTGTTTTGGCTAGATTTTAATGGTTATGGTCCACCACTTACGTCAATTTTGGGAAAACGGTGGATTACAACACATACAACCTTGCTAAAATGGTGAATTAATTTTTTTCTCAAAATATGGAAAAAAACTGTGGATTATAGCCCACAAGTTAAAACAGTGAAATTTAAACTTTGTTAAAATCGGTCAAAATTGGTGGACTACGTAGCACACAAAATTTGACAAAATAATGAAATTTAAAATTATTCAAAAGTGATGTTAAAAGTTGACTTACAACCAACAAAATATGGCAAAAACTGTTAAATTTAGAATTTTTGTTAAATTTAGAATTTCTCTAAATCGATCGAAAACAGTAAACTACATGCCCATAAGATCTTGCTTAAAGTAATGAATTTCATAATTTGTAAATTGTTGAAGACAGTGCACTATAGCCTCCAAATTCTATCTAAAATAGTAAAAGCTTTAAAATTTTCAAAATATGCTCAAATCAGTGGACTATATAGCCTACAAACCTAGTCAAAATGGTGAATTCTGACATTTTCAAAATCGACCGATATGGTGAATTATGTAGCCTACAAAATCAAGCTACAATACTGAAATCTATAATTCCTCGAGTTATGGCAAAAATGGTGGACTATATAATCCACAAAATCTGGCCATAAACAATGAAGTTCTGATTTTTTCTAAACATCGACTGAAAATGATAGAATATAGCTTACAAAATCTGATCAAAAGATCAAAACTATGAATTTCTCAAAACTGGCCAAATACGATGATTTATAGCCTCTAAATTGTGCCAAAACATTGGACGTCATAGTTGCTTACAATCTGCTGAAAACGGTGAGCTACAGCAAATCTGTAAAAATAGTGAATTATACAAACAACCCTCGCCAAAACTGTGGAACCTACCAAACCAGGATGTCACATAGTATATATTATGTGTATTCAATTATACAATTTTTTTGTCATTTAACTAGGGGTATACTCGGCACACGTACAAAGCTACTTTTACCGATAATAGTGGCTACAAAGCATAGTTTTGCCGATAATAGTGACTGAGCCAAGGTCCTCATTAGAATTGGTATCGGGTCGGGTCGGGTCGGTTCAGATCGGGTCAGGTCCTTCACTACCCCGGACCCGAATTCGGTCCCCTATGGTTCCAAAAATTGGACCCGGAACCGGACCAGTGAGGACCGGATCCGGTTCCGAGTCCTATTAAAATATTCCTACCCGTTCGGGTAGGAGTGGCAAGGCTAAGGAACAATGGAGAGGAAGATAGTTACCCACAGTCATGTCAATCACATATATAAGATGAAGGCATACCGAAGAGAGTCTGGTCCAGACCCAAGTGGTGCAGTCCTTTCCTGTTGTTAACTTCAGCGGGTGAGGAAAATCTGGCCCAGATCCGGTTCTGGGTCCTATTAAAATATTCCTACCCATTCGGGTAGGAGCTGGAGTGTGAGCAGCGAGCGGAGGTGGCGAGTGGAGGATTTAGAATAGAGGAGAGAAGAAAAAAACTTAAGTTTTGAGTTTGGAAGAGGAATATTTAGAATTGAGGAGGAAGGATGAGAGAGATAAGGATAGAATATTTATTTTTATTCTGATTTTTTGAATTTTTTTTAACAGGTCCAGGTCCGGGTCGGGTCTCTTTTGAGCGGACCCGGGCGCAAAAGTACAACGGGTCCCATTTTAGGACCCGAATAGGCCAGGTCAGTTCCACTCCAATGCCGGGTCCGGATCAGGTCCGGGTTTTGGATATTTATACAAATACTAGTCCTCATTCCCACAACTTTTAAGGCCAGACGATACTCAAACCATGAACATCATCTGTTGACTAATCCATACCCTTGTCTCGGGAGGCAATATGGCTAAAAATGGGATTAAATCGGAACCGTTCGAATTGGGCACGAATCTTAAAGTCTACAGGGGCAAAATGGTAATTTCACCTACGGACGGATCCGAAATGGGAACCGGGTCTCTTCCCTTGGGCCCAATAACCCGTAAACAGATCTGTTCAGCTGAGAATGGATCCCAACCCGTTAAGGACCAGTTCAGTAGGATATGAGGAAATCATGGTTCGTCCTTATCTACTGGAGGTGGTTTTAACCACTTCTATCCGTTCACACCGGGAAGTAGGGATTCATTCTTATCCCGAAACAGATCCCCACGGTGATTATAAGTACCTCCCTACCTCCTACCGTTACAAGGTGATCACTCTTTGCCTACCTAAAGTTCTTTTAATATTCTTTTTCTGAGTATTGACAAGAGCGTCGAAGGGTGTGTCACCGGGATCCATCTCGATGTTTCGTACTTCATGCAGGTCAGCAGCAACACCAAGGAGTCAGCCTAACAGCAGCGGAAGAGGTCAGATTTGGCTCGTTCGAGTTCTCGCAAATCCACAAATTCTATCTATTGCCCCCACACCAGATTCAGCGGCAACAGATTGGCACCGTCTGTGGGAACCCTCGAATAGCTATCCGACCCTCCTCCTTCAATCAAAGCCACTCCTAGCTATGCCTCCCAAGAGGAAGTCTGTGACCTCCAACCGAAGAACAACCTCCACTCTCCCTCCTCCTCCAGAGGGTCTCCTTCCGCTTGTACAACCGGCCCCGCAGCTTGAACAACCCATTCCACAATCCGTTCAGCAGCCACTAGGGCCCCAAGTGGTCATAGGGGAACCCTCTCGACGGAGCCGTCAGAAGCAACCCATGCACTAGGTCTGCGTCTTCGTCCACAACCCCTCCACGGATTCCATGGCTTCCTATAGCCCTCCAACTCAGAGAGATCTGTGCGAGGTCCTCAACAACCGGCAGAACGATCCAGATCTTTGAACCCACTTGGAGGAGAGGTAGACTCGTGAAAGGAACCCTCGCCAGGAGCACCAGAGGGACCCCCGCCCCCCCGCAGGACAGACCGCTGAGGGTCCAACTATCCTAGGAGACGGAGATAGTCGCCCCAACATCGCCAAAGAAGAAGCTGCTTCCCGGCTGGCCGTCCTACCCCTCGAGCTCAACGGGAGAAGGAGGCACCCGTCACGAGGGCAGAGTTCCAACTATTCTAGGAGGCAGTCCTCCAGGCGCTCAATGTCGCCCCCAAAAATGCTCAACGAGCTCCCAGTCCTCGATCGGCTCCCAGTCATCACCGCCTATCTCCTGACCAACGCCACCGCTCTCTCAGTCCTCGGCTAGCTCCGAGCCACCGCCGTTGCTCTCGCAGTCCTCTGCTAACTCTGAGCTATAACCGTCGTTCTATCAGTCCACGACATACTCAAAGCTATCGCCACCGTAGCTCCAGCCCTCCTCTACGTGAGGACGAGTCTCGAGGCTCAACGAGGCATGACCAAAGGAAGGACTCGGTCTACCGCCATCTCCATGAGATAGAGAGGCGCCTCAGCTAGCTAGACAGAAACGAAAAACAGCGGGCGAGGAACCTCCGCCCGAGCAGGCCCCCTTTCTCCCGCACTATCATGGAGGCACCAGTTCCTGAGAACTTTAAGCCTCCATACTTTGAGTCCTACACCTGGGAGTCGGACCCCGCTGATCACATTGAGAGTTTCAAAACTCTCATGATGATCCATCATGCCTCCGATGCCCTTTTATGCAAGACCTTCCCGGCCACGCTCAAAGGGCTCGCTCGGGAGTGGTATTCCCGACTTGCACCGGCATCCATCTTCTCTTTCGACCAGTTCTAAGGCCTCTTCCTCACACATTTCGTGAGCAGCCGCCGCTCCGAGAAGACGAGCACCTCATTGCTCTTCCTCAGCCAAAAGAAGGGCGAATGGCTGAGGGATTACGTCAAGTGGTTCACCGCAGAAGCCAGGTCCATCGCCTCATTGGATCAGTCAATAGCTTTGGCTGCTTTCCAATCCAATGTCATCAACCCTGGCCTCCGGGCATCCCTGGCCAAGAAGCCTCCTCGGGACTTCTCCGAGCTCCTCCTCAGGAGCGAGAAGTACATCCGAGCTGAAAAGGCTCTCAATTGCTCCACTCTAGAGGGATCGTCTTCCGAAAACAAACGAAAGACTGCTGAGGAATAAGGAGCTAAGAAGCTCCAAAAGGACAACGGAGGTCAACGGTGCCCTCTCCCCCGCTTCGAAAAGTTTACTCCGCTCAATGCGAGTGTCTCCACCATCTTGATGGAGATTGGGAACGAGGGTATTCTACCGCCACCTCCGAAGATGAACACCCTCGGAAAGAAGAGAAACCAAGATAAGTGGTGCCGCTTCCACATGGACCACGGGCACGACATGGACGATTGTCGGGCCCTGAAGGACGAGATCGAGGCCCTCATTCAGAGGGGGCAGCTCGCTCGGTTCATAAGGAGGGACAGGGCTGATCCACCTCCTCCCTCCAGGGGGGCTAACAGGTGAACAGAACAGCAGACGGAGACACCGAATGTCGAAGTAGAGGCCATCTTGCACCTTATACATGGAGGCCCAATGGGGGGAGATTCTAACTCCTCCCGAAAAGCCTTCGTTAGGGAAGTGAACTCCGTGCAGAGCCACCCTCCTCCCAAAGGCCTCGGAGTCCTTGTCACATTCTCCGATAGAGACTTGGAGGGCGTCTGCACGCCCCACTGCGATGCCCTCATCATTAACCTCCGAATGGCCAACTTCGACGTACGTCAGGTCTTGGTGGACAATGGCAGCTTGGTCAACATCCTCTTCTTGGAGTTGTTCGAGGGCCTCCAGCTATCAAGGGACCAGCTCAAGCCAGCTAGCTACATCCTTCATGGATTCACCGGGGTGCCGGTGACGATCGAGGGAGTTATAACTCTTGACGTCACCACTGGCAAAATCCCGATCACCCGCACGGAGCCGATGAACTTCATGGTGGTGGATGTGTAACGCCCCAAATTTTTTATTTTTTTTTTGACTCCAAACTCACATCTTTCAATTTCTATGTCACTTTAATCATAAACTAAGAAAGTTATATTTCAGGGAAAATTTTGACAGAGTCTCCCCTGTAAATTTTGCCCCGAAACACAAAAAGCTTACGAAATTCTGCTCAAAATTCCGTAGCTCACAATCAACATAATAATTTCATGGGCTCCCCAGGCCAAAATGAGCAGATACACACAGGCAATATAATATAATGCTCTGGGGGCCAAACTCATAATAGATTATCAAATATCAATTAAAAACTATAAATTTCCTTGAAAAACAAGGTAAATTTTTAGAAAAATCCTTGTAAAACCTACCACAGAGCCCGGTACTCCACAACGAGGTGGGTACGGGTCACAAACATACCACACCACCTCACACTATACTCATCATCGTCATATACATGCTTATACACCCATAATACAATTTAAATCATAAATTTCACTATTCCCATAACTAAATAATACAAATTTTTAAAATAAAAAGTTATACTACCATTCTATGCCTCACCTCTGCACTGATGAGAACCTGCAACAGTGAGGGATCTAGGGTAGTCCTCAGACTCCCCTAACCCCCCAAACACTAAGGGGTTAGCCATTTCTGGTGTGAGTATAGTTATTAATCAAATAACAAAGTAAAATAGTATAAAGAAAATAAATTAAACTTACGGATGCCAAATTAAATTAAGGCAACCTGAATCTTGAATACAACAACATCGTCACTACAATGACATATCAAATACTCTGCCAAACCTGCATTCAACTATTTAATTATCCATAACTTCCCACATTTCATGATACACTTCACATCAACCTCGTATATATATATATATACTTATCTTACATTCGCATAATACGAATATTCATCTTTCCACACTTATCGTCATATCAGCATCTCACTATTTATATTAATATAACTACATGATGTTATTACATCATTTCTCCAACTCTATTTAGCCATGCGTTTCATTTACTTATATTATGTCATCAACACACACATTCATCCTGGAAGTTGTGCCAAGGCAGGTAGTTCCCACCATTTCCACGGAAATAGCAGGCGAGTAGTTCCCAGACACACTTTCAAGGTACACAAACTCATATCACAACATACTTTCTTTAATAACCATTTTCATACCCAATCTCATAATACAGGGATTTATTTTATTGTGTTATAATAAGTATCACATCATAAACATATCATTAATTAGAATACTTATACTCATTGCATCACAACCTTGTTTTATAGCTCATTCACATCTCATTATATCACTTTAGTAATTTCTCATTCTTATAAACGATAAATCTTATTATCATTTTCACTTAATTTCCAAACACAATATAGGACCACAACATATCACACCCCATAGCCGATAGCTTGGGTAAAAATCACCGCACCCCAAACACACAGTTTGGGTAATATCACATCACATCTCCAGCCGATAGCTTGGTTATTAATCACTTCAATCACTTATCATCTTCACTTTACTTTATTTCTCATTTCCATCAGTCATTACCACTATTACAACAACTCACCCCGCGAATTATGCCAAGGCAGGTAGTTCCCACCATTTCCACAGAAATAGCGGGCAGGTAGTTCCTTGACATAATTCCAAGGTACAACTCACATCAACTGTATTTTTACTTTAATGATCACACACATAATACCATTACTTCGTATTATTCATAAGAACACAAGTCTATTCTATTATTATCATTTTAAATTAACCACGCACTGCATTTATCACTTCTTTTCATATACTAACTCATAACTCATTTTCTTTCACATTTACTCCATTCACAGCTACCTTCTTTCTCATCCACAATTCACGTTTCACTATCCACTTTCTTTACTATCACATTTATTATTAACAATTATTTATTCTTTATTCTCAACTCAATACACTTACTTCACTATTTCATTTCAGCTTATACCAAACACTTCTCTTTCTCATTCACATTTCATATCATATTCATTTTACCCCAGGTCTATCCCGGAGTACCAATTCTCTCTCAGGTCTATCCTGAGGTATCAACTCTCTCTCCGGTCTATCCGGAGGTATCTACTCTCCCAGGTCCATCCTGGGGAATCAACTCTCTCTCAGGTCAACCCTGAGGTATCATATCTCTCTCCGGTCATCCGGAGGTATCTGCACTCCTAGGTCCATCCTGGGGTATCAACTCTCTCTCAGGTCCCACCTGAGGTATCATATCTCTCTCCGGTCTATCCGGAGGTATCTACACTCCCAGGTCCATCCTGGGGTATCAACTCTCTCTCAGGTCCCACCTGATGTATCATATCTCTCTCCGGTCTATCCGGAGGTATCTACACTCCCAGGTCCATCCTAGGGTATCAACTCTCTCTCAGGTCCCACCTGAGGTATCATATCTCTCTCCGGTCTATCCGGAGGTATCTGCACTCCCAGGTCCATCCTGGGGTATCATATCTCTCTCCATTTATGCGGAGGTATCTATTCAAGTCAACCGAAATTATTGTTATTAACATTTACTTTTCATATTAACATCACCCTTTATCATCATAACACCTCATCTTTTATTTACTTATTCGCATAAACAATGATCACCAATTCACTTACCCCTTTCAATGCATCACACAAAAGAAATATCACTGTAATTAACATAAAAATCATCACATCATAATATTACACATCACAACTGTACTGTATTATTTATTTTATCATTACCCCACACACCATGAGTATACCGTACTATTTATTATCTCAATATTACATGATGGCATACGCCCAATAGATCAACACATCACAACATCATATATATATAAGTACACCCATTACTTTACCATCACACTGGATATTCAAAATCACAACAATTCACCACACACCGACCTCTTATATAAATATAACTCATCCCCGTATATATATATATATATATATATATATATATATATATATATATATATATATATATAACTAATTCATTATCTACAATTTATATCAATACCCGAGACGAGTATTTAATCGTTATATCGCATACCAACACCAAACACTAATTTCCCCTTACACCTACACCCTATTCCGGGATTCATATCCATCATTCAAATTATACTAAAATTTTTCTCAAAATAACAAATACATAAATACATTCATACTCACATAATAGTCCGTGAAGACTCGAAGCACCATCTCGCCATCCCGCATCCAAAGTCGCCAATATTTCCTATTATCAAATTCCAACGCAATTAAGACTCAAATCAGCCAAATCAATCACAAAGGCCAATAACCCTATTCCAAACATCACACAAGCGTTCATTGAACGCCTGGGATACACACGTGCATTGCACGTAACATTCGAATTACTACGGAATTTTATCCCCATGAAATTACTAAAATCACCCCCAAATTACTCTAATGGTTCTACTAAAATTCTACTACTATAAAGGAGAAATTTCTCACATCTATAATTCTCTTTTACAAACCCAAAACCCTAATTTATTAGCAACTTACAAATTCCTCAATAATTTCCCCATTTCTTAACCCTAACATCAAAATAAACTACTAACCAACTTCATATTCCATTACTAAGCAAAATAAATTAAAAGCACATAAAAATACACAAATAAATTCAAAGGGATATACCTCCACTAATTCCTTTCTCCAAATCGACTCCGCCATGAGCTAGAGCACCCTTCAATTAGCCTACCCTCCGAATTAATTTGAAGAAGACGAAGAAAAGGGGGGGATTTGGCCGGGGAACCATCGGCCGAGATGGGTTCGGCTGCTCCTGGTTTCGATCGGGATGGAAAAGAAAAAAAAAAGAAGGGAGAAGGAAGGAGAGAAAAGGGGGGGGGGGGTGTTTTAGAAAATAATTAATAATAATAATTATAATAATTAATAAGGTATATTTACACATATACCCCCAATCTCCAATATATTTCAAATAAACCCCACTCCACTCTTTAATAATACGAACAATACAAAAAGGACACATAAAAATTATCTCATGATAGTCCTCCAAAATTATAAAATAAAATGAACAATATTTATTCACATAAAATCTCCACTCATGACTCCTAATATATCAATAATACCCATCTACCACAAATATCCATACCGATATCAATATTTAAATAAAATATACCAAAAATAATTTTCACCCCTCAAAATATATAAAAACAGACATTTTCGATATTTTAAAAATTCGATGTGTTACAGGATGTGAAGGCTGCCTACAATGTTATCCTGGGTCGATCAGGTCTTGCCACACTCCAGGCCATCCCTTCGGCTTATCACATGAAGATGAAGTTTTCCACTCCCGCAGGGGTGGGGGAGGTGAGAGGGAGTCAGGAGGCAGCCCGCAAGTGCTACATGACCTCGATGAGAGGGCCGGTCCTCTCCCTAGAAGCCCTCGAACTCCCACCGGAGAGTAGCCAGACCATCTCCGAGCCGATGAACGAATTGGAGGAAGTGGCCTTCTCAGAAGAAGACACACCAAGACGTTCCAGGTCAGCAAGGCACTTTCCCCCTCCGTCAAGGAAGACATCTCCCAATGCATAAGGGAGAACCGCGATCTCTTCGTCTGGACCGCGGACGATATGCCTAGGATCTCAGAGGAGCTCTTAATGCACCACCTCAGTGTTGCCCCGGGAGTCGAGCCCGTCCAGCAGAAGTGACGCAGCAAGTTTGCTCCCGAGTGTCAACAGGAGATCAAAAAAGAAGATGAGAAGCTCTTGAACGTTCGTTTTATCTAGGAGGTGAACTACCCCGAATGGCTATCCAATGTGGTGATGGTCAAGAAAGCCAACGGGAGCTAGAGGATATGCATCGATTTCACCGACCTTAATAAGGCATGCCTGAAGGATCCATTTTCCCTTCCAAGCATCGATGCGACCTCCGGGCACGAGCTCCTCAGCTTCATGGATGCCTTGTCGGGGTACAATCAGATCTGGATATTCCCTCCCGACATTCCGAAGACCTCGTTCGTGACAGATCATGGCCTATATTGCTACTGGGTCATGCCGTTCGGCTTGAAGAACGCGGGAGCTACATATCAGCGCCTCGTGAACAGGGTCTTTCGAGACCAGATTGGCCGAAACATGGAAGTCCATGTAGACAACATGTTGGTCAAGAGCAACCAAGGGCAGAAGCATGTCCTAGACCTCCAGGAAGCCTTCGGGGTGCTCAGAAGACACAATATAAGGCTGAATCCGAGCAAGTGTGTGTTCGGAGTCTCATCCGGCAAGTTCTTGGGGTTCATGGTCAGCTAGAGGGGCATAGAGGCCAACCCCGAGAAGATCCAGGCCATCCTCTAAATTGCTTCCCCCTCCAGTGTTAAAGATGTACAGAGGCTCACTGGGCACCTCGCGGCAATTGGGCAATTCCTCTCCAAATCCGGGGAGAAGTGCCTCCTGTTCTTCAAGGCCCTCAGGGGGGCTAAAGGCTTTGAATGGGGGCAACAACAACAAGAGTCCTTCAACCAGTTCAAGGCATATTTAGCTAACCCCCCACTCTTGAGCAAGCAAATGACCCTCAGCACGATCCTTGTAAGAGAAGAGAATAGAACGCAGAGGCCCATCTACTATGTGAGTAAGGTCCTCCGAGACGCTGAACTCCGTTACTCGAAGCTGGAGAAGATGGCTCTTGCCTTGGTTATAGCGGCTCGAAAGCTCCGCCCCTACTTCCAGTCTCATTCGGTGGTCATTCTTACCGACTAGCCGCTCAAGCAGGTGCTCCATAAGCCCAAAATGTCAGGTCGCTTGATGAAGTGGTCCACAGAGCTGAGCCAGCATGACATCAGCTACCAACCCAGAACTGCTATCAAGGCCCAAGCTCTGGCAGAATTCATTGTGGAGACCACTATTCCCGATCCCTATGAGTCGTCTGCCGACCCCCTGAACTGGACTGTTTATGTTGATGGATCCTCGTGCGCCGACAGAAGTGGGGTCGCATCATCTTGACCGGCCCAGATGCTTTCGTCCTGCAGTACTCCCTCCGCCTAAACTTTCTAGCATCGAACAACGAGGCCGAGTACGAAGCCCTCATAGCGAGACTCTGCATGGCCCGCAAAGCAGGGGCCAAGCATATCTAAGTTTTAGTGAATTGCAGCTGGTCGTGAACCAGGTGTCCGGGGAGTATGAAGCAAGGGATGAGCGCATGGCCAAGTACTTGGCAAAGGCAAGGGGACTACTGGCCTTATTTGAAGATGCTCGACTCCAGCAGGTTCCCCGAGAGGAAAATGCACAGGCCGATGCCCTCTCTAGGCTCACCTCCTCCTCCCTCCAGGGTTTGGAGCGAACCGTATCGATAGAGGTACTCTTGAGTCCGAGTATCGAGGAGGATAGCTTAGAGCCAATGGAGACTATGCCCCTCACACTTGGGGAGAATTGGATGAAGCCATTACTCAAGTACTTTAGGGATGGAGTTCTTCCAGAAGACCCAAAAGAGGCGAGAAGGATCAGGACCATAGCAGAGCGGTACACACTTCTTGATGGAGTCATGTACAAACGCTCCTACACTCAGATTTACGGCTGACCTTACCTGAGGTGTCTCTCCCCTAAGGAAGTGCACTACGCCCTGAAGGAGGCCCATAAAGGTCCATGGGGCGCGCACTTGGGAGCGAGATCCCTCGCCCGCAAACTCCTAAATTACGGCTACTTCTGGCCCACACTCCTAAGTGACTCCGAAGAGTACGTTTGCCAGTGCGACTCCTGCCAGAGATTCTCACCGATCCGTCGCCTACCGCAAGCCCAACTCTCCTCCTTGGCAAGTCCAATCCATTACGCAATGTGGGGAATGGACTTGCTCGGACCCTTCCCTCCAACGTCGGGTCAGCTAAAGTTCTTGGTCATGGCGATAGACTACTTCTCCAAGTGGATCGAGACCGAACCTCTTTCAACGATTACCAAGTACAAGGTCTAAAAGTTCTTATGGAAGAATATCGTTTGCCGGTTCGGGGTACCCCGTATCCTCGTAACCGACAAAAGAACTCAATTCGCAGGAGCAACCTTTCGCAACTTCTGCGCCGACCTCGGCATCCAGCAGCGGTTCTCCTCGATAGCTCACCCTAATCCATTGGCCAAGCAGAGAACGCAAATCGACAAATACTCTCCGGCCTGAAGAAGAGGCTCGATAAATCTACCAAGGGGTTGTGGGTCGAACAGCTTCCCAACGTGCTTTGGAACTATCGCACCACAAAGAGAACTCCGACAGGGGAGTCCCCCTTCAACCTCACATATGGTTCTGAAGCCCTCATCCCCTTCGAAGTGGGCCTGCCTTCACCCCGACTGATAGCCTACAGTGAAGCATAGAATGCGAACCAGCTTCGCAACTGCTTGGACCTCATAGACGAGGTCCGCGAAAGAGCTGTTGTAACCCCTGTTTTCCATTTCTTGTATTTTGGGTGTATTTTCTTTTTTCGTGTATTTTCTGTATTTAAAATTTTCGTAAATTATTTTTTTTCTACTTTCAAATTCGTTGTTAAAATGCATTACTGGATTTTCTATTAAAGTCTATTTTTTTTATCACTAAATTTATTTGTGACTACCTTCCAATGATTTTATATTATAACACAAAATCTTATTATTATTATTATTATTATTATTGTTGTTGTTGTTGTTGCTGTTGTTGTTTTGATTATTAAGGATAATATTATTACTATTATTATTGTTATTATTGTGTTGTATTATTGTTATTAATATTATTATCTTGATTGTTTATTTAAAAATCTATTTCTATTGTTAATTGTATTTGTAGTTATTTCAAATTAATCCTATACTATAATGCAAACTACATTTTGTTATAAATATTATTTTTATGCTATTGACTATTTTATTTCCCCATTGGATTTTAGAACCCTATTTTTATTTAAATGTTAATACCTAATAACAGCCCGCACCCATTACCCATCCTAATAACCCTACCCTGTTTACAAACCCCTAAACCCGTTAAGCCCTTAACCTGTTACCCATTGACTATCCACACCCGATACCCTATATTATTTGAGTTTTTTGCCTTACTAGGCCACTTTTTGATAGTATTTGCGTTTTTAGGCCAGATCCCAAACTATTAGCATTCATGGGCTAGCCACTGCCACGTCAACAGCAGCCGCTATTGAGAATAGCGGCCTCTTCATATCCACCAAATTTGTACTCCCACACTTGGTAGAGTACGGGGGAATTGGGCTGAGTATGTGTAAATGAGGTCGCTAATGCCACTAGCGACCTCCTCCAACTGAGGTCGCTACTCCCAATCGCGGCCACAGTGGTAGGCTATTATGAGTCTTAGATGTTTATACTAAGGTCGCAATTACCAATCGCGACCAAAGGTATGATAGGTCGCGATTGACATTAGCGATTATGCTGTTTGCCAAATCAGCTTATCCTCTGTGATGTTTATACTAAGGTCGCGATTACCAATCGCGACCACAGGTATGATAGGTCGCGATTGACATTAGCGATTATGCTGTTTGCCAAATCAGCTTATTCTCTGTGAATATGACTCATAATAGCCTACCACTGTGGTCGCTATTGGGAATAGCGACCTCAGTTGGAGGAGGTCGCTAGTGGCATTAGCGACCTCCTTTACACATACTCAGCCCAATCCCCCCTTACTCTACCAGGTGTGGGAGTACAAATTTGGTGGATATGAAGAGGCCACTATTCTCAATAGCGGCCGCTGCTGACATGACAGTGGCTAGCCCACAAACGCTAATAGTTTGGGACCTGGCCTAAAAACGCAAATACTATCAAAAAGTGGCTTAGTACGGCAAAAAATTCATATTATTTCATGTCTACTGGTGTGAATATTTGCAAGTGTACAAAATTGCAACAAGAAATATAGTAGTGAATAGAGTGTCGAACCCACGTAGACTAGATATTTTATTGAGTACCGATATTACTAGACTAATCACTATTTGGAAAATCGAAATTTAATAAATAAAGAAAACAACTAAATTAAACTAATCTAAACTAACTAAATTAATGGAGAGGGAGCGGAGTCTGAAAATTGTAATTTGTTAATGGCAAAATTAATTCTAGGGCTTTAGACTTTACCTAGTTCATCCCACAATTTATAATTCCTAAAAATATTATTTTTCCAAGTTGTAGACCAAAATCTCCAACTTATTCGATGCTTTCTCTCGAATAACACCAAAAATATCTTCAACTAACAGTTTGACATATCTCTATGCAAATTTAATTAATCGAAGACTCATTAAGTTCTATGGATTCCTTAACGGTCACATTAATCGCGGTAAATTATCTCTAATTTCGCTCAACTAATGGTGTTCAATTTTTATTGTTCTAAATCACAAATTATCTCTCGGTCTCTCCATGATCCAAAAATCATACAAAAATTGGCCAAACAATTGTAAGGATTAAGCACAAAAATCAAACACACAACCAAAGAGAAATTATAAAAATATGAAATTAAAAATTGTGTCTTCAAAACTAGGCTAAATCTAAACCCTAGAACAATAAATTTAGTTCCTATTAAAATTGCAATTAACAAAATTGTTTAAGGATTGCATAATTAAAAATTAGAAAGGAAAAAGATATACAAAAATAGACTGTTTTGTAATAAAAATTGCAAACCGAACAGTCTTGAAAATTGTGCCTAAACAAATTAAATTGTCTCTCTTTCTGTCTTGGAGTCGAACCAGCCACCGTCCCATCAGCCGCTTTGGAAACTGCGCCACGCGTCAGTATTGAAGAAGAAGGAGCCGCCTAGTCAGCCAACTCAGAACCGAAGTCAGCCTGGGTCCCGCGCCAGACATTAATTTAGTAAACTAGAGTAGTAAATTGATTAGTAGGTTTAGGTAATTAGTTGATTAGTTAATTAGAAAATTAGATAAATATTAATTTATTAATTTAATTAACTAATTTTTATCTCTTTCCTCATCCCTAATTGATAATATTTTCTATTGACTTTTTTAAGGACTAAATTGTAAAATTTAAAATTCAACAAAACAATAAAATAAATAATAAATCAATAGTTTTGCTTTGTTTGTTGATTTTTATCAAAAATAATCACTTTTGGCATCAAAAATTTTATTTCCTCAAAATAATTAATTAATTGAAATCTTATAGAAATAAGGCAAATTATAAACAATAAAAATGAAAACAAGCAATTTTTAATGGGTAATTGAATACAAATATTTATATAAAAATTAGACACATCATCTACTGTGCCGCCGTCATCTCCACATAACCCTAACTCCCCTTTATATAATAACCCATCTCCCTGTTATATTTATATCCCTACTTGCCTCTTCATCTTCCCATGCACAGCCCCAGTCTCCTTCCTCTACCCGTTCATCTCTCTCTCTCCTTCCTCCCGCTCCTCGCGACTGTCGCACCTCTCCTGGGTCGCGTCGCCTTCAGCCGACGCAACCACCCGACAGCACCCCGATCCACCCCCCAGTCACCTCCTAGTCCGCCCTACCGCGACGCCCTATCGCACCCTCCCGCAGCTTCCCTGCATCGCGCCGCACTCCCCTGTGTGCTCTCTTCCCTGCCGTCTCCACAGTTAGCAGCCAGCGTTGCTGCCGCGATGTCCCCCGTGCTGCCCTCGCGACCTCCTATCTCCGCTGCCACCTCCTCGCCTGCGGCCGCCGCCCTCGCCGCTGTGCCGACCCCAGTCGCCGAGCAGCAACAAGCCAGCAGCCATGGCACCCTTGTGCATCGTCAGCAACACTGTTCCCCCCCGCCGCTGCAGCCACCTGCGGCCAACCTCCCTACCGTGACCTCACAGTGCAGCACGCCTACGATGCACGCAGTTTCCCTGCATCGTGCAGCCTTGCCTCCCCCTGCAGCGCGCCGCCAGTCACTGAGCCGAGCCACAGTCAATGAGTTGCTCTGTTTTGATCATGGGTTGTATTTGGTATTTGTTGTGATCATGGGTTTTGATCTTCCTTGATCGTGGGCCGTCGATTATCATGATCATCGTCATTATGGTGTTCTTTGATCACTTTGATTGGTGGTCGTCCAATCGTCGATCTGATCCGATCATCATCATCATCATCAAGATACTGATCACATTTTGATCATGATCTTGATCTTCGATCAGAGTCGTCCGATTTGATCCGATCGCCTTGATCTCTTGATCTCAGCCGTCTGATCGTGTTCGCGATCTGTTGTTTCTTGTGTTCGTGATTCGTTCGCTTGTGTTCGTGCCCGAGAACCTGTTTCCGTTATTCTTTCTTTTGTGCCGTTTCTGTCGTCGTCTCAGACAAGTAACTTATACTTAAATTTCTTTGTATGATACAAGTCAAAAATACCGCTTATATTGTAGTTGGGTTCTAGAGACAACTCGCGTGTGTGTTATTTTTGATGGGTTTTGTCTCTATAGTGCTATTTGACCATAGTTGCCTCATGATAAAAAATCGACATGAAAACAACTGGGTTTGACTGTTCTTGATCTATTCATATATGTGAGATAATTAGGTGGAATTATGTGTTTGATGTGATCCATGTGGTATGATGGTTGTGAATATGTTATATACTCTATATCATGATGTTTGGACAATTAGTAAACGCTATGCCATATTTGATTGTGATTGGAACAAGTTTCGTTTGATTTATGTTGGTTTTGTTCTAAAGGAAATTCTGTATTTTGCCGATAATCTGTCTTGATCAGTAATTTAGACCATATTAAGGTCAGAATCTTAATTTCAATATAAAACATAAGTTTTAGAGGAATTCGTCTTCTTTCCAACCCCTCTGACTTGATTGATTTCGTTTTCGTATGAGTGAGTTATGGCTATTTTACTACAGAGGTATACTTACGTTTCCAGATTTCGTTTCTTGTTGAGTTCGAGGGATAAACTATTTTGATTCTTGGGTTAACTATATTATTTTGATCTGAAACTTTAGTCAGTATTTCTATATCTATCTAGGGATTACCCAGAATTTTTGTGGATTTTACTGATGAGTTTAATATGCCGATTCATGCTTGTTTATGAAAGCTATACTTGTTGTATTTTGCTCGCTATTCTGTAAAGAATCATAGTTTCACCCTATTTCCTTTTACTGTATGAAAAATATTTATGAAATATGAAAGTTTGATTATTTTGTCTATTTTTATCTCCCTTTGGCGGATTTGGATTTCGTTTTACGGTTTGCGAGATATTATAGTTTTCGTACAGAAGTGTCGGGAATTCCAGATTTGCCAAACTATCGTTTCTTGATGTTTTCTAATTTTTGTTGACTGAACTAATTTTACTGGAATATTATGAAACTTTATATTCTGATACTAGACAGGGATTACCCCAGATTTTTCCTGAATTTATTAGAGGAGTTTTAATAGTGTTTTTCTGACTGGGAATTTGATTTACTGATTTCTGGTTGAACGTGTTTTCTGGATTCAAATCAGTTTTGAGTTATGATTTTTGTGAATTACTATATGGCTTATATATAATCGCTAGATTCGCGTGGAAGTTTATTTTCCAGATTCTTCAACGGTTTCAAATTTGGATTTCTGTACTAACGGAAATCACTATTTGAGTACTGTACTGTCATGATGTCCTGAATATGAACGTGCACTGTTTTGCTCGTTTTGCTCGTTTATGTGACCGTATACCACCTATGATGTTCATTTGTTTCCCTGAACCTAATACTGATTGTATCATGTTAGTTTGATACTATTTTGTACACATTCATGCCTGTTTGATAAGGATAATAAAAGTGATTAAGTCGGGGTTCTTAAGGGAAGATCTAGTAGTGGAAAATATGGAAACGTGTACTTGGAAGGGAACTAGTGTTCCATACTGCTACTGTTACTGCTACTGTTACTGTTACGGATTACCCTATCTACATTACTTCTTATAGGAAGGTGTAGAGGAGAAGAGAACCACTAGGTTCTTACTGCTACTGTTACTATTACTGTTACTGTTACTGATACCTGAGTACACTGCCCCATTATGGTCCACTATAAAATCTAAAAGCGATACTATTTATTGTAGCAACCATGTGTTATAATATGGGGTGCATGATGTACTACCTAGCTAGTAATACACACAAGACTGTAAGAACATAAGACTGATACTGTTAGACTGATACTGTTGGACTGATACTGTTATACTGTTATCCTAATTCACTGATATACTGAGCTTACTATTACTGGACACTGTTAGTTGTCATTTGACACTGCATTTGACATAAACATCTGTACTGTTAGTATACCATGTTAATTGACCTTGTCTTACTGATTCACATTAGATATTACTTTTGATGCATTATTCCACACTATTTGTTTACCTTTCTCATGTACTTGTATCTTACATTATAAGTGGCTCGTAACTTGCATTGATGGGTACTTGTTTTCTCTTTCCATCTCTTGCAATTATCAATCGCAGATTTTGGTGATCAACTTCCCGATAGAGTATTGTGGTCTAAAGTTCTAGTTGGCCGGAGCTTTTGCTATCTTTATTTATTTTCTGTTGCTCATTTTGAACAATGTATCTGTTACCTGCATTCTTTGTGTTTGGGCAGTATGACCCAGGATTTTTGACTTGTTCAGATCTGATTTATTTGAGATTAATATATTTTGTTACAAGTAAATTCTGTTGGTATATTGATTCAATTATGCATGTGTGGTTGATTCTCTTGCTTCCGACTTTGATTATTTTGTGAGATGTTGTAAAGATTTCTGAACAGCTTATGAATGATGAAAATCATTTGCTGGGCCAATGTTACGTGCTCGTATTCCGTATTTTTGGGAAACGGGACGTGACAGCTGCCATCCGGCAAGAGACCTACCGGCGTAGGATAATGCAATGTTACAACAAAAAGGTCCGCCCCACTAATCTCAAGGAGGGGGACCTGGTACTTCGGAAGCTGTCGATCTCCATTCCGAGCAAAAAGGGCAAGTTAGCACTCAATTGGGAAGGACCGTATAGGGTCTCCATAGTTATTCGCCCAGGCACGTATCAACTCGAAGACCCGGAGGGCAGGAGAATTCCGAGGACATGGAATGTGGAGCACTTGATGAAGTACCAAGAGGGTGTCTAAACACCGCTCCAAGCAACTTCCCCAATGTCAAAGTTTTTTTGTATTTTTCTTATCAAAATGTAAGAGTGGCTCACAACTTAGAAGCGGCCGCCTAATTGTTTTCAATAAAAGCAATCTACCCCTGCAAGTTCTTTATTTTGAGTATTCCAATTGTACTTTGATGCGTTGGGTTATAAAATCTCAGATGTGAAGGCTTGAATACTTTTCCCCCATGGGTTATTGGGCCTCCTCATATATGAAAAAAATCCATATCATCATTGGTGCGGTATTGCCTCGTCGGAGTCCATCCACAAAAATGCAGGGAAGGGTTTTAGGTCTGTAGGGCCCAAGCTTATAGGGCTTAAATTGCATTAAAACGGCACGCTCAGAGTCCAACACTTGGTTCGATTCCGCTTCAACTACTTGCTTTTAAGCGAGTACGAAGTGGTTCACCATTCGGAATTGCTCCCACAGCTGCTGATGTTCTTCAAACGACACGCTCGGAGTCCAACACTTGGTTCGATTCCGCTTCAACTACTTGCTCTTAAGCAAGTACGAAGTGGTTCACTATTCGGAATTGCTCGCACAGCTGTTGATAATCTCTATACAACAAGTTCGGAGTCCAACACTTGGTTCAACGTAACTTTTGCTGCTTGCAAACAAGTGAGTACGAAGCGGCTCACCATTCAAAATTGCTCCTACAACTGTTGACACTCGCAAACACCAGCAAAACGCACACAAGTTCAAGAAACAAGTACTATTTCATTAAAGTTTGATATACAAGTCTAATTACAGACCAACAACTCACCTTTATATCGAGATACAAAACTTGTAAAACAAAGATTACAAAATTACAAAGCTGCTTTAACCCCTCCTAGGGAGTGGGACACTTCTATTAAGTGATAACCTAGGTCGGCGAGCGCCGTGCTGTGGTGGCCTTACTTCCGTGGAGATGTCTAAACCGGCAAGCCGAGTTGCATCTTCGGTGCCTAAAAGCCTAAGCATCGCCCCAGTAGATGCTCCGCTTGACAAGCCAGCCACTCCGCTCTGCGCGTCCCCGGGGCGCCTCGAGACGGGGGACAAGCGTAACGCCAACTCGTGGAAGGACCTGCCTTGGGAGTATTCGCCTCGGGGACAAGAGGTGGTTCTGACGTTGCTCCCTTCGGACAGCCGTCGTAGCCTATGGTTCTCTACCTCTAGCTCCACGACCCGTTCCTTCAGCGAGTCGTCCGTCACTCTAATTTTCAGTCGAGGCATTAGGCTAGAGCTGCCCTGACGAGAAGCCTCGAAAATAGCCCTCCGAAGGTGCGCCGCTTCAAGGCTCTTCTCGAGCATGACATTCTTTAGCCCTTCTCGTTCGGCCCTGACATCGAACAAAGACCGATGAAGATACTTGAGCCGTCAGCCTTGGCTAAAGGTCATCAAAGGACACGTCTCCTCTCCATCGGGGGGCACTTCGCGAGCCTGCTCTTGTAGACGCTTCAGCTCAAAGTCACGATGAGCTAACGTCAGCTTAAGATGGTTCAGCTCCGACTCGGCTTTGAAAAGCCTCTCTCGAGTCCGAGCGAGGCCCAACCTCGTTACCCCTAGACCGGACCGGAGACGTGCTACTTCAGCCATTAGAGGCACTTCAACAATCTGTGATGCTTCGACGATCTGGAAAAAGCCAGAACATGAAGATACTAAGTTTAAACGGCTCCTACTGGACAACTCAGAACAACTCAGAGACAAAGTTCAACACAAATACAGCACTTGGTCAAAAAAGTTCTCATTTTATTGAATACGAAATGTGGTGGCCAGTCCGCAACAAGGTAATACAAAATATATAAAAAAATGAAGTCAGGGAGCCACCTCGAGGTGCTGCTCCGCACTCCCGCCCGACATCGTCACGAGCGCCCCCTCTGGATTCGCCACCTCGTGCGCAGCCCCTTCGGCCTCTTCCTCCCCTCCTTCGGGCTCAACCTCCGCTAGGGGTATAAACTCCTCGCCTTCGACCGGTTCGTAGAGGTGATACCTCGAGCTGTCGAAGCCGGGGATACGAGCCGCGACATGCTTGAGGGCCCGAGCATAGGACTCCTCCATGTTGGTGAGCATGTGGGCCTCCGCCTCGGCTTGAATGGCCATCGTCGCCTTTGCCACCACAGCGTCCCGCTCCTTCAGCGCCTCCTCCAAGACCTTTAAGGCCTGCTCCATTTCCACCTCGGCTCGGGTCTTCCCCCTCTCCAACTCATCAGCCCTCGCCACTTCAGCCGCGATGTGCTCGTGTGCCTTGGCCAAGGCCGCCTCTAGGACGGCAATCTTGGCAGCTCGGGATGTCGAGAGCCGTTGCTCGGCCTCGAACATCTTCACTGCCTTAGCTCGCTCTGCCCGGTCCCTATCGCTCGTCGCCTTTAGTTCCTTCTCTTGCTCAGCGAACTGTTCTAGCATATGACTGAAGTGAGGTGATCTGAAAGCCGGAGAGAAAGAGGACGTAAGAATCAAAAACACAAACTTCGAAGTTCCGAAGAGCATAGCGAGAACACTTACCGACATCGTGGCCCGGGCAATCTCCAGCGCGTCGTCGCCCATGGTACCCGCCTTCAGCACCGCTCGGTCCTTCGGGGTTGGCAGGTGGCGCACGGCCTGCATGCTCATCGTTGGATCGCCGAGGAAACCGTCAAGCTTCATCACCCTCCAGTCGGGGACGAAGAGCTTCTTGTGCTCCTCGGTCAGAATGGCCTCAGCTTCGGCGGTAAGGGGTGGCACCTCGAGCGCTAGTGCGGCTCCGACGGAGAATGCCCCGCCAGAAGGCTCGGCAGTCGTGGCCGAGGGAAGTGCAGCATGGGGAGCAGAGGGGGACTCGGAGACCAAGTCTACAACGGTCGTAGGAACCGAGGGAGTCTGAGCCGCTCGGCCGGACAGGGTTCCCGTCATTGTCCTCTTCCTCTTCTTGTTGTCCGATCCCTTCGCTATGACCGCACTTCGCTTCGCCATCAAAGCTTTGAAGTCCATACCGAGGGCCTCTGAAAGACAACAATCGAAAGGAGTTAGCGCCAAAAGAGAATAGTATATAAAAAAGAAAAAGAGACAAAATTAAACGAAGCGTACTAGGATCGATCGGACTGAGACCCCCACCGAAGAGGACCCCCTCGGTGATATCTTTCCAACCAAGGGTCGGGAGACCGAGGATCTTCGACACGACCCCTTCTTCTTCCTTAGTCAGCACCGGCTCGGCCTTCGCCCACTTCAGAACGTCCTCCTTCCAACTCATCGGAAAACTCCACGGCTCGGGACCTCGGATCAAGAAGTACTTCTCCTTCCAATGTTTGATGGAGTCCGGATTCTTGATCAACTTGACCCCCTTCCTCGGAGACAGATAGTACCGGTACTTTATCTTACTCATACGGCAGATTCGGTAGAGGCTGCGGAGTATGACGAGCTGAAGCTTGACGCCTACGGCCTGACTTTAGAGGATGAAAGTGATGACGTGCCGCCACATGTTTGGCATGAACTGCACCGGGCTCAGGCCATACCATTGCAGCACCTCGACTATGAACGGCGACAAAGGCAGCCGAAGGCCGGTGTTGAGTGCATCATAGGGGAAGACGCAAGTATCGGGCGAGGTCTCCGTGCACGCTCAGAAGCCCGAACCGGGGAGGAGCAAGGCGTACTCCTTCAGGATCCGGAACTCCTTCCTAATACGATGAAGATCCGCCTCGGTCAGAATCGAGGGAATTTCGTCTACCTCGGAAGGGTCCTTCGGACGATTCTCCTCGTAGGCGGCAGACCTCCCGTGTACCACCTTCGACAGAAGGTCTCCGGAGTAGTTCCTAACCTTCCTGAGGTTCGATAGTGTGGACGGTAGCCGACCCAATGCACCAGCCCCCTTCACATTCTCCACGATGGTCTCAACGATGGCCGACCTAGCTACTTCCTTTCCCTTACCCAATACCGGGAGGACCACTAAGGGTCGGTCGCTGTCTCGGTCCAATGTGGAGGTCTCACTCCCCGATGACACTCTAGACATTTTGAGATACAAGTTAAGACAGTTAATTACCTTGATGTGACGGCTACGGTCGGAATAGTTCGTCGGAAAGATAAATCGCCTGCCCACGACCGCTAGCAGCGCCGCTGGAGAGCAAAAAATTACTGAGTGTGAAAGTGAAAGTGAAAAATGAGAAGTAGGGAGAGAGCGGTAAAGACTTATAGTACAAAGGGGGATTCGGGTGGGCTTTCAGATGTCTTGGGCCCCCAGAGAGGCCCACCAGAAGCCTAAACACCTCTTGCATCGTGATTCGCACCTGATCTCCATCAGACGGCCCAGATTGTGCCACGTCACTCGGAACCCAAATCCGAGCAACCGAGGCATCGAGCTGCGTATTGGAGAAAAACAACTTTCTCCTCGTGATTCGTGCCTGATCTCAATCAAACGGCTCAGATCTCGCCACGTCGACAGAAATCACTCTTCTCTCGTGATTCACGCCTCTTGCATCGTGATTCTTGCCTGATCTTCATCAAACTGCCCAGATTGTGCCACGTCGCTCAGAACCCAAATCCGAGCAACCAAGACATCAAGCTGCGTATTGGAGAAAAACGACTTTCTCCTCGTGATTCGTGCCCAATCTCAATCAGACGGCTCAGATCTCGCCACGTCGACAGAAATCACTATTCTCTCATGATTCACGCCTCTTGCATCGTGATTCGCGCCTGATCTCCATCAGACGGCCCAGATTGTGCCACGTCACTCGGAACCCAAATCCGAGCAACCGAGGCACCGAGCTGCGTATTGGAGAAAAACGACTTTCTCCTCGTGATTCGCGCCTGATCTCAATCAGATGGCTCAGATTCAGCCACGTCGCCAAGCACTGATCTACGGTCTGATCGTCCAGACATTCGTGCCGATGGCAGATGGACGGCCTAGATTGTGCCACATCGCTCGGAACCCCAATCCGAGCAACCGAGGCACCAAGCTGCCAAGCCAGGAGCGCCGTTAGATCACCCCAGGATTCGCGCCACAACTTGATCAACGTCCCAGATTCTACCACGTCGCCAAGAACAAATCTGCCATCTGATCGTTCAGATGTTCGCACCGATGACTGATGGACGCCTCAGATCGTGCCACGTCATAAATAGGGTGATTAATTCTTTTTTTATTTATTAATTCGGATTATTTATTTAAAAATTGCAAAAAAATGCTTTAAAATTCAGGAAAAATAATTATATATTCGGGAAAATATTTTTGAGCCCCTGGATAAATAATTATTAGTTAGAATAATTAATTAATGCTCCCGAAAAACAAATCATCTCTTTGCAAAATTGAATAAATGAGTCGAAAAATAATGTAAAAATCGAGAAAAATCACCAAAAATCCAGAAGGCCCTAAGAGCAAACTTGGGCGTGCTCCCAACTCAGGAAAACACTGTTACCCCTCAAACAAGGTTCGAACCCCCTTTAAGAACCCCGATAAAGTCCTATACGGCATTGAAACAATAAAACTACTCCCCAAAGGCTGTAGCACACAGTCTCTGGGAGTGGGGGGCTCGTGATATGGCTAAAAATGGGATTAAATCGAAACCGTTCAAATTGGACACGAATCTTAAAGTCTACAGGGGCAAAACGATAATTTCACCTATGGACGGGTCCGAAATGGGAACCAGGTCTCTTCTCTTGAGCCCAATAACCCGTAAACGGATCTGTTCAGCTGAGAACGAGTCCCAACCCGTTAAGGACCAGTTCAGCAAGATATGAGAAAATCCTGGATCGTCCTTATCTATTGGAGGTGGTTTTAACTACTTCTATCCATTCACACCGGGAAGTAGGGATTCGTTCTTATCCCGAAACAGATCCCCACGACGACTATAAGTACCTCCGTACCTCCTACCGTTACAAGGTGATCGCTCTTTGCCTACCTAAAGTTTTTTTGATATTCTTTTTCTGAGTATTGACAAGAGCGTCGGAGGGTGCGTTGCCGGAATCCATCCCGGTATTTCGTACTTCGTGCAGGTTAGCAACAGCACCAAGGAGTCAGCCTAACAGCAGCGAAAGAGGTCAAATTTGGCCCGTTCGAGTTCTCGCGAATCCACAAATTCTATCTATTGCCCCCATACCAGATTCAGCGGCGACAGGAGGGAACCCCATTTTGCAGAGTAGTTGATTATACTACATTAAGCATACTATTCTACTCCAAAAGAGAAAAAGAGCAGTATCCCGTAGCAACTAGAACAATATGCTACACATTAACTCTGCATAGTCAGCACAACGAAAGTAGCACATCAAGCATTATCTGCATATAAATGGCAAGAACAAAGATGGTTGCTCAAAGAAATCAATAACATCACAGCAATAAACACATTTCATCTCATCATATGCCAAACGAGGAAGAAACAAAAAATAAATGAAATGAGGCCTGCTACTACTTATTCTATTGGAAATACTGACACCCTCCCTAAACTGAGGGCCATGTTAATATGTTTCTATACATATATTCAAAATGATAAAAAAGAAAGCGCAAATTACTATGCTTCGGTACATGTACGAGCATGGCAAGAAGGTCAAAAAAGAATCAAAACAAAAACTCCGAGCTGAGCCTGCAGCTGCTGCCATCAGCTAAAATAACATTGCTGATGAACAATTATACATGCCCATTCTCTTCACTGTATTGTGTTCTTCATGTTTGAGGTAACAGCATGAAAAATGAGTTCATTTTTGCCTGAAGCCTTTCTCCAAGTAAGTTTTGCAAATTAAGCTCTTATCAGACGCATCCAGTAGCCGCCAAACATCTGCAACAGAAGTTGGTGATAAATACTCAGATCAATACGTACTCTTCGCACTTCAACTTGTTTAAAACTACTTTTCTCTTGATGAGATCAAAAAATCATAATCCACTGAAGGATTTCTATATGACCATAACAGTAGAGATGAAATGAACAATTAAGGATTGCAGGAAGCGACGGATTACCTAACCTGTACATGGCAAAAAGAAAGAATTTTTTTTTCCTTCTGGTGCAAGAGAGAGGAACATGTTTCAACCAAAACCAAAGCCTTCGCTAGCTTCATGGATTGCGAGCAGCAACCTTTCTTCTAATTGTTCCTTGGACGAATATTCGGGTAGGTCTAGCTGGTTGAAACTGTAGATTTGAAAAATCGTTTAACATAGAACATTAAAGAGAAAACTACAAAAGTAAAAATAAATAAATAGATAATGATGATACTACTGCAACCACAACCAATAATAATAAAATAATAATAAACTGCTTAGTTCATATAAGCATCTGACCAAGTATGTGCAGATGGGAGTCTTTCAGGAGCACCATATGCCTTGTGAATCTGAAAACGTTGGGCCCCGGAGATGCCCTGTAATGCTCTAAACCCCTCCAAAGGAACCTGAAATTGCAGTTATGCATAAGTGTAACTGATGTGAAATACCCCAAGAATACAAAGACATCTAAGTTGATCAGCCACCACAACTGAGCCCTATAACCAATTTTTTTTCAATTTTTTTAGAAGCAAAAAACTGCTTGGATGCAATGAAACAGTTCTCTGAGTCTGAGTGAAAGAATATTAAACAAATGAAGAATATGAAATCGACATATATTACGTAAAAAAATTGCAATGTCAGTGAAAGAATGTTCAACAAATGGAGGATAGGAAATCAAACTAAGTTGATCAGCCACCACAACTGAGCCCTATAACCAATTTTTTTCAATTTTTTAGAAGCAAAAAACTGCTTGGATGCAATGAAACAGTTCTCTGAGTCTGAGTGAAAGAATATTAAACAAATGAAGAATACAAAATCGACATATATTACGTCAAAAAATTGCAATGTCAGTGAAAGAATGTTCAACAAATGGAGGATAGGAAATCAAACTATTTAGTGAAACTTGAAATAGACAACTAAGAAAATTCACATACTAGGAGAACCTAAATAATTGCAATGTCAGTGAAAGAATGTTCAACTAATGGAGTATAGGAAATCAAACTATTTAGTGAAACTTGAAATAGTCAACTATGAAAATTCATGTGCTACTCAAAATACTGCCAATATTGAGCATATTGATTTTCAGTTTAAGATGAAGGATTTATACACAATCAACAATATTGTTGGTAGAACATGGAGAATTGATGCAAACTGAACTGTACAAATGTTTAACTAATAAAGTATGCAACTAAATTGGAGTAGCCGATATCACGCAAGCTGATGCAAATTTGAACTACAGACAAAACAAAAACAAAAAAGAACTATGCCATACAAGCAATAAATTAAACAACTATGAATAAGTTAAATGGAAATAACTTGTAAGTCAGAGCTACCTTTGACGTGCCAGTTACAAACTGTAGAAATCTTGCCATATCCTCCTTATTAAATGCTCTCACAACTTCCCAGCACCAATGTATAACAGGAGATGCAGCTGTGTAGCCAGTGTACTCAGTGTTGGATTTTAAATCATCAACTGCAGTAACCAATAAAAATCAAGAGAAAGAAAACAGGGATCAACTAAAACAAGGATAATGTGTGTGTGTTGAATTTTAGATCATCAACTGCAGTAACCAATAAAAATCAAGAGAAAGAAAACAGGGAACAACTGAAACAAGGATAATATGTGTGGATTTTAGATCATCAAGAGGAAGAAAACAGAGAACTGAAACATGGATAATGTGTGTGTGTGTGAACAGGGAACAACTTAAACAAGGATATATGTATGTGTGTGCTGGATTTTAGATAAAATCCAAGAGAGAGAAAACAGGGATCAACTGAAACAAGAATAATGTGTGTGTGTGTGTGTACTGAAACAAGGATGATATAGGTGCATGTGTGTATGTTTTGAATTTTAGATCATCAAGAGAAAGAAAACAGGGACCAACTGAAACAAGGATGATGTGTGGATAATGTGTGTGCGCGTGTACGCGGGGGCTTATATAATCCAACAAACTTACGGTCAATTTCTGGGAGGCCACTGATAAGAAGCTCGAGTTCCTTATCATTAAATATTGAAATGAGATCCCTTGGAACCAATTCATTGAAGCCTTCAAGGAAGGAATTGATTTGGGGTCGAATAGCAGTTGTCAGTATATGTTCAGCTACAAGGTCCACATACTCGTGCTTTGTTTCCTCGGTTACCCTGATATTCCTTCCTCCAGGTTTAAGCTCATAGTCGGTGACCTTTCATTAACAAAAGTTGAAATAAGCATGCACATAAAAAAGAAAGACTTTACAGTAACAACTAAAGCCAGAATTTTAGGGGGAAATTCCAACACAAAATAAGTTTGTTTATGTCTGGCTACAGCTAATAGAAGACTGGCAAAATAAATGCCAGCTAAATATACCTCAGTTTTCTCATAAAGAATGTGTTTCTCCTCGTCAGCGTCCATACTAAACGACAAATCTGGAATGTCGCTCACGTCATTCTGATCAAGATGAGATAAAAAACATCAGCTTTGTTCTTATTTAGATTTAAAAAAGAAAAGCAAATTTAAATTCCTCAGGCACTAACCTCAAGCATCCACTTTAAGTTTTTGTAATAATCAGGATCAACAGCTTCAATATCATGGTAGGTAACTTTAACGCCAAGAATGTGCTTGTAGAAGGAACGTGTGAAGTAAACATCCAAAAGTTGCCCATCAAAAAGTGCCTTAGCAACCTGCAGACAATTTTTTTTTTTTAAACACGAGACGGTCATAAAAAAATCCAAAAAAATGATCATCCAGAAGGGTAAACAAGGCAAGAGGACATTACCACACGCCCCACAAATTTGAAATACGAAAGATGCTCAGTCTGGTAAACAGAATTAGGGTTAGGCTGGAAAGTAGCAGCATTTCCAACATTTGTAAAAAGCAAAGCTCCTTTGTCAAAAATAACCCTAGACAATAGTTGGTACCATTCCCTAGTTAAACCACCAGCATCTATCCCCTCTTCCCCTTGGAATTGCACTGTCAATCGACCCTTCATGTCCTGTGTTGGACGCAACCTCAACTGATTGTAAGAATCCTCCAAAACATAAGCACGACGAATATTTATCCTTAAGGGAACTGAAGGATGCTGGTCGTGCTGTTGTCTAATCCTTGAACGAAAATATGATCTTTTGTTGTCAAAATCAATCAATCTAGGTACTTTCAACATCATAGAAAGCGATTTCTCCAGTAAATTAGGATTCTGCCTAATGAAAACATTAAGGAGGCGACGATGCCTCTCGGCAAGTCTTGCAAATGTTAGGCTTCCGGACACACCGGACTTCAGTGATGGGGAGGATGAGGTCCCACATATTTCTTTTACCTCTCTTGCAGTCACATTGTTCTCTGCTAACCCAACAGTTTGGTCTGTCTGCAGCTTCTCACACAGGACAAAGAATGCTTCTATAAATGGCAAAAGTCGCTGTGTGCCAGGAGGGAGTGGAAGAGACAAAGAAGGGCCACTGCCAATAAGTTCTCCAGCATCTGGTATTGACACTGAGGAAGAGAAACTGGAACCCTGTCCTAATTTTGCCTCAGTTGAGGTTATGCACTCACTTAATTCTTGCCATAAAGGTTCAAGTGCAACATTTAGGTTGAGCAATATGGACTGCTCTTCACGTTCATCTGTTGCAGCATCGCCTTTGCTCCCATTAACCAAGGTTAAAGCACTGAGTGCTTGTAGAACACGCAAGATTGCAGCCCCAGCCATAGAACCAGTGCTCATTCCAAGCATATGTGTACTCCTCAGGGTTACAAGCTCACCTACAGCTGAAACGCTCAAGTTATGAGCCAAACCTGCTAGCTCGAAGGCAAAGAATTTTCGATGAGGTACAGCAACAAAGGCCAATTTCTTCATAACTTCAGCAGCTAGGGAATATACTTTATCTGAAAGTCTGGTTAATTTACAAGCCAGTTAGTCAGACTACAACCAATAGAAACAAATACAGCAAAAAATTCAGACCAACACAAAACATGTGAAGCTTGAAAAGGAAAATTAACAAATTTGGTAACGCGGGAAGTATAATGTAATTTAACCACCACATACCACACAGAGCATATGGGGTCAAATCCGTGCGCGTGCTGTGTAAGTGTGCATGTATGTCCATGTGTGTGCATGCACGAGTGAATGTTTTGTGCATGTGCGTGTCCCTGCTCTATGTGAGAGAGGGAGAAGAGGTGAAAATATTATCAAAACAAGAAAATTTCCATCAAGCATGCAATCAAAATGGGGTAGACGTGGATCGAACAAAAATTAAAATAAAATAGGGAAAAAGGGCTATGACCAACTTGCTCATTTAGTAAATAAGCAATTGATGATGTGGCATACATGTGATTGGAAAATCCTTCAAAGGGTTAGTTGTCCAATGTATCACATGCATGCCACATAATCAATTGCTCATTTACTAAATGAGCAAGTTGCTCATATCCCTTTCACCCAATAAAATAAGATAGGACTTTTAATATTTTATGCCATAACTCTATATTTCCCAAAAAGTGACCTACATAAATAGTAGATAGTACACATCAAATGTATGTAGCACCGGTACTTTTATCAAGGGCCATACTAGTTGGACACCGATACTCCATGGACACTTGTCAGACACCCATATTATGAGGTCCTAAATATTATAATAAATAATTTATTTTGATTATTAGAAGACATGCCTCTGAACATTTCTTAAACAATTCTTCGAAGACATAATTAACAGTATTCAAACACATTCATATTTCTTGAAGTAATTAACTCTAGTTTCTTGCATAGTGAAATTCATAATGAGTAATGCTACATCACTACCAATTTCACTACATTTCTCTTCACTACCTTACGTGGCACACTCCAATAGGTAGGGAAAGATGGAGTAGGTGGGAGATCTCTCCAATAGGAGTATGCCACCTAAGGTAGTGAACAAAATGGTAGTGAAATTGGTATTGGATAAAGCATTACTCATTCATAATGTATAATGAAATTCATCACTGCCATTATGATGCACAGTAATTAACACACTTCTTCGATTTATAATGTATAGTGAATAGACAATAGATCTTTTATTATGATTATAGCCACAAATTCTATTTTTGAACGTCATTTTTATCTAATTCATGCATAACTGATATAATATTAAGTTAAGCTATAAACTAGAAATATACTATTTTTTAATGGCATTTTGATCTAATCTACGCATAATTGAGATAATATTAAGTCATGTTATAAACTAGTAATATATCATAGCCCTGTCCTTGTGTCCTACTTTTATTTGCTATGTCGCGTACCCACTGCCATATCAAAAGCTTCAAGTACCAAACAGAGGAAAGACATAGAAAAATGCTTATTCTACTAATTTTCTCAAGAAAGAAATTGCAGAGATCTGGAGCACCAAAGGAATGAAATATGTGAATATTTGGGGGGGGGGGGGAGGGGGGGGAGGGGGGATTACCCTTCATGAGCAAGAATACTGCAAAGGTTGCACAAATCAGGCTTTGGAAGCTGTAGAAATATATCATGTGTGGTAACAGATTTATTGCCACCCAAGGATGCCCCCCCTGCATCAGGATTTGAAATTTCCTGATTAGGAACCCTAGAATTCGGATTTGGAATTTCCTGGTTAGGTTCCTGTTCCAACATTGAAGAATCTTTCTGTTCACCAACTTCATCAGAAGCTTTCTCTTCAGGACCACTTGTAACTTTCTCAGATGGTAGCAGGGAATCAGCTTTTGTAACAGCATTGTTGACAACTACTTGTAGTAGTCCCATGACCTGGATATTAACACAAAATCAAAATGCATACGTCAGAAAAAATCATGAACACAATTGCATAAGGATGTAAAATCATGTAATGTAAGTTTGTATGTACCTGCTCAAGATGTGCGCTGCTGCACAAAAATAAAGGTCTGTTCAAGAGCTTCAGCAATAATGTTAGAGGTATATCAAAGTTTGAAAAGGATTCCAGAATTGATGAGTTCTTTACTTCACACATTTTTTCTTTTCCTTTCTCTTTCTTGGAGAGCGCATGGATATTAGTTGAAGATGTGGACGGAAAATCAAAGTAGAAAAGAAGGTTCGCCACAGAAGAATGATTTGTTGCCAGATATGTCAAAATTTCAAGGACACGACGGGTAAGAAGAGGCGGGAGACCTTTTGTATATAAAAAAAAAAGCGTTAAAAACTAAAAGAGGGAAGGGGGATTAAAAAAGGTCAACTTGATTCAGCATCTTCTATTTATGTAGAAGAAAATTACCATCAGAGGGTTGCGGCCGGCCATAAACATTGTACTGGCTTCTATAAAGCCTATGTGTGCTTGTGGCTTCTGATCCACTAGAGCCATCTGCTTCAGGCCTAATCTTATCAATTAAAAGTCCAACTAGAAATGCTCGTTGAACACTATGTGCACACACATTCAACAAAAGTCTTTGTAGGAGTCCTTTCCCAAGAGGCTGCAAAAGAACATACTTAGTAGTAATAAAAAGCATTCAGAAGGGACCAGAAAAATAAGGGCAGAAAATAAACTTAAATTTGATGAAAGCATAATATTAATCAAAAACTGTATGTCTCCTTTCCTTATAAAATTTATTTTTTAAAAAAACTGTACGTCTCCAGACAAGTGCCATAACCATTAATAACATAATTGAAAATGATAAACAACTTATATGACAAATAAAATAAAAGGAAATCTTAACTACTTCACATGCTTATTCAAGAATTATAAAAATATAACCTGTCTCACATAAGCATTAAAAAGTGTGCTTAGTTAGCGAATGAGCGTACTTAATTACCTGAGCTAATCCTAAGGGGCGAATCAAAGCTTTCAAAGAATTCTCATCCAAAAGAGGAGCCCCTTCAATTTCTTTAACCTTCAAGCTGTTTGCAACTGCAGAAACTGCTCTTGGACCCACTGTAACTCCTACTCCTCGATCCACCACTCCTTGCCTCTCACCTGCCAACCTTCTGTTGCCGAGTCTGTGACTGCCTCCAAACAGACTGCTACGAGCATGATAATGGCTAACAGCTCTATCTCTCAGCATTTGAGCTTCAGCAACTAAAGCAGAAGGTAATGCAGACAAAACTGCTTCAGATGAGGTCAAGAGTACCTGAAAATTCCAAACAGAAGATAAACAATACGACAAGGAAAAAGGTATACATAAAAAAGGCCAAATTGCAGAAAAACAACCCTATACTATGGATTTTTCTCTGACAACTACCCTAAACTTACTTTAATATACGTGACCCCTTAGCAGAAAATTGAGTCTGTATCATCTTATGAAATAGGCGGAAGCATTCATACACATCACTTTTATTTTCATCAAATAGAGTCAAATAATGTGACTACAATCATCAACGAAAATCACATACCCAAGTTTGGTGTGCAAACTAAAGAAAGCATTGTATGCTTTGAAGCAATCACCAAAAGCGTGGTTTGGAAGATTCCGGGAAGCTATGAAGAAATATGCTTATGAGCAGAGCAATGCAGATCATACATTATTTTTTAGGAGAGGAAATGGTAAG
The DNA here is from genome assembly GCA_017893485.1 of Hemerocallis citrina. Taxonomy (NCBI): domain Eukaryota; kingdom Viridiplantae; phylum Streptophyta; class Magnoliopsida; order Asparagales; family Asphodelaceae; genus Hemerocallis; species Hemerocallis citrina. The sequence goes on from CM030362.1 coordinate 110,929,568, forward strand.
ATAACTACACTATCATTTATGTAGATTGATAAGGCTAAAAATAGGATTAAATCGGGATCGTTCGAATCGGACACGAATCTTAAAGCTCTCAGAGGTAAAACAGTAATTTCACCTACAAATGGGTCTGAAATGAGAATTGGGTCTTTCTTCAAAGCCCAATAACCCATGAACGGATCTGTCCTACTGGGTACGGGTCCCAACCCGTTACAAACCAGTTCAGAAGGATAAAAAAGAATTCAGATTCATAATTATCCCTAAGAGGTGGTTTTAACCACTTCTATCCATCCACACCGGAAAGTAGAGATTTATTCTCATCTCGAAACGGATCCCTAAGGCGACTATAAATACCCCTCCCCCACCATAACAAGGTAATCAATATTTTTCTACATAAAGCTCTTTCATAATCTTCCTTATTACTGACAAGAGCGTCGGAGGGTGCGTCTCCGAGATCCATCCCGGTGTATCGTACTTTTTGCAGGTTCACGGTAGCAGTAAAAAACAAGTCAACACGTTGGTGAAGGTCAACAGGTTTGCCTTATTCGTTTTCCCAAGAATCCAAAAATTCATCTGTTTGCTCCCACACCAAAATCAGCAACAACATAGATGATATGATTGTCATTGCAAATGATATTGATGAAATGACTAAGTTGAAGACTTATTTAGCATCAGAATTAGATATGAAAGATCTTGGAGGTTTAAAGTAATTTTTGGGTTTTGAAGTTACCCGGTCTAAGCAAGGAATATTTTTGTCACAACGGAAATATGTTCTTAACTTGTTGAATGAGACAGGGATGCTTGGTTGCCAGCCTATTGGTACACCCATTGAGCAAAACCATGGACTAGAAGAACTTCCGGTTCAAGTTCCAGCTGATAAGGGAAGATACCAAAGAACGGTTGGCCGAATGATTTACTTTTCACACACTCGACCAGATATTGCTTATGTGGTTCGTGTGTTAAGTCGCTTTATGCATAATCTGAGTGAAGCTCATATGAATGTTGTTGAAAGGGTCTTCAGATATTTGAAGTCAGCACCAGGAAAAGGCCTTACGTAATCTAAGCATAACCATATTGTTGTTACAGGGTATTATGATTCAGATTGCGGTGGGAGCAGAGAAGGACAGTGGTCAACTACTTGGTACCTCACTTTTGTTGGAGATAATCTAGTAACTTGGAAGAGTAAAAAACAGAAGGTTGTTTCATTGTCTAGTGCAGAAGCAGAATACAGGGCAATGGTTAAAGGGATACAAGAACTATTGTGGCTGAAACGGCTTATGGGGGAGTTGGGTCTTCCACCCAAAAAACCTATGAAGCTATATTGTGATAACCAGTCAGCTATCAAGATTGTAGAGAATCCGATACAACATGATAGAACTAAACATGTTGAGATTGATCGTAATTTTATATATGAAAAGTTTGAAGAGAAGATTATTGAAGTTCCATATGTGAAGACTAAAAATCAGCTAGCAGATATTTTGACAAAGGCCATTGCAAGTCAAGCCTTTAATGATTCACCAGTCAAGCTGGGCATGGGTATGAGTGATATATATGCTCCGCCTTGAGGGGGAGTGTTAGCGTGAGCCTTATGTGAAAGTAGTTGTAACTAAACACAATTATAGGAATTGGTTGTAACTAATAATAATTGTAGGGATTGTAACCATATGCGGTTTTAATGTGTAAACTATATATACCTCCAGTGGAGAAAAGAATAATATACGTTCATTCTCCATCTCCATCTCTATTTGAGTTGGTATCAGCTTTCATCTTTAAGGATACCAAAACCCAGTATAAGGTAGTTTTTTGAAAAGGTTATTATAGTTTAGCGTAGTTTCTAGAAAGTAAACATAAGAGGTAGATAATTATTACAGTTCTGAGAAAATTGGAAGTTTGAGAGGGTTATGCAAAATATTAAAGCAAGTTTTTAGGGTAGATCCCCAAAAAAAGCTCAAAGTAAAGGACAGTTTTATGCAATTTAACCAATAATATATATATATATATCACCTCTTCTCTCAAATCGGGAGGGAAGGTGGCTATAATTGAAGCATTATCCATGTCGACGGGCTGGCCTTCAGCTTGCTGTATGCTTCTTTGTGCTCGTTGTTGAGCCAAAACCTCAGCTTGGATATCTGGAGGAAGAGCAGCCAAAAATTCAGGATCTATCTCTTCTGCAGGTGGCGGAGCATATGCAGATGTCTGAGCCGACTGAGCTTGCTGAGATGCCAAAACTTCTGCACGGAGATCCTCAGGAAGTGCCTCCAAAAAGGTGGGATCAATTGCATTTGTACTCGAAGCCTCATTGTTGATATTAACCTGAACTGCCTCACCACCTTCATGCGGGACCAGTGTAGTCTGTCCTGTAGATATTTCTTCTCCAGTTGCAGGAACTGAATACTCAACTTGATTGCCAACAGCATCCATATCATTCATGTCAAAGTCAGTACTTACACGAGCTGAACCAGCACGGCCATCACTAGAGTCTGGCATGCCTGAACCAGAATCAATTAAGGCATGGCAGCTTGAATGACTATCCACACCCATCGGTGCACTGGCACATGCTTCAGAATCATCTTGCATATGGTGATCAACAGCTTGCAAATTAGCGGATGATGTATCTGCTTCTGGAAGAACATCTAGCTGTATACTGGTAAGGTCCACAATATTCATATTATCATTCTCATTATTTTCAGCATTTAAATCACCAGGAAATCTTTGCCTTACTTCTGGTGCCCCTTGATTATCCTCTACACCAACAACAGACTGTGCATCAATAGTCCCATGAGAAAGATTGGCAATGTTCCCTGTGATAAGAACAGCATTGGCCTCTACCTCTTGTTGCTGATCATCACCAGGCTCGGTGGAAAGATTATCTACTCTCACTGGTGAGTGGCCATTGGCATTCAACATTGGTGATTGTTCACTCTGTCTATGAACTGGATGGTCATTGACCGAAATTACACCTCGCAACTGAGATACAAAGTGCTCCTCTACTGCCTGTGCAATTGTTGCAGCGTGACCTCCAGCTTGAGGCTGACCATCATCAGTCCACCGACTATCACCAGGCCCCCTTCTTCCACCCATATGCAGAGAATCCATACCACGTGAGTAATCAAACACAGATGGTGCCTGGGCACCAACGAAACGATCGCCAAGTACAGTTGCAGCACCATGGTCGGATGGATGGCCAGGATCGAACATGTACAAGTGCGCTACATCAAAAGCTCCAAATGATAATCCTTCCAAGTCTCTAGATGAGTTTCCCACAGCAGACCAAATTGAAGAGGAAATTGGCTCTCCTGACTGAGATGGCCTCAGCAAAAGTGGATGTTGGAAGGCACTACCATCAACCCCTGCTGACCTGTCAAGATAAGTCCGGCTAGCACTTTGATTCTGACGGCGGCGGTCAACACCCAATGGGCGGTGAAGGTGAAATATGTCGTCCACATTTACACCCCGAAAAGGATCACCAGCAATATCAATGAAACCACCACTAGGATCTCCAGTTCCCCTTAAAACCCGCATCTGATCTAAAACACCTAAACCTTCCCTCCACCTCACTTCGATAACTCTGTTTTCAGGAAAATCATCATCTTCTTCATCCATCATGTCATCATTAAATGCATCGCCGATACCAATGTCATCGTGGTCCTCCACATCAGTATCAGCTAGAGATATCATTGCAGCTCCTTCTTCTGCTATATCTTCATCCTCTTCATCCTCGTCCTCATCGTCTTCTTCATCATCCTCACCATCCTCACCCATATCCTCATCTTCATCAACAAGGTCATCATCAGTTCGGTGCTCAACCTGAAAAGCCAACTCAACCTCATTTGTATTTGGCAGTGCATCACCGTCATCCCCATCTTCCATTAGTTGGTTATTGGCATTATCCTCCCTATCAATCCTCATATCAGCCTCAACTGATTGGTTTGGGTTCACATTAAGATCTCCAACAATATTAGAAGATTCATGCAACTGCTGGTCTTCAGTTTCAACTGCATTAGTTGGTTCTTGATCCCTTGCATTGGAAGTTCGAACCCCAACAGCAGGACTAGGTTCCTCAGTGTGCACCTGTATACTGGTAGATCTTTTCTTGCTTACTCCATCCAGCTTCAGTACTTGATCCCTAGCATTGGCAGCTCTAGTTAGATTCTCTAGAGCCTTAAGTATTAGGTTTACTACCTTCGGGGCATCTGGGTGATCCAAATCAATTACTCGAAGGATGCAGGCAAGAGATTGAACCATTCCTCCATCTATCATTGTTTTAGCAATATCAGGCGAGCATCCAGGACCAGGAACGGTACTGGAAGCATTTTTCGACAAAATGGAATGTACCAAGTCAGCAAATGCCAAGACCTTTTTGTCAGGTAAGAGAACACTCGCAGAGCAATTGCCTTCCTCATTTGAAAAAGAAGAAAAGGCGTTCACAAGTTCGCTAACTACTCTCTTGCGCCCCTCAGTAGATCTTCCACATAAAACAACTAAAAACCATGATGCCTTTTCAGACAACTTATCCTTCCAGTCATCTGATGTTTCAGCATTTTTCTCCAAAGATAATGGAAGTAATTCGTGCAATACATGGTGTACAATTCCCCCATGTCTCGTGCCACCTGTTTGATTTTGACCAGGACTCCGCAGAAGACATGCCTCTGAATCCCGCCGTAATACAACGCCGACTGCATGTACATACATAAGAAGAATATCGCTCATCAACTTGAGGACAAAGGTCACCCTCGCCAGCCAAGCAGATCTTTCTGAGAGGTTATCAAAGACTATTCCTGTCTCATCAACTTTTGATTTGCCCTTTTCCTTCATAATTGGTTCATCAACTTCCATGGGAGTTGAAGAACTAGTACACTCCTCCGGTTTCTTTGCAGACGGATAGCTCATAACAATTTCCAGAAGCTGATCAATCACCTGATAGAGACTAGCAGGGACCCTTTTATGGCTTTTAAAATATTTCCCTGGAGTTTCATTTAATTTATTTTCAGACATTCTAACAGGCTCACAGGAAGGAGCTACACCTTCATTATTAGATGTTCTTAGCTTGTCCTTATCCTTTTCTTTTTCAATCAACAAGACAATATTCAACCTCCCACCAGAAGATTCTAACTGACAAACAGAAGCTGCAGCTCTCATGAAGATTTCAGGGTCTCTGGATATGACAGGTGCCATCGAAGTCAAAAATGAACGGGGAGAAAGACGACCAGCATGCCGATTAAGACTGCCAGTGAGAGTCTGTCTTATCTCCAATTCCATGGCGGTCTGTAGTGTTTGGGGATCTTCGAGGAGGTGACGGATAATAGCAGATGCCAGGCTGTCAAACCCAGGGAACATGCAGACCTTTGGAAGGATAAAAAGACCAGCTAAAGCACCAGATTCAAGAAACTGTGTTGCAATAACATGTGTTTTTGTCAAACGTGCACATAATTGCAGAACCGCCTGCATAACAATGGCAGAAACTTGCTGCTTTATGAATTCACAAGCAACTGCCATTGCTCTCTGACTCTCCTCAAGGGTCATATAACCAGTTGATTTTCCTAAGATATTCTCAAAAACATTGTATGTCTCTTTCTCCACATCATCATTTGCAGGTTTCACCTCGGGCTCAGGTGTTCGAATTGACAAGGAAATGTCCGCCCCAGAAGAATCAGATAAGGATTTAGATGGTCCTTCTGGCATACTGGCAGGAACTTTAGGTCTTGACTGCAACATATAATTTAGTATGAGCAACAATGCACTTACAGATTTTGTTACTGAAGCTTCATTTCTAGTGGGCTCATTCCCCACTCTGAAATTAATCAGGATATCTAATGCAGCAAAAATAACCCCATTCTCAGCGGCAAGTTCCCGGGTACTACTATCTTCACTTAATACCAAAGCCAATATGTGGGATATTGAACATAATGCACCTGATTCTTTTGAAAAATCTGTTGGGCATAATTTGAGATACTGAATGAGATATGAAACCACCTTTGGACGGTCGGCACCCTTGTTGCGATTGCAGAGTGTAACTAACAGATCAGTCAAGTGAAATGCCATCGAATCAGTGCTCTGAAATAAATACATAGATACAGCAAGAATATCATCCACAGGGGGTGTCTCTGCTCCTCTATCTTCTATAAATACATTTTTGGCCTCATCACTGCTATCTTCCTTGGTTGCTTCTGAAGAATTTCCAAGCGATAAGGCAAGTGCTTGTGCAAGCTGAACTTCTTCTTGTACATACTCTTCAGGATGGCTAAACAACCAATCTGTTGCCAACTCAACACTATTTGTCCCCACATTTCTCAAAGCTTCCTCAGCTCGAGCCCTAGTAAAACCCATCTCAACTATAGTGGCAATAGTGGATTCATTAAGAACAGGAGCAGTGATTCGTTGGCCTGCACTTCCAGCCATACCATTCTGACCACGCTTTCGATCTCCAACACCAGAATAAATATGAGTGACAAGAGAAACCACCGAGGTAATAAAAGCTGGACTGCAATTACGAAACATAGGATGGTTCCATACAGGAAGTATCACATTTAAAATTTGTGACTGTAGCATACCAACAAATATCTCGGGCTCCCTTGGCATAGGAAATAGACCGATTGAAAGACCAGCTGCAACAGGTTGAACAAGAAGCTGAGCCTGAGATGGTGAGGTTGTTGACAAAAGTAATGAAGCATTTACATGATACTCCAATAAGCGACAATAATTTTGCAGGGTGTCTAGTAGCCATGAATTATGAGATACTTTATTTCCCTCGACAGAAACCCCTTGAACATTCCCAGGAGTAGGAACAGAAAAAGGTGGGGTCCATAACAAATGACTGGTAGCCTCAAAGGTAGTCAGAAGCTCTTTGAAAGTTCCGTTTACATAAAAACTGTTCACCAAGGCAGTATTGCATGACCGACGCCTATTATCAAAGATGAGGGCAGCCATGTCACCTACGACCTTACCAAGATACCGGCACTTCAGAGTCAAAGTTTCGAGTCCAACAGTAGGATGCCCAGGATAATTAAGAGCATCGTGGAATAGTTTAGCAAGGGCAGTCACAAGGCTCTTAGAAGCAGGACTCAGGGAACTAGAATCAGCTCTGCGACGAGCAGCTAATCCTTTCACCATAGCAGCAAAGAAAGAATGGATGGAAAAACTAAGTTTAGTTAAAAGTTCTGAAACAAGAGTAGATGGGCTTTTCTTTTTAGAATCTTGTATCATGGAACTCCCCAGAGTACTAAATGAAACTTCTGACTCAGCATGTGAAGCATCCAAATGCCTACTTAACCTTCCACCACGTAAACGAGGCAATCCATGCCGACCATGTCGGTGAATGCTTCCAGCAGAACGCACCACTGACAAAAAATCTTGTTCCCAATGAGAAACTGTAGAATTTCTAATTGGAATAGGATTAACGTATCTGACTATAGGTGCCACATTTCCATCATCATCACTCTCTCTACCTGCAAACGCATTATTAGAAGTAGATGTTTCTCCATTTCCAGTTTCTTGATCAGTTTCTTGCTTCTCATCTATCTTGGAATCATGGGATAAAGATATCTGCCAGAGTATTTCTCTGTAACTCTTTCCCAATTCATGTAAAATTTCAGTATCAGCAGATCCCAACTCAGCGACCATAGTAGTTGTTCCCTTCAAGAGAAAACTGGAGAGTGACAGTAGGCCTTCGAGACTAGAAAGAGATTTTAAAACTTCCGATTGCTTTACAGGTTCCAACTCAGCAAGCTTAGCTCCATCAACACTTTCCCACAGTTCATTTGTCGACTTAAGATGTTCCTTGATAAACGAACACACAGCCCTAGCAAGAGCAGTAGAATGCTGAGGTGAAAAAATTTTAAATGCGACAGCGATGTTCTGACCATTTGGCACAGAAACAGGGAGTAACTTCAAAGTAAATAACTTGAGAACAGCATCAAGACCCTTTTTCTCAACAAACAATCGACAACTGTCTGCATTCTGAAGAACAGTTTCAAGTAGTCGGGCAACATTGCTTATACATTCTGGAAGGAATGACTCAATGCTCACTACCGCAACTTCTGATGACGACTCTGCTGTCCGCGGAATATTAACCGGCTTGCCCTCCTCGGTGTCAGTTTCCATAGGAACAGGATTTGACGAGCTCAGGGAATTGCTGGAATCATTAACCTCTGTCCCTGATCCAATATTAGCTACTGTAGTCAAAATCTCAATAAGCATATCAACTCCAGAAGCACGTAATGAAGATGCATGACGCAATAGTTCATCCAATGCACTAGATAAGGTTCCTGGAGTGTCTCCACCAAGGGCTTTTAAATATGACCTAGAAGTAAATATTTTCACAAAACACCGCAGAGCATTACGATCTCTCACCATTTGAAGACCGGTATTGTTCAAGCATAATGCATCCAAGCACTGCGGTATGCAAGTTACAGCTTCAGAAGAACAGAGAACACCAGTCATTATAGCATCAAGAAATGCTTGGGGTAAACCAGCAGCATCAAGAACTGAAAAACAAGTAGGATCCTTGTGTAGAAGATCACTCATGACAATGGCAGCAAGAGAGAATACTCCACCACCAAAATCCTTGGCTCTCTTAAAGATTGTGCACAGGCATTGTGGCAAAATACTCTCTTCAGAACCATCAATACGAGCAGAACTTCCAGGGACATAAGTTGCGAGTGATATTGCTCTAAGTAATGCCTTCATAAGTACCTTTCGATGATAAGAAACTAATGTCTCCGAATAAAGTTGCTGCAAATCAAGCTCAGATGAACTATTAATTACTTGCTTGCCTTTACAATTACCCAGAGAAACTTCTTCACTTTTCTTTGAGCCCTTCTCAATACAAGAAACTTCGATCATCAGGCGTGCAATTGAATCATCTAAACCACCTAAATCTCGGAATAATGCTGCAGTGGGGTTATTAAAATCTAAGAAGCCCTCCACAACATGGACTGCAGAACTCACTAATTGAAGGTGCTGTGCGTTTGTATCCTTCAAAAGGGGTAAAATAGTAGGTATGTATCCTGCTTCTTGCAAAGCCAGAGAGCCTGGGGTAGATGAAACCAACACAGAGACCAGAGACAAAAGTGCTTCAACAAAAACAACTGACAATGTTGTAGAACCACTAGTAATAGTCTCTACAGCTTTCTGCATAAGACTGGGAAGGGTGCCACGATGACCACCAGATGTAACGCAAGTCAAAACCATAGGTTGTCGAGTTCGGTCTTGACAAAGAGCAACCAAAGACAAAATACCCAAAATGCGAATCTTCTCTGGAACTTCATCTTCATAAGTTAGTAATGAAACCAATTCATTGATAAACTCTGGTTCATTGTTAAAAAAGGCGGTCAAATCATCAGCATTAACACCTGCTTGGACAAGAGCTACAAAGGCATACAAACGAATGCTAATGTATTGATGCCGAGAAGTTAAAGAGCCAAAAGCCCTTGAAAATCGCAATCTTGTTAACAGCGAGAATCGCAACTTGGGAGGCACATTGTACTCCTTCACTAATTGATGCAAAATTACAAGATCATTAGTGTTCAACTGATTGATGTTTGGTAAATGAATGACCTGCAGCCCCCGTACACACCCCGCATCATTGAGCTCAGCAGATGAATCACTAACTGCATAAAATTCAAAATGGAGTGCAGAGCCAATCTCAGAAGCAACTGAATCAAAACCTTTATTGAGAGAGCAAGCGATCAATCCAAAACCTTCTTCCTTGCTCCCCCAACCTTGTGATAATGCAAACAACTTAGACGATAAAGAGGCATCACGAATAGAGCATTTTCCTATGGGTTTCTTTAGAAATGCAACCAAAGTCTGAAGGCTGGCCTCAACAACATCAGCATCCGTTGAAGCTATAAGAAAAGAAAGATGCTGCTGCAATCAATTAAATTTAACAAAATTAGAACATATAAACCAAAACAACACCTCAAAATTTGAATAAAAAGTGAGAATCAAATCATATTAACATTCAAGGCCATGTTTAGATACAAAGGTAGGATACCCCAACGAAACTTTTAAGTGAAGGTAGAGGAATGCAACATACACTCTACCTCCATTTTGCCTTTAAAATAAATTTGGTTGAATTGGTGTTTAGATACCTATCATAACCTACGCTTTTTCTTAACATTGAGGTAAAGAAAACGGAGGTAGCGTACCTCCAAAATATGATCCAAACGGACCAAAGTTTAGATACGGTAGACAAGTCACCTCTATTAACCTCCACATACCACCGCTAACTTCTGTATCCAAACAGGGCCCAAGAGTTTAGCCTTCTAATATAATTTAGTTAAATTGCATTTAACACCACTATATTAGATGTGTACTTGCTGAGATAACCTCATATATAGAAGCCATAGACCACCCTATCCCATTCAAAGGGATATTTTGTTTAAAATTTTATCTCAACATAATCATGAGCAGAGCACATGACCTGCAGGTGGGAAGTATCTAAAAAAGTACCTAATCTGCACATGAGATGGTAAGAGCTAATCTAAGAAGGATAGCTTTAAGAGATAGAAGCTCTAACAGGTCAGTCTTTGAAAGTAACAGGTCTGGACAGTAACTAATAGCATGCACCTGAGATGGTATACATATGCTAAATGAGAATGTTATAGATGAGAGCCGTTATCTGCTAAGCTCCTTATACTACAGGTACAACAGGATGCTATCTCAAATATCATTTGAATTAGAAGTATAGAAAGATCAAATAAGAATTGAATAGTGAGTTAGTCACACACAATGAACATAAACATACTTCATAAGAACTGTAGAAGTGTTTGTTTGTACAATTCTCCAATATAATTCTTGTTACTCGAAGGATTTGAAGAACTGCTTCCCTCGGGAAAGGTAGATCTGCTTCAAGAAAATTGTCTTCCACTTGCAAATCCTTTCTTGGCTTTATGAACTTTTCGAAATAAGAATCAAATAGATTGAAAAGGTCAACCCAATGATGAAAATCCCCCTGCACAGAGTTAAATTGAATGGATCAGATACATTTTTTTTAATTCTATGCAATGGCTACTATTATCAGAAGATAAGAAAACCAGACCTTATCGAAGTCCCAGATAAAGCCCTTTAATGGTTCTTCTATAATTTCTAAAGCAACAGAAGTGATGCTGCTGATGACGGCTCTTATTTTATGAGGCTGGAAAAGGAACGTATAAAATTTATGTCAAGAGCATTAATTTTTAAATATAATAAAAATAATTAAAGCAGGAAGAAAAACCAAAGCTGCCAAAAGGTTACATCATAACTTCACAATGAAGAATGATGTACAAGTATAGAAGCAGGGCCGGCCCTGAGTTTCCGGGGGCCCTAGGCGAACTTCCGAAATGGGCCCCTAATAACATATATATATTTTTTACGCACAAAATACGTACCTATATTTACAAGGGAAGTTCAAATTTGGGGGCCCCTAAAATCGCGAAATCTCTGGGGGCCCAAGGCGGCCGCCTTACCCGCCTCTAGGGTAGGGCCGGCCCTGTATAGAAGCTAGCTACTTAGTTGCATGACCTAAAATAGTTTTCAGTTGAGTTCATCAATTTATCAGGAGATGATTGCTAGAACAGGAGAAATAATAATGAAAGGGAAAGAGGTTGTTTCCATCAGATGCAATAATAAAGGAATGAAGAAATATAGCATATCGCTAGTGGCTGCATAAGAAATGTCAGTTTGACTTGCATTGTGCAGATACTAGGAGCTCTTTAATCAGAAATAATGTATTACCGATTTGTTATCTAGAACCACAACAAAAGTCATCTATGTTATCATCGGTCTCATACTAGTTTCCAATTATCATTTTTCCATGTATATATATTTGTGGGAAAAAGAACTATAGTGATCACCAATCATCTTGAGATTTTGTCATAATGGCATTACAGAAAACTATTGTCCATCACATTAACTCATAACACTCCACTCTTCTCAGGTTGCACTTACCTCTTTCCAAATGCCATCTTCACAAACATGTTCTAATTATAAATACCCAATGACCAATAATTCAAAAACACCTTGATTCAAAACATTTAGCAAGTGGAACTAAAGATAAAATGCTTCAAATAAGCTAACAATTTTACCAACTTCTCTTGACTAAAACTTAGTTAAACATCGCAAATGACAATATGAGCAGCATCCAGCATCTAGAACACCCCCCGCGCACACACTCAACCCACCCATCCGCACATCCTAGAGCACACACACAAACACAACCTTAAACACACAAAACCACAGATCCTAAAATACAGATGCACACAACCTAGAACACGATAAAACAAACATAGAGAAAGGAGATGATACTCAAGTAAGGTTTATTTGATATTGTTGTCAACATAAAGTGTTGAGGCTAAAAAATTTTGAGAGCAGAAATGGATAGGAAGACGAAAATACTCGTCATTCTCTATTGTTGTGAAAATAAACCTTTTATAATAAACATTGTTGTGAGCAAGAGTGAAGTGTTTTGACTTAAGATCTTTTTTGCAGGAGCAAAAACACTTAAAAACTAAAAGTCGAGTCTTGTTTCAAAATATGGGGAAATCCATTTTTGAAGAAGTATTTTTTAACCAACAAACTTTCACAAGTTCTACCATACACCCATTTAACTTTTATGCCCAAAAATACTTTAGGCTCTCCAGAAGTAACATCACACCGCCTAATTCATCAATTAAGCATAAGCTCATGCAGCATGAAACTCCCTCACACCAAATGGGAAGTCTTGGGGTTTAAAACTCCCCATGTACAGGCTTTGCTCAACAAAATGAATTGAAATTCATTATGGATAAGTGTCACTCCACCACGACCTCATTCCTGATGCCTACAAGCTTATGTCCAAAAAATAGCCTAAATCAATTAAACTTCCATATTAATTGAAAGATAGATATAGGCAAGATGGTTGTAACCAAGAACAGAAAGTGAGGCTGAGTCTCAAGAAACTATTGCATTAAAATTGTGGAACTCTTCATCCATCATAAAATAAATAATATCAACATTACATAATAAAGTTCTTCCCACCCATCTTTCCCTTAACCTGCTGAATGAAAGCTTGTTAAATTGAGATATGTGATTAGCAATAGGATTGCACTGGTGACACCGAAAAGAAATAATGAAGCATCATATACGAATTGGTGAAAGTTTTAGACAACAGTACATTGTAAAAAATCATGAAAGGATAAAAGCAACATGATTAAATTCTCTTTCTCCCAGTCATCAGAGAGAATAGTCTTTCACAAAATAAGTAAATGAAGTAGTCCCTCCATCCCAAAATGTATGTCTAGCTCTCTTTTTTTTGTCCCAAATTGTTAGTGGCTTTAGGTTTCCAAGAGAATGTCTAAACCTTTTCAAATGTTCATGAATGAATATTTTAACTAGAGTACCAAATATACCCTTAATATGAGTAGATCACTTAATAGCTTTAATTATTGAGGAGGGCATTTGTGGAAATTTACTATGAGTAATTTAACAGATTTAATTAGAAAGAATGATTGTTTCTTTTTAAACTTGTTTCTTAATATGTGTCTAGAAACCTTGACGGGCGTACATTCTGGGAAGGGGGGAATACAAAACTATTGAGATATGAACGTTTAAGACTGGATGTCTGATATCTATTGTTTAGAATGAGAAAAGAAGGCTACAGAAAATCAAGGATACTGCATTTAATGGGGACTGCATAAAGGAGGAGCAGGGAGGACAGCTATATAGGAAAATAGAAAGAATATAATTGATTACATTTTCATTGCCCTTAGCAAAAGATTCAGATATATGAATGCGGAGCATGTCATCCTTCTTCTTTACAGTATGCAACAATGGAAGTAAGTTCTTCACTCATTGCCCTTCCTTGCATCTTCATTGCTTCGAATTACTTATCTAGTGTCTATTAGCATCTTTAATCATATCACTCATTATCTATAGTAGCATCTCTAAAAATGTCCTATATTGATGAGCTTAGTATTAGTCAAGAAAGTCAAACTGGCCATCTAAGCAATATTTCAGAATCCTTGCCTATGGCACAGAATAAGGATTGACAACCAGACAGTTGACAGTTGATTGTCAACAAACTTCACTTCTATTTGGAATTTTCTTGAGGGTTTGTGCTGCATAATCAATCATAGAAGAAGGATAAGGCACATGGTGATGATGATGATGATCTTCCAAAAGCTAAGAAGAACAGACACTATGGGACACCACAAGTTGACAAGGAAATTTCTGAAAATTGCACAGATTCATGTCCAACACGAGTTTTTCCAACACATGTCAGACACGGCTACCATATAGATGTGATTCATAGTCCAAAACACTAACTTCTTAAGCTACCTTGTTAAGAAATTTGCCCCCCTGCATCATTTTTCTCTAAATAATTATTTTTCACGATCAGTCAAAGACAAGTAATCTCCAGTCATCTAAAATATGTGAAGCCCATAACTTCTCACTATATAGAGAAATATGGAACTAACTATAAAAATTAAGGATAAAAAGGTGCTTGAAATAAAAGTTCCAATACCAAGAGATTAACAATTAATACACAAGTAATCAATAAAGAACACATTTTCCCTTTCACATATAAAGAAGAACTGCATAGTGCCTTACCCAAATTTCATATTTTTAAAGCAAACAAATAAAGCATAAAGAATTCAGGCATCAAACCTATTTCCTTAAAGAAAAGCAATGGAACATCACAGGAAACAGATAACACTAGTTTCAAGTGTGTAAGCCTAAAGTGTTTGACACAGGAACATTCTGAAAATCCACTAAAAGGGCATGCACTAATTAATTAAAAGTACATACTAAGTTCAACATGTATACTAGTTTCAAGTGTGTAGGCCTAAAGTGTTTGACACAGGAACATTCTGAAAATCCACTAAAAGGGCATGCACTAATTAATTAAAAGTACATACTAAGTTCAACATGTATATGTAACAAGTAGTCCATAGTCCAATAAATAGATCTTACATATCTAATCATAAAAATCTAAGAAAGAAACCAAAAGGATAAAAGCTCCATTTTTTGAGATGTTGCCATAATTATGGCTTAAATTATAATTAAACAAGAACCAAATTTTTCTGAATATCAAAGAAAGCTGAAATCTCAAGTACCACACTAAAACCACTATCATGGCTATGTATAACAATGGTTTGAGGCTTAGAATGAGCCATGTGGGATGCCCAGATATGTCGATGGGCAACTATTGATTTACTTTGAGTTACTAACACAACTCTGACGCACCAGAACACGATGACACAATTTGATGAGGGATAGAAAACTCAGTTGATTGTAAAGCACGGAAACTTATATTTAGAAGTTGTGTCGTTGGACAGTTTTACTAAACACACTCACCTAACACAGTGCTTCCAGTTAGCATTGGCAAAAAATAATTTATAAAGACACTGCTAAATTCTTAAATCAATCGAATATGCATCACATTTGTCAAAAAATGTGAAACCAAAAAAAGTATCTGTAATGGTAATACTTAACATGAACAAAAAACACTATTTTACTTGAACCAGACAAGGTAGCTTCGAGCTACAAATGAGCACACCGAGTTTTGCCAATTAAAACTCTAGGTATCAAGAGGAAGAGTTGGGAATAGCAGCCTAATGTGCTATACAAGAAAAAGAAAATTAACTTTTCGGCTGCCATGTTAAATGTTGAGCATAAAGGGCAAAGTTAATCTCATGGGTATTCAAATTTACACATATATATGTTCAAATTTACAGGAAAGTCATGTTACCATAGCTCCATTAATTTTGATAAAGCTTGTTTAAACTATTTAACAAGATGAACCCAGGTGTTCGTCAATAAATGACATCCTCTACACCCAAAACTAATAGATATTCAAAATATAATTAAAGCTTAAGGTAATCGAATGTATATACAGTTTGAAGATTCTTAAGAAGTAAATACAAATTGAGTAAATTAATAGGGGAGACAACATGTCACTAAACTCGTATTAGGATTCACTTAGTCGTATACCATTGTTTCCTAATTGACCATAGGGAGAAATAAATATGACAAAAGTTTGCAACATATGTCTAAGAACTTCTTAATATAAGCCAATTGCAATTTCTTCATAAATGTGCTAAACAATTTAGCAGAGTGCAGTAAACATTACGCCCGCTACATTTGCCACAAACACAACATTAACTGAGTTAGTATGTGTGCACGATACACAATTTGGCAGTAAGTGCACAAAAAGGATTACACCTAGACATTTGCCACATGCACAATATTGTCCGTGTGTGTGTTCTTTTTTTTTTTTTTTTTGGGGGGGGGGGGGGGGGGGGGGGGGGGGGGGGGGTTATCATCATTTCCAAATAGACCAAAAGGTGAGATAAACCATGTAAATGGCATCATATTAACAAACCATGTGATCTCAAAGAAAATGTGAAGATGTATAACACAAGCACTCCAAAATATTTTAAGAAAATGAAAATAAACGTTGTTAAAGAAATAAAAGAATAGTAGTTAAAAGGAGAAGTATCCCAATGCTCTAGGTTATCTTTATATTCCTCAGCACAAGCATATTTACTTCATCAACAGTAGGTTTAGCAGTGGCTTATTGAGACATCTTCTGGCCAAAATAGCCAATAGTCATCACTTCTAATGGAGGTTTCGGTTTTCATCATATCTGGTTACCTTCAGCAAATATGATCTCAATATTCCATCATTAATTTTTCAATGAGTTTGATGGTCAGTCATTTTCTGTGGGTACGGATTGTTTCTTCTATAATTGACACTTATTAATAAATAATAATATGGTCATTCTAAATAGATACATTAATAAAAGCTATGTGGACAACAAAAAAAAAAATTTTAAAAATAATTCAATATCTAGTCTATACATTTTCTCCTTCTAACAGAAGTTCAAAAAAGAAAATTCCCCAAAAACATTGCCGTTGCTTTATTTAAACAACAGAATTTACCCTAATAAAACTAGTATAACTTGGATGCATACATAATGAAACAATACCAACTCAACATAATGTACTAACAGATGGAAAATCTATAACAAATAGCATGGCACAAAATAAGTGTAATGTCCGACATATATCAAACAGCTCCCAAAAAAATAGGGAGTAAAATATAACTTGGTTCATTGACATCAACCTAATATATAACTAACTACTTTCATGGCAACTGAAGAGACCAATTCACAAGGGAAAAGACTACAAAGTCTAGTACCACATTGAGTCACGGAAATCAGAACAAGGTCCTTTCTAGAGGCAAAAATACTTTCTGTTAAGTGAAGCCAGTAAATTCTATTTCCATTCAAACAAAAACACACAAATCAAAACATCCTCTAGAGTAGAGGAATCAAAACCATGCATATAACAATCCTTTAAAATAAAATTTTCGAGATGAATTATCTTTTCTACCTTAAAATTAAGAGTTTGTTCATCAGCTGGACCCTCAGACCCTTACAGAACCCATTAGGCAGTCTAAAACAGAGAGAGGTAACTTACCAATGAAAATTTACCAAAAAAACAAAACAAAACAAATTAATCCTAATAAAGTAACCAAAGAATTTCTCTGTTTAGTCATTAAAAAAAAAACCTTTAAAAAACAAAATCACCAAGCAGTATGTTATATCCCCAAATAAATGATTCAATAAACCCAGTCAAAAAAATTAAATTTTTAATCACAATACGGCACCATAAAAACATCTAAAGCAAAACTCCCATAATGTAGCAATTCAACTCATCTCCTTACTCTCCACCCACCCAAAAACAAATTAAAATCCCAACCTTTCCCACGATTTCACATTCTTGCTCACCAAAACCAACTCATCCAATCCATCCACACTACAATTCAACAAAATCTCCTTAAACCCCTAAAAAAAATCAAAACTAACCCAACTCGAATCACCAATCCCTAGCCACAATATCATAATCAACTCAAAAAAACCAAACCAGATAAAAAATTTAAATAATAATCACAATTCAGAAACATAACAACATCTAAGACCAATACTCCAATAATGTAGCAAACCAATTCACCCCCCTACTTTCCACCCACCCTAAAACCAATAAAAAAACCAAGCTTCCCTACAAATTCACATCCTTCCTTCCCAAACCCAACTCATCCAATCCATCCACACCCCAATCCAACAACTCCATTCCAAACCCCTAAATACCCCAAATCCAACCCCAACCAACTCAACAATCCCAAATCACAAAAAACTAATCACCTTCAACCACGCAATCAACAATCAAACACGACGATGAAGGATCACACCGATGATTATAATAACGATGAACTAATCAGAAAGAGATAACGTCAGCGAATTACCACTTCCAAAGCCCTCCGTCTCTTGTACTTCATCTTCGATCAACTCGTCCGCATCGAACCCCTCGATCGCCGGATTGGAACGAACGATCGATCGAAATCGAAATAAAGGAATGAAGCAGGTTGCGTCTTCGGAATTGGGGGACTTTAGGGTTAGGGTTTGGATCGGGAATTAGAGAGAGAGGAGGGGGGATTGGAAACATAAAATGAAAAGAGAGAGAGAGAGTATATATCTTGTGTGGTTTTAGAGAGAGAAAGTAGTATGAGTTTAGGAGAGAGAAAATCAACTTCAGATGTGAAATTTGATGGGGGTGAATTACTCGAATGCCCCTGGAGACGGCGGTATTTACGGGGGTGGTTTTCTTAGGATGGGGGACTCTGCGTAAGATATTTTTTTCCGTGACACTTTTTGAAAATATTTGCGATTATGGACCAGTTTCGAAACTATTAGCGTTTGTGGGCTAACTTGTGTCACGTCAGGCTGTCAGCAGCGGCCATTATTTGAAATAGCGGCCTCTTCATTTTCGAGGTCGCTAATGGGAATAGCGGCCTTTGTTTTAAATGTTTTTTAATTTTTTGTTTGTCGTCGCTATTCCCACTAGCGATCTTAGTTTTATGAGGTCACTAATGGGATTAGCGACCTCGAATGAATGTATTGAGACACTAAGTGATTCCTAAATAGCTTTTCCCAAAAATTTAAAAGTGAAGTCGCTATTAGGAATAGCGACCTACAGTAGGAAACATAATCTCCTTGTTCTTTGTAAAATTTACAAAATAGTCATACAACTAAGGCCTCTATTCGGAATAGCGACCTTAGTACAATAAAGGCTTCTATTCCGAATAGTGACCTTAGTTTTAAAAATAAATTGATTGTCATTTTTCAGAGAGCAAAAGCTCTTCCCATTAGCGACATCATATAACTAAAATCGCTAATGGGAATAGCGACGGCAAACAAAAATTTCAAAAAAAAATTAAAACATAGGTCGTTATTTCCATTAGCGACCTCGAAAATGAAGATACCGCTATTGGGAATAGCGGCCGCTGCTGACGTGCCACAAAGTAGCCAAAAAAACGCCAGCCAATAGTTAGAAAACTGGACCCAAAAACGAAAATATTTTCAAAAAGTGGCCTATGTAGGTAAAAAACTCCTGCGTAGGGGGGTCGGGTTTATGGTTAGTGGATATGGATCCGGTGAAAAAATTAGGTATAAAGTTAGATTGTTCATTGAATTTTGTAGAGAAACTAGATTTGCCCAATCCGGTGAAAAAAATAGGTATAAAGTTAGATTGTTCATTGAATTTTGTAGGGAAACTAGATTTGCCCGTGGGCACGTGCCTACGGCACGTTTTCATAACGATACAGCATATGAAAAGCCTTGTAAACAGTAAATCAACAATTATATAGCTCAAGTTTGAATAGTATGACAGTAATTAGTTGTAAATAAAAGTCCATGTTTTCATTAGTATATGTTGAAAAATAATTATAAATTGGGGTAGAAAATTAACTCTGTGTGTGTGTGTGTGTGTATAGAGAGAGAGAGAGAATTAAATAAATAAAGGAGTTGGTTTTAGGGAATTTGAATTTGAGTTTTGTGGGGAAACTTTTTTGGTGGTGGTGGTGGTGGTGGTGGTGATGGTGGGGTGTGTGTGTGTGTGTGTGTGTGTGTGTGGGGGGGGGGGGGGGGGGGGGCCTTTGATTTTAGGGGGATTGAAGGAGAGTCACTTGATAGCTTTCTTTGTGTTTTATTATATATATAGAGAGAGAGATTTAATTAAATAAATAAATGAGTTGTTTTGGGAGATTTGAATTTGAGGTTTTTTTTGTGTGTGTGTGTGGGGGGGGGGGGGGGGGGGGGGGGGGGGGGAATGGGTTTTGTGAGGTTAAATCTGGGCCTTTGATTTTGGAGGGTTGAAGGACAGCCACTTGATAGCTTTCTTTATGTTTTATTATATAAACTAAATTTGCCCATGGGCACGTGCCTACGGCACGTCTTCAGCACGATACAGCATATGAAAAGCTTTGTAAATAGTAAATCAACAATTATGCAGCTCAAGTTTAAATAGTATGACAATAATTAGTTGTAAATAAAAGTCCATATTTCCATATATATATAGGAAATGCTCCATTGAAAACGTACTGTAGCGATGAAAACGTGGAAAACCACCTAGGCCGTTGTTGGAAACAACGGCTTCCAACAGCGACCTAGGTTATAATGCATTATAACCTAGGCCGCTGTTGGAAGCTGTTGTTTCCAACAACGGCCTAGGTGGTTTTCACGTGTTTTTCACAACATTTGAGTTATATATATATATATATATATATATATATATATATATATATATATAGAGAGAGAGAGAGAGAGAGAGAGAGAGAGAGAGGGAATTAAATAAATAAAAAAGTTATTTTGGGGGATTTGAATTTAAGTTTTTTTTTTTTTTTGGGGGGGGGGGGGGGGGGGGGGGGGGGGGGGGGGGCAATGTGTTTTATGGGATTAGATCTGGACCTTTGATTTTGGGGTGGATTGAAGAAGAGCCACTTGATAGCTTTCTTTGTATTTTATTATATCGATGCTCCACATACCTTCCTACCTCAAAGTTTTTTTGATGAACCGGATAGAGTCTTGCGACTCTAGCCAAACAATCAATAATAATTAATAAGCTGTACAAAAAGTTTTACAAGGCGTAAAACATGCCTGGAAATAGAACAACAATAACGGCAGTAAGCATCAGGAAAAACTACAAAAGCAACGCACTCCCAACCGCTACGAAAACAAAATGTAACAAAGAGCAACAACCAATAGCCGGAGAGAAGCGAAGCAGGCGGTTGGTGCCCCAGCACTCCCTCGCCCCTCCTGCAGTAGGGAGCCCTTCGACAGCCAAAGGCAGCCCAGACGACACCGGGATCCTCGATCCGGATTTCAGGCAAACTAATGAATGCTTCCGACATGGATCGAGTATAGCATCAAGACTATCGCAACTCAGGCGATGACCCCTATGGGACAAAGGAGGGCGGTCGCAACCGTAGTCAGACAACAAAAATAAAAAAAAACGCCACTGGCCCTCGGACGGCAGGCTCCTGACGCCGGGAGGACTTCAGCGACCCGTCCAATGCCCACTCATAAAAAACCAAGCATGTCCTTTTAATATTGGCCGAAGGCCTACACTCAAAATACCCCAGGTAGGAAAATAAGAGAATTCAAGCAAGAAAACTCCATAACATAGTGAGATGAAAGAGAGCATCATAAAGTCCACAAACTAATAAAGGAGCAAAGAGATCAGCTCCTACGATCTGCGCAAGCTGAGAGACCTGAGAGGCCTAAACTTCCTCTCTCTTAAAACCTCAAAGAGCAAAAGAAAACATACAGGTAGAAAAGAAAGATGCCAAACGGAAATAAACTGCCCTTAAGAGAGATCAAAATACTCAAACCAAACTGTGAGAAAAAACACTAATAACAGTTAACATACTAGGCTAAGGATGTGCTAGTACACACCAGCCAGTAGAACAAACTAAAAAGAAACCAACCAAAATTACTCCTGCTTCTAAAGAAGCTAGAGAGACCAGAGCAACACAGCTAGAGTATCAGAGATCCGATGGGACCAAAAGAAACCATCCAAAAAACTACTACCACCGAGCCTCAAAAACTGGAGATGTAACCTAGGGCAAAAGAAACCATGAAGAAGCAGCCCACTGGATAAGAAACAGCCAGTTCTTCAGTCCTGTTTAAACAATACAGAGACAATAAATAAACGCCGAAGCAACGGAAATTATAATGCATTAAAAGTACGGAGGTAATGTAAAGAGTCATCTAGTCTATGACTGAAAAGACAGTCCCTAGCTTCCGTTTTTAATGTAGAAGACCAAAAATTAAAAAAAAATAAAAAGTCTGCAATTAATGTAGAAATAGGGGATGTTTTGTGCTTGAATAACCTCTTATTTATTTCTAACCACGTGATCCAAATAATAATTTGAACCGATAGATTCCACGATTTGCGGTATCTTTTATTCGTGGGAAGCACGGACAAACTAGAGTATAAGTTGGGTGGAATCGAAGAGACTTCCCAGGCTAGAGAACAAATTTTCCATAATGGGCGAATGAAGTCGCATTCGACAAAAAGGTGATTTACGTCTTCAAAATTATTAGAGCAAAGGGGGCCCGTCTGACCCCATGCCAAATTCCTTTTGTTGAGGATTTCAAAAGTGAGCAGTTTGCTGTTGATGGCAAGCCAAGAGACTATTTTAACCTTCAGAGCGGCACAAGTGCTCCAAATAAAATCGGCGAAATGGGAATTGATGCCTCGAAAGTTTAGAAACTTATAAAAGGATTTAACAGTGAAATTCCCCGCCGAGTTCCAACGCCAACTAATATCATCTTTTGGGTGCCAAATGGAGTGGTTGAGGGTAGATAGGAGGTCGTTAAGATCAGAAGCAAGGTGTGAAGGAATATCGACTGAAAATGGGATGATCCAATGCCTTTGCGAGTTAATAAGAGTGAAAGACTGAGCCACTGTGGCTAGGGGATCGGATGCCAGACGGAACAGTGCTGGGAAAGCGTTGGCTAACTTGATGTTACCAATCCAGAGATCGGACCAGAACTTGGTCTTCGATCCTTCGAAACAATCATGGAGGATACTGCATTGGAATGCAGCAGCCACTTTCCAAACTCCCCTCCAAAACGAGGAGGCATTGCGGTGAATACTGGGCGGGAATTCCCACATAGGTCTAGTGGAAAAACAGTTAACCTCGATACTTTGGATCCACGGAATATGGTCAAATTTTAAGCATCTCCACAGCCATTTACCCAACAAAGCAATGTTTTGGTGTCTGAGATTCAACACCCCTAATCCCCCTGCTTCCTTGGAAGAGCAGACCAGTTTCCAGTTGCTAAGGTGCGAACCTGGCTTAAGAATGGAGGATGCAGACCAGAAAAAGTTACTTCTAATTTGATATATCCGCCTGATTACCCAAGAGGGAACATAATAGAAAGACATCATATAAAGTGGGATAGAGGAGAGAACCGAGTTCAGGAGGATCAGTCTACCCCCACGGGAAAGGAGTTTCCCGGACCACACGTTAAGTTTGGATTCTACCTTTTCAACCATGGGCAACCAATTAGCTTTAACTAGCTTACCCTATCGCAGGGGGATGCCCAAATACGTAATGGGGATAGAGGCAATAGGACAGCTAAAGAAGTTGGATATGTCACTCTGGCGATTGGGGGAGCCTCCCAGCCATAGAACAAAAGATTTTTGGAAATTGATCGAAAGGCCCAAAGCTAATTCAAAGCAGTACAACATAAGTTTTAGGTTGCGGAGAGTATGAGAATTTGGTTTAGTGAAGATGATCGTATCATCAGCGTACTACAAATTCAGCACACCGTGAAAGTCATGCGATTCACCCAGACCTTCAATGATCTGAGCATCCCAAGCGTTGCGAAGAAGTTTACTAAAAACGTCTGCCACGAGACTAAATAAAAGGGATGAAAGTGGGTCTCCTTGGCGGAGACCGCATCTAATTTTAAATTTGTGACCCTTAGAGCCATTGACCATGATGGATAAGGTGCCTGAGTAGAGACTGGATTTAATCCACGCTATCCATCTGGGACCGAATCCTCTATTAATAAGAATATCAAGTAGAAAGTCCCAGCTAACGTTGTCGTAAGCTTTTTGAAAATCAAGTTTGAGAAGGATACCCTCGGTGTTAGAATTGTGACAACGGGATATAATTTCTTGAGCCGAGGCAACACTATCGAGGATATATCGGTCCCTGATGAAACCCGATTGGGCGGGATCAATGAGGGGAGATAAGACCGCACTGAGTCTAGTGGAAAGAACTTTCATTATGATTTTGAAAGATGTGTTGATTATGCTAATAGGCCTAAATTGCGCCACAGAGTGCGCTCCAACCAATTTGGGAATGAGCACAATGTGTGCATAATTAATACGATTGAAGGAAAAGGAACCCTGATGTAGTTCCAAAAACAAACTGAGGAGATCGTCTTTAAGCCAAAGCCAGAATTTTTGGGAAAAAAAGGCTGGGAAACCATCCGGACCCGGTGCAGAATCACTTTTTAAGGAGAAAACCGCTGTTTTAATCTCTTCAATAGAGAAGGGGGCCTCAAGAGAAGATAGGTCCTGAGTTTGTGCACCATAAAGTTGGTGCCAATTAAGATTAATAGAGCGCTGTTTGGATGAGCCAATTAGATTTTTGTAGAAAGAAAGAAAAGCACTATGGATCTCCTAATCAAAGTTAAGATCACTACCGTTGTCAGTGATCGTAGAGATCCGGTTGTATCGTTGCCTGTACGAAGCAAAATTGTGAAAGAAGGCGGTATTGTCGTCACCCTCCTTTAACTATCTAAATCTGGCTCTTTGAGCCTATTTAATATGGTCTTGATGAAGGATGTTGGCAAATTTTGCGAAGGATGTTGGCAAAATCAGTGCCGACTCACTAAGGTTAGGAAAATGCGCTTGTTTTTTAAATTTATCCCAATCCAAGGCGAAATGTGGATTGACTTCCCATGATGGCCTTTGAGAATTCGGAGCCTGCAGCTTGGGCGAGGGAGGAGATGAGGAGGGAGGCACTGAAGATAGCCTTTGCAATGGAGAGGACTTAGTAGGGCCTGAGTGGGGTGGAAGAGGGTGCCGGACTACCGAGGATGAGACAGACGGTGCCGCCACTCTCCCCGCTTGGCTAGAAGTGATATCGAGATTAATCCATACAAGATTTGGAGCTTTGGAAGGTGAAATTTTCTTGCTACTTGGGGAGGTTAATCTCTTGCTGGGGAGGGGGAATTTTTTCTTTACCGACATCTTTTGTGTACCTTTCGAATGGTACGAATCCATTTTAGATAACGATGAGGAGCCGGGATGGAAGGGAGCAGGGGAAGAAGTAGGCTTGCTAACAGGCTTCGGAGTCTCAGAGTGGGGCATCGGCGAAGGCACGGTAGGGGCAACTGAGTCGTGATATTGCACAGAAACAGTGAAGGATGACTTACCATCAGTAAAGAGGTAAACCTCAATACGATCTTGTTGTTTAGAACATAGAAAAAGCGCCTCCACCTGAAGACACCCCGATGCTAACTTAGCCGAGGAGGAAATACTGATGATCTCTCCGATGCATTTGGACATCTCGCCCACCAGGCACAATGATTCACAAAAGGGAGGAAGTCCTAATATAGTAACCTTGTCGGTTGAGGTGCTGATGGCCTGCGTCGGAGGATCGATGTGGACCCATTTCCGAACGGAAAGGGTGATAGCCCCTATGGACAGAGAAGAGTTGTGACTAAGTTCTTCTAGGATTTTGGGAGAAGGACAACGAATAACCACGTTGCCATTGGAACATGTGCTGAGGACCCATTCCCATTCCTTCACGTTGCAAGTAATGTTAAGGAATGAATTTAAGGTAAAGAACGGAATCGATCCTCCGCTAAAAAAGATGGCATCGTAGGTGTCAAAAAATTTTAACCTATCCGACAGTTCCCTATTAGGGATGAATACATGGGTAACTGTCGGCTTGGGCGATAGGTTTTGAGGCCCAGCCGGAGCGGGAGGAAGATGCGGCAAGCTATCGGCGAAACAACTTGAGCTAGGAGGAGTAGGAAGTAACGGTGGAAATTTTTTGCTTCTTGGCTTTGCTGGCCTGATCTTCTGACAACTTGCGCTGGAGGAAAGGGAGGTCGAGAGCAGCGAACACCTGGTATGAGATAGGCGCTCCCAGAGTGAGGCCCAAAAGCTTCTGAAGAGCGAAGCACGGATGACATCGGTGACGCGCGTGCCCCGACTTGAGACGGAATAAACACTTCATCTTGAAGTTACAGAAATTTTTCACGTGACCTGATTGGAGGCACTGATAACAGGTAATCGGAGTTCGGAGAGGGTTAGAGTGGTAGACATGAGAAGATGAAGAGTTAGGTGGGATAGATGGCGGGAGAGTGGGATTCTAGAAGCTCCAGGCACCTTCCTCAAGGTGGGCCTGAGAGGCTTAGAGAAGCCAGGCCCAGAGTGAGACGAAATTCCCACAGACATTTTTTTTATAATAATAAATTATTTATTTTTTTATTTTTTTTTAACCACTTCAACCCACGATCGATCCATGGGCCCAGTAAGAACCGCGACTTAGCTAAGGCCCAAATAGGGGAAGAGCCAAAGCTAGCAGAGGCGCGTCGAGCATGATCTTAAACTATCAAGCTCACAGAAAGCTGGATGAGCTTGATAATCCGAAATGTAGATGATCACAGGAAGAGGGGAAGAAGAAGAGGAAATGATCTTAAGAGATAGGCCCACTCCAAGAAGGAAGGTGGGTGCCCACTGTGTGGGAACGGGAGGGTGAGCTATAGGAGAAAGCGCTCACCGCAATGAACACCATGATCACGAAGAACTCCAATAACACAAAAGTGAATCAGTGATAATCAACCAACACTACCAGCTCGGAATGAAAATGAGAAGATGAAAAAAAATACTTACAGTGATAGGATAGGGATTAGGTGGCAGATCCGCTATAAATTACCTCCGATAAGGCACTGGGAGAGATGGAGGGCAGAGAAGGACGGAAATAATGTCCAGGAATCTGGTCGAGACTGATGAGGAACTTCGCTGACCATGAGAGGCTCGATCTAGGAATGGGAGAGTACTGGAGAGGCAAGGAGGAAGCAATGCGGACGATGACAAACTCTACTGTCTGATCAACACCGCACCGAAGAGATTGTCGCTCTCGAGGAAGTTGCACAGTAAGAGGGCGCGGCAGACAGGCACCGCTAAGGGACGAACCCCGATGAGCGGAAAAAGGGTCAGACCAAAAGGAGGGGGAGACTAATAGTGTAAAAGGGTTAGGAGAACTCGAGGAGGCTAACAACTTTAAAGAAGGGAGGGTGAGGAGAAAATGAAGGAGGACGCCGGATCTGAGAGGACGGAGGTTGAGGACGATAGGGAGGTACAGAGGCTAACCAACTGATACGCTAAGTTATCCCCAAGTACTAAAAGACAAATTATCATATCAAAAAAAATAATTAAAAATTAATAAAATATTATTTTTTAGTGTTTGAAGTAAGTTTAAGATAAGATTTGAGTTATATGTAGCATTCCTCAATTTACTAGATTAAAGTGTGAGAGAGAGCCATATATGAATTATGCACATGTGTAATAAGTATTTAAAATGGGATATGAATATCTGTTGCATACCTAACTATCACTAAAAGAGTGAAAGATTAAAAGATTATGATAATCTCTACTATTTTAATAAGAGAGTTGGGGTTTGTAATAAATAAATTCTAACTTTGTAACTATATAAACACGTATAATACACATCCCAATTATATCTAACAAATATAAATGTGCACCGCACGTGTAGTTCAAATCAAAACATTCAAATATAAACTGTTTTTTTTTCTTATTCGATATATATTCATTTAATTTGATGACTTTACTTTTTTTAGACATGTATCACACGTACATTATACTAGTTATTGATGTTGTTTGTTTTTGGGGTGTGGGGGCAACATGTGTGAGTTCTTGTAATTTGTGAAATGGAAAATGTGGTACTGGCATCGGACCGACCCCGGGGAGCAGGACCGACTCGGGGTTAGGAGCGGAGAGGTAGAGGCCGAGTGCTCGGCTCAGAAGTAGGAGCAGAGAGGTAGAGGTCGGGTGCTCGGCTTCGGATCCAGTAGCTCGGTTCGGTCTTCTGTACCTGCACACTGCCTATAAACACCGGGAGAAGTCCCAGCGACAGGCCCTCTAACAATTTAGTCAGCCAACCTGATGCTATTTTTTTTGGTGTGGGGGCAACAAGTGTGAGTTCTTGTAATTTGTGAAGTGGAAACTTTAGTACTGTCGTCGGACCGATCCCGGGAAGCAGGACCGGCTCGGTGATAGGAGCAGAGAGGTAGAGGCCGGGTGCTCGACTCGGATCTAGTAGCTCGACTCGGTCTTCTGTTCCTGCACACTGCCTAGAAACACCGGGAGAAGTCCCAGTGACAGACCCTCCGACGATCTAGTCAGTCACTGAAAAGAGACTGGGCAGCTATGGTTCAAGTGAGGAGAGATCGATTACCTCGTGAAGTGAGGAGGGGGTCTGGTATTTATAGGTAGAGACAAACGGGTCTGGGACCTTAGCAGACCGGGTCGGACCCGTTTGCCTATGGGCCTGAGGTGGTAGGGGCCAGTTGGACTTTTATTAACCTGATGATCAGGGAAGAGCGAGCTTTGAGGAGATCTGATGGCCCAGGAGGGGCCACGTCATCTAACCCATATCAGGAGCCCCCTCACTCCTGGAGGGCTGGGTAATCCAACCGCGGAGGAGTGATTTGTCTCTGTAGGAAGAGCGGAGCAGTATGTATGGTGAAAATGTGGTTTGTATCTTCCTGGAGAGGCCAGCAGGGTAGGATGAAGGGGATCCTTTAAAGATACGAAGGGCGTCGAGAGCCGAGAACAGAGGGTCGTGAGTCAAGCGTCGAGCGTCGAGCTCCTATATGCTTGGATGTCGAGGCCTGTTGCCTAGTCGTCGACCGATGAATGCCAATCCTTTATGAGCTCGGGTGCCGAGGCTTGCTGTCGGGTGCCGAGTCCAGAAGCTCGTCTGTGGGAGCCAAGCGTGGCTCGGAGTTGCCACCGACCATCGATCCCCAACTCTTGTTGGAAAAGCTAGGGGGTGGCTCGAGGTTACTACCGAGCTCCGAGCCCTACGCTTGTTGGAAAAGCTCTGGGGTGGCTCAAAATCGCCGCTGACCGTCAGCCTCAGCTTGTTGTAAAAGCTGGGGGGTGGCTCGAGGTCACTGCCGAGCGTCGAGCTCCTATACTTGTTAGAAAAGCTCTGGGGTGGCTCAGAATTGCCACCAACCGTCGAGCCTCATGCTTGTTGTAAAATCTAAGGGGTTGCTCGAGGTCACTACTGAGCGCGAGCCCCTATGCTGTTGGAAAAGCTATGCGGAGGCTCAGTGTTGCTACCGACCGTCGAGCCCCAAGCTTGTTGTAAAATCTATGGGGTGGCTCGAGGTCATTGTCGAGCGCCGAGCCCCCATACTTGTTGGAAAAGCTCTGGAGTGGCTCAGAATTGCTACCGACCGTCGAGCCCCAAAGCTTGTTGGAAAAGCTAGGGGGTTGCTCGAGGTCACTACCAAGCGTTGAGCCCCTATGCTTGTTGGAAAAGCTCTGGGATGGCTCAGAATTGATACCGACCGTGGAGCCCCAAGCTTGTCGTAAAAGCTAGGGGTGGCTCGAGGTCATTGTCGAGCACCGAGCCCCCATACTTGTTGGAAAAGCTCTGGGGTGGCTCGGAATTGCATCCAACCGTCGAGCCCCAAAGCTTGTTGGAAAAGCTATGGGGTGGCTCGAGGTCACAACCGAGCGCCGAGCCCCCATGCTTGTTGGAAAAGCTATGGGGTGGCTCGGAATTGCCACCGACTGTCGAGCCCCAAACTTGTTGTAAGAGCTAGGGGGTGGCTCGAGGTCACTACCGAGCGCCGAGCCCCCATACTTGTTGGAAAATCTATAGGGAGGCTCGGAATTGCAACCGACCATCAAGCCCCAAGCTTGTTGTAAAAGCTAGGGGGTGGCTCGAGTTCACTGACGAGCGTCGAGCCCCCATACTTGCTGGAAAAGCTCAGGGGTGGCTCAGAATTGCTACCGACCGTCGAGCCCCAAGCTATTTGGAAAAGCTAGGGGTGGCTCGAGGTCACTACCGAGCGCCGAGCCCATATACTTGTTGGAAAAGCTCTGGGGTGGCTCGAAATTGATACCGACCGTTGAGCCCCAAGCTTGTCGTAAAAGCTAGGGGGTGGCTCGAGGTCACTGCCAAGCGCTGAGCCCCCATACCTGTTGGAAAAGCTCTAGATTGGCTCGAAATCACCGCCGACCGTCGAGCCCTCAGCTTGTTGTAAAAGCTGGGGGGTGGCTCGAGGTCACTGCAGAGCGCCGAGCCCCTATACTTGTTGGAAAAGCTCTGGGGTGGCTCAGAATTGTCACCAACCGTCGAGCGTCAAGCTTGTTGTAGAAGCTAGGGGGTGGCTCGAGGTCACTACCGAGCACCGAGCCCCCATTCTTGTTGGAAAAGCTATGGGAAGGCTCGAAATTGCTACCGACCGTCGAGCCCCAAACTTGTTGTAAAAGATAGGGGGTGGCTCGAGGTTACTACCGAGCGCCGAACCCTCATACTTTTTTGAAAAGCTATGGGGTGGCTCAGAATTGCTATCGACCGTCGAGCCCCAAAGCTTGTTGGAAAAGCTAGGGAGTGGCTTGTGGTCACTACCGAGCGCCGAGGCCCAATGCTTGTTGGAAAAGCTCTGGGGTGGCTCGGAATTGATACCGACCGTCGAGCCCCAAGCTTGTTGTAAAAGCTAGGAGGTGGTTCGAGGTCACTGCCGAGCCCCGAGCCCCCATACTTGTTGAAAAAGCTCTGGGGTGGCTCGGAATTGCCATCGACCGTCGAGCCCCAAAGCTTGTTAGAAAAGCTATGGGGTGGCTCGAGGTCACCATCGAGTGCCGAGCCCCCATGCTTGTTGGAAAAGCTGTGGGAGGCTTGGAATTGCTACCGACCATCGAGCACCCAAGCTTGTTGGAAAAGCTAGGGGTGGCTCGAGGTCACTACCGAGCGTCGAGCCCCTATGCTTGTTGGAAAAGCTCTGGGGTGGCTCGGAATTGATACCGACCGTCAAGCCCCAAGCTTGTCGTAAAAGCTAGGGGGTGGCTCGGAATTTCCACCGACCGTCGAGCCCCAAAGCTTGTTGGAAAAGCTATGGGGTGGCTCGAGGTCACCAACGAGTGTCGAGCCCCTATGCTTGTTGGAAAAGCCCTGGGGTGGCTCGGAATTGCTACCGATCGTCGAGCCCCAAGCTTGTTGTAAAAGCTAGGGGGTGGCTCGAGGTCACTGCCGAGCGCCGAGCCCCCATACTTGTTGGAAAAACTCTGGGGTGGCTCGGAATTGCCACCGACCGTTGAGCCCCAAAGTTTGTTGGAAAAGCTATGGGGTGGCTCGAGGTCACCACCGAGCGCAGAGCCCCTATGCCTATTGGAAAAGCCCTGGGGTGGCTCGGAAATTCTACCGACCGTCGAGCCCCAAGCTTGTTGTAAAAGCTATGGGGTGGCTCGGGGTCACTGCCGAGCGCCGAGCCCCCATACTTGTTGGAAAAGCTCTCAGGTGGCTCGGAATTGCCACGGACCGTTCAGCCCCAAGCTTGTTGTAAAAACTAGGGGGTGGCTCGAGATCACTACCGAGCGCCGAGCCCCTAAACTTGTTGATAAAGCTAGGGGATGGCTCGGAATTGCTACCGACCATCGAGCCCCAAGCTTGTTGTAAAAGCTAGTGGGTGGCTCAAGGTCACCATCGTGCGTCGAGCCCCCATGCTTGTTGGAAAAGCTGTGGGAGGCTTGGAATTGCTACCGACCATCGAGCCCCAAAGCTTGTTGGAAAAGCTAGGGGGTGGCTCGTGGTCACTACCGAGCACCGAGGCCCAATGCTTGTTGGAAAAGCTCTGGGGTGGTTCGGAATTGATACCGACCGTCGAGCCCCAAGCTTGTCGTAAAAGCTAGGGGGTGGTTCGAGGTCACTGCCGAGCCCCGAGCTCCCATACTTGTTGAAAAAGCTCTGGGGTGGCTCAGAATTGCCATCGACCGTCGAGCCCCAAAGCTTGTTGGAAAAGCTATGGGGTGGCTCGAGGTCACCATCGAGTGCCGAGCCCCCATGCTTGTTGGAAAAGCTATGGGAGGCTTGGAATTGCTACCGACCATCGAGCACCAAAGCCTGTTGGAAAAGCTAGGGGTGGCTCGTGGTCACTACCGAGCGTCGAGCCCCTATGCTTGTTGGAAAAGCTCTGGGGTGGCTCGGAATTGATACCAACCATCAAGCCCCAAGCTTGTCGTAAAAGCTAGGGGTGGCTCAATGTCACTGCCGAGCGCCAAGCCCCCATACTTGTTGGAAAAGCTCTGGGGTGGCTCGGAATTGCCACCGACCGTCGAGCCCCAAAGCTTGTTGGAAAAGCTATGGGGTGGCTCGAGGTCACCATCGACCGTCGAGCCCCATACTTGTTGGAAAAGCTCTGGGATGGCTCAGAATTGCTACCGATCGTCGAGTCCCAAGCTTGTTGTAAAATCTAGAGGGTGGCTCGAGGTCACTACCGAGCGCCGAGCCTCCATACTTGTTGGAAAAGCTCTGGGGTGGCTCGAGTTCACCACTGAGCATCGAGCCCCTATGCTTGTTGGAAAAGCCCTGGGGTGGCTCGGAATTGAAGCGGGCCCCGACCCGCCGTGCCTACTGTGAAAGTCGGGAGTAAAAACTAGAAAATTTCATGTGATGCTGACGTCATGAGCGTGGAATTTGAGGCGTTTGAAATCATAGTGGTCGTTAGATCTTGATGATCAAGAATGGACGGTGAGGATTTTGGCACTAGATTCGAGGAGTCGATTTCTCTCTATAAGTCCCCCCTCCTTTATTTCTTCACTTTGCATTTTCTCTCTAAGACCAGAGCTTCTCTCTCTAGGCTGTCGGCAACGAATTTTACGGCGAACTCTCCGTTTACCAATTATCAGGTTAGTATTTTAATTTGCCATGTCACGCACTCAGTCCGGCTCCAAAGCGAGTTATTCCGGCCGGGGTGAAGGTGATCGGGATTCAAACTCGACGTCGTGGGACCTGGATGACCAACTTAATGCGGATGAGGGACAGTCGAACTCCACGTCCTGGGATACGGTTATGGACGTGTCCCCCCTAAAGATTCGCGAGCTAGAGACAATAGAGTCCTCGGGCGAGGAGGTTGGGGAGGAAGAGTCTGAGGAATGAGGTGAGGTCGAGGAAGAAGAGTCTGAGGAAGGAGGGCGAGGTCGAGAAGGAAGAAGAGTCTGAGGAAGGAGGGGTTCTCCCCCCGCTTCCTCCTTTGTCGACATCGTCTCCGCCGAGGAAGCCTCGAAGTCGCAGTAAGAAGAGGAAGTGGCATTTGCCGGATAGTCTGGGATTGCCGGACGATTTCGCACCGAAACCAGGATTTGACGTCCCCTTTTCCAAGAAGGCAAGGTCAATCAGGATGTATCCTGACGACGTGGAGAGCCTTGTTCAATTCCATGTGGAGGTGCCTTCGACTAGCCGGCCTTAGATAAAGATGGACAACATGTAGTGTGTGTTGAAGGCCGATTTTCTACCCATAATAAGGGCCAATTACTTTGTCCCCAAGGAGTATGAACTGATGATTCCAAGCCCCGATCTTCGCCCCCACCACTGAATTGGACCCCAACTTCTGCATGTTTCCCGAGGATGCTTTTGTCTTGGGGTTAAGGTTTCCGCTGCATCCGTTCATCAAGAGGATGCTGAGGTGAGGGGAACTGAGCCCGATGCAGTACGACCCCTATTCATGGAAGCATCTGATCTGCTTTATTTTGAAGTGTCAGGAGAAGAAGGTCCCCCTTAAGTTGAAGTACTTCTGTGCGATCTTGGGGGTGAGCTCACTCGGGGACATGGAGGGCATATTCTACATGTCGCCCCGCCCTCACAAGAGGGTGATGCACAGTCACCCGGACTCCATAAAGGGGTCGAAGGAGAAGTACTTTGTTGTTGGGAGCGAAGTGCCTTGGGATTTCCCTATGACCTGGAACTTCTTCAAGCCGAACTTCAAACACCCGAGGCGGAGGGACTTGACTGAGGCGGAGTGGGCTGATGTAGACAAAATCGTGGAGGGGCACAACATTGGTTGGCCCCGCGTGACCGAGATACACCTTGTGCGAGCCGGACTGAGCCCAGCCGACCCCTGTACATTTTTGTTTCATTCTTTTTTAAGGAAAAGGTGGATAGTGGCCACCATGTTTCATTAATAAGAAATTAATGATACAAACCCAGAGAATTGGGCCAGACAACAACCTACAGACAGGAAATAAAACATACATAAAGCAACATGACCCGTACAAACAACAAATCCCTCCAACAACCTTGGAGGGTGGGCCGACAAACAAGTTCGGTCCAGCAACATTGTATGTACGTCAGTTTAGCTTCGTACACTACCTCCACGGTACATGTACACCCACTTGAAACTAGTATGGCAGGATTTTAACACCCGCCGATCCCTACCTTCTCCTCGCTGGGGGAACCCCATCTTTGGGCCCAAGCCCCGCAGGCCGAAACACAACGTGCTACACAGTCCCCACCTCCCACAACAAACCCCCACCGGCCTGGCCCCACTAGCCCCATATCGAACCACCGACCTCACACACTTGAGTCCCAGATCCAAGGCGTTCGCAACAACAGATGCAGGAGGATGCTCTGGCGCGACATAGTCGCTCCGCGACAGTAGAGATAAGCACCCCGAAAGTTAAGACAAGTGAGCACACATCACGGAGGGACCCCGACTACTTCGCCGACTAAACCAACCCTGGAGGTCCAAATCATGGCTGCAGATCACCGTCATCGGCCCCGAGAGCGTGGACATGGTGGTGGCGGCAAAGGAACCGTTCCGGCACCACTGGGGAAGACGGACGACGGTGTCGGTAGAAGGCGTATGGCACAGGAGTAGCGAGTGAGCACATCTCATGGGGGGACCCCATCTTCCGGTCCTAGCCCTACCACCGTGCAACACCGCAATTTTCACACCGAGACACACCCAACTCAGACAGCTCCACCAACCCCCTACACAAATAAAATCCCTACTGTCTCGCACTACGGCACTACCATCCTCACCAATTCGCACAAAATTGCGAATCGCAGCTAGAGAAGCACACCCAGCGTCTTCACACGCACTACCAACTCTCGAAAAACCAAATCATAGCCGCAGATCGCCGTGATTGGCCCTGAGAGTGTGGACATGGTGCCAACCGCAAAGAACATCCGGGCAAATATCTAGCAAAGCCAATCAACCCCCACCTAACCCAAACCCTAACCCCAATCAACTCACCCCCAACTCCAAAACGACACAGAGGTCTTCGCACACAACCCCTTTTACAGAACATACCCACCAGGGTGGACGGTCGACGCCTCGCTCGATGTCAGGACCAGCGATAATGGCCGGATGCGTCGACGGAGAAGGATGCGTCGCTTGACAAAGGCCTCGCACAACGGAGAAGGAGGCATCCCTCGACGAAGGCCTGGCACGACGGTAGGTGTTGTGCAATCTAGCTACCTAATTAAATAGATAAAACTAGACACAAATTATAAACCTCGCAAGTGCACGAATCGTTTGGAAAAGCGTAGTGACGAGCAAGGGTCGATCCCACAGAAATTGTAGAAATTAACTTACTAATCAATAAAATAGAAAACAAAATCTTGATGAGTTGTTCTAAAAGTATAAAAGAAATGAAAAGATAAAAATCCAAATAAGTAGCATCACAAGTTGAGTCACAAATCTCTATTAAAGTAGTTGGGTTTTGATCTCCACCAATAGTCAGTAATGCTGAGTCATATACTACATCCATTACTCATGTTTGTTCTCCTTAAGGGCATGGTATCTACTCCTTAAAGTCAATGTTTCCCTAGGCCAAGAATTAGGCATGGTATCTACTCTAATTCGTTTCTTTCATTAAGTATTTAGCATGGTATCTACTAAGTTGCACTTAAAGAAAGCATAAGAACAGTGGAAACGAACAAACACTTGAAGTTCTAGAAATTGGTATCAGATCCAGATCCCTCAAGTTGATTAAACCAAGAACCCCTAAAGATTCCCTTGTTACAAAATATGAACACGAGATACGGGTCGTCTCAATATGCTCATCTAACAGATTCAGATCTACACTGCACAAACTTATAATCCCAGATTCGGACCAGTCGACTGGCTGTCACTTCAATCGACTGCCCTTAGGATTCTGAACTAGTTTGATTATTATAAATCTATTCCAATTCACTCAGGTTTAATCAATAAGTAAGAGAGTAGCAAGCATTACATAACTATGGTCTCAATCTACCCAACTATGAAAGTTAGTTCTACATAATAAAACTTTTATTGATGAATATAATAGAGTTCATGACTACAATAGAAATAAAAACTAAGAGAAAGAACAGAAGAACGCTAATTTGTATGATGTTGCACTTTAGCCCACTCAGCAGTCGTCTAGTTCTCCTCATTTGATGCTTGCTGTCGATGGCCTTCCTGGCCGATCTTAAGATAGTCCCCCCAAAGATAGATGGATCCCCTAGCCGCTTCTTTATTGGTTGGTATTTATAGAACAAGAGAAGAGAATTAGGGTTTGCCACTTTTTCAGGAAAGTCCTCCTCTTTTATTATTTTCTTCCTTATTTGATCGGCCTATTATTTCTTTCTCTTTTCTTCTTTTCTTCCTTATCTGCTCACCACGTGCTCTTGCTTTGATTGTTTGAGAAGTTCTTATTCGCAGAAAACACCTGGGTTTGGATAACTTAATTTTGATTCGAATTTGGATGAGGATGCATCTGTTCTTATCTTCTAACTCGCCGCATACCAGTCGACTGGTGTTGGAGTAAGTCGACTGTGTCGAGACATCTGGAGATTCATAGTTAAGCAGTCCAGTCGACTGTCTTTGAGATAAGTCGACTGTCATGAGCAGCTGTGGAAATCAACTCCTCTGTCTAGTCGCCTGTTGTGGGGGAACCAGTCGACTGATGTCTGCAGTATTCTGTGTGTCATCCTCAAAGTCTGTGTTAGTCTGGAATCTGCTTCGTTTGGCTGTTTTAAGCTGTTTCCTATGGAAAAAGAGAAAAGAAGCGTAAATACCACATATAAAGCATTTAAATGTCTAATTGCCTTAAGATTATTGCTCCTAAAAGTGAATAATATTTGGTTCATCAGTAGGACACATCGACGTAGATGGAAAGGCGTCACCAGGGATCCACCAATGCCCAGACCCGACGATGCCGGTAGGAGGGGCAGATGCGAAGGAGGTCACAGAAGGCCTAGGCAGATGGGAAGGCATCACAAATCTTTTCTGTCGAGGCCTGGGCAGATGCAAAGGTCGACGGAGAAGGGGTGAAGATGCGAAGGAGGAGAATGGGCACCGACAAAGAGGGAGTGGAGGTAGGGACGACGGCGGTAGGAGGGGGCGACAGTGGCGAGCCCTAGCCTCCACCCTCATACATTTCTCTCTAGATCTAAGGTTTGGTTAGGGGATTTGGGGGTTAGTTTCTCTCTCTAGGCTTTTCTAAAGAGAGAAACTCTTTTTGTTGTTGTTGTTTGTTTTTGTTTCATTCTTGTCTAACCTTTCGCTTTCGTATTAACATTTTTTCTCTTTTTTGTAGTGATGGAACCTACCAAGCTTGAGGTGAGGAAGGCCATGTTGGCGCTGGCCCAGAAGAAGAGGGCCCAATAGGCGGTAGGGGCGGCCCAAGAGTCGG
Organism: Hemerocallis citrina; assembly: GCA_017893485.1. Classification (NCBI taxonomy): domain Eukaryota; kingdom Viridiplantae; phylum Streptophyta; class Magnoliopsida; order Asparagales; family Asphodelaceae; genus Hemerocallis; species Hemerocallis citrina. Next base: position 110,967,094 of record CM030362.1, read on the forward strand.
CGAAGGTCACTTCGGAACCGCCCGCCATGAAGTTGAAGAAAAAGCACTCGTCCCGAGAGGTGAAGGAGTCGAGGCCGAGCACGAGTAGCCAAAAGGTTATGGAGGTCCTGAAGTCTGGGACCCCTGCCGTCCATCCTGACGCCAGGCAGTTGGTTGGCGAGGGGGTTTAAGACCGTATGCCCCGGACTGGTCGATCAAGGAGGGAAACTCATTGGCTGAGGGCCCGATCTCCATGGAGGTGGCCGCCAAGCTCGCCACGGTGCACGACTAGAACGTTCTGGCAACCGAGACCATGGAGACGGCCCATATGAAGTGGGCTCAGGCTCAAGTGGTGGTAAGTGTTGGTTTTTTTGTCTTATTCATTTCTTTTGTACTGGGTAATCTTCTAACTTTCCCTTCTCGACCAGGCATTAATGATCGAGGACCAAATGAGGATGTGCTGGAGAAAGAGGTCCAAGCTGAGAAGCAGAATGCCGATCAGTACATTCGAGAAGCGAAGAACGTCAAGCTCAAGCTGACGACCGCTCAGGGGAAGGTGCAGGCCCTCCAAGCCGAGCTCGCCTCTCAACAGGACGGGCATCTTCGTAAACTGGTTGCGGCCTGGGGAAGGCACATGCGGAGTACGATGAGATGGCAATGGCGGCTGCGAAAGAGGTGATCAGCGCCCAAGACGAGGCGTATGACAGGGCGAAGGAGCACTTTCTGCTCCTTTACCCCGAAGCGAAGATCGACCACCTCAACTACGGGTGGGTGCCCCCGGTACATCTGCCAACCCCGGAGGAAGAGGGAGATGAGGCTCCGAGGGACCCCAACTTGGAGAAGGAGGCGGAGGGTGCAGCAGCTAACGAAGAGGTGCAGCTTCCCCCTCCGCAGTAGCTAAAATACTTTCTTCCCCCTTGCTTTTTTTTGTTTCTTTTTGTATTGCTGAACGCGGACTGGCCACCACCTTTTGTAATCAATTTTTGAATTAATACAACAATGCTTTTGGCCGACCTTCTATGACTTGTGGATTTTTCGTGAATTGTGGTTTCCTTCTCTCTTGCCGGATTAACGAGACCCAGAGTGCCGACCTCAGTTCTGCCGAGGTTCGTCGACTTTGGGATAGGCTATAGTCCAAGGAGAGTGTCTTAATCCGCTATCACAATCAGGCTCGCGATCGAGAAGCTGTGGTAGGCTATTTTATGAACAAGTCTAATGAGCTTAGCTTAGAGGCTGCACGCCTGAAAAAGGCCATAGTCGATCGGGATTGGGGGAGTGCCGAGATGAACTGGTCCCTATCTGATGCTTCCACCAGGCGACTAACCTCCGAGTCCGTTCTTCGCGAGGTTGTGGTTGAAAAGGAGCTGGAGGTTCAGAGGTTGAAGGTCCTGCTAGGCGCCGGACGATCTCGGTTTGGCCATCCAGAGTTAGGAGGCCCTTATATTTTGGGCTCCTCACCAACCCTGTATCTGGAGATGGCAACGCCCGCTGATGCGCAGAGCTTCATTGCGGGGATGTCAAAAATGGCTATGTCCAAGATGGGGGATGAGGTTGCTGGAGGGTAGACCCGTTCTGCAGGACTCGAGACCGCTCTTATGAGCCCGGAGGGCCTGGCGAGAGACTCTTAGGAAGGGGTTGAGGGAGAATGCTATAACATTTTTTAATTGTACCGTAGCCTTTGAGGGCACTTATGAATAAGATTTGATTTGTCCGATCCTCTTTGACTTGGAAAAACTAGGATGTTGATTGTTCCTCGAACCGGGTGCCGAACCCCCTGCTTTGTAGAAAATAAGGGAGTGACTCGAGACCCGTGTCGAATGCAGATTCACCCTGATTAGGGTTGTAAATCGAGAGGAGGATCCATGTTCGGATCGGAGCCGAACCATTTCGTCTGCCAATGTCGCTTAATGGGGGACATTTCATCTTCTAACGTTTCGACTTCCCAATTCCATAAATGCACCTTTCTGGAGGGCTATATAACCCACACCTCTTCATCAGAAGTTTTTCAGAAATCGTCTCACTTACTGTGAGTTCTCATCGCCGGTGACTCTCTTGCCATCCTCTGACAATTAGGGATAACGACTGTGAGTGCTGTTTTATCCCTTGTTGCCAGCGAGTGAAAGGTGGGTCAGTCCCGAAGGCAGGGTCGGGGCGCTTGCCAAAGGCGAGCGCCTCCAATGAAACTTTTGGCCGAGAGTCCCAGATCGGTGGCACCCCTGCCACCCTCTCACAATTAGGGGTAACGGCTATGAGTATTGTTTATCCCCTGTTGCCAACGGGTGAAAGGTGGGTCGATCTATGGTTCGGGGCTCGGAGCGCTTGTCGAAGGTGAGCGCTCTAAATCTTAATGAAAATTTTGGGTAGGGGGCGGGCTGAAATCCCAGCCAAAGGTTCAAGACTTGTTTGCTTTTACGAAAACCCCTTGGGCGCTCGGAGTCCGACCCGAGCTGCGAGAGTGAGGGGTGTTGAAGACCCCCTAAAGCTTGAGAAATCTAGGGCGTAGCTCGAGGTCAATGCTGAATGTCGAGCCCCCTTAACATGTGAGAGTTGTCGGGTTGTGGCTCGAAGGCACTACCGAGCGCGTAGCCCAGTTAGCTTGAGAAAGCTAGGGCATGGCTCGAGGGCAATACCGAATTTTGAGCCCCCTTAAGATGGAAGAGTTGTCGGGTTGTGGATCAAAGGCACTGCCGAGCGCATAGCCCAGTTAGCTTGAGAAAGCTAGGGCGTGTCTCGAGGTCAATGCCGAATGTCGAGCTCCCTTAACATGGAAGAGTTGTCGGGTTGTGGCTCGGAGGCACTGCCGAGCGCGTAGCCCAGTTAGCTTGAGAAAGCTAGGACGTGGCTGGAGGTCAATGCCGAATGTCGAGCTCCCTTAACATGGAAGAGTTGTCGGGTTGTGGCTCAGAGGCACTGCTGAGCGCGTAGCCCAGTTAGCTTGAGAAAGTTAGGGCGTGGCTCGAGGTCAATGTCGAATGTCGAACCCCCTTAACATGGAAGAGTTGTCGGGTTGTGGCTCGGAGGCACTGCCGAGCGCGTAGCCCAGTTAGCTTGAGAAAGCTGCCCCCTTAACATGGAAGAGTTGTCGGGTTGTGGCTCGGAGGCACTGCCGAGCGCGTAGCCCAGTTAGCTTGAGAAAGCTAGGGCGTGGCTTGAGATCAATGCCGAATGTCGAGCCCCCTTAACATGGAAGAGTTGTCAGGTTGTGGCTCGAAGGCAGTGCCGAGGGCGTAGCCCAGTTAGCTTGAGAAAGCTAGGGCGTGACTCGAGGTCAATGCCAAATGTCGAGCCCCCTTAACATGGAAGAGTTGTCGGGTTGTGGCTCAGAGGCACTTCCGAGCGCGTAGCCCAATTAGGTTGAGAAAGCTAGGGCGTGACTCAAGGTCAATGCCGCATGTCGAGCCCCCTTAACATGTGAAAGTTATCGGGTTGTGGCTCGGAGGCACTGCCGAGTGCGTAGCCTAGTTAGCTTGAGAAAGTTAGGGTGTGGCTCGAGGTCAATGCCGAATATCAAGCCCCCTTAACATGGAAGAGTTATCGGGTTGTGGCTCAGAGGCACTGTCGAACACGTAGCCCATTTAGCTTGAGAAAGTTAAGGCATGGCTCGAGGTCAATGCCGAATGTCGAGCCCCCTTAACATGGAAAAGTTGTCGGGTTGTGGCTCGAAGGCACTGCCAAGCGCGTAGCCCAGTTAACTTGAGAAAGCTAGGGCGTGGCTTGAGGTCAATGCCGAATGTCGAGCCCCCTTAACATGGAAGAGTTGTCAGGTTGTGGCTCGGAGGCACTACCGAGCGCGTAGCCCAGTTAGCTTAAGAAAGCTAGGGCGTGGCTCGAGGTCAATACCGAATGTCGAGCTCCCTTAATATGGAAGAGTTGTCGGGTTGTGGCTCGGAGGCACTGCCGAACACGTAGCCCTGTTAGCTTGAGAAAGCTAGGGCATGGCTCAAGGTCAATGCCGAATGTCGAGCCCCCTTAACATGGAAGAGTTGTCGGGTTGTAGCTCGGAGGTACTGCCGAGCGCGTAGCTCAGTTAGCTTGAGAAAGCTAGGGCATGAATTGAGGTCAATACCGAATGTCGAGCCCCTTTAACATGTGAGAGTTGTCAGGTTGTGCCTCGGAGGCACTGCCGAGCGCGCAACCCAGTTAGCTTGAGAAAGCTATGGTGTGGCTCGAGGTCAATGCCGAATGTCGAGCCCCTTAACATGGAAGAGTTGTCGGGTTGTGGCTCGGAGGCACTACCGAGCGCGTAGCTCAGTTAGCTTGAGAAAGCTAGGACGTGGCTCGATGTCAATGCCAAATGTTGAGCCCCTTAACATGGAAGAGTTGTCGGGTTGTGGCTCGGAGGCACTACCGAGCGAGTAGCCCAGTTAGCTTGAGAAATCTAGGGTGTGGCTCGAGGTCAATGCCGAATGTCGAGCCCCCTTAACATGGAAGAGTTGTCGGGTTGTGGCTCGGAGGCACTGCCGAGCGCGTAGCCTAGTTAGCTTGAGAAAGCTAGGGCGTGGCTCGAGGTCAATGCCGAATGTCGAGCCCCCTTAACATGGAAGAGTTGTCGAGTTGTGGCTCGGAGGCACTGCCGAGCGCATAGCCCAGTTAGCTTGCGAAAGCTAGGGCATGACTCAAGGTCAATGCCGAATGTCGAGCCCCCTTAACATGGAAGAGTTGTCAGGTTGTGGCACGGAGGCACTGCCGAGCTCGTAGCCCAGTTAACCTGAGGAAGCTAGGGCGTGGCTCGAGGTCAATGCCAAATGTCGAGCCCCCTTAACATGGAAGGAATTTTTTTTTAAAATGTAATAGAAAATCAAAATTACACTTTGTTATTTACAAAAAGGGAAAAGCACGTAAGTGCCGACTACAATGGAATGATTACATAAGTTTAGCCCTCTCCTTCGAGGAACTTAATAAGGTGCTCCGCATTCCAGGGCCTCTTGATTATCCTGTCCCCAGATCTGCGAGTCGGTAGTGCCTGGGCATACCACTTCAGAGACCTTGAAGGGGCCCTCCCAATTAGGCAATAGTTTCCGCTTTTCTCTGGGATCGGATACCGCGAGCTTTCTGAGCACACGGTCACCTTCCTTGATCTCCATCGGGCAGACCTTCTTGTTGTAGAATTTCTCGATTCTTTGTTGGTATATGCATCTGTGAATGGCATATCTTTCCCTGACCTTGTCGATGAGGTCCAGATTGGCTCTTAGGTCTGAAGAGTGTCCTCCTTATTGAAGGCCATGATCCTGGGTGAGGGGAAGCCGATCTCTAGCGGAATAACAACCTCGGCGCCATAGGTGAGGTTGAATAGAGATTCGCCCATGGGGATCCTCTTAGTTGTTCGGTGCGCCCAGAGTACGCTGGGCAGCTCGTCGACCCATAACCCCTTTGGCGAATTATCTAGCCGCTTCTTGAAGCTGATCAGGATCTGGCGGTTCACTTTTTTGGCTTGGCCGTTTGATTAAGGGTGGCATACCGATGAGAAGCGTTGATGAACGCCGATGTCTTCGAAGAACTTTCAAAAGTTTTTACCTGCGAACTGGATCCCGTTGTCGGTAATGAGCACATGTGGGATCCCGAATTGGCAGATGATGTTCCTTCAGAAGAATTGTTGAGTTTGATGCTCGGTGATCGTGGCCAGGGGTTCTGCCTCAATCCACTTTGTGAAGTAATCGATGGCCACACCAGAAATTTCCTTTCATCCTTTGCTTGCGGGAAGAGGCCGACTAGGTCCATCCCCCACATAGCAAAGAGGGTCAGACTGGATAGGAATTGGAGGTTGGCCTGGGGGAGCCTCTTCACCGACAAGAATCTTTGGCATGGGCCACATCCCTTGGCGAGATCCTGGGAGTCTTTCAGCATGGTAGGCCAGTAGTACCCGTAATTTAGGGCCTTTCGGGCGAGCAACCTGCTCCCCACGTGTAGTTCCTTCAGAGCGTACTTTGCCTCGTCGGGGGCTAGGCAACGGAGGTAGGGCCTTCCGTCAGCTATCGTGTATGAGCGCTTGAAGAGCATTCCGTCGATCAAGGTGAATCTTTCTGAGCGAACCCTGATCCTTCTTGCTTCGGCCTGTTCTTAAGGGAGTTCACCGTCTGAGAATTTTCGAATGGGCTTCGTCCAGTCGTCTGGGAGCAGATCAATGGTGAGGCAGGAGGCTTCAGGGAGGTCGATGCTGGGCTTGAGGAAGACTTCGATCAGAACGGTGCGGTCGAGCCCCTCGAAGGATGACGAGGCGAGCTTCGATAATGAATCTGCCTGGGCGTTCTATTCCCTGGGGATCTGTTCTACTGAGTGGTATTCGAAAGACGCCAAGAGATGATAGACTACCGCCAGGTACTGCACCATTCGAGCGTCGCGAGCTTCGTACTCCCCGGTGATCTGGTTGACCACGAGCTGGGACTCGCTAAAGGCCTTGATGTGTCTGGATCCGACCTTGTATGCTAGGGTGAGCCCCGCGATCATAGCTTCATACTCCGCTTCGTTGTTCAAAGCCGAGAAATTCAGACGGAGAGAATATTGAAGGATTAAATTATTGGGACCTTTCAGAATGACGCTCGCTCTGCTTCTTCCCTCGCAGGACGAGCCGTCAACATAAGCCTCCCACATCGGGTCAGTCTCTTGAATGTCGGACAGCTCGAAAATTGTGCATTCCGTGATGAATTCGGCGAGGGCCTACCCCTTGATGGCTGTCCTAGGTTGGTAGCTGATGTCGTACTGACTCAGCTCGATCGACCACTTGACCAAGCGACCAGAAGTTTTGGGTTTGTGAAGGACGACTTTAAGAGGCCAGTCCATGAGGACCTGAATAGAGTGGGCTTGGAAATAAAGGCGAAGCTTTCGCGTGGCCATCACAAGTGCGTAGGCCACCTTCTCGATTTTAGCATATCTGGTCTCCGCCGAAAGCAAGACTTTGCTCATGTAGTAAAGAGGCTTCTGGACGCCGTCTTCTTCTCGAACGAGTACAGCGCTGAGCATGCTATCTGAGGATGAGAGGTACAAGAATATGGGTTCTCCCAGTTCGGATTTGCTCATGAGTGGAGGGTTGGCAAGATAGGACTTCAGCTGTTCGAACGCCTGTTACTGGGTGTCCCCCCACTCGAAGCCTTTGGCTCCTCGGGGAGCCTTGAAGAAGGGGAGTGACTTCTCCCCAGATTTCGAGAGGAATCGGTCGATGGCCGCCAGCCTCCCCGTTAGGCACTGAACCTCTTTAACATTTATGGGAGGGGCCATGTCGATAATGGCCTGGATTTTCTCGGGGTTCGCCTCTATGCCGCGTTGACTGACGACGAACCCGAGGAATTTTCCGGAGGAGATGCCGAAGGTGCACTTGGCGAGATTAAGCCTCATGTCATGTGATCGGAGGATGCCAAACACTTCTTCAAGGTCGTCCACATGGTCCTGACCTCACCGGCTTTTGACGAGCATGTCGTCGACGTATACCTCCATGTTGCGATGTAACACCTCGAATTTGTAAAATACCGAAAATACTTGTTTTTATATATTTGGAGTGGTGAAAAATTATTTTGATGTATTTTATTTAAATATTGATATCGGTATGGATATTTGTGGTTGATTGGTGTTATTAATATATTGGGAGCTACGAGTTGAGATTTTATGTGAATAAATATTGTTTACCTTATTTTATAATTTTGAAGGATTATTATGAGGTGATTTTAATGTATCTTTGTATTATTGGTATTATTAAATTAGAGAGTTTTTAGTGTAATATTTTGGAATTGGAGGGCTTAAGTGAAAATGGGCCTTATTATTATTATTATTATTATCATTATATTTTATAAAAAAAACCCCTCCCCTTCTCTCCTCCTTCCTTCACCTTCTTTCTTTCTTGTCCATCCCGATTGAAGCCAGAGCACCGAAACCCAAGCTTCGGCCGATCCTTCCCCTCCTCCAATCCACTTGATTCTTTTGCCAAATCCAAATTAAATCGAGGGATAGGCTAATTGGAGGGTGCTCTACATCGTAGAAGTGTCGGATTTTCAAAAGGATTCCGAAAAGGTATACCCTAATTTATTTATTCGTATAAAATTGAGTGTGGTTAGTTTTATTGAGTAGAAATATTATAATAGAGAAATTTAGAGAGGTTGGAAGTGGTAGATTGGAGGAATTGGTAGATGGTTAGAGAAATTGTAAGTTGTTGATAAATTAGGTTTTTGGGTTTGTAAAAGAAAATTTTATGTGTGAGAATTATCTTCTTCACAGTAGTAGAATTTTAGTAGAGCTATTAGAAAAAGTTGGGAGTGATTTTAGTAATTGTTTGGGGATAAACATCCCGTAGGAATTTAAATATTACGTGCGATGCACGTGTGCATCCCAGACGTTCGATAAAACGCCTGAGTGATATTAGAAATAGTGTTATTATTTTATGTGGTTGATTTGGATGTTGTGAGTCTTAACTGCTTTGAAACGTGATAATAGGAAATGTTAACGGCTTCGGGTGCCGGATGGAGAAGTGATGCTTCGAGGCTTTCCGGGCTATGAGGTGAGTATGAAAATATTTATATATCTGTTGTTTAAGAAAATTTTAGTATAATTTGAATGATTGATATGAATCCCGAAATATGGTGTATGTGTAAAGGGAAATTAGTGTTCGGTGTTGATATGCGATATGACGATTAAATACTCGTCTCGGGTATTGATATAAACTTATAGATGATGGATTAGTGATATATATATACGGGGATGAGTTATATTTATATAAGATGTCGGTATATTGTGAATTGTTGTGATTTGGAATATCCAAGGTGATGGTAACGTATTGAGTGTATTTATATATATAATGTTGTGATGTGTTGATATACTGGGCGTATGCAAACTTGTGATATTGAGATAATAAATGGTATGATATACGCATGATGTATGGGGCAATGATAAAATAAATAATACAGTGCAATTGTGATGTGCAATATTATGATGTGATGATTTTATATATTAATGGCAGTGATATTTTCTTTTGTGTGATGCATTGAAAGGGTAAGTGAGACGGTGATCATTGTTTATGATAATAAGTTTAAATAAAGGATGAGATGTTATGATGATAAAGGGTGATGTTAATATGAAAAGTAAATGTTAATAACAATAATTTCGGTTGACTTGAATAGATACCTCCGCATAGACGGAGAGAGATATGATACCCCAGGATGGACCTGGGAGTGTAGATACCTCCGGATAGACCGGAGAGAGATATGATACCTCAGGTGGGACCTGAGAGAGAGTTGATTCCCCAGGATGGACCTGGGAGAGTAGATACCTCCGGATAGACCGGAGAGAGATATGATACCTCAGGTGGGACCTGAGAGAGAGTTGATACCCCAGGATAGACCTGGGAGTGCAGATACCTCCGGATAGACCGGAGAGAGATATGATACCTCAGGGTTGACCTGAGAGAGAGTTGATTCCCCAGGATGGACCTGGGAGAGTAGATACCTCCGGATAGACCGAAGAGAGAGTTGATACCCCAGGATGGACCTGGGAGTGCAGATACCTCCGGATAGACCGGAGAGAGATATGATACATCAGGGTTGACCTGAGAGAGAGTTGATTCCCCAGGATGGACCTGGGAGAGTAGATTCCTTCGGATAGACCGGAGAGAGAGTTGATACCCCAGGATGGACCTGGGAGTGCAGATACCTCCGGATAGACCGGAGAGAGATATGATACCTCAGGGTTGACCTGAGAGAGAGTTGATTCTCCAGGATGGACCTGGGAGAGTAGATACCTCCGGATAGACCGGAGAGAGAGTTGATACCTCAGGGTAGACCTGAGAGAGAATTGGTACTCCGGGATAGACCTGGGGTAAAATGAATATGATATGAAATGTGAACGAGAAAGAGAAGTGTTTGGTATAAGCTGAAATAAAATAGTGAAGTAAGTGTATTATGAGTTGAGAATAAAGAATAAATAAGTGTTAATAATAAATGGGGTAGTAAAGAAAGTGCATAGTGAAACGTGAATTATGGATGAGAAAGAAAGTAGCTGTGAATGAAGTAAATGTGAAAGAAAATGAGTTATGAGTTAGTGGATGAATAGAAGTGATAAATACAGTATGATATGAGTGCTTCCACCTTGAAATTGTGTCAAGGAACTACCTGCCCGCTGTACTACCTGCCTTGGCATAATTCGCAGGGTGAGTGGGCGTGATAAGGCTATGATTAATGGAAATGAAGAATTAAATAAGTAAAGATAAATAATGATTGAAGTGAATTAATAACTCTTGAGATGTGATGTGATATTACCCAGACTATGCGTTTGGGGTGTGGTGATTATTACCCAAGCTATCGGCTTTGGGGTGTGATATATTATTGCCCAAACTATGTTTGGGGTATGGAATATAAATTGATGTGAATGAAAGTGAAATCAGTGATAACTTGAGTTATAGTGAAGATGAAAGTAAGTTGGTCATTAATTAGCTTGAAAAATAGCTAAATGATATAACGGGATGAGAATGAGTTATAAAACATATTTTTGATGTGATAAGAATGAGTATTTAATAAGTGATATGTGCATGATGTGATGAATTGTGAGTGAATTGCAATAGGTAATGAAGTGTTATATTTTGTCATAAGAAAGGAATTAATGTGGCATTAGGTGGATATATGCATACGTGATGATATGGGTTATAAGAAATAAATGAACGCGGGTGTTATGAAATATGAAATTGAGAAAGAAAAGAGTTAGGGACTTTATGTGAGTATGTATGGAAATAAAGAAACGATGAGGTGGTAGGAATTATGAAGTGATAAATATTTGCGTAGGGGATTCAAATTGAAAAGGAATGGATTAAATGGAAATTCGTATTTTGCGAATATAAAGTAAGGATAGATATGAGGTTGATGTGAAATATATAGTGGAATGTGTGAGTATGGGTAATTTTATAATTTGATACAGATATGAAGAGTAATTGAATATAAAGCCGTATTTATGATGTTTTAAAGTTCAGAGATTCAAGATGTATCTTCTTACTCGATGTTTGTAAGTTTAAAATTATTTTCGTTATACAATTTAATTTATTTGTTAGATTTTTTTAAAATTATACTCACACCAGAAATGGCTAACCCCTTAGTGTTTGGGGGGTTAGGGGAGCCCGAGGACTACCCTAAATCCCCTACTGTTTCAGGTCCCCAGCAGTGCAGAGGTGAGACGTAGATTTCGTAGAGTGAAATTATTCACATTAAATTTTATGTATATGTTTAGTGAAGTGAATAGTAGAATCTATGGTTTAAATTGTAATTTGAATGTACAAGCTTGTAGATGATGATGGTAAGTATAGTACGATGTGGTGTGGTATGTTTGTGACCCGTACCCACCTCGTTGTGGTGTACCGGGCTCTGTGGTAGGTTTTACAAAGGTTTTTCTAAAAATTTTACTTCCTTTTCAAAGAAATTTATGGTGTTTATTTGATATTTGATAATTCGTTATGAGTTTGGCCCCCAGAGCATTATATTATATTGCCTGTGTGTATCTGCTCATTTTGGCCTGGGGAGCCCATGAAAATATTATGTGGATTGTGAGCTACGGAATTTTGAGCAGAATTCCGTAAGCTTTTTGTGTTTCGGGGCGAAATTTACAGGGAAGACTCTGTCAAAATTTTTCCTGAAAATTTACTTTCTTAGTTTATGATTAAAGTGATATAGAAATTGAAAGATTTGAGTTTGGAGTCAAAAAAAAATAATTTTGGGGCGTTACATGCGACCAATCTAATTTTTGAAGACCCGATTGACGAGTCTCTGGTAGGTGGCTCTGGCGTTCTTCAGCCTGAAGGGCATAACCCGGTAACATTACAGACCTTGGTCGGTTACAAAAGACGTCTTGGCGATGTCGGGGGAAAACAAGCGGATTTGGTTATAGCCTGAAAAGGCATCCAAGAATGTTAGCAGATCGTGACCCGATGCCGCGTCGATTAGGGTGTCGATGCTCGGGAGAGGGAAAGGGTCTTTTGGGCACGCCTTGTTGAGGTCTGTGAAGTCTATGCAGATCCTCCAGCTTCTGGTGGCCTTTTTCACCATAACGACGTTGGCCAACCACTCGGGGTAGCTGACCTCTTGAATGAACTGAGCAGACAACAGTTTGTCCACCTCAACCTTCAGGGCTTGTTGCCTCTCCGGGGCAAACTTGCGCCGCTTCTGATGAATGGGCTTGGAGACCGAGGCGACGCTCAGTCCGTGCATGATCAGATCTTCTGAAATCCCGGGCATGTCAGACGAGGTCCAGGCGAAGAGGTCGATGTTCCGGCAGACGCAATCAATCAAGCCCGGCTTCAAGTCTGGGGACAGGGTGCGGCTCACACGGAAATGTTTGGATTTGTCATCCACCTCGAACGAGACTTCCTCCAGCTCGTCGACCGGTTCTGACTCCGGATGGTACCTCTTGGGAGGGAGCTCAACTGCATCGAGAGGAAATACCCCGGCCCCGACCGCAGTCATGTAGCACGAACGTGCCGACTCTTGGTTGCCTCGGATGACCCCAACCCCGAGGTTGGTGGGGAACTTTAGCTACAGATGGTAGGCCAAGGGGACGGCCTGGAACGAACAAAGCTCAGGTCGGCCGAGGATGGCATTGTATGCTGCCTTGACGTTGACCACCATGAAATCCGTTGACTCGGTTCGGAGGATGGGGGTCGTGTCTGCAGTTACATCTAGTGTCACAATCTCCTCAATTTGTACGGGGATGCCCGAAAATCCGAGAAGGGTGTAACCGGCCGGCTTGAGCTTTTCTAGGGGGAGTTTGAGGTTCTCAAATGCTTCTAAGAAAAGGATATTAACTGAGCTTCCGTTGTCCACCAGGATACGGCGGACCTCAAAGTTGGTCATGACAAGGCTGATGACGAGGGCGTTGCAGTGCGGCAGCCAAACACCTTCGAGATATTCTCCGGAGAAGGAGACTGCCCGCTGCTGAACCTGAGGGGAGATATGGTCCCGAACAGAGTTGACCTCCCGGACGAAAGCCTTGCGAGAGGTATTGGATTCCTCTCCCATGGGTCTGTCGTGGACACAATGCAGGATAGCCAGTCCCCCTGTCTCCTCGGGTTTGGGGTCGCGCTCGGACCGCCGGCTGGTCGTCCGTGGAGGAGGCGAAAACCTCGGGCTCCTCGGCTCTCTCCGGACTTTGGGATTGTCCCGGGCGAACTCCCTCAGATATCCTTGGTGGATGAGGGCTTCGATCTCATCTTTGAGGGCTCGGCAATGATCTGTATCGTGCCCAGTGTCTCGGTGGAAGCGGCAGTAGAACCTTTGGTTTCGCTTCTTGCCGTTGTTGCTCGGTCGGGGAGGGAATCGGACGATCCCTTTATCCTCGATCTCCATCAAGATTGCCGAGACGTTCTGAGTCAGGGGCGTATATGTCTCGAATTGGGGGACTCTTTTGAGACCAGTCGTTTCTTTCGTGGGTTTCTTGAAGAGCTCAGCATCATCGACCTTATGCTTCCCCTTAGCAGTGGCTTCTTTGGCGCCCTCGGGATTGAGGGCCTCCTCGGCCCGAATATACTTCTCAACCCTGTTGAGTAGGTCGGGGAAGTCCACAGGCGGCTTCTTGGCTAAGGAAGCCTTGAGCTGGCCGTGGCGGACGTTGTGTCGGAAGGCTGCGGAGGCGACCCTACGTCGAGGGAGGAGACTGACCTCGCCTCGGTGGTGAATCTCCGAACGAACTCACGGAGGGATTCCCCAACCTTTTGTTTGAGGTCCAGAAGGGAAGAGCTCGTCTTCTCGACCTTCCTGCTGGTCACGAAGTGGGCTAGGAAGCCCGCCTCTAGTTGTTCGAAAGAGAAGACCGAGCCAGGGGTAAGTTTGGAGAACCATTCCCGAGCCTGACCACGAAGGGTAGCAGGGAAGGCGTGGCAGAGGAGGGGATCCGCAGCGCTGTGAATTATCATGAGGGTCTTAAATCCCTCTATGTGATCAGTGGGATCACCCTCGCCATTGTAGGTATCGAATTGAGGGGGCTTGAAATTTCGAGGGATCCCGGCTTCTAGGATTTGGGGGGGAGGGGGGAGAAAGGGGGTCCAGTCTGCCAATGACCGCGACCGGGTACCGATCCGCCCTCGCCCAGATGGGCGAGGCGAATCTCCATCTCCTCTAAACGACGAAGGACGACGTCTGCCTATTCCTGGGGGCGGGACGATCCGCGAGATTCGCCGCCTCCTGTTCCTGACCGTGGGTTGGAACTGTTGCGAACCTCGATGCTGGCCACCTCGGATGGCTTGGAGGATTTCGTCCCGAAAATTTTGGAACTCGACCCTTGTGATGGGGGCTTGCCCTACCGGGTCCTACGGGGGCAGAGGTCCACGGGGTGAGCGGATGTGTTCTGGATCGCACGCCTGGGACGGCCGTCGGTGATGGTTCGAGACCGAGTTGGAAACGACCACTCTCCTAGTTCGGCTGGCCTACCGATCTGAGATGACGCGACGTAGATCAGTCGCATTCGAAGGTCTGGCCGTGCCATTTACCCGAGGTTGGTTGGAACCCTGGGCATTTGCACGGCTGTGATGTGGAGGGTCTGAATGTCTTGCCGAGGTGACGACCCTTCTGGCTTTGGGAGCCATGGAAGAGCTCGGACACGAGGTGACGTCCCTAACCGGGCTCGGTCTGGTGACAATACTAAGAGAAATTTTCCACAGACGGCGCCAACCTGATACTGTTTGTTTTTGGGGTGTGGGGGCAACAGGTGTGAGTTCTTGTAATTTGTGAAATGGAAACTGTAGTACTGGCATCGGACCGACCCGGGGGAGCAGGACCAGCTCGGGGATAGGAGCGGAGAGGTAGAGGCCAGGTGCTCGGCTCGGAAGTAGTGGCAAAGAGGTAGAGGCCGGGTGCTCGGCTCGAATCTAGTAGCTCGACTCGGTCTTCTGTACCTGCACACTGCCTAGAAACATCGGGAGAAGTCCCGGCGACAGGCCCTCCGACGATCTAGTCAGTCACTAAAATGAGACTGGGCAGCTAGGGTTCAGGTGGGAAGAGATTGATTACCTTCTGAAGTGATGAGGGGTCTGGTATTTATAGGCAGAGGCAAACGGGTCTGGGACCTTAGCAGGCCGTGTCGGACCCGTTTGCCTGTGGGTATGAGGCATTAGGGGCCCGTTGGACTTCTGTTGACCTGATGATCATGGAAGAGCGGGATTTGAGGAGATCTGATGGCTGAGGAGGGGCCACATCATCTAACCCATATCAGTTATTTTTAATGATAAAAATAAGAGAAGATAATTAGAAATCTTATTTTAAAATGTAGTCTGCATAAATATATAACAAATATAGGGCAAAAAACAAAGACATTTTAAAAATGGCGAAAGAGGTTCCAATAACGGGCTTCTTTATGTGGTACGAGGTTCACCCCAAGATGGGCTATGTCCTCAAACCACCACAGGAGCTTCTTTATCAATAAAGGAAGCAATGGACTTACAAAGGACTCCAGACTCTCTCACCAAGGTTCTCTCTCTCCTTCTTTGATAAAGATGTTGATAATTCTGTTATATCAAACTTCTTTATCTACATCTCTATTTACTAGCGTTATCCTGTGCAAATTGCACAGACTAAAATAATTTTAATGAACTCATAAAATTATATGGAACTTTTAAAAAAGTGTGCGAGAATTGAGAGAAATTAATTTTTCAAGTGTATAGTTTAATAAAATCTATCCTACACATTGTGTGCTACATATGCATTTCATCGAACATTTAATGAGCAAAGCATAGTTCTAATAATTAAGTTCCATATTTATAGGTTTGGGGACATGTTAATAAATGTGAATTCCTCATTTCTCTCTCCTTTCTTTATTTCAAAATAGAGAGAGGAGAGATGTTAAACACTCTCTCTCCTATTAGTATAATGTGATGCGCACGTGTTTATGATGTGGGAATCCCTACTTTTGCTCTCATTTCTCTATTTCAAAATGGAGAAAGGAGAGGGGGTAAGCCTATTTGCTTAAGATATATATATATATATATATATATTCAGCTATACTGTTTTGTATCATATGTCATGTACTTAAGCATGTATGTGATTCTTATTGCAAAAAGTAAAATGCATGCGGTGCTAGAGAAATATTTCCTACAATATCACTGTAGGGACCTCAAGGTATTGTAAAATATGTTTCATTAGAGCATCCACTATCATTTAAAATCTTAACGAATAAAAAATTTGATCAAAAATCTATCACTGTCGTTCACCAAAAATCTTTTTTTGCTAAAGCGTGAACAGTACTCTTCTATATAAAGCAGAGTCAAATAGCAAATGCAAAATATACAAGACGGAAGACAGAAGATGATCTTCCGTCTAGTAGTTTAATTTAAAAAAATGGAGAGACAGAAGATCTTCTTCCGTCCCTCTCTTTTCAATTTTTTTAACTTCATTTTTTTAAATGGCAAATACATTTTTTGAAAATGGGAAAGAGACATGGAAAAGAGAGAAGCCAACATTTTTTTTCTTCCTTTTTCGTCTTTTTTCTTAAAAACAAAAAATAAAATTATATATATATATATATATATATATATATATATATCTCCAAACGAAAGAAGATCTCCAGTTGGGTATATTTTTTTTAAAAAAAAATCTCCCGAGCGGAAGATCGTTATCCGTCCGGGTAATTTTTTTATTTTTATTTAATAAATCACGCGACTAGACGGTCTGGCTCATTTTTTTATTTGTTTTGAATTACTTTCAAATGGAACATGATCTTCCGTCTATTGAATTTTGGGTATTAAAAAATTTATTTATTTTATTAGACGGAGGATGTTCTTCCGTCTGTATATTTTATTATTATTTTTAACCCAAATTTTAACTTTAACAATAGCAGCGCAACTCTTCTATTTTCATTTTTCTATTGCCAAATATCTATAATATAACAGCAACGGTAGTAGATGCTTAGATTATGCAATTTTGCAAGTTTCGAATATATACGGTTAAAATCCTCCTGTAATATATGTTGAAGTTTGCCAATAGTGAAATTAATTTTATAATACATTTATTAAGAGTGATCATTATATATAATACGATTGACTACGGAGTAATTGTCTTTTTTGACGTGAACGGATAGAGTCGAAAGACTCCAGCCACAGCAAAAATATATTAATAATGAGTAAAATGTACATCAGAGGATTTTACGAAATGTAAAACAGTAATCATACAGGCCTAGAATAAATAGATACAATTACAACTATAAACGAAAGCACGCAGCAGTCCAGACAGACGAACGTGAAGAAACAAGCAGCGACGCCCACGAGAGCACCGGCAGCAGCCACACACTGCACTGCCTGCACCGAGAGACGAACAACTGAGCTGCTCGAGACTCGAAGGTCAACACCCACACAAGAGAACCCAAGGATTCCCAGATAAGGAAAGCAGCGAATCAAAAAACGCAGAGAAAGAAACAACAGAAGGAGGGGCAAACCACAATACCAGGCCCCGAAAAACAATAACTATCGCAGGTTGCCCCCAATCGGGGACAACAAAAATTAAGCATGGTGCTGGCCAGAGAAGAAGCAAACTGGAGTATAGCTACAAGCGAATGAAGCGCTATCACTCCAGACTGTCAACATCCATCCAAGATAGCAACAAAAAATCATCAAACCCAAAAATGAGCAACCACAACCATAATCACAGAACAATAGCCAAGCAAAAATACTACCACCGGATGGATAGCAGAGCATCTTAACAGAGCATACAGAAGAAAGCAGCAAACAGACCAACACATAATCTCATAGGCTAATAGCAGGAAATCCACATCAGCAAGCCACAGATAGGTCGAACAAACATAAAAACAAAGGCCAACATGAGGTGACCAAAAGATGGCATAAAGCACAATAACAGAAGGACCTGAGCCCTCCACAAAAAGCCACCAACACCAAAAAAAAACCTGAGGCCATCAGGTAAGCAAAAGGCCACCGATCCAAGACCACACAG
Source organism: Hemerocallis citrina (assembly GCA_017893485.1). Classification (NCBI taxonomy): domain Eukaryota; kingdom Viridiplantae; phylum Streptophyta; class Magnoliopsida; order Asparagales; family Asphodelaceae; genus Hemerocallis; species Hemerocallis citrina. The sequence goes on from CM030362.1 coordinate 110,984,961, forward strand.
CCAACAACCATCCAACGGGGACAATCAGGAACTGAGAAAAGCCAGAGAACCCAAAAAGGCCTACAGCACCGAGGCCAAGAAAGATCAGACCGCCTCAATCACCCTGCGATAGACGAGAACAAAAAGAAATATGACGATCCAACAAAATTAAAACGCATTAAGATTGCGAAGAACAATAAAAGAGTCATGTAAACGAGGTCCATTGTAAAGATCTCTATCTTTAGATGAAGCATTAGTCGACCAAAAATTAAATAAATAAAGGAAATCATCCATCAGTTGAGCGATGGTGCGAGAGCGATGAGAGAAAATTCTACGGTTTCTCTCTAGCCAGACGATCCAAATTATAATGTGAACAGATAGCATCCAACATTTGCGATATCTAGGGAGCGGGGGGGGGGGGGGGGGGGACTCCAACAAGATTCAAGATCAAGCGGAAGGTTAAGGTATCCCCAGGCAAGGGAGACTAACTGCCAAAGTGGAGATATGAAAGAACATCTCACAAAGAGATGATTAACATCTTCAGAGAAAACAGAACACAACGGACAAAGTTGCCCCCAAGCCATATTACGTTTATTAAGATTCTCAACCGTCAATAATTTATTGTGGAACGCAAGCCAAGAATTGACTTGAACCTTAAGAGGGGCGCACGAGTCCTAGATGAAGGAGGCGGAGGGGGAAGTAGTACCACGGAAATTGAGGAAATTATAGAATGATCTAACTGAAAAAGCCCCCGAAGAGTTCCAGCGCCAAGCAATCCCATCATCAGGATGCCCTTCGAAAAGGTTAAGGAAAGAAATGAGCTCAAACAGTTCAGCCATCAAGACCGGGGGTAGTTCAATCTCAAACGGAATGATCCAGATCCGGATGGAGTTAATAAATTGGTAAGACTCGACCACAGATGCATCAGGGAAAGATGCCAGACGAAAAAGGTTGGGGTATGCTGAAGATAGTTTAATGTTGCCTACCCAGAGGTCGGACCAGAATTTAATTCTGGAGCCAACCGAGCATCTATGAGAGATACCACACTGGAACGCCGAAGCCGCTTTCCAAACCCCTTTCCAGAATGGAGAGGCTAATCTATGAGTGGACGATGGGAATTCCCACCAAGGAGAGGAAGAGAAAAAATGGCTTTTGATGCACTGGACCCACGGAAGATGTTCCGAGTTATGAAATCTCCAAAGCCACTTACCCAGTAAGGCTAAGTTTTGATGCACTGGAGTAATTGTCAAATCAATATTTAATGGGTAGTGTAAGACTGTAAGTAAATCTATAGTTCGTTGCATCATTCCGTGCGAGTTACGAGTTAGGCCGGCCCGACTCTTTTGACATCATTAAATTTGTGTGCATGTGCTTCATACATAATTATTCGGTTGTGTATGAAGTCAATATGCAACTGCAAGTTTGCACCACATGTTTTCTTCAATCTTTCAAAGTCATATATCGACTCTCCGATGACGTGTACATCTAAAACCGATAATAACTATGTACATCCAAAATGTGGAATGAAATCTAACGATTCTATCTGCGTTTCAAAAAAAAACTACATACATCCAAACAGTGCATTCATAATGCAGAAGATGACCCTACTGGCAAAAAAATGTGTTGAAAAAATAGTGAGTAAATAATAAATTTAGAACATGGTTTGTTTTCATTCGAAAATAATAAACAACATAGACATATATAATTAAAATTATATAAAGATAAGTTTTAAGATTATGTTGATTTGAGGAAAAAAGTCAACCCTAAAGGCTCTAACCTAGCAAGTCTGATGCCACCTCCATACAGGCAATCTATGCAATCGACTCCTTAACGATAAAGATACCCTGAGTATTCGGCTCTGAGGTGCATGGACAGCCTTCTTGACTCGAATAGTGCTTCAAATTGCTCAAAGATCGTATACTAAATTATCAGGAGATGAGTTGCGTATAACTCTGGATCTGGCCATTAATGGAGTATTGGAAGAATTGAGGGAGAGATAGGAAGAGATTTGGGAATGGAAGAAGAATTTTGAGAGGATGAAGATAACTTTTCTTATTGATTTTCCAACTCAAACATTACACCTTATAAAGGCAGTTAGAGAGGGGGAAGATATTTTCTTCTTCTCCCCAATTCTCCCGCCCAAACTATTACAAAAAAAAGGTGCTATAAGCACGTGAAAAACAACACTAAAAACAACAACAATTACATCTTATAATACTCAGCAGTATTACTATATCTGAAACAGATATATTCACTGTAGCTGCCTGATACGCACTGTAGCAACTGATACATTCCCCTGCATACTGTAGATAGCTGATACTTCTTCAATTTGCACTGTAGCTAATTGATATATTTCCCAAATGAACTGTGGATAACTGGTACTCTTCAATATAGCTGTACACTTAATCCACATGGACTGGGAATGTATAGCTGAATGATATATCACTTCAACTGTAGCTATCTGATATAGCTGATACACTTCTATTCCCATTATTCACTAACAGATACTATAGCTATCTCTTCAACTATAGCTATCTGATATAGCTGATACACTACTATTCCCATTATTCACTAACAGATGACTTATTGCTCCCACACACAAATGCAGAATAACCCAAAGTGTTCAACCATTCTTCATCAAAGGTCAATCTGATCCATGGTGTTTCCCTGCATCCCTGACAACTCCCCTTCCCTTGAGGACGAACTTGTCCCAAGTTCGAACGCAGGAAACTTCCTTCTAAGATCATCAATGTCCACCCACGATGCATCTTCCACACTCCTATTCTTCCACTTAATCAGAAGTTGAATGCCCACTCTGTTGTCTTTCTTAAAAATTCTACGATTCAAGACCAACTCTGGTTCTTCCTTAGTTTCTTCTTCAACCCACCAATAAGGTAACTCCGGAGACACAAGAGGAAGATGATTTCCATGGCACTTTTTGAGCTTCGATACGTGAAAAACAGGGTGAATTGTTGATTGTGGAGGAAGCTCAATATGATAGGCCACTGATCCCACCTTTGCCAAGACACGAAATGGTCCAAAGAATTTAGAAGAGAGCTTCTGAGGAGTTGAGTTTCTAATAGAAGTTTGTTTATATGGTTGTAACTTGAGCAACACCATGTCTCCCACTTCAAAGACTCTTTCCCTTCTCTTCTTATCCGCAAATAGCTTCATTCTACCTTGGGCAGCGGCCATGTTCTCCTTCAGCATGTGTAGAATGGTGTCTCTGGACAGTAGTTCATCTTCTACCGACTGCAAAGCTGAGGTACCCCGAACGTATCTCAGTATCGTTGGTGGTGGACGCCCATAAACCCCTTCAAAAGGAGTGAGTCCTGTGGACGAGTGCCAGTTGGTGTTGTACCAAAACTCCGCCCAACCCAAATATTTACTCCACTCCTTAGGGTGTTGCCCACTCAAACACCTAAGATACATCTCCACGGCCTTGTTAACAATTTCAGTCTGACCGTCGCTTTGGGGGTGATATGCGGTAGAGTGCTTAAGCTTACATTGTTGCTTCTCAAAGAATTCCTTCCAAAAATTGCTAATGAATATAGGGTCTCTATCACTCACAATGCTTCGGGGCATTCCATGGAGCTTGTACACATTGTCAACAAATATTTGCGCAATAGACTTAGCAGTATAGGGATGCAAAATGCCTATAAAATGTGCATACTTAGATAGTCTATCAACTACCACCATTATAGCATTACACCCATAGCTCCTCGGCAATCCCTCAATAAAGTCCATGGATATATCTTCCCAAACTTGATTAGGAACTGATAAAGGTTGCAGCAGCCCCGCTGGAAGCATAGTTTCTTGCTTATTGCGTTGGCAAATCAAACATTCTCTTATGAATTTCTTAATGTCAGTTGTAACTCCTTCCCAACTAAAAGCTCTTCTTATGCGGTGTAGGGTCTTGTGATACCCTGAATGCCCCCCCTCACTGGATGCATGATGGTCAAAAAATATTAATCTCCTAACTTCTGCAGTCGGGCTGATAAGTACTTTTCCCTTGTAATACCAAATACCTTCCCACAACTGATAATTCTCAGGATTTACTTCTTCCTTACTCAGCTTCTCAGCTAGTTGATGGAAGTAGGCGTCCTCTAACACCATCTTTTTGATCTCTTCTACCCATTGCGGCACAACAAAAGTGATCTCACAACAAGTATCTAGTTCCCTTGGCCTCCTAGAGAGAGAGTCCGCTGCCGAATTGTCAACCCCCTTCTTATACTCCACTGTGAAAGAAAACCCCATCAATTTCCATAACCATCTCTCTTGCATCTCCGTGTTAATTCTTTGATCCAGTATGTATTTGATACTACGCTGATCTGTTTTGATTACAAAACTTCTTCCCAATAAGTATTGCCTCCAAAGCTTCACTGCATGCAAAATGGCTAACACCTCTTTCTCATAAGTGGACAACGCCAAATTCCTACCCTTCAATGCCTTACTCATGTAAGCAATAGGGTGAAGCTCTTGCATAAGAACCGCTCCTACCCCCACTTGTGACGCATCTGTCTCAAGCACAAATATTTTTGAAAAATCGGGTGCTTTGAGCACCGGTGTTGAAGTCATGGCCTGTTTTAAGAGATTGAAAGCTTGTGTGGCAGCTGATGTCCAACTAAAGGCATTCTTCTTCAACAAATTAGTTAGCGGAGCTGCAATACTTCCATAATTCTTAACAAATTTGCGATAATAGCCGGTTAAACCCAAAAATCCTCTTAATTCTTTAACAGTACTCGGCTCTGGCCACTCCATAACCGCTTTAATCTTCACAGGATCAACTGCGATTCCATCCTGATCAATTATATGCCCTAAGTAACCCACCGAAGTTTTACCGAAGTTGCATTTACTACTCTTTGCCAACAACTGGTTGTTTCTCAGCACAGTAAGGACCTGAGTGATGTGTTGCAGATGCTCTTTCCAAGTGCGGCTATAAACTAGGATATCGTCAAAAAATACTAGCACAAACTTCCTCAAAAACTCTTTGAATACTTCATTCATAAGACTTTGGAAGGTGGCTGGAGCATTAGTGAGTCCAAACGGCATCACTACAAACTCGAAGTGACCATGATGGGTTCTAAAAGCAGTCTTCTGAATATCTTCTTGAAATACCCTAATCTGATGGTAACCTGACCTTAAGTCAATTTTTGAAAAATACCTTGCCCCATTTAACTCATCCAAGAGCTCATCGATTAGAGGGATAGGAAATTTGGCCTTAATAGTTTGACTATTAAGATTTCGATAATCAACACACATGCGCCAGCTCCCATCGGACTTCTTCACTAATATTACTGGCGAAGCATATGGGCTGCTACTTGGCCTTATGAACCCAGCATTTAACATCTCTGCTACTTGCTTCTCAATTTCATTTTTGTGGAAATGTGGATGACGATAGGGTCTCATACAGGGAGGTGGCTTTCCTTCCAACAGAGGAATTCTATGGTCGATGCTTCTATGGGGTGGCAACTTCATCTCTTCACTGAAGACTTCGGGAAATGCTTGCAGTATGCTATCGATTTCTGTGGTGTGTGGACTGTGCAGATCGGCATTCAACAATTCCCCTTTATCCCATCTAATCTCTTGTGCCTGTATCATATAAGCCTGACAAATGTGATTTCCCATTCGTATAAGCTCCTCTGCTTCCATCAATTGCAATTGGGGATTAACAATCCCTTGCAATCTCTTTTGAACCCCTTCAACTTTGAACTCCATAGTCATGACATTAAAATCCATAGTGACTGGCCCCAACGAGCGTAACCAATGAGCCCCCAAAACCATTTGAGCTGGCCCCAATGGCAAGAGAAGAAGATCAGCCTGCAGATGTACTCCTTGCACTGAGAATTTAACATTGTCTATTTTTCCTTCACTAAACATAGTCTGCCCATTAGCCACTGTGATTCTATATCTAGGTTCTGCATTGATCTCTAAATTAGCTTTAATAGCTGTTTGTGGATCAAGATAATTGTGAGTGGAGCCTGTGTCAATCAAGATGTTCACCTCCCCTCCATTGATTCTTCCCTTCACCTTCATAGTCTGAGGGTACACTTGTGAACCTACTAATGCATGGAAGGAGATTTCTGGTGCTTGCGGTAGTTGGGAAGTGACATACGGCATAGTAGGGACTGAGTTTTCAGCTTCAATGTCTTGTGCCATTACACCACCTTCAAGTTCCTCCTCAGACTCTTCAAAACACTCTAAGTAATAAAACTTTTGAGTCTTGCACAAATGACCCTGGGTGTATTTCTCATCACAATTGAAACACAACCCCTTGGACCTCCTCTCTCTCATCTCCTGCCAACTTAATCTTTTGGGAACAAAGGAATTGGAATTGTTAGAGGGTATAGATGTGGTGAGTGTTTTAGCAGGTTGGTTGGTCAAGTAGTTGGATGTGGTGGTAGTTTTGGGAACAAATGGAAGTTTATGAATCTTTCGCAGGCAATACACCTTCTCTTCATAGCCTCTAGCCAATCCGATAGCCTCATTCACACTTTTAGGCCTTTGCGATTTTACATCCCAGCGAATCTCATCCCTTAAACCACTCAAAAAGGTACTTAAGAAGTGAGCTTCAGACCAATCTTCCACAAAATTCGAGAGCCTGTCAAACTCTTGAATATAGGCCTCTAAATCATTCTTCTGCTGAAGTTTTGAGAGTATTCCCCCATAATCTTCAAAAATAGTTGGTCCAAACCTTGATAACAGCTCTTCTAGAAATGCCGACCAAGAAATTTCATGAAGCTTGGGCTTAATGTGCCGCCGGTACCACTGAGCAGCCTTACCCCTCAAATTTAATGCCGCATACTTCAACTTCTGATGTTCGGGAACATTATAGAATTCCAAGAACTGTTCCACACCACAGATCCACTCAGTAGGATCTCCATCTTGGAAGATGGGAAACTCCACCTTGAATGGAGTTCTTAACAGATTACCTGCATCAACTGGATTGGTAGGATTAATGGAGTTAAGATTGGAATTGTATACCTCTCTTGAAGGACCTTGTTGGAAGGGATTGGGAAGAAGAGGCGGATTGGAAGAGTTCGGAGGTCGTGAGATGTTCTGTTGCATCGACGCCATCAAAGTTTCTAATCTGGAGAATCGATCCCCGATGCTAGCAGCAATGGCTTCCACTCTCTCAGTTAGGAATCCATGGTGCAGCTGTGATTCCGCCATCTGACTTCTCAGATTTGCTACTTCTCCTTCAAGCACCGTAACGCCATCATCACGACCCTCACCATCGCCCGTGTCCTGCTCTGATACCAGATTATCAGGAGATGAGTTGCGTATAACTCTGGATCTGGCCATTAATGGAGTATTGGAAGAATTGAGGGAGAGATAGGAAGAGATTTGGGAATGGAAGAAGAATTTTGAGAGGATGAAGATAACTTTTCTTATTGATTTTCCAACTCAAACATTACACCTTATAAAGGCAGTTAGAGAGGGGGAAGATATTTTCTTCTTCTCCCCAATTCTCCCGCCCAAACTATTACAAAAAAAAGGTGCTATAAGCACGTGAAAAACAACACTAAAAACAACAACAATTACATCTTATAATACTCAGCAGTATTACTATATCTGAAACAGATATATTCACTGTAGCTGCCTGATACGCACTGTAGCAACTGATACATTCCCCTGCATACTGTAGATAGCTGATACTTCTTCAATTTGCACTGTAGCTAATTGATATATTTCCCAAATGAACTGTGGATAACTGGTACTCTTCAATATAGCTGTACACTTAATCCACATGGACTGGGAATGTATAGCTGAATGATATATCACTTCAACTGTAGCTATCTGATATAGCTGATACACTTCTATTCCCATTATTCACTAACAGATACTATAGCTATCTCTTCAACTATAGCTATCTGATATAGCTGATACACTACTATTCCCATTATTCACTAACAGATGACTTATTGCTCCCACACACAAATGCAGAATAACCCAAAGTGTTCAACCATTCTTCATCAAAGGTCAATCTGATCCATGGTGTTTCCCTGCATCCCTGACATAAATTCATAGTTTATAGATCAAATAATGAAATATATTTTATAGTTAGATCTTGTTCTCTCTGTTAGTCCTTAGCTACACTAGAACTCTTTATAGGCTATAAAAAAAACATAACTTATAAAGTAATAAAACTCAATTAACTCTTTCACTTAATAGTTTTAAATGATCAAAGTAACAATTATATTAAAAACATTAAATAATATAATAGAGGTTATATTTGTATAAAATACTAATGAATATTAATAACTCTATAAAATTTATTTCTTCAAATACAACTTCCAACAGGATGGACCAAGACAGGAAATGAAAGGCAGTGTAAACAAAAGGAATCAAAAAAATAGCCACTGCCAGTGAAATATAATTATCTAACAGTGTTATGCAATTTGTTTTGGACCCCAACAGTAAATAGAAGAGTTCGACATCTCTAAGAAACTTCTTCATACTTCATGTGGGCCCCATGTGAGGTTGCTCACTCATTGTTACTTCAAGCTGGATAGAAAATTGCTATGAATTTTATTGATAATTTAGAATTAAAGTGTTACATCCTAATACAACACTAATAAATAGAACTCATAACATGCGCAGCAGCTACCTTGTCAGCTTCCTGAATGAATCCTGCATATGTAAAACAAACAGAATTATTTTCCAGAATGATTTTATGCTTGTGATGGACAAGGATGTCTTCAGTTGAATTTGATAGGAAACAAAGGAAACAGATTTATTAAATAGCTGACTTCAAGAGTGGAATAAGATTTCTTCTTGTTATGGCAAATATATATGGAAAGACGTGTATTTTGGTATTTATCTGACGAGAAAAATATATATGGAATTAGATTTGATCTTGTTGTGATCAACATGTTGGAGCTGTGAATCTTGTCATCGTTATGTCTAACAGCCTAGTAGCTAAAGACCTTTCGAGATAGATTTAATGCATATATTCCTATTAAAACCTACAGTTGTAACTGATGACATACACATCAAGTCTGTTCTCATGATATTTGGTATTTATCCGACGAGAGAAATTTTAAGAACCAAGCAATCATTTCCATTTTGAATCATGAACAATCATTACCATTATGAAACAGTCCTTCGTTTAAGTTGCATCTATTGATTTCTTAAGTCGTAATCTGTCATCCAATCCAAAAAAAAAATCCCAGACCCGTCAGTAGTAGGAAACCATACACACTCCTATCCTATAATTATACAATTGTACACTGCGATGGGTTTTCAGAAAAGAAGTGATTTAACTAGGTTCATATAAAAAGGTGAATATTGCTCAGTTGTAACAAAACAACAGACTGAATGGAGAACTCTTTGGCTTTTGCATTAATGACTGCTAACTTATATAGAGAATATACTTACTAAATTAGTAAAGATTTACACAAGCTCTAAAACGACCGCAGAAGCCCCCCCACCACCATTGCATACACCTGCAACTCCGACTTTGCCACTTTTCTGCTTAAGAACCTGCGACACAGCGATAAATGCTTATAATTGGAGAATCCCCTTCCGTTGTGCACTAGACCTCCGTGTGCACTCGGTCCTCCCACCTTCGTATTGACGATCTGAACCGTTCACATTGATCTACATATCTAAATTAGTCTAAATATGTAAAATCAGATCATTTGAAATTCATTTGCCCATCCATTAAAGTGTTACAAAATTGTATGGCTGAAAATCATTGTTTTTTGTAGTCACATGATGGATGGGCAAATAAATTTCAAATGATTTGATTTTACATATTTAGACTAATTTAGATGTGTAGAACAATGTAAACGGTTTGGATCGTCAATACAAAGGCGGGAAGGCCAAGTGCACACCTAGTGCACAACGGAAGGAGACTCTATAATTGGATCAAGAAGTATATGAAAAGAAAAGGCTAGTTACAACCACCTCGGAAGGACAATGGCATATGGTATGTGTGTGATATGCACAGATATGAGAGAAAAAAACATTATTCATTGTCTCATTCTTAATAACTATGTGTGCATGCAATTGGTTTTCTTTCTCATGTTTGGGAATTAGTGAACATTGGATACCCCATGCCTAAGAATGTAAGGAGAGAAGAAAACAGGATAGAGCTAACAAAACTCATGAAGATAATAATAATAATAATGCAAGGCTAAGACACTTACCCCCAATAAAGTAACCAAAATGCGAGCTCCACTGCAACCTAGAGGATGCCCTAGAGCAACAGCTCCACCATGTACATTTATCTTCTCCTGTAAAAAGAAACAAGCGGGAACTGTAAGCCATACAGAACATATAATGCCTTTTCTTTAACAGAGCAGCTGACAACCACCATCTATGTATAGATTGAGCTCAAACATCTGTAGTATGAGATTTATACAAAATGAAGAAAGAAAATGGAGGTCCTGCAATTGATGAGGACATCAGTTTGAGACGATTCGGGTGCTTCTATCAGCGCAGACATCGTCTAGGATGACTGTTCTTTTAGACTAGTATTTTTATTTCAACATTCATATTTGTTTTCGGCAATTTTAGCCCTATATAGTAGTTTTGCAATTTGCACCCTTCATTTTATGCATTAGGATATTTTGGAGATTTGTTTCGAGCCTATATATAGGCCTCTAGATTAATAAAAACATTATGCTATTATTGATTAAAAAAAATATTGTGTGATTGAGTTTTGCACTTCATTCATTTTTTGTGTGTGAGACACAGGGAATTAGATTAGGGTTTGTAAGAAACCCTAAATCACAACCCCTCATCTTCTTCACCCCACATTAAAATCTTTATTCCAAATCCAAACCCTAACCCCCCTTTCTTTACAGCCGCCACTCACCCTCTCTTCTTCTTCATCCTCTGTCCTTCCTTCCCGAAACCAACACCTCAACGAAACCCTAATCCCCCCACATCCACTCAAATTCGAAACCCTAATCCCCAAATCCCCTCTTATCCCGAAACTCAAACATCACTCATCCCGCTTGCGCCTCCGTCTCGATCTCACATCGCCGTCACCTCGACCCCGCAACACCGCCCGTCGCTGCGAATCCGAGCACCGCCAGAACCCTCTCCGCCGTTGCTGCCGATCCACCACCAACGTCATTTGAGCCCCCAACTCCATGCCGCCTTCCCTCTTCCACCGTCCACGCCATCAGCACGGCCTCCCGCCGCCACTGCCACCATTCAAGCCGCTGCCGCTTACTCAACACCACGCCCCTTTCCTTGCTGCATTCTGACTGTTCATCAGCCCAACTCCAAGCCGTCGGCCACCTCCTCTCCATTGCGACACAGTCCTCGAACTTGCTAACTTATTTCTGCTCCTCCATTATTTGTGATACTGCTTTATCATCTCTAGAATATTATCTGAATTATCTATCGTCCATAAATATTGAGTGTGTGCTTCCACTTGTCAGATAGCATATGAATCTTTATTGAATATTTTATTTGCTAAAACACTCAGGTATAATTATTGATTCTTAGGCTTGAGTTTTTAATTAGGCTTGTTAAATTTATTTCATTTCTTGAAAATCCATCAAACCAATTATTAGTTTTAATTTCTAACTTAATCGGCACTACATGTTTGTAAATTTAATCTTTTAATATTCTTGGAATATTCTCAATTTAGGGTTAAATTTACATCATTTTGGTATCAAAGCGAAGGTTTTAAAAACCCAAGTTCTTGCATCAATTACCTATAGTTTCTGCATTCATTAGGAATTATTTGCATTCAACATTTTAGGTCATTTAACAAATATATATATATATATATATAAGGAATGCTCCATTGCAAATCACCTAAGCCATTGTTCCCAACAACGGCTTCAGTGGTTTGCATACCTGTTTGCACGAGACTCACTCTCTCACTCACTCTCTCTCTCTCTCTCTCTCTCTATATATATATATATATATATATATAATAAATTACAAAGAAAGCTATCAAGTGGCTCTCATTCAATCTCCCCTAAAATCAATGGCCTAGATTGATTTTCATAAAACATATTTTTCGGCCCAAAATTTCAAATCCCAAAATTAATTTTTTCCCTCCAAAACTAAAAAACTCATTACTTTATTACTATCTCTCTCTCTCTCTTCTTTCTTTACTTTTTTATATTTCTCTCTTTCTCTCTCCCCCTCTCTCTCTCCCGTTCTTTCTTTATTTACTTAGAAATTTAGATTTTAAGATTTCAGGTTTGTAAACTTTTCAGAATTTTTAAGTTTTTTTATTGCACATGTTATATTGAAAATAGCAAATATCTCTTCAACAATTAAATTTCATCATTTTCCACCCTTAAAGTTCTAAGAAGTTGGATTGTACACCCTCATTTTATTTTTCAACATATACTAATAGAAACATGGACTTTTATTTATAACTAATTATTGTCATACTATTCAGACTTGAGCTACAAAATTGATGTTTTACTGTTTACAGGGCTTTTCGTGTGTTGTATTGTTCTGAAGACGTGTCGTAGGCACGTGCCCACGGGCAAATCTAGTGTGTGTGTGTGTGTGTATATATATATATATATATAGTAATGTTCCATTGTGCACTAGGCCTCCGTGTGCACTCGGCCTCCCGCCTTCGTGTCGACGATCTGAACCGTTCACATTGATCTACACATCTAAATTAGTCTAAATATGTAAAATTAAATCATTTGAAATTCATTTTTCCATCCATTAAAGTGTTACAAAATTGTAAGGCTGATAATTGTTGTTTTTTATAGTCACATGATGGATGGGCAAATATATATATATATATATATATATATATATATATATATATATATATATATATATATATATATATATAAGGTTTCATCCATTGCAAACGCAAATGTTTGTGCAAACCACTTAACCCGTCATTGGCAATGACGGGTTAAGGCAAAATATAAATTTTTGCCTTATGCTTTAACCCGTCATTGCCAATGACGGGTTAAGTAGTGTGCATGCATTTGCACAACATTTGCGTTTGCAATGGAAGAAATCCCTATATAGGAAAATCTTCCATTGTGCACCACCCCTTCGTGTGCACTCGGCCTTCCCGCCTTCGTATCGACGATCCGAACCGTTCACATTGATCTACACATCTAAATTAGTCTAAACATATAAAATCAAATCATTTGAAATTCATTTGCCTATCCATCATGTGACTATAAAAAATAATGATTTACAGCCATACAATTTTATAACACTTCAATGGATGGGCAAATGAATTTCAAATGATTTGATTTTATATAGTTAGACTAATTTAAATGTGTAGATCAATGTGAACGGTTCGGATCGTTGATACGAAGGCGAGAAGGCCGAGTGCACACGGAGGCCTAGTGCACTACGGAACATATATATATATATATATATATATATATATATATAGGGAAGTCTTCCATTGTGCACCAACTATAGTGCACACAACGTGTGCACTCGGCCTTCGTATGAACGATCCGAACCGTTCACATTGATCTACACGGCTAAATTAGTCTAAATATGTAAAATCAAATTATTTGAAATTTATTTGCCCATCCATCATGTGACTATAAAAAACAATGATTTTCAGCCATACAATTTTATAACACTTCAATAGATGGGCAAATGAATTTCAAATGATTTAATTTTACATATTTAGACTAATTTATATGTGTAGATCAATGTGAACGGTTCGGATCGTCGATACGAAAACGGGAAGGCAGAGTGCACACATAGGCCTAGTGCACAGCGGAACATTACTCTCTCTTTCTCTTTCTCTTTCTCTTTCTCTCTCTCTCTATATATATATATATGGGAAGTCTTCCGTTGTGCACCACCTATGGTGCACACGGCGTGTGCACTCGACCTTCCTGCCTTCGTATCGACGATCCGAACCGTTCACATTAATCTACACATCTAAATTAGTCTAAATATGTAAAATCAAATCATTTGAAATTCATTTGCCCATCCATTGAAGTGTTACAAAATTGTATGACTGAAAATCATTATTTTTTATAGTCACATGATGGATGGGCAAATGAATTTTAAATAATTTGATTTTACATATTTAGACTAATTTAGATGTGGAGATCAATGTGAACGGTTCGGATCGTCGGTACGAAGGCCGAGTGCACGCGGAGGGGTGGTGCACAATGGAAGATTTTCCTATATATATATATAGAGAAAGCTTCGGTTGAGCACTACTCTAGTGCTCACCGCGTGAACACTAGGCCTTCGGGCGTTCATATCGAAAATCCGAACCGTTCACATTGATCTACACATCTAAATTAGTCTAAATATGTAAAATCAAATCATTTGAAATTCATTTGCCCATCCATCATGTGAATATAAAATCAATGATTTTCAGCCATACAATTTTGAACACTTCAATGAATGGGCAAATGAAATTCAAATGATTTGATTTTACATATTTAGACTAATTTAGATGTGTAGATTAATGTGAACGGTTCGGATTTTCGATATGAACGCCCGAAGGCCTAGTGTTCACGAGGTGAGCACTAGAGTAGTGCTCAACCGAAGCTTTTCCTATATATATATATATATATATATATGTATTGCATTTACGTCACTTTTCCCCAAATTTCAGCAATCACATGTCCCCACAACCCCTACTTTTCCACCGTTGGTGAATGCGTCTTCGCAGCACCATTACGACTCCAGAAAAGCCTTTCGTGTCCCTCCCAAATCACCCAATCAGAAATCCTAGAATTCAACGAGCACCTCCTCAAACTGAAATAGACAACACTGATATTTCCACTACCCTCATTGTCATTCAAGCAACTCTCGTCAATATCAATAGAGGCTTGAGCAAGTGGAATTGAATCAAAATGTTGCCCATGGATTTCATCCTAGTCGTAAGAACCCACACGAAAATGATCATGATGACCGGCGTCAAAATCGTGACCCTGACGAACAATACAAAAAGAACGTTAAGGCTGACATTTCCCACTTTGAAGGCCATATTAAACCCCAAGCTTATCTCGATTGGATATGTGGCATGGACCACTACTTCGTGTGGTTTGACATGAGCGAAGTCCTGAAGGTCAAATTTGACACGATAAAATTGATTGGTAAAGCTCAACAGCACTGGACCAATCTTGAACATGCCCGCAGAAACCGAGGCCAAGGCCTGGCACCCATAACCACTTGGGAGGCCATGAAAGAGAAGCACACCGAGAGATATGTGCCCTTATCGTTCCACACCCGATTGGTAGATTCGCAGAACCAACTCTATCAAGGAAGCAAATCCACTCAAGAGTATGTGAATATGTTCGATGACTTCCTCATTCGGTGCAATGCTTTAGGTAAAAAGAGCGAAGAATAAACTCTCTCTAGGTTCAGAGCTGGATTACGAGCCGATCTTAGGAACGAGCTAATTCATAGAAATGTGAACTCCTTGGCAACAGCTTATGCTCTTATCCTCGATATGGATTCCCTTAAAGCAAGTTCCCACTACAAGTCCAGCGATTTGAGAGACCATTCCTCTAGAATGACCTTCACTGATCCCTCCAGACCTAAGCCCTCCTCTTCTCAGTACCCTAAAAAGTCTTACCCAAGTAAGTCTACTACAAATTCTTATCCACCTAGGAATGACAACAAGGGTAAGAACACTGAAAGAGACTACTCTAAGATTGATCCTCTCGCCAAGTGCTATAAATGCAAGGGATACGACCATGTTGTTGGCAACTGTCCCAGTCCCAATACGATCAATATCGTAGAAGGTACCGCTGTCATTGTTGATGATTCCGACAATGAGTTTTCCTATGAACCTAAACTTCGGCAAAAAAAAGGATGACCAGTATCTCAACTGTATTCGGTTGATCCAATCACCTCCATTGAATGTAGTCAGATGTGCTTTGTCTCAACCAAAAGATGAAGATGATTGGAAGCGCACTGCTATATTCCACCACAACGATAGGTGGCAAAAACTACAAGGTAATTGTTGACAGTGGGAGCTGCGTCAACGCTTTCCCTTCAGCGGTCCTAGCCAAAATCGGAGTTAAAGCTGAACCCCATCCACGCCCATATAAAGTAGCTTGGATTGATGCAACAACTCTCCAACTCCAAGTAACACAACACTGTTTGGTCCCTGTAGATTTCAAAGCCTATAAGGAATAAATTTGGTGTGATGTACTCAAAATGTATGTGGGTCAAGTAATTCTAGGGAGACCTTGATTATACGACCATGAGAAGACAATATATGGTTGATCCAACCAATGTGTGTTCCAGCATGACAGATTAAAGATAAATCTCATACCCGTAAAATCACAAACTAATCCGTCTGTGAAAACACTAACTCCCTCGAGAAAGGGCAAGGAAATAGCATATATAGGTGAAAAGGAACTTACAGAAGAAATTGACAAAGGGACGATCATTCTCCTACTCACAGCGAGAGAAGTCCCTAAAGAGCCTAAGTCACCCATCCTTTCTTAAGTTACTTCTGTCCTTCAAAAATTTGCAGATGTGTTTCCTGTTGACCTCCCCAACCTGTTACCCCCGCTGCGTGACATCCAACACGCTATTGTACCAGTTCTGGGAGCGAGTCTTCCTAATTTGCCACACTATCGGATGAATCCGACGAAACATGCAGAGTTAAAAAGGCAAGTTGACAGTTATTGGCAAAGGGCTTCATTAAAAAGAGCTTAAGTCCTTGCACAGTCCCTGCTCTGATGACGCCAAAGAATGGAATCTGGCGTATGTGTGTAGACAGTCATACCATAAACAAGATCACGGTGAAGTACCGTTTTTCCATTTTTCATTTGGATGACATGTTGGACATGATGTCTGATGCCACAATCTTTTTCAATATTAACCTTAAAAGTTGTTACCACCAAATACGTATTTGTCCTGATGATGAATGGAAGACTGCCTTCAAGACGAAGGATGGCCAGTACGAATGGATGATCATGTCGTTTGGAATGACGAATGCCCTGAGCACGTTTATGAAAATTATGACGCAAAAACTATATCCCTTTATGGACAAGTTCCGTGTAATCTACTTTAATGTTATTCTCATTTACAGCCGATCCGTTAGGCAACATCTTGACCATTTGAGACAGGTCTGTGGTGTTTTGAGAAAGAAACTGCTTTATGCTAATCCTACCAAATGTACCTTCCTCTCCGATCAGACTATCTTTTTGGATTTTATTGTTTCTGTCAGAGAAGTATCCGTTGAACCAGAAAAGATACGAGCTATTATTAAGTGGCCTGAGCCCTACAATATTCGTGATGTGCGGAATTCTCATGGTCTTGCCACCTTCTATCGTCAAGTTGTGTAAGGATTTAGCACAATCATGACTCTGATAACCAACTATTTGAAGAAATGTGAGTTCGTCTGGTCAAAAGCAGCCACAAGAGCCTTCGAAGATATCAAGAAAAGAATGACTCAAACACCTGTCATGAGGTTGCCTGATTTCAATAAAGTCTTTGAAGTAACGTGCAATACTTCTGGTATTGATATAGGTGGAGTCCTCTGTCAAGAGTCATTATGTTACTTATTTTAGTGAAAAACTGAATGAGGCAAAACAAAAATACTTCACTTATGACAAGAATTCTATGCGGTAATTCAGTCACTTCGCTATTGGCGACATTATCTTCTGCCGCAAAAATTCGTCATTTTCTCAGACCATGAGGCCTTTAGATTCCTTAACTCTTAACAAAAGTTGAATCCGAGACATGCTCGATTGGTAAAGTTCCTACAAGAATATTCATATACCATTAGGCATAAGAAAGAGATTGATAATAAGACTGCGGATGCGCTAAGTCGTTGTCACATGATTTTATCCACACTGCGCACCAAAATTATCAGTTTTGAGAGATTAAAACATGAGTATGCCTCCTGCCCAGATTTTCACGAGATCTACACCTCTTTGAAGGATGACATCACTCGAGTGATAAATGATTATTTCCTGAAAGATGATTATCTCTTTTATCGCTCCAAACTATGCATTCCTGGTACATCATTACGAGAGTATTTTGTTTGGGAATTGCACGCTGGTGGCCATGCTGGACATTTTGGGCAAAGCAAGACTATTGATGTTGTGGAACATAATTTTACTGGCCTAAGCTTAAGAGAGGCTGCGAGACTTGTTAACAGGTGTTATACTTGCCAACTCGCCAAACAACAAAAACATAACACAGGTACTTATAATCCATTACCTGTTTCCAGTCATCCTTGAGAAGATGTCATCATGGATTTCGTGTTAGGCTCACCGAAAACACAAAAGAAACATGATTTCATTTTGTCGTTGTGAACCGTTTTTCTAAAATGGCATACTTCCTCCCATGTTCGAAAACTTTCGATGCATCTCGTGTAGCTCCAATCTTCCTCGATAATATTGTGAAGCTATATAGGTTGCCAAAAATCATTGTGTCCGATAGGAATGTGAAATTTATGAGTTACTTTTGAATAACCCTATGGCACAAGATGGACACGGAATTGAAATTCTCTTCAGCCTTCCCCACAGACTGATGGACAGACTGAGGTCGTTAATCAGAGTCTTGGGAATCTCTTGCGTACTCGTGTGGGAGAAAATTTAGGAACTTGGGACTTGAAATTAACTGTTGTTGAATTTGCCTACAAAACATCAAAGAATAGAACCATCGACATGAGTCCATACGAAGTTGTGCAAGGTTATCGTCTAAGGCAGCCCATAGATCTTGTCCACATGTTTGAACATCACAGAGTTTCAGAGCCTGCATCCACATATGCATCCCACATTCATGATTTGCATAAAGAAATTTTCAACAAAATTAATGAGAATAATTTTAATTACAAGTTAATAGCAGCTACTTGAAGGAAATTTAAAACTTTTGATATCGGTGACAAAGTGATGGTTCGGATCGAATCCGGAACGGTTTCCAACTGGATCCGTTAAGAAATTGAATGCACGTGTTGCAGACCCATTTAAAATTCAGCATAAAATCAATGATAATATCTATGTCGTTGATCTTCTGAAGGTTTTAGCATAAGACTTTTAATATTGAGAATCTAGTACCCTATGAAGGCCCAGAATTTAACCCCAGAAATTTTGTTATAAATGAGCCTACCCTATCGCCTAATGGTGAAATTCCTACATTTCTCCCTTTACCTGATACTACTTACCCACCGACAGAAAAATTGGATAATATTTTGGAAGATCTGATAATTTCTACTAGAGATTGTAGTATTCATAGATATTTGATAAGATGGAAAAACAAGCCAGAGTCGGAGGATACTTGGATTGATCGTGAAGAACTTTAGCGCTTGGCTCTAGACCTTTTAGAGCACTATGACATGAGAACTGGTTTTGACTCGACTGGATCGAGCCATCTCCCACCCGGAGAGAATGATGAGGACATCAGTTCGAGACGATTTGGGCGCTTCTATCAGCACAGACATCGTCTAGAATGGCTGTTCTATTAGACTAATATTTTTATTTCAGCATTCATTTTTTGCCAATTTTAGCCATATGTAGTAGTTTTGCGATTTGCACTCTTTATTTAATGTATTAGGATAGTTTGGAGATTTGTATTGAGATTTGTTTTGAGCCTATATATAGGTCTCTAGATTAATGAAAATATTATGTTATTATTGATTTAAAAAATTATTGTGTAATTGAGTTTTGCTCTTCATTCATCTCTTGTGTGTGAGACAAAAGGAATCAGATTAGGGTTTTTGAGAAACCCTAAATCATAACCCCCATCTTCTTCACCCCCCATTAAAATCCTTATTCCAAATCCAAACCGTAACCCCCTTCTTCATAGTCGTCGCTCACCCTCTCTTCTTCTTCCTCTGTCCTTGCTTCCTGAAACCAAAACCCTAATCCCCCGCATCCACTCAAAGTCGAAACCCTAATCCCCAAATCCCCTTTTATCCCGAATCCCATACATCAGTCATCCCGCTTGCACCCCCGTCTCGATCTCACCTCGCTGTCACCTTGACCCCGCAACGCCGCCCGTCGCTGCGAATCCGAGCACCGCAAAACCCTCTTCGCCGTTGCTGCCGATCCACCACCAACGACATCTGAGCCCCCAACTCCATGTTGCCTTCCCTCTTCCACCATCCACGCCACCAGTACGGCCTCTCGCCGCCACTGCCACCATTCAAGCCGTTGCCACTAACTCAACAATCGCACCCCCTTCCTTACTGCATCCCGACTGTTCATCAACCCAACTCCAAGCCGTCAGCCACCTCCTCTCCATTGCGACACAGTCCTCGAATCTTGGTAACTTATTTCCGCTCCTCCATTATTTGTAATACTGCTTTATCATCTCTAGAATATTATCTGAATTATTTGTCGCCCACAAATATTTAGTGTGTGCTTCCACTTGTCAGATAGCGTATGAATCTTTATTGAATATTTTGCTTGCTAAAACACTTGGGTATATTCATTGATTGTTAGGCTTGAATCTTTAATAAACTTATTTTATTTCTTGAAAATCCATCAAACAAATTATTGGTTTTAATTTCGTACTACATGTTGGTAAACTTAATCTTTTAATATTCTTGAAAAATTCTCTACTTAGGGTTAAGTTTACCTCAGCAATACTACTAAAAGGCAATTACAATTTATAGGCACGCATAGCTGGAATACTTACAGGAGAAAGCCCAAGAAGTTTCTGATTTGCGAGCGCCACAACCTGTTATCAAGAATAATCACTTTAAAAATCCAATCGATTAATCTACATAGGAAGATCAAAAGAAAAAGACAAGGTAGACTTGATAAAAGTACTAAAACATACAGCAAAAGCTTCATTGATTTCATAAAAATCGACTTGAGAAGCCTCCATGCCTGCATGCGCCAGTGCTTTTGGTATTGCAAGTGCTGGCGCCGTTGTGAAGAGCTCAGGGGACTGCAAGATACATTTCAACATTATTCTAACTTATAAAATATAACCTTAACCAAACGAGTGGGAAATAAATACGAGAATTATCTATCTAGCACTCTAATGTCCAATATGTGGAGATCATTAGACAAAAAATATCCAATTTCATAGAGGGCAGAAATTTTCACCCAAATATCTGTTTTATTATGATCATATAAAACGGCAAACAATATATAGTGGTTTATACCCGAGCAGCATCACCGTATCCTTTGATCTTTGCGATTACTTGCAGTCCCAGTTCTTGAGCCTTCTCTGCACTCACCAATACCAATGCAGCAGCACCATCACTGTCCAACAACATTTACAAATATACGATGAGAACCATTGTTTCAAACAACATTACAGTATTATAAACATCAGACAATTTTAAACCATAAGCATACAACTAGGCAAGTATCACTGTCCACACAACCATGCATGAAAGTGGTAGCATGACTGCATGAGACAATTTTATCATAGCACGAGACAATTACCTGATGTAAAACCAACCCTAAAATAGAGATTTTCCAAGAATTTTAATGGGTTAATTTTACCAACACGTTACGCGGATTAAAGTCGGGAATTTTAAACAATTAATTGGTTGGATGGATTTTCAAGAACTGAATTATGCTAACAATCCCAATTAATAATTCAATCTGACGATCAACAATTAAATTCCTATGTGTTAGCAAGTAACAAGTTCAATATCAATTCGTACTCTATTCTAGCATGTGGATCACTCAATCTCAGTATTTTGTGGTCGACAGTCAAATTAGATAATATACTAGATGACAAGGCAGTAAAACACAAATACTTAATAATGGAAAGATTATACCGAATGTGAAGAAAACCAACGTAGATCTCGGAGTTGGGCAGCAACTAAGATCACAGCAACTCAGACAGTAACTCCACGAGCAAGTTCACGATGGTCGACGGCGTCACTGGTCGACGTCGACGACGGCAAGGGCGGCGCTGGTGAAGGCCGGTAGTGATGCTGTTGGGGTCCGGTGGGTTAGGGTTTTGGATTAGATGGGTTAGGGGTGGGGATCTGGATCGGGAAGAGGAGAAGGAGGCGACGGGAAGGGGCTGTAGTGGTGGAGGTTGCGGGTGGCAGGAAGTCGACGATGGGGGTGTCGGCAAGGAGGGGGTCTGGACGATGGGGGAGGTGGTCGTGGTAGTCGGATTGGGAGAGAGGAGGGGATGAGGGAGTTGCCGATTAGGGGTCTGGTTGTTGGTCGAGGAAGGGGACGAAGGTGAAGGAGGGAGGGATTTTGTGGGTTTCGGGACCAGAAGAAGGACGGGAGAAGAAGAAGGATGAGGTGGCGGCTGGGTTTGTGATTAGGGTTTTTTTGTTTTTGTTTTGGGGATTTGGGGAAATTAGGGTTAGAGATTTGTATTGGGAGATTTTTAATTTGGGGTAGGTTTTAGAGTTAATCACTAACTCTAAAATTGATTAGGATTTATCACAAACCCTAATTTTGGATCTCAGTTGTATCACACAAAAGAGAAGGAGGAAGAGCAAACTCAACACAGATTTTTTTATCAATAATGGCATATCTTCTCATTCATCTCAAGGCCTTTAAATAGGCTCAATTACATCTTGAAACATATCTCCAAAATATTCTCAGAATCTAAAAATTACAAAAAGATTACATATGGCTATAATTGCCAGAAATAAAAATGGTAATAAAATAAAAATCCTAAACTGTAAAGATGTCCTCATCAGTACCTATATCCAAAAAATACAAATTTCCATAGCTATAGCATGAGACAATTTTAAGTGCAGACTTCTTGCATGAAAGCATGAGCTTTTACAATATTGGTAGTGGAAACCACCTAGGCTTAGTTGCATCACACAGAAGGATAAGAGATAATAAATATAATAGTACTTGTGTTTCGCGAGCTAGCTATTTGCTACACAAAGTGCATCTACGAAGGCAGAAGTTCCATCATGAAGAATGAGGTTTCAGATGGTTTATGTGGATTTTGAGAATGAGATTCACTTATTCAGATTATTTTCTAAATATAACATACATATATATAGCAAGGAACAAAGCAATCAATTCCTTTAATCAAGGAGAAAATCACTCAAAGCAACAGAAAATTAAACTAAAATTATGCTAGCTTCTAAAGGGAGCAAATCACTTAAAGCAAAAGAAAATCAAACTAAAATTATGCTAGCTTCTAAAGGTCAACAATTGTGGCTCTTGGAATCATGCTAGGATTTCCACACTCCCCCTCAAGCAAGGTTATATATGTAAAGTAAACCTAGCTTGGAATTAAGATCCTCGAATGTCTCCCATGGTACCTAATGTAAAACAAACCCTAAATAGCGAATTTCCAAGAATCTTAAGGGATTAATTTTACTAACATGTAATGCGGATCAAAGTTAGAAATTTAAACAATTAATCGGTTTGATGGATTTTCAAGAATTGAACTAAGTTTAATAAACCCAATTAATAATTCAGTTCTAACAATCAATAATTAAATTCCTAAGGGTTCTTAGCAAGTAAAAGATTCAATATTGATTCGTACTCTAATCAAGCAAGTGGAATACTCAATCTCAATTGTTTTTGTGGACGACAGGTAAATCAGATAATATAATAAATAATAGAGCAGTAGAACACAAATATTTAAAAGTGGAAAGAGTACCGAGGGTTCGAAGAACTCAGTGTAGATCTTGGGTTGAGCACAGCAATGGCAGCAACAACTTCAAGAGCAACGACAGCAACGCAAGGGCTGGCGGATCTGGGCTGGTGTCGGCGCTCAGGAGGAGCACGCAAGGGGGACGTCGGGTGCTGGTGTCGCTCGGAAGGAGGGGCACAGGGCTCGCTGTGGTGGAGCGTCGGGAAATCGCCGTGGAGGAGAGGTCGCACAGGGGATTGATCGGGATGAGGGGATGAAGTCGGGAGATGAGAGGTCGGGAGAGGGAAGGGCGAGGGTGACGGAGTTGATGGTGGAGGAGGTCGAGACCGGAGAGGTGGGTTGGATTTTGGTCGGGATTTGGGGGAGGAAGACGAAGAGGAAGGGGATTAGGGTTTTGGTTGGTTTTATTTGGGATAGATTTTAGAGTTAATCACTAACCCTAAAATTGTATTAGGATTTATCACAAACCCTAATAATTGGATCTCAATTGTATCATAAAAAAAGAGACAGAGATGAAGAGAAGAACTTCAACACAATAATTTTTATCAAGAATGACATATATTTCTCATTAATCTCAGGGCCTATATATAGGCTCAAAACAAATCAAGATACAAATATCAAAATATTCTCAAAGTCTAAATAATATAAAAAAGATTACATATGGCTATAATTGCAAATATGGTATTGAAATAAAATCCTAAACTAAATAAGCAGCTGCCCTAGACGATGCCTGCGCTGATAAAAATGCTCGAATCGTCTTGAACCGATGTCCTCATCATTCTCCCAGGGTGGGAGAGGGCTCGATCCAGTCGAATCAAAACTAGTCTTCCTGTCATAGTGCTCCAAAAGGTCTGGATCGAAGCGCTGGAGCTCTCCACGATCTATCCAAGTGTTCTCCGACTCCGACTTGTTTTTCCATCTTACTAAATACCTATGAATACAGCCATCTCTAGTATAAATTATCTGATCATCTAAAATATTATCCAATTCTTCTGTCGATGGGTAAGTAGTATCTGGTAGTGGGGGTAAAGGGGGAATCTCACCATTAGGCTGCAAGTTAGGCTCATCTATAAGAGGATTTCTAGGGTTAAATTCTGGGCCTTCATAGGGTATTAGATCCTCAATATTGAAAATTTTATTGATGCCAAAGCCTTCGGGAAGGTCAACGACATAGGCATTATCATTGATTTTATGAAGAATTTTAAATGGGCCTGCAGTACGTGCATTCAACTTCTTAACGGATCCAGCTAGAAACCTGATGAGGATATCTTTCCTATTTAGTTTAGGATTTTTATTTCAGTACCATTTTTGTTTCTGGCAATTATAGCCATATGTAATCTTTTTTGTATTTTTTAGATTTTGAGAATATTTTGAGATTTGTACCAAGATGTATTTTGAGCCTATTTATATGTCTTGAGATTAATGAGAAAGATATGCTATTCTTGATTAAAAACATCGTGTTGAGTTTTTGCTCTTCCTCTCACTCTTTGTGTGATATAAGTGAGATCCAAATTATTAGGGTTTGCGATAAATCCTAATACAATTTTAGGATTTGTGATAAACTCTAAAATCTACCCCAAATAAAAAGAATTCCACCAAACAAAATTACCCCAAACTCTAATTTTCCAAATCCCCAAAATTAAAACCCTAATCTCACCTTCCTCTACCCTAAATCCCGATCACCAGAGAAACCCACTCCTCTTTTCTTCCCCAGTTGCACTCCTCCGCGCCATCATCCACGACCCTCACCTCCAGCCCCAGGTCGACGTCACCCCCCCACAATTCGCCCCTCCTTTCCCTCACCCCCATCGACCACCCCCTCTTACTTCCACCACAAAACAACTCGCCCAAGCCGCCTCACCTCCATGCCTCCGTCCCTCCCCTCTCCTTCGTCGACACCCTAAGACCCAACCCCCTTCACTGAACCCCTCCCAGGCCGACGCCAGCCCAAGTTCACCACGCCCTATTAACCCTTCACTCTTGCTGTTGCAGGTTTGGATTGCGGTTGTCTCACTCCTACTGTGGTTGCTGATTTGTCGTGGTCTGCCATTGCTGTGTTCTACCAGAGATCTACGTAATTGTTCTTCGAACCCTCGGTATACTCTTTCCACTTTTTAAATATTTGTGTTCTACTGTCCTATTATCTATTATATTATCTGATTTGCCTGTCGTCCACAAAAATAACTGAGATTGAGTGTTCCACATGCTTGAGTAGAGTACGAATCAATATTGAACCTAAAACTTGCTAAAACACCGAGGGATTTAATTATTGATTGTAGGGTTGAATTATTAACTAGGATTGTTAACGTGATTCAGTTCTTGAAAATCCATCCAACCAATTAATTGTTTAAAATTCCTAACTTTAATCCGTATAACGTGTTGGTAAAATTAACCCATTAAGATTCTTGGAAATTCTCTATTTTAGGGTTAGTTTACATCAAAACCGTTCTGGACGAATCCGAACCATCACTTCGTCGACCATATTAAAAGTTTTAAACTTCCTTCTAATATCAGCTCTTAACTTGTAGTTAAAATTATTCTCATTAAATTTCTTGGAAATTTCTCTATGCAAGTCATGAATGCGGGATGCAAATGCAGATGCATACTCAGAGACTCGGTGATGTTCTAACATGGGGACAAGATCTATGGGCTGCCTAGGATGATAACCATGTACAACTTCGTGTGGACTCATGCCAGTGGTTCTATTCCTAGTCCCTAGATGTGTTATAAGCAAATTCAGCAACTGTTAATTTTAAATCCCATGTTCTCAAGTTCTCTCCCACAAGAGTACGTAAGAGATTGCCAAGACTCCGATTGACAACATCAGTCTGTCCATCTGTCTGTGGGTGGAAGGCTGAAGAAAACTTCAATTTTGTACCCAACTTGTGCCATAGGGTCTTCCAAAAATAACTCGTGAATTTCACATCCCTATCAGACAATGGTTTTTGGCAACCCATGCAGCTTTACAATGTTATCAAAGAAGATCCGAGCTACACGAGATGCAACGAAAGTTTTCGAGCATGGGAGGAAGTGGGCCATTTTGGAGAAACGGTCCACGACGACAAGAATGAAATTGTGTTTCTTTTGTGTTTTCGGTAAGCCTAACACGAAATCCTTACTCACATCTTTCCAAGGGTGACTGGGAACAGGTAATGGAGTATACAGGCCTGTGTTCTGTATTTGTTGCTTGGCAAGTTGACAAGTGTGACATCTGTTAACAAGTCTCACAAAGTCTCTCTTTAGCTTCGGCCAGTAAAACCTATGTTTCACAGCATCAATGGTCTTGCTATGCCCAAAATATCCAGCAAGGCCACCAGCATGCAATTTCCAAACAAGATACTCTCGCAATGATGTACTAGGAACTCACAGTTTTGAGCGATAAAAGAGATAATCATCTTTCAAGAAATAATCATCTATCACTCGAGTGATGCCATTGCACGGATCCAATCAAGATAAGCTCGGGGTTCCATGTGGCCTTCAAAATGGGGAACGACAGCCTTAACGTTCTTCTTATATTGTTCGTCAGGGTCATGTTCTTGACGTCGATCGTCACGAATATTCCCTTAAGGGATCTGACGATTAGCATGAAGCTCAGGGCAACAGTTTGATTTAATTCCACTTTCTTAAGCCTCTGATTGATATTGGCAAGTTGCTTGAATGACAGCTAGGGTAGCGGAAATATCAGAGTTGTCCATTTCAGGTCGGAAAGGTCTAGGGTTTCTAATTGGGTGATTCGGAAGGGATAAGAAAGGCTCGTCAGGATCTGTGATGGTGCTGCGAAGACCCATTGACCAAAAGGGGAAAACTAGGGGTCGTGTGTATACTAAGATGAATATGAAATGATCTAAAATAAAGAAAGAAAAATAAAAGACTACACAATCCTAAATGAATGCAAAAATTGATGCCTAAGTGATGCAAGAACTAGGGTTTTAAGAACCTTCGCCCTGATACCAAAATGATGTAAAACTAACCCTAAATAGAGAATTTTCAAGAATCTTAAAAGATTAATTTTACCAACATGTAATGCGGATCAAAGTTGGAATTTTAAATAATTAATCAGTTTGATGGATTTTCAAGAATTGAACTAAGTTTCACAAACCCAATTAATAATTCAGTTCTAACAATCAATAATTAAATTCCTAAGGGTTCTTAGCAAGTAAAAGATTCAATATTGATTCGTACTCTAATCAAGCAAGTGGAACACTCAATCTCAATTGTTTTTGTGGACGACAGATAAATCAGATAATATTATAGGTAATAGAGCAGTAGAATACAAATATTTAAAAGTGGAAAGAGTATACCGAGAGTTCGAAGAACTCAGCGTAGATCTTGGGTTGAGCACAGCAATGGCAGCAACAACTTCAAGAGCAACGACAGCAACACAATGGCTGCGGATCTGGGCTGGTGTCGGCGCTCGGGAGGAGCACGCAAGGGGGACGTTGGGTGCTGGTGTCGCTCGGAAGGAGGGGCACAGGGCTTGCTATGGTGGAGCGTCGGGATGTCGTCGTGGAGGAGAGGTCGCACAGGGGATTGATCGGGATGAAGGGATGAAGTCGGGAGATGAGAGGTCGGGAGAGGGAAGGGCGAGGGCGACGGAGTTGATGGCGGAGGAGGTCGAGACCGGAGAGGTGGGTTGGATTTTGGTCGGGATTTGGGGGAGGAAGAAGAGGAGGAAGGGGATTAGGGTTTTGGTTGGTTTTATTTGGGGATTTTTTAATTTGGGGTAGATTTTAGAGTTAATCACTAACCCAAAAATTGTATTAGGATTTATCATAAACCCTAATAATTGGATCTCAATTGTATCACACAAAAAGAGACAGAGATGAAGAGAAGAACTTCAACACAATAATTTTTAATCAAGAATGACATATCTTTCTCATTAATCTCAGGGCCTATATATAGACTCAAAACAAATCAGGATACAAATCTCAAAATATTCTAAAAATCTAAAAAATATAAAAAGATTACATATCTCTAATATTAAAATGGGAGAAGGCCTTAGTGTCATGTATCATTTTGTCATTCTACCAACATGTGCAATGCACGTACATAACTAATATAAAGGAGGTTTCCAGTTCAAATCCATCCTACGTGAGAGTTTCTATTTTTATTTTTTGAAATTATTAAAACGTGCATCGCACGTGTAAATTACTAGTGGCTATAATTACCAAAAACAAATATGGTACTGAAATAAAATTCTAAACTAAATAAGCAACTGTCCTAGACGATACCTGCGCTGATAGAAACGCCTGAATCGTCTTGAACCGATGTCCTCATCAATACCGCCTTAGTTAGGATGTCTGCAATCTGTTGAGTAGTTGGGATATACAAAAGTGATATCATGTCGGTCTCTAACTTCTCTTTCACAAAGTGTCTATCGATCTCCACGTGCATTTCCCTGTCATAATGCACTGGATTCTTTGCTATGCTGATGGCAAACTGATTATCACAGAACGTTTTCATAGGTTCTGTAACTGAGATTCTTAGTTCACAAAGTACCATTTTTAACCATATTCCCTCACAAATGCCATGTGCGAGAGCTCTGAATTCTGCTTCTGCATTGCTTCGAGACACCACTGATTGCTTCTTGCTTCGCCAAGTAACCAAATTTTCTCAGACATAAGTGCAGTATTCTGAGGTAGATCGTCTATCAGTTACAGATCCAGCCCAATCTACATTAGTAAAAATTACAATCTCGTTCGATGTATTTTTGAAGAACAATCCTTGTCCTGGTGTCATCTTCAAGTATCTCGGAATCCTATAAACAGCCTCCATGTGTTCTTCAATCAGACTATTCATGAATTGACTCACCACACTTACAGCAAAGCTAATATCGGGTCTAGTGTGTGTGAGATAAAGGAGTTTCCCAACCAATCTTTGATTCCTTCCTTTGTCGATGGGTGCACGATCATCCTCTCTTCCCATTTTATTGTGGAGTCCCTAGGAGCGTGAGCTGGCGTGCATCCGAGCATCCATGTCTCTTTCAAGAGGTCTAATACATACTTGCGTTGAGACACTGAAATACCTCTTCTCAACCATGCTACTTTCATGCCAAGAAAATACTTGAGATTGCCCAAATCTTTGATCTCGAATTCTTTGGCTAAGAAGCTCTTGAGCTCTAGTATCTTTTCATTACGATCTCCAGGTAGAATGATGTCGTCAACATACACGATCAGTATTGTCTTTTTTCCTGACGATGAATGTTTGACAAACATAGTGTGGTCGGTCTGGCATCGATCATACCCGAACTTCTTAACAGCCTTAGTAAATTTGCCAATCCATGTTCTTGGTAATTGCTTGAGCCCATACAGAGATTTCTTGAGTTTGCAGACCTTGTTGGTGGTGGTTGGAGTGTCAAAGCAAGACAGTATCTTCATGTAGACTTCTTCTAGATCTCTGTTGAGGAAAGCATTTTTTGCATCTAGCTAGTAGAGTGGCCAACCTAAATTAGAAGCTAGTGAGAATAACACTCGAACTGTATTGAGCTTAGCTACAGGGGCAAAGGTCTCCTGGTAATCGATCGCGTAAGATTGAGTGAATCCCTTAGCTACAAGACGTGCTTTGAATCTATTGACACTACCATCTACATAATGTTTGACATTGAAGATCCACTTGCAACCAACAGGATGTTTTCCTGATGGCAACTCAAACTCAGATATCACCCAAGTACCATTCTTTTCAAGAGCACGAATTTTCATTCTGTTACACTGAGAGATTCGTGTATTGATCTTGGAACGTATCTTGTCAAGGTTGCTAACAAATGCACGATGATTGGGTGACAATCCTCCATAAGAGACAAAATTATAAATAGGATGATTAGTGCAAGACCTTGTGCCTTTTCTCAAGGCGATGGGCCTATCAAGGTCGTTTTCAGGAAGATCGCTAGGAGCAGGGCTGAAACTACTGTTACCTAGTGAATTTTTGGGTCCCAAAATCGGGTTGGGTTCATGGCCTTGATCAGGTGGTTGTGGTTCTTTCCCTTCTTGAGTCATGTTTCTCCTAGAGTAGACACGTAAGTCACTCATTGCCGCAAGTGTTTGGAAATCTGTTTGAGACTCTAAGTTCGGATAAGATGACAGGGATTGGACTCTGACTCTGATATGTTTGAGGTGGTTGTGATGACTCAGTCGGGGATGGATTATGGACAAAGGGTGAATTTAAGGCATCAGTATCCCAAAACGGATATTCTTGAGTGAAGTTCTCGCCCTGAATATTTATTTTGGCGTAATAAGGTTGTTGCTCGAAGAAGGTAACATCCATGGAGTTGTAGAATCTTCGTGAGACCGGATAGTAGCATTTATATCCTTTTTTATTTGAAGAATATCTGACAAAAATGCATTAGTGCTTTAGGATCAAGTTTACTCTGATGTTGGGCATATATGTGGACGAACACAGAACAACCAAAGACTCATAGGAAGAGTAGACAGAACATGTGTTGGGAAATGAGTGAAGGAGGACTTGGTAAGGTGTTTGGAAATTCAAGACTCGAGAAGGCATCATGTTTATTAGATAAGCAGCTGTTAAGACCACCTCACCCCAGAAAAATTTGGAAACATGTGTGGTGAACATGAGTGATGGGGCAACTTCAAGGAGGTGTCTATTTTTTCTTTCTATAACCCCATTTGTTGGGGTGTGTCCACACACGAACTGTGATGGACAATGCCCTGACTTGCAATAATTACCCAGAAAGGTATCAAAATATTTCCTTGCATTATCGATTTCAACACTTGTATTTTTGTTTGGAATTGTGTCTGAACCATAGAGTTGAATTTCCTAAAATGTGACCAACTTCTTATTATTTTCTAAAATGTGACCAACTTCTTATTTTTCTTTTACGAGAAATAACCATGTGATCCTAGTGTGATCATCTACAAATAAAATGAACCACGTAGTGTCAATGACAGTTTTTTTTCTACACATCACTATGAATCATTGAGAAAATATGAGATACCTTGTAAGGTTGAATGTGATAAGAGTTACGAACATGCTTTGAAATTTGACACAATTCACATTAAAAAAGATTTGAGATTTTTATGCATGAATAAATATGGAAACAATTTTTGAAGGTATATAAAATTAGGATGGCCTAAATGATAGGGCCATAACATGATTGCACTATCCTTGTAACTCTGACTCAACACTTATTGCATTATGAGTTTGTCTTCTAGGAGATTTACCAACTTTGAGAAGATAAAGTCCAGAGAACACCTTAGCACTGCCAATCGTCCTCCTTGAATCCAAATCCTGAAATTCACACAAATCCGTGAAAAATTTAGTAACACATTAGTGTTCCTGAGTGAGTTTTCTTACTGACAAAAGATTACAAACCAAATTGGGAACATGAAGAACTGAGTTTAGTGTTAGGTCCTCTAAAATGATAATAGAACATGTTCCAGCTACTACTTTAGTAAAATTATTTCAGGTTGGGTTGTAACTGTGGAAGAGAGTTGCAACTCCCTTCATATGATCGAACGCACCCGAATCAACAATCCATGGACCTGTTTTTTTTCTAAATTTATAGCACTTAAGTAATTACCTTTGTGTGCTAAGACACTTGTTCCGATGATACTGTGAGCTGAATTTCGTTGTGAAAACATCTTTTTCCAGATCTCAAGTTGTTCTTTGCTAAATGGACTGAATTCGGTGGGAGCAGGTCCTTCATCAACAACAAAGTGGTTTCCTCAGCTTTCTTTGTCAGGGCTGGTCTCGAGGGCTTCCAATCTGCGGGTTTACCGTGTATTTTCGAGCAAAGTCACACAGGTATGACCTGGTTTTCGGCGGTGATTGCACCACGGTCTCCCCTTTCTTTGTTGATTGTCATTGTTGGGGTATTGGATTCCTCGAACAGCTAGAGCAAAGTTTTTGGCAACCGGAACAGTAGGCGATTCCCCCATCATCACTTTCTTTCTGCTCTCTTCTCGGTGGACCTAAGAAAAAACCTCTCGAATGCATGGCAAAGGTTTCGTTCCTAGTACTCATCCTTGAACCACATCTAAATTCTTGTTGAGTCCCATCAAGAATTCAAATATTCTTTTCTTTTTGACGATTTCTCTGAATTTCTTTGCATCATCGGTGCAGCCCTATTGATTTTTTCGAACACGTCCAACTGTTGCCAATAGCAAGATAGGAGGTTGTAGTATTGGGTGATGGTAAAATCTCTCTGCCAAAGATCATGAAGAGTGATTTCAATGTCGAAAATCTCAGATGTGTTTTCTTTGCTCAAGTAGAACGCTTTTTCTGCGTCCCAGATCTCTTGATCTGTGTCATAGAACAAGAAATTCTCGCCAATTGCATTAGTCATAGAATTGACTAACCAATACATGACCATATTATTTTCGATCTTCCGGTTTTTGAATTTCGAATCATTAGCTGGTGGAGGAATGACTTCGCTTGTGAGGTACTCATCTTTTCCCTTTCCGTAGATGTACATCTTGACGGACTGCAACCACAGGAGATAGTTGTTCACATTCAGCTTATGACCTATAATGGGAAGAGTGATGTTGTTTGATGACTCTGATCTGCCATGGTTGCTGAGAACGGGAGCTACGGAGGCAAAAGTCACTTCATACGAAGAAGAGATTTGTTTTTCTGTGGCCATGCCGTATTTGGTCATCGGAAAGAGAGTTTCTAAAGGTTCAAAGTAGGCTATGATACCATGTGAATTTTGATATGAAATTCACTTATTTTGATTATTTCCTGAACATATATAGCAAGGAATGAGGCAATTACTTCCTTTAATCAAGGAGCGAAGCACTCAAAAAAAAATGAACTAAAATCTTGCTAGTTTCTAAAGGTCAACAATTGTGGCTCTTGGAATCAGAATGTCCCCTCCTCCATGGCCTGCTAAAAATTTGGAGAGATCGTTCAAGGAGGTGCCTTGACTAAATCTTTTTCCCGTCCTCCATCCTAGCAGCTTTGTTTATAATATATCTAAAAGCCCATGGTTATCAGATTCTTTTTGCACTTTTACCCTTGTCTAGTTATTTCCACTTTGGAACTGCGTGAGTCTTATAGGCGAGATAGCAAAGCAAGAGTTGTCCTATAGCAACTGTAACCTAAATTTATGACCTACAGTGATCTACTGGAGCCTTCTAATAAGATGATAAAAGATATCATCCTGTCTTTCCCTGAAAAGGTAAAAGGACAGGAACACCTTGAACTAGAAGACTAGATCCATTAGTAAAATACTTGATGAGATTGTTGCAGACTCAAGTCCCCCATAGATTGCAAGTCACAATCAGGTTTTCCAATGAATAAGAAACTCAAGGAATAGGATATCCCTAGTATCTCACTGGAAGTTACTTGTGTCTCCTGACACCAGCATTAGTGTAAAGCTAGATGGTACTGAATGTCATTATACATGATAGGTTTGGCAGCCAGGTGTAAGTAGGTTGAATTCATAGTCAGTACAATGCATAAAGATAAAGCTTTCAGGTGAAAAGGACCAACGGGTGAACAGGTTACCCAATAATTTTTATAAATAAATAAAAAAAAACTATAAAACAAAGGTAACTCCAGATCCACACACACCCAAAAAAAAAAAACTTTTGACGCAGAATATTTTTTATCCAAAAATACAAGCAATATATATTTATCGCTACAAGGGAATAAGAAAATAACAGAAAAGATGAGAGAGGAACCTTAAACTTGATGCATTTCCGGCAGTAACAGTACCGCCATTTTCCTTAAAACTAGGGCGTAATTTCTTCAGTTTTAGAGGATCGAACTAGGCAAGAAGAAAATAATAACATATTAGTATGATTAAACTTAATCAAGCAGCTGCAAATTGCTGTGTGATGTAGCAACTGCACCATGAATAAACCTCTAAATGAAGATACAAAACATATAGATGAAAGAAGTTCTATGTAAAATACTCAATTAGAAGGGCAGTTTCGCAGAATAAAGAAGCACTCCATTAAGGAATATATAGACAACTGTATAACTACGTTTTATATATGCACACTAGCTTAAAAATTCTACATGAGTTTTTATCGATTGACAGGCGATCCTCTTTAAAGCTTTTGAGCAAAATTATTCCTAGAAAGAAAGTGCCACCTTTGTGAGTCTTTCTCTACTGCTATCTATTGCAACAGATTTTAATTTTTCTAGACTATTAAAGTGAATGAAAAGACACTTTTGCGATGAGAAAATTTCCCAAAGATTTAGAAGACCGGTAAAATGCAGTCCAAAACAGGATCCTGATAAGACTAATTGGAGGGAATCTAAGTTATTATTTAACATTGTCAAAATTGCTACTGCAAGTAGATCTGGGAGGAGTTGGGTGCCAAACTGGTTGAGAATAAGGTGAAAGATTTTGATGGTCACACAAGTGAGAAGAGAAATATAGATTGTGTTTTAGCTGGAAATCAGACATTAGAATAATTTCATAAAGAGAAGGTCATGAGGAAATTTAATTGCCAAAATCGCAATACAAGTAATAATGTCTTAATGTAGGTGGATGTCAAGTTAAGTGAGTATGAAAAGATACAAGTTTCAGAGTTTTTCTAAG
The DNA here is from genome assembly GCA_017893485.1 of Hemerocallis citrina. NCBI lineage: Eukaryota > Viridiplantae > Streptophyta > Magnoliopsida > Asparagales > Asphodelaceae > Hemerocallis > Hemerocallis citrina. The sequence continues at coordinate 111,019,909 of CM030362.1, forward strand.
TGATAGAAGAAGAAGACAGAACTCTTTGTAAACGGAAAATTTATAATTGGATAAATTAAGGAAAATAGAGAATTACCTTTTCTAAGCTTTCGTCTTTGTCAACAAAAACAGATGGTCTTCCTCTACCTCCAGGAACTTCGACCTGCTCACAATTATAAATAGAAACTTACTCAAATTTTCAGAGTATAATTATTTTCCTTCATGTAACAAGTACAAAATTAAGTGTTACCGGAACTATTTCCCATGAAAAGGCACCACCATCTCGAGCAGCTATTCCGCATTCATTGCTTCGAATAGCATAAGCATCCTGCAGCAATAAGAAGACAGATATTGACATATAAAATTTTAAAGCTCAATAACAGATAATTAAACTAATAAATATCACAATACAATATATGATGATTTGGTTCTATTTTTCTGAGGTAATATGAGAATAATTCAAAGGAACAAAATAATTTTGTGACAATCTAGCTCCATGGTTTAGAAACCCTTTTATACAAAGTCCAGAACCAATACCCAGTTAAACAGAATACCAAATAAGAAATAGCAACAGTTTATGTATTAAAACAATATTAAAATTTATTAGTGGATCTAGCACTAATACATGATAACAACTTTTTATGGAAAAGTAATGATAAATTTTCAGAACTGTCTATATGCTAACTTTTGTAACACAGCTACTTCTACTTTATGAATTTCAAGTTTGTTTCAAGTCACCCTCTACTCATAGCTTTCTCTCAACTGCTTTGCGAAATTGGTGCCATTAGTACTCTCCATTGCAAAGATGATGTCAATTATTTTTCCGCCATTTGCATTTGATCAATAAAATTTAAACGAAAAAGAAGCCCACCCTATGCTTCACTAATTTCTGCCTCTCATCTAAATCCCTAAACCTAAATACTACTCAAAACTCAATCATCTTTTGTATTCCTCGAAAACTATAGGCATTATAATATTCACATCTTGTTCTTAGAAAGATAAAATTCTCTAGAAGGGATTCTCACCACTACCCATTTTGCGATTCAGCTTTAATTCATCTGCATTTAACACATAACTCAAGGTGTTCTACTTATTTATTCATGCATTTTGTTTTGTTGTTTGGGCGGAGTACCAACTCCGCATGAATATATTATATATTACCCCATTAGGCCCTGTTGAGGAAAAGATCCTGCATGTCACTCTCTGACTTCATCTTGATTGAGATCATAAAAAGAACTGCAACTACAATATAGCATTTCAAGTTTGAACCTAACAAACAAGCAAAATTTCTTCAAAAGCTAGTCATGCATATTCATACTCACCCTCATATTCCTTGCACTTGACAATTCAAAGTCCTGGGCGAAATTGAGAATACATATGTCTCAAATATTACAAGATAGATGGACACTAATCAAGCTCCAAATAGTTAGTGCAAGGCCCGTTAATCACAATATGAAACACAATCATGATTTCAGGCTTTAAGACTAGTTCTCAAGGTAACAAATAATATCTATCTATTACTAAAAAACTTCAGTTACATCTGCGGTCATAAAAAGAGTCAAGGGGGAAGCGCTTGTGGCTCAGTTCCAACCGTAGCATTTACCACAAATGGCAACATACACACGCACAAAAAGAAAACTATTTATAGAAGTAATAGTAAGCTCGGAGCCTCAGACTAAAAAACACTAATTTAAGTCAGTAATATAAAATGCATGCATCTCCCTTCTTTGGTATTTTTTTCAGTCATGAATAGAATCATTTAGTAATATCAAAGTCCTTTATATAAAAACATGAGTCATAACATATAATTTTACAGTTCAAATTGCACTAGGAGGCACCTGATCTTCTCTTGATATTGAATGGTTATCAGCACACAGTTCAGCACAATTTCCCATTGCAAAATCACTATATACATCCCATAGCCCATCTTTAAGCATCCCATCAACAAGAACGTCGTGTCCAAAACGGGACCCTTTTCTGCATATGTCAATCAATTACAATTATTCAATCACCATTACCTTGCTTACTTTAATTGGTTAATCATAGCTATGAACCAGCACCTAAATTTGTACCAGTTCGAAGAAGTTTATGGTTCATATATATTTACAGAATCCATATTTAATATGATGAATCTCACAAGATTTTGAGCCACGCATAAGAGGATTCGACCATAGAAATGAAATTTTACCTTGCTTCTGCAATATATTTGGGGGCATTTGACATGCTTTCCATACCACCGGCCACAACAACATCATTGATGCCCAACTGGATACTTTGCGCAGCAAGCATTGTAGCTATCAACAGAATTTGTAAAGGTTATTACTTACTATTACCACATGGCTGTTAAACACCAAGCATCAATGATCCTCCCGTGAGAATTAAAAGGAAAATGCTGAGTATATTGCTATTTTGGACTACTTTTACACTACTAAAGTCAAGCATGAGGAGCCTATGTAAAATACTATTGCATTAATTGCTTCAGGGAACTAATCTATCTCTCTCGTTAACGTGAAAGTAGTAAACTAAAGGTAGTATCCTAGGACTACTCAAATTAAAAACATACCCTTCATTCCAGATGCACAAACTTTGTTAACAGTAGTGCAAACCACTGTATTTGGTATTCCAGCACCTAATGCAGCTTGTCTAGCAGGAGCCTGCCCCAAATTAGCACTTAAGACATTCCCAAAATATACCTCCTGTACAAGAGCAGGATCAATACTTGCCCTTTCCAGAGAACCTGAAATTTAAGATCCATTTATTACACAAAACTATAGAAGACTGCAAGTGGGAAATCTGAAAGGATGGATTCGTACTCTTGATAGCTATAGACCCAAGCTTTGTGGCAGATAAAGATGAAAGGGCACCAAGAAAACCCCCCATGGGTGTTCGTGCAATGCCAACAATGCATACTTCTGTTTGCAGTAGAATGTTGGGAAGGAAAATTAGAACAAGCGAGACAGTCATAAAAAAACATTAAATCATCTGCTCCAATTTGCAGTGAGTCAATAATGAAAATTAAACATGTATTTTTTGTGTACAAAGCATGAACTGGCAATTAGCACAACATACACGCAAACATATGAACTGGATAATATTAATTCCCAGAAACAAAATTAGACAATAAAAAGAATTTGATTGTCATGAAATTGAATCATGCATACATACATCAAAATTCAAAAGTTTAGGAATTACATAATTGTAACAGTGTGGAAACTGAAAAGTGGAGTCAGGGATGAGTTCCCTGACAAATCCACCTATTTTTTGCGTTTGGATGTTGATAAATAATAGTAGAAAACTGTCACAATGTGAAGTGCCACCCCTCTTTTTCTTTAAGCATTCTCTCCCATAAACGTGGAAAGTACGGTGGAAAACTCATTAAAACCTTTGTATTGTCAAATTTTTTATTCTTTCTCCTACTCTCTTTTTTCTCTCAACTTTTTCAACAAACTTTTCCACCAGATCAGTGATTAAAACATTAAATTTGGTTTGATTTGTTTTGCTTTGTTTTAGTTGGTAATGTTTAATAGCTAGGTTGAGAAAAAAGAAAGGGAACTTTCCTGTGGGTTTAGATATTGCTATGAAGCGCCGATACGGATACGGTGATACATATAAGGGGACATGGGTACGGGGGATGCAACAATTTTCAAAAAAGTCGGATACGGGATATGGCAGGGATACGTGTGTATATATATATATATATATATATATATATATATATATGTGAGCAATGCTCCATTAGAAACAACTGAAGTCCTTGTTCGGAACAACGGCTTCATTTATTTTGAACCTAAACAACGGCTTAGATTATATTCGTAACAACGGCTTATGTTTTGGAACAACGGCTTAGATTTATAACCAAAGTCATTGTTTCCAACAACGGCTTTAGTGGTTTGCATACCTGTTTGCATGGGACCCGTTTGCAATGGAGCATTGCTATATATATATATATATATATATATATATATATATATATATATACTAGATTTGCTCGTGGGCACGTGTCTACGACACGTCTTCAGAACGATACAGCATATGAAAAGCCTTGTAAACAGTAAATCAGCAATTATATAGCTTAAGTTTGAATAGTATGACAATAATTGGTTGTAAATAAAAGTCTTATGTTTTCATTAGTATATGTTGAAAAATAATTATAAATAGATTTGCTCGTGGGCACGTGCCTACGACACGTCTTCAGAACGATACAGCATATGAAAAGCCTTGTAAACAGTAAATCAGCAATTATATAGCTTAAGTTTGAATAGTATGACAATAATTAGTTGTAAATAAAAGTCTTATGTTTTCATTAGTATATGTTGAAAAATAATTATAAATTGGGGTATAAATGATGTAAAACCAACCCTAAAATAGAGAATTTCCAAGAATTTTAATGGGTTAATTTTACCAACACGTTACGCGGATTAAAGTCAGGAATTTTAAACAATTAATTGGTTGAATGGATTTTCAAGAACTGAATTATGCTAACAATCCCAATTAATAATTCAATCTTACGATCAAAAATTAAATTCCTATGTGTTAGCAAGTAATAATTTCAATATCAATTCGTACTCTATTCTAGCATGTGGATCACTCAATCTCAGTTATTTTGTGGTCGACAGGCAAATTAGATAATATACTAGATAATATGGCAGTAAAACACAAATACTTAATAAGGGAAAGAGTATACCGAATGTGAAGAAACCAGTGTCGATCTCAGAGTTGGACAGCAACAGTAACACAGTGAGCAAAATCAGCAACGAAGTGGCGACTACTCGAGCGGCTGGTGGCTGTCGGGCTGCAATCGGGCCGACGAAGGCAGGGCTGCCGTTGGTTGCTGACTGGCGACGAGGGGGAGGACGGAGAAGGGGAGAGCGGGAGTTGAGGAGGAAGGAGGCGAGGGCGGTGGAGGCTACGGTGGTGGTGGTTGTGGGTGGCAGGAGGTCGACGATGGGGGGGGCGTCGGCGAAGGAGGAGTTCGCGACGAGGTGGTGACTGGATGTGGGTTCGTCGGGATCTGTATGGGGGTATGGAAGAGTACGAAAGTGAAGCAGAAGAGAGAGGATGGGTTTGGGCTGTGGATGGGTGTCAGGGAAGAATAAGGAAGGGAAGACGAAGGTGAAGGTGCTGCGGCTGTGTAGGGGAAATATTGGATTAGGGTTTGTATTAGGGATTTGGGAAATTAGGGTTTTGGAATTGGTTTTATTTGGGAATTTTAATTTGGGGTAGATTTCAGAATTAATCACTAACTCTAAAATTGATTAGGATTTATCACAAACCTTAATAATGGGGATCTCAGTTGTATTACACAAAAGAGAAGGAGGAAGAGCAAAAACTCAACACAAATTTTTTTGATCAATAATGGCATACTTTCTCATTAATCTCAAGGCCTTTAAATAGGCTCAATTACATCTTGAAACACATCTCCAAAATATTCTCAGAATCTAAAAATTACAAAAAGATTACATATGGCTATAATTGCCAGAAATAAAAATGGTAATAAAATAAAAATCATAAACTGGAAAGATGTCCTCATCATTCTCTCCGGGTGGGAGAGAGCTCGACCCAGTCGAGTCAAAACCAGTGATCATGTCATCGTGCTCCAAAAGATCTGGATCCAGTTACGGGAGCCCCTCACGATCACTGCAAGTGTCATCCGACTTCGGCTTATTTTTCCACCTTACCAAATACTTGTGCATACCACCATCTCTAGTAGAGATTATCTGATCATCTAAAATATTATCCAATTCTTCTGTCGATGGGTAAGTAATATCTGGTAGTGGAGGTAATGGGGGAATCTCACCATTAGGCTGCAGGGTAGGCTCATCTATAAGAAAATTTCTAGGGTTGAATTTTGAGCCTTCATAAAGTACTAGATCCTCAATATTGAAAATTTTACTTATGCCAAAACCTTCAGGAAGGTCAACGACATAGGTATTATCATTGATTGTATGTAGAATCTTAAATGGGCCTGCAGCACGCATGTTCAAGTTCTTAACGGGTCCAACAGGAAACCGTTCCGGATGAATCCGAACCATCACTTCGTCACCAATATCAAAAGTTATAAATTTCCTTCTAGTATCTGCTATTAACTTGTAGTTAAAATTATTCTCATTAAGTTCCTTGGAAATTTCTCTATGCAAGTCATGAATGTTATATGCAAATGTGGGTGCAGACTCTGTGGCTTTGTGATGTTCTAATACATGAGTAAAATCTATGGATTTCCAAGTGACTTGGGAAGGAATGGGTGTCTCAGGTATACTCAATGGAGGTGACTGGATAGGCTGAATACAATTGAGAGACTGGTCATCCTCTTTTTCATCAAAGTCATCACTTATATTAGGTTCATAGGTAAACTCATTGTCGGGCTCATCAGCGATGACTGCGGTACCCTCTACTATATTGATCCTACTTGGACTAGAACAGTTGCCAGCAACATGACCGTATCCCTTACATTTATAGCACTTAGTGAGAGGGTCAATCTTACTGTAATCTCTTTCGGTGTTCTTACCCTTATGTTCATCTCTATGTGAATTAAAATTTGAATTGGATTTGCTGGGGTAAGATTTGTTGGGGTGCTGAGAGGGAGGCTGAGGTCTAGGTAGGTCAGTAGAGGTCATTCTAGAGGAATAATCTCTCGAGTCGCTGGACCTAGAATCAGAACTAGCTTTAAGGGAATCCATGTCGAGGACTAGGGCGTAGGCTGCCGCTATTGAGTCCACGTTTCTATAGATTAGCTCGTTCCTAAGGTCAGCTCGTAGTCCAGCTCTGAACCTAGAGAGAGTTTGTTCTTCACTCTCTTTACCTAACGCGTTGCACCGAAAAAGGAAGTCATCGAATTTATCTACATATTCTTGTGTGGATTTACTTCCTTGATACAATAGGTTCCACGAATCTAGCAATCGGGTGTGGAACGATAACGGTACATACCTCTCAGTGAGCTTTTCTTTCATGGCCTCCCAAGTGGCTATGGGTGCCAGGCCTCGGCCTCTGCGGGTATGTTCAAGATTGGTCCAATGTTGTTGAGCTTTACCCGTTAATTTCATAGTTGCAAATTTAACTTTAAGGGCTTCGCTCATGTCGAACCACACAAAATAGTGGTCCATGGCACGGACCCAATCGAGGTAAGCTTGGGGTTCCATGTGGCCTTCAAATTGGGGAATGTCAGCCTTAACGTTCTTTTTATATTGTTCGTCAGGGTCACGTTCTTGACGTCGATCGTCATGAACATTCCCTTGAGGGATCTGACGATGGCCATGAAGCTCAGGGACAATTGTTTGATTTAGCTCCACTTTCTCAAGCCTCTGATTGATATTGGCAAGAGTTGCTTGGATGGCAGCTAGGGTAGCGGAGATATCAGAATTGTCCATTTCAGGTCTGGGAAGTCTAGGGTTCCTAGTTGGGTGATTGGGAAGGGATAGAAAAGGCTCTTCAGGGTCTGTGATGGTGCTGCGAAGACGCATTCACCAAAAGTGGAAACTATGGGGTGTGTGTCCTAGTTTTTTTTTTTTTTAATTTTTTTTAAAATGATTTTGAAATAAACTAAAAATAATAAAATAAAATAAAATAAAATAAAATAAAAGACTACACAATCCTAAATGAATGCAAAAATGATGCCTACGATGCAAGAACAAAGGTTTTAAGAACCTTCGCTCTGATACCAAAATGATGTAAAACCAACCCTAAAATAGAGAATTTCCAAGAATTTTAATGGGTTAATTTTACCAACACGTTACGCGGATTAAAGTCAGGAATTTTAAACAATTAATTGGTTGAATGGATTTTCAAGAACTGAATTATGCTAACAATCCCAATTAATAATTCAATCTTACGATCAAAAATTAAATTCCTATGTGTTAGCAAGTAATAATTTCAATATCAATTCGTACTCTATTCTAGCATGTGGATCACTCAATCTCAGTTATTTTGTGGTCGACAGGCAAATTACATAATATACTAGATAATATAGTAGTAAAACACAAATACTTAATAAGGAAAAGAGTATACCGAATGTGAAGAAACCAGTGTCGATCTCAGAGTGGGACAGCAACAGTAACACAGTGAGCAAAATCAGCAACGAAGTGGCGACTACTCGAGCGGCTGGTGGCTGTCGGGCTGCAATCGGGCCGACGAAGGTAGGGCTGCCGTTGGTTGCTGACTGGCGACGAGGGGGGGATCGGTGTGTTGGATGCAGGCGAGGGGGAGGACGGAGAAGGGGAGAGCGGGAGTTGAGGAGGAAGGAGGCGAGGGCGGTGGAGGCTACGGTGGTGGTGGTTGTGGGTGGCAGGAGGTCGACGATGGGGGGGCGTCGGCGAAGGAGGAGTTCGCGACGAGGTGGTGACTGGATGTGGGTTCGCCGGGATCTGTATGGGGGTATGGAAGAGTACGAAAGTGAAGCAAAAGAGAGAGGATGGGTTTGGGCTGTGGATGGGTGTCAGGGAAGAATAAGGAAGGGAAGACGAAGGTGAAGGTGCTGCGGCTGTGTAGGGGAAATATTGGATTAGGGTTTGTATTAGGGATTTGGGAAATTAGGGTTTTGGAATTGGTTTTATTTGGGAATTTTAATTTTGGGTAGATTTCAGAATTAATCACTAACTCTAAAATTGATTAGGATTTATCACAAACCCTAATAATGGGGATCTCAGTTGTATCACACAAAAGAGAAGGAGGAAGAGCAAAAACTCAACACAAATTTTTTTGATCAATAATGGCATACTTTCTCATTAATCTCAAGGCCTTTAAATAGGCTCAATTACATCTTGAAACACATCTCCAAAATATTCTCAGAATCTAAAAATTACAAAAAGATTACATATGGCTATAATTGCCAGAAATAAAAATGGTAATAAAATAAAAATCCTAAACTGGAAAGATGTCCTCATCAATAAAAGTCCATGCTTCCATAAGTATTATGTACATATATATACATATATATATATATACACACACACACACACACACACACACACACACATATATATATACATATATATATATATATATGTACACACACACACACATATATATACATATATATATATATATACATATATATATATAGAGAGAGAGAGAGAATTAAATAAATAAAGGAGTTGTTTTGGGGGAGATTTGAATTTGAGTTTTGGGGGGAACTTTTGGGGAGGGATGTGTTTTGTGAGGTTAGATTTGGGCCTTTAATTTTGAGGGGATTGATGAAGAGCCACTTGATAGCTTTCTTTGTGTTTTATTATTATTACTAGATTTGCCCGTGGGCACGTGCCTATGGCACGTCTTCGGAACGATACTAAACACGAAAAGCCTTGTAAACAATAAAACAACAATTATGTAGCTCAAGTTTGAATAGTATGACAATAATTAGTTGTAAATAAAAGTCCATGTTTCCATTAGTATATGTTGAAAAATAATTATAAATAGGGTAGTAAAATCTAACTTCTTAGAACTTTAAATGTGGAAAATGATGAAATTTAACTGTTGAAGAGATATTTGCTATTTTCAATATAACATGTGCAAAAAAAAACATTAAAATTCTGAAAATTTACAAACCCGAAATCTTAAAATCTAAATTTTTAAGTAAATAAAGAAAGAATGGGAGAGATATAGGGAGAGAGAAAAGGAGAGAAATATGAAAAAGTGAAGAGAGAAGAGAGAGATAGTAATAAAGTAATGGGTTTTTTAAGTTTTGGGGGAAAATATTTGGTTTTGGGGTTTGAAATTTTAGGGGGAAAATGTGTTTTGTAAGGTTATATCTAGGCCTTTGATTTTGGGGGATTGAAGGTAAGCCACTTGATAGCTTTCTTTGTGTTTTATTATATATTATTATTATTATTATTATTATTATTATTATTATTATTATTATTATTATTATTATTATTATTATAATACACACACACACACACACACACACACACACATAACTAAATAATATCTCTTGTTAATAAGGAAATGGTAAATATCATTCATTAACCATAAATACGATAATCCATAAAGACTAATAATTTTTCATAAGCATAAGCAATAACATAAGTAAATAAAGCAACTTCATAAGCAATATAACATAAGCAGACAAATCAAATAGTGGGACAAGTCTGAAAATATAGCAAAGGCTCCATTATTTCTTTCTAACAATTTTAACCCCTAGCCGTATCCCCACCGTGTCCTATGTATCTCCACTGTGTCTGCCGCATATCCCCGCCGTATCCATTTAATAAAAAAAGCATGACACATTTCAGCCGTATCATGTACATATCCAGGTATATCCGGCCGTATCCTGTATCGGATACGTACAGGATACAGGGACGGCACTCTCCGTGAAGTATTTGTGCTTCATAGGTAAGTTGTTTGATTGAATTAGTTGCAGTTTGAGTTCTAATTTGACCTTTTTTTTTATATCTTGCTAATACTTGAATTTTGTACTAGCGGAGGTAGTGAGAACTCTGATTACTCACCATTGTTTTGTTATAAGCATTTAGTTATATTGCAAACTACCTGGGCTATTACTAAATTTGTTGGCTGTATTGCAAACTATAAAGGAGTTTTTCTGTAGGGTCGACCACACAGCAAGAACAGTCACAAAAGAGGAAGAACGATCTAGTAATTGGAAGAAAAAAATGCAATGGAAACAGTCTTCTGCAAAAATCTTGCACGAAAAAGAAGATCTGTCCAGCAAATGGATAGGAACTGGAATTACAACTACAGCAAACCAAGTACAAGATTAGAAGAGTTTCTTAAGCTATACTTATACAAGATATATAAATAATATTTTAAAAAAAACACCTACCCTTAAATTCCATAAACTATAACACAGCAAAAGAAGAAAAAAAAATTTGCTCTTGATGACATAAGAATAGAAGATACAGAGAAACAATAAGATCAAAGAACCTACATTCAACTGAGAATACAGTATTTTGTATTGAGATCAAAACAATCCTACAATTTAACATATTTGTCTAGAATAATAGTCATTCAGCTAACAATAAGCTACCATCCGGTCATCATAAAGCATGCGTCAGAGGTAAAGGGAGGTCGGTCTCAGGTTCAGGTTCGAGGTCAGGCTATGTCGTAGTCTTTATTCCAAAAAAGGAAAAAGAAAGAAGAAGCATGGTTCAGAAACTTGGAATGGAACAGGATATCAACCAGCTTTCTCAGCAATATCAAGCAAATTATCAACCAACTTTCTCAGTAACATCAAGCATATCAACCACCGAAACAATGTCATTAACGACATGTTTAACCTGTCGATAGGTTTGTTTTTAGCCTATTCAAATTGCAACCAAGTTGAGATGATACTTTTCAGAAAGCTTCCTTTCCACTTGAGAATCAACAAACAATTGAACATCGCGTCTCATCATATATATGTCAGAATATAAATATTAAAACCCTCACCCTTACCACAACTTCGGAGTTTTGGTCTATCGATAGGGTCTTTCAGATGGTATCAGAATAACCCAAGTTCGAATCCCAATGCGGATTATAAAAAATATACCGCTGTGTATAGCCCAGGTCTTTGACCACAAAGATGGCCCTCAACCTAAGGAGACGTGTTAGAATATAAATATTAAAACCCTCACCCTGACCACAACTTCGGAGTTTTGGTCTATCAGTAGAGTCTTTCACAATATACAAGAGGTCTACACAATATTTCCCTAGTTATGCAACTATAGAGGTATCAGCAATCTAGCAAGGTTAGATGATGCATAATTTCGGTGATAAAAGACGAAAGATGATCTCCATCGGCCTGAATAAACTTTGAATACACCAACTTAAATATGCAAGATGGTCTCCTGTCATGTCTAAGCTTATCATCTATCAGATTATCTTCCAGACTAAATTGTACTAGAGAAACAAATCAAACCAAATTTCTAAACTTTTCAAGTTTTGCATCAATCCAATCAGCCACTAAATTTACAAATGAAATTAAACCACTCAGAGTACTGAAGCATTACCTAGTTGAGCATGCACTTAATCCGACAATCAACTCAAAATTAACAAAAATTTGCACATTGCTCACAAAAGTCCATCAATATCTAAACTTTAATCCATCTCACTACAACAACTCACAATCTACTACAATCTATAACTCATAAAGTCCCCAATCACAAAACTGAACAAAATATTCAAACTACATTCCACTTCCTCAAAATTCGAGTAATTCCTAATCCAATCAAAATTTCACGCACCTCTCGCCTTCACCTTCTCCGACGCCATAATCCGAGCCGGATCTACAAAATCAGACAAAAAATAATCAAATTATCAGTTCAATCTCAAAAAATTCGCAGAAACGATTGAATGTCGATGAAATTCGTCGAATTACGAAGGGAATCTCAAGAAGTTGGGGGAATTACCTTGAGATCTAGGGTTTGGTTTGGGAAATCGAGAGGGAAAAAATATATTTTTTTTGATCGGCTTGAATTCTGTTCTTTGTTCGGAAGGGTAAACAGATGGTGCGAAGTGTGGGTATTTATAGAGGGTTTTGTGGGAGGGTATTTTGTGCGGGCGTTTGTATAGATAGATGATCGGTAGGATTCAATAACCGCCGTTGAATATAATATCGGACGGGTGATTTGTGGGTTCGCATAGAACGATTATGCGGATATTTAGTGTCGCGTTTAATAATGGGGACAGTGACGAATGAATGTTGTGCTTTTAGACTAAGCTTGTATCTTAAATTTGCAGATTTATACTCTAATTTCAAAACATTTGCAAATAGAACACAATATTTTAAATTTTGGACGGGAATGCCCTTGCATATTGCATGCCATGGCCATAATTTAGACTTGGCTAACTGGCCGGATTGGTCTAACATGCATCGGTACCCACAAACTCGGTTGAAAAGTAACTGTGGGTACACGTCCGTTTTGAACTTTCTAAAAACAGAACAAAAATAAATTTAAAAAATCAAACGTGCAAGGTAGTTGTAGTGAATCATGATTTATAAGTAAAGGCATTGGTGATCACAGCAAATTAACACTTGAATATACAGAGAAAATATGATGATGATTCGAAGAAGGAATATCGATCCTCTTCATCTTGTCCTCCAAATCATAAAAGAAAATTCCAATTTTAGCACAAATCTCATACTCCACAAACAAAACACTCAAATGTTAGAATTGTGTCTTGTATATTCGTTGTTCAAATTAAAAGAAGGTAATATGAAGTACGGAGGTCGAAGTGTAGAAGCGAGTAGAAAGAGAACAGCAGCAGCAGCAGGTGCAGGCTAGTTGCGGTCGACCGGTCTGGGTGACAGTCGACTGCACCCCCCGACCGCACCCCCGACCGCTCGTTGTACAGGGAAGTCAGAGAGTGGTACGGTCGACCGGCCTTAGTGGACGGTCGATCGTCCGTGGCGCTGTGTTCAGTTTTGGACCTCGATTTATTAAATCGTTTCAGCCCAATCTTCAACTTCAAGTTAGATCGTACAGTTCCTATTCAGTTACTTCTTTTCCATGTTTTATCGGACGACTGGGGATCAAGATTAGACCTAGGGTTTCTCTTTATTGTTCTATATGTATTGTAAATTCCTCCAATATGAGAGGGTGTACTTCATAGATTCTTTTCTCCATTGCAAAGAGAGGCTCGAGAGAGAGATAGTTCTTAGTGGGTGAGTTTAATTCCTTGTGTCAAGTAAATCAGTAACTCTTTGTAATCTTTTCTAGTTGAATATCAGATCTTCCTATATTTTCCCCCGGATTAAGCGAAAGCTAACCAGGATAAGTCATCGTTGTTGTATTTGTGTTAGTTTGGTAGATCTACTTGCTTGCTCAATTTATTCGCCTCGTCTACTTCGACTTTCTCATTGCTCTAATTAGTTCAGCTGCGACCAGAGGGCGTTTGTTGACGCCCCAATCCCAACAACTGGTATCAGAGCTTCAGGTTGCCGAGTTCCTTGGTTAAGATGACAGGCCACAGTATTTTGAAGATCAAGCAGTTTGATGATAAGATCAATTTCAATCTTTGGAAGACTGACATGTATGATGTTCTTGTTCAAGAACTGTTGCAGTCAGCAGTAAAGAAGAAGAAAAAACCAACTAATATGAAGGATGACGTTTGGGAAGATATTCGTGAAAGAACCATAAGTCTAATCCGACTATCCTTGGCAAACGAGGTCAAGTGCAGATTTCTTGAAGAAACTGACGCGGCAAGTCTGTAGGAAAGACTCATAACTGACTACTCCGGTTCGTCGTTATTAGATCGGATGCATTGGAAGAGGAAGTTATTCCGTTTATCTATGAAGGAAGGTACCGATCTCCAAGATCACATTACAGAGTTCAATAAGGTATTATCTGAACTTAAGGCGATCAACGCAGATGTGTGTGAGGAAGATAAAGCTTTCAACCTGATATATTCACTGCCGGATTCATACGAGCCTTTGATCACGACCATGCTACACAGTAGATCTGCCAAGGAGAGTATTTCAATAGATGATGTAATCAAAGCATTGAAGGAAAATCAACTTAGGAAGGAGACCCATAAATCTTCATAGTCTATTCCTACAAGTTATCTAGCAATGGATGGTCCTTCGGGGGGAAGACAAAGTGCTTTGCAAAAGGATTCGATCCGTTGCCAATATTGCAAGAGGCCAGGGCATATCAAGAAAAACTGTTGGAAATTGCAGAATCAAGAGAGCGCAAAGAACGGGAGTTCAGCCAATGTGGTTAGTGCCTTTGATTCAGGCGATTCGTGTCTTCTTGTTTCAAATTCTTTAGAAGTGGATTCTAGTTGGTTCCTTGACTCAGGGATTTCTTCTAATATTTGCTCCGAGAGAAAGTTGTTTTCTACTTATAAGTCTACTACGGGGCGTTGTGTAACAACGGGAACTGGAAAGATTTGTGAAATAGTGGGTGAGGGGACAGTTGAGTTGAAGATGCCAGGTCTACATATGTTCACTTTAAGGAATGTTTTGCATATTCCTCTGCTGAAACGGAATCTGATTTCCTTGGGAACTCTTGATACACGGGATTGCAAGTACATAGCTCGAGGTGGAGTTCTGTCTGTTTTTCAAGGTCGTCGTAAGGTGATTAGAGGCATGAGAATGGTTGGGCCAAGCCAAAACAATCTTTATAAGCTTTGGGAAATTCGAAATACTTGCGCAAGTATTGCTCCTTTTTCCGGTATTCCCGCAAGCTCAGCTAGTTTGCCGCAACTAGATTCATCGAGACGAGACCACGACGTTCAAATATCGTCGAGAGGTGGAGAAAGCCTAAGGGTAGGTGGAGTTCGTGCGGAGTTTGGCAACTTCGTGAGTACATCTATGGAGGTGGGTCATTGAGGGGCTGCACTGGATTTGGTCAGATTGGGTAGAGATCATTTCAACTAGAAGAAGAAGCTATTGTTCAAAGTTTTCTTTGCAAGTGGAATTTGTTAGAGTTTGGAAATGAGTAACACATCATGTGATAGCACACGTATGCAATCAAAGGTGGAGTTTGTTAGGATTGTGTCTTGTATACTCGTTGTTCAGATTAAAAGAAGGTAATATGAAGCACGGAGGTCGAAGCGTCGAAGCGAGTAGAAGAAGAACAACAACAATAGCAGGTGCAGGCTAGTTGCGGTCGACCGGTCTAGGTGACAGTCGACCACACCCCCCGACTGCACCCCCGACCGCTCGTTGTATTGGGAAGTCAGAGAGTGGTACGGTCGACCGGCCTTGGTGGACGGTCGACCGCCCGCGGTGCTGTATTCAGTTTTGGGCCTTGATTTGCTAGGTCGTTTCAACCCAATCTTCAACTCCAAGTTAGATCGTATGGTTCTCATTCAGTTACTTCTTTTCCAGATTTTATCGGACAACTGAGGATCAAGATTAGACCTAGGGTTTCTCTCTATTCTTCTATATATATTGTAAACTCCTCCAATATGAAAGGATGTACTTCATAGATTCTTTTCTCCATTGCAAAGAGAGGCTCGAGAGAGAGATAGTTCTTGGTGGGTGAGTTTAATTCCTTGTGTCAAGTGAATCAATAACTTCTAGTAATCTTTTCTAGTTGAATATCAGATCTTCCTATATTTCCCCCCAGATTAAGCAAAAGCTAACCGGGATAAGTCATCGTTGTTGTGTCTGTGTTAGTTTGGTGGATCTACTTGCTTGCTCAATTTATTCGACTCGTCTACTTCGACTTCCTCATTGCTCTAATTAGTTCCGCTGCGACCAGAGGGCGTTTGTTGACACCCCTATCCCAACATCAAATTCAAACACAAAAATTCACCCATTCTTTGAATTGACCTCCAAAATCATCTATACCTAAGCTCTTGGAATCTGTGGATGAGATACCTTTTAGAAGGCGAGGTTGAAGGCATGTGGTGTAAAGGTCGTCGAAGATGGGAATAAGGACGAGTGAGAGAACTGAGAGAACCAAGAGAACCTTAGAATCTTCGAATTTAAATTTTAGAGAGGGAGAGAGAGTTAGAACACCTTGAGATTTATTAGTTTTGGGTAATTGGTTCGTGGGTTTGGGTAGATAAGAGAGGGGTGTAGTGGGGTTGGATAATGTCTATGGGATCATAGTCACAAAATTCGTAATTTTTTCAACAAAAGAATGTGAATAATTCTCAAACAAGAGAACAGTTGCATCAATTCGCGATTAAAACGAGGATTAGCAATAATTCGTATGGTGAATAATTGTTTAATTTGTTAATTCATGAATAATTCGACATTACAGAACTCATGTTTTGCGTTCACTAACGTTGTCTGTTCCCTTTCCTCATCTTTCTCGCAAAATAAATGCAAAGAAAATAGGGGGGGGGGGGGGGGGGGGGGGGGGGGGGGGGGGGGAATAAAGTAATGGGATCTGCATCATCCCATCTCTACTACTATAATGGGAGAAGGCCTTAGTGTAATTTGTCAATCTACATGTTCACATATTCAACTTTAAAGTCAAGTAGTTCTCTCCAAGAGTTTCTCTCTCTAGAAATTTCTAGAGAGATAAACTAGATCTAAGAAAAAAGAACCCAAAAGAAAATCTTAGATATACATTCCTAGGGGCGGTGGCAGCTAGCCCTTAGCGCCGCCACCCCCCCCCCCCCCACCCCCCCCCCCCACCCCGTCGTCGCTCCTTGTCCTTCCCTCCGTCAGTCGCTACGTTGAAGGCGTATCAGCCGCGCCAAAGCCGCTCGCGTCGAAGGAGTTCCACCGCATCGCGCCACCCACCTCCACCTCCATCCGATGCCGCCGTCGTCGTCAGCCGTTCCCCATACCCCTGACCCCCCCAGATCCGCCAGCCGTCGCCCCTCCCACCGCCACCACCATCGACTGCTCCCCACTACCCAAATTCCTTTAGATCTGGTCACGGCCTCCCCCATCTCATCTCCGCTAGTGCTGCACCTATGCCCGCCGGATATGTTCGTCGGTGGACGTGGCCTTCTCCTTCCGTCCGCCGTGGCGACGATCCCCAGTAGTTGGAGTGGGGGGGGGTCTGATTTTTGGGGTTGGGGTTTAGGATTGGGGGGGCTTTGTGAGTTGTTGGCCCAGTTGTTCTTCGCGCTTGCCACCATGTCCACACTCTTGGGGCCAATCACGGCAATCTGCAACTGTGATTTGGTTTTTCCGAGGGTTGGTAGTGCATGTGAAGAAGCCGGGTGTGCTTGGATGTGCAATAGTTCGTTTCTAAAGGGAGTAACGAAAGGTTAGGTTATCTTACATGATTGTGGAGCTTAGGCCCAAAGATGGGGTCCCTTCGTGATGTGCGCTCACTTGTCTCATCTTCCGGGGTGCTTGTCTCAACTATCGCGAAGCGACCATGTCGCGCCAGAGCATCCTCCCGTGCCTGTTGTCGTGAACACCATGGATCTGGGGTTCAAGCGTGTGAGGTCGGTGATTAGGTTTGGGGCCCGTGGGGCTAGAGTTTGTTGTTGTTGAGGGTGATGGGGTGTGGGGTTGGGGTATGGTTGGTCTAGAGTGTCCTACGATGTCGCTGGTGAAGTCTTCACAGCGCCTACTATCAGGCTATTGAGCTTCCTTCAGCTTAGGCCATTGACTCGTGACAGCGTCGTCTCTCCCCTCGGATTGGGTGTATGAGTCGAGATAAGTCTGTGTGGTGAGAAATCGCCGGAGAGAGCTTAAGCATGAGAGATGTGAAGGTATCCTCTCCACGACTCTCTCCTGGAGTGTAGTGTTTGGTGGGGTGAGCGAGATAGTTGTGTGATGAGAAATCGCTTGAGAAAGCGCTATCATGTGAGAAGGAAGGTATCCTCTTCACGGCTTTCTCTTTGGTAGCGGCTGTGGGAGCTACTGGAACGTTTGTAGGAGTGGTAGAGATGGTGGGTGGGTGCGATTGCTGTGCATGCGCAGTGAGGTCAGATTTCGATCTGCGGGGTTTGGGCCCAAGGATGGGGTCCCCCCAGTGAGGTGAAGACAGAGATCAGCGGGTGATAAAATCCTGCCTGACTTGTCTCAGGTGGGTGTGCATGTGCCGTGGAGGCACTGTACGAAGCTAAATTGACGTACTTGCAATTTTGCTAGACCGAGCTTGTTTGTCGGCCCACCCTCCAGGATTGTTGGAGAGATTTGTTGTTTGTACGCGTCATGTTGCTTCATATATGTTTTATTTTCTGTCTGTAGTTTGTACTTGGGCCCAATACTCTGGATTTGTTTTGTTAAACTCTTATTAATGAAACAGGGTGGCCAGATTCCACGTTTTCCCTCAATTTTTTTTTGTCAATCTACCAACCCATTCAACGTGCGTACAACCAAAATCCTTTATATAAACTCATCAAACACGTAAACTATCCATACAAACTCCTCTCTCTCTCTCTCAAAAAACAAGACGACTGTTCCTCTCCCTCTTTCTCAAAACCCACGCACCATTTCTTCGCGCTGCCATCTAAGTTTTTTACTTTAAAAAAATTATATTTATTAAAACGTGCATCGCACGTGTAAATTACTAGTACTAGAAAATAGAAAGATTCAATTTTGTCAACTATTTTCAAAACCTCAATTCTTCTATGCATTTATTAATTTACTAGTAATTTACACGTGCCATGCACAAATTAATAAATATATATTTTTTAAAAGTAAAAAACTTCAACGTATTCTGGCTTTGAATCCGAGACCTCCTTTATTTTAGGTATGCATGGGCGATACACTGGTTTGTTTGTCTACAAATGTTTGTATTTGTTGAATTTAGTTTGAACGTGCATTACACGTGTTTGTCTAGTTACAAAGTTATGATTTGTTTGGTTACAAATCCCAACCCTCCCATTAAAATAGTAGAGATAATTGAATATAGTAATCTAGTTAAGTGCATTTGTCTATATATGGAAGTACATTGAATATTCAGTATTTTTTCATACCAATTTGAGTTTGCATGACGACAGATATTCAAGAATATATATAAATCTATTTCCGATTTTTTCCAGAATCCATTGGATTTTTTTCAAATTCCGAACATTAATTTGTGCTTTGCCGAATTATACCCGGACACTAAATTTGTGAAGATGATTGGAATATTTAGTTTGGTTAGAACTTAGAAATATAAAAAAGAGGTGTAGTTAGAGCATCTACAGTCATATTTCTCATATGCTATTATATGGCAGTTACAGTAATAGCATATAGGAAAGGATCGTGCAGTGGTGGTTTGTTAAATTTTTTTCATTTGGGATAACATATTAAAAGACCAAATTACCCCCTCAGCAGTAAAGAACTCAAACGTGCAGTGGTGGTGGATTGAAGGGCAATTTGGGGAAAATAAATCCCAAAAAAAATAATAAAAAATAATTTTAAAAAAATTTTAAAAAAAAAGCCTCGACGGGATATGATCTCCCGGACGAGATATGTTTCCCTGTCTGAGGAAATTTAAAAAATAAATAAATGAATGAAAGGGAAGGACTGGGTATGTTTTCCCGTCCGACCCATTTTTAAAAATAAAAAATAAAAAAATAGCAGAGCGACGGTATATGATATCCCGTCTCACTTGATTAAAAAAATTTAAAATCGGAGCGACAGTATATGATATACCGTCCTTTATAATTTGAGAATTGGTATTTTGTTTCTCATATATGAGAAATCAATATAGCAAATATGCTATAAAATAGCATATGGCAAAACCACTGTAGCCATCCGTTTCTTATAAAATGGTAATTTGTCAATTATAAGAAACTACTGTGGATGCTATTAGAAACCGAAGGTTTTTCCTTAGCAGTGCTGATGTGGAAAACAATAAAAAAAGCATTCTACCCTGTGCATGCCAAAAAAATTGTGAGAAACTCCCATATTTCTAATATTTTTCTGAAGATTAATTGAGGCATATTCTGTTCTCGTTGACTTCCTTATAAACTTTGGATATGTTAATTGAATTTATCTACTTGTGTTTTAATTTGTCTATGAAAAAATAGATATTGAGTACATCTCTAATATTATAATGAAGGAAGACCTTAGTGTCTGTTGCCGCTAAATTCGGTGTGGGGGCAAACAGATGAATTTGTGAGTTCTTTGGGGAAACTGAATAGGAGAACCTGTATACCTGTTCCGTTGAACTCCGATCGTCGCTCCCGCCGTGCACCTGCAAAAAGTGCGAGACACCGGGGTTGATCCCGGCGACGCACCCTCCGACGCTCAAGTCAGTAACCAGAATTGATTATGAAGGAGCGTTTAGCTAGAGAAAGATTGATTACCTGTTAATGGAGATGGGTGGGGGGTATTTATAGGCGTCTTAGAGAACAATTTTGGAATGTAATCCGCGTAGTCTGATATAGAATAATCTCCTTGTAAACAGATTGGGAAAGTAATCTGATAAGGTATATTCTGGTAATCAGATAAGGAATTTTAATCCCTAAATCCCAGTGTAAAGATTGACGTGAATCATGGCCGTTGATTTAGATCTAATCAGGGACCTTGATTGTGTCTTGCTGGATCGAGTTGGCAGCGGGTTGAAACCCGTGCCCAGCTGTGGTGGATCCGTTTGCGGGTTATTGGATCTGTGAGAAGGAGACCCAGTACCCGCTTCGGACCCGTTTGCATGTGAAATTACCGTCTCGTCCCTGAGCTGTAGGATTCGTGCCCCATTTGGACGGTCTCGATTGAACCCCTTGTTTTGACCATATCACGAGCCCCCCACTCCTAAAGGCTGAGGGTGGTCAGTCTTTGAGGAGTAGTTTGACTAACTCAGTGGTCGGTGGGACTGTATCGCAGTCCGAATGGGTGATTTTTGAATCCTGGAGCACGGGGGTAGGCTAGTTTCTCCTTCTTTGATGCTCCGAAGCTGTGTCGAGTTTTTATCTATTTTTCCGGATGATTTATTTAATTTTGCGATGTGTTGGCTAATTGTTCGGGGGCTTTAACCGCGTATTCTAGGTAATAATTGCTCGTTCGGTGGCTTAGAAATATTCCCCGAATTTTTAATTATTTCCTGGAATTTTTAGCTAATTTTCCCGAATTTTTAGCGATTTTTCGCAATTTTTTAAATAAATAAACCGATTTAAATAAATAAAAACCAATTTTTAATACCTATTTATGGCGTGGCATCATCTAGGCCCTCGATCAAGATGGAGCGCGAATTTCGGAACGATCAGACGCCTCCTGCTCCTCGGAAGGATTTTTTCCCAAAAACGAGGGTCGGCACTCCGTCACCCCGGCCCGGATGCGTTGCGCCGCGGTTCGAGGGGTCGGCGAGTTGGTTCGAATGGTCGGTACCTCGGTTCGGATCATCCGAGGTACGTGGCACCATCTAGACCGTCCATCTTTAGCGGGGATCCCAATAGAACGCTATCTTGTCGTTTTGTGGACGTGGCAAGATCTGGGACGTCCATCATGACGAGCGCGCTTTCCTACGAGATCCAACGGCTCCTGAGGGTCGGAAGGATTTTTTCCAAAAACGAGGGTCGGTACCTCAGCACCGCGGCCCGGATGCGTAGCACCGCGGCTAGGGGGGGTCGGCGACTCGGTTGGAAGGGTCGGTACCCCAGCACCACGGCCCGGATGCGTAGCACCGCGGCTAGGGGGGTCGGCGACTCGGTTGGAAGGGTCGATACCCCAGCACCACGGCCCGGATGCGTAGCGCCGCGGCTAGGGGGGTCGGCGACCCGGTTGGAAGGGTCGGTACCCCAGCACCACGGCCCGGGTGCGTAGTGCCGCGGCTTGGGGGGTCGGCGACCTGGTTGGAAGGGTCGGTGCCTCGGTTCGGAGCATCCGAGGTACGTGGCATCATCTAGGCCGTCCATCTTTGGCGTGGATCCCCATAAAACGCTATCTTGTCGTTTTGTGGACGTGGCAAGACCTGGGTCGTCCATCATGACGAGCGCGCTTTCCTATGAGATCCAACGGCTCCTGAGGGTCGGAAGGATTTTTTCCCAAAAACGAGGGTCGGTACCTCAGCACCACGGCCCGGATGCGTAGCGCCGCGGCTAGGGGGGTCGGCGACCCGGTTGGAAGGGTCGGTACCCCAGCACCACGGCCCGGGTGCGTAGTGCCGCGGCTTGGGGGGTCGGCGACCCGGTTGGATGGGTCGGTAACCCAGCAGCACGGCCCGGATGCGTAGTGCCGCGGCTTGGGGGGTCGGCGACCTGGTTGGAAGGGTCGGTGCCTCGGTTCGGAGCATCCGAGGTACGTGGCACCAACTAGGCCGTCCATCTTTGGCGTGGATCCCCATAAAACGCTATCTTGTCGTTTTGTGGACGTGGCAAGATCTGGGCCGTTTATCTGGGCACGCATCACGAGGATGGGGTTCAGATCACGAGAAAACGCTATCTTGTCGTTTTGTGGGCGTGGCGCAATCTGAACCGTTCATCAGATTCTGACGCGAATTTTGGAGAGATCCGACGGTGATTTTGATTCGGGAGGATTTTTTGCCAAAAACGTGGGTCGGTATCTCGTCACCTCGGTCCGCATACCTCGCGCTGTTTGCCGGGCGCGGAGTTGGGTATTTTTGGGCGAACTCGGTGGCTCGGCTTGGTGGGCCGGAGGCCGAGTTGTTTACTTGTCTTCTTGATGGTTCCGCCGTTCCGTATTAAGTGGCTCGGTTGCTCGGCTGAGCTGTTCGGTAGCTCGGCCGACCAAGCCGATGGCAAGCGGTTTGGAAGGTCTGCGTGGACGGATCTGGGCCGTTCATTTTGCCACGCATCACGAGGATGGGGTTCGGATCACGGGAAAACGCTATCTTGTCGTTTTGTGGGCGTGGCGCAATCTGAACCGTTCATCAGATTCTGACGCGAATTTTGGAGAGATCCGACGGTGATTTTGATTCGGGAGGATTTTTTGCCAAAAACGAGGGTCGGTATCTCGTCACCTCGGTCTGCATACCTCGCGCTGTTTGCCGGGCGCGGAATCGGGTATTTTGGGGCGAACTCGGTGGCTCGGTCACTGAGCGTTTCGTTCGATAGCTCGGCTCATTAGACCGGTGGCCGAGTCGCAACTTGTGTTTTTTGGGGAGTTCCGCCACCCCTCTCATACCGCCGCCTCTCTCTTGTAGGGCGTTTGGGATTCTTAGTGGGCCTTTTGGATTCCCAAGGAGGCCCGTTATCAGTTGAGGTTATAAGTTACCAATCCTTCACCCATGAGCTCATTTCTCACTTTTCACTCCACGAATTCACTTTTGTTCTCTAAGTCCTCTGCTAGCGGCGCTCTTGCTCCACGGTGTTGTCGTTAGCTGTCGCGTGGGCCAGGCGATTTCAGGCGAGCATTCTCCGACCGTGAACGTCACTTCAAAGGTTAGTTTGTCTTTGCCTTAGCTTTTTCAAAGGATGTCAAGGGTAAGCTCGGGTAGTGGTGCCTCGTCCTCGGGCGGTGATGGCGCCGGGGAGAGGAGTAGGGCGGAAGCTCGCAGGAAGGGGAAGCAGATGGCCGAACCGCTGGCTGTCGAGTCGAGGGTCGGGAAGAAGAAGAGGACAGGGGAGACCCCGCCCCCCATAGTGGGGGTGATTGTGGAGAACCCGAAACGAGCTCCCGAGATAGGACAATATCCTTCCGTCCTGTCCGGGCATTCGGGAGTCAGGCAGTACGAGGGTGATCTTCTGGAGAAAGCGATCTACGGAAAGTCGAAGATTGTCGAGGAGCCTAATCCGTTCCATCCCTCCGAAGCTGACGAGCTCATTTCGTCGTTGACCGAGAAGGATCTTCTTCGGATCAGGAAGGCTTTCGCTATCCCGTCGGAGTACAAGCTGATGGTCGCTGGCCCCGGGGTGCGAGCAAACACTAAGTTGCCTTCGTCGGACATGTGCATGTTTGACGTCGACTCCTTGAACGCGGGACTGCGTTTTCCGCTGCACCCTTTCATACTTCAGATCCTCGGCTGGTATTGTCTCGCCCCTACTCAGTTCAGTCCAAACACTTGGCGTCATGTGAACGCATTCTTGCTTCAGTGTCACCGAGCCGAGGTAGCGCCGGATCTGTCAGTTTTCCGGGGCCTCTATCGGATAAACAAGCAACACGGCTCGGAGTACCGGTACTATTTGGGGCCGAGGAGAGGTGTTAAGATTGTAGAGAATCCCGACTCTCTTAAGGGTTGGAGGGAGAAGTATTTTATCGTAAGGGGCGAAGCGATTTGGCACATTCCGTCCCGGTGGAAGGTGGAAGTGCCGAAATTTGCGCGGGGCGACCCCGCACTATCTGAGGCCGAGGAGGAGGTAGCGAGGAGGATCACGGCCCTTCCGGTACTGAGTTGGAGGGAGTTGACCGAAGAGGTGTTGTTCGGGTCCGGACTAAGCCCCATCGACCCGAGTACGCTCTTGACATCTCATTCATTTTTTTTTTCTAAGTCTTCAATTCGTCTGTTTTGATTCGGTTTTCTCCCCCTCTTTTTTTTTGTTGATGCAGAGTCGATGAAGATTGACTTTAAAGCTATGATGGCCGATAGGTCCAAGCTGACCGGGACCAGAAAAAGGAAGAGGGCGGCCGAGGGTGCGTCTTCGGGTGTTCAGCCCGCGGTCGCCACTAACGTTGCTCCGCCTCCCCCGGCTACCGAGGTGCCTTCGGAGGTAGTGGTGGTGGAGGAGACCTCGGCCCCTGTCGCCCCGTCCGTGAACGAGGGTGTCTTTGATGTCAATGCGGCGCTGGCGCTCGAGCTTCCCCCATTGACTCAGAATGCCGAGGAAATCCTGACCGAGCAGCACAAGCAGTTGTTTGTGCCGAACTGGCTGGTGAGGAATCATGATGGTTTCCTCGGCAACTCGCAGATGTCAATGCAGGTCGTCAAACACTTGGCGACCCCGAAGGATAAGGCCGCGCTGAATGCGGGGAGGGTCGGCGACGACACTTACGAAGTCGCCCGGGGGCTTGTTTCGGTAAGTGTTCGCAAATTTCTTCAAGTTTGTTACTCGGTGCGTACTTCGTACTTATCGTTGTCTTCGTAGGCCACCGTTCACTTCGGCCATCTCATGGAGGCGTTCGCCGCACAGGAGAAGGAGCTGAAGTCCGCCAGCGAGAGAGACAGGCTGGCGAAGGTCCGGGCGGTCAAGGATCTCGAGGCCGAGCAGAGGCGGGCCGAGGCTCTGGACGTTCGGGTGGCCGACCTTACCGCCGACCTGAAGAAAGCGAAGGAGGGCCTCGAAGCGGAGTCCGCCAAAGCTGCCAAGGCCGCCCAAGATCTTGCCGCGGCATTGAAGTCCTTGGCCGACGAGAAGGCGGAGAGGGAAGCGCAGGCCGCGAGGATCCGGGCGGAGGTCGAAGCCGAGATTGAGGCAGAGGCGAAGAAACATATGGCTGAGAACATGGAGCGATCCTACCAGACGGCCCTGGACCATGTCCAGGCTCGTGTCCCCGGCTTCGAGCGAGTCGGTTATCGACTGTGGCCCGGGTCGCCCGTGGACGACGAGGAGGGGGATGCCGAGGACGAGGTCGAAGGCGAAGACGGAGGGGGAGAGGATGACCCGGCTAAGGGAGAGATCGAGGGACCGCCCGTCGATGCGTCCGGGGTGGGAGCGGAGACGCAGGTGGACCCTTGATTCTTTCGTTAATCTTTTTGTAGTTTCTGTTCTGCTTTTTCTTCCGAGCTTTGTAACGCCTTTTGCGGACTGGCCACCGCTTTTTGATAAATGAAAAAACGTTTTGTCTTTGAAATTGTCTAAGTGTTTGGTTCGGTGGTAGGGTAGGCCCCCGTCACTACGATGGCTCGGCGACAAGTAGAGCTGTTCCATCTATCTCTCGTGAAACGCCTTGAGGGCGAGATCGACCTGACGAGGAGGATGCTGTACAATATGGAGATGAAGAACGGGGATCTGTTGGCCGAAGTGTACCACTTGCAGATAGCCGAAGCCGAGCTATTTGCTAAGGAAGAAGAATTGGCTTCTGTTTTGGCCGAACGAGATGAGCTCGTGAAGAAGGTCGAGCATTTGCAAAGGGTGACAGTCGACAAGAGTATCGAGGTGACCCATCTGCGTCGTGTCATATCTGACAGTGCCGAATACCCTGGGTCGGCGAAGCTTCCTCGGTTCAAAATTGTCGTGAGGGACGAGGCGCTGAAGGACCGGATCGTCGAATTGGAGGAGGAGGTCGCTCGGCTCAAGCCTCAGCCGGTTAGGGCCAACGTCCGGAGCACCTCCTGTACCCGCGAAGAGATCGAGCGAGGTATCACGTTCTACCAAGCGGCGTCCCGGACTCCCCTCATCGGGGCGTCAGCCGCCGATGCACAAAGTGGTGTGGCGGTGTCTTCAAGTGGCGCTTCGGTTGGGGCAACTGTGAGGCTCAGCGGCGAAGGGGCGTCCCGGTTCGTCGGCCTGGAGACGAGCTCGGAGGCTAAGAAGCGCCGACCCAAAGTGTCGTTGAACCGGAGTGTCCCCCTTCCTCGGAGGAAATGAGCGGGTCATGCCTTCTAATATTTTGTTGAACTCGCTGTAGTAATCTTTTTGTAAACTCGTCCAAGTCATTAATAAAATTGGGGTCGATTTATCCGAAGTGTCTTCTATTGGCTGTTCGTCGAGTCTTTTGTCGCAATTCTGATCCTGTCGCTCGGCTATTGACGCCGGTCGACGTGGGGTGTCTACAACCGTTGGATGGTGGCGCGAATCCAGAGGCAGGCACAAGTCCCAAGAGAACGTTATCTTGTCGTTTTGTGGGCACGTGGCACTACTGGATCCACTCATCACGCTTTGGCACACAATTTGAGAGGATCTAACGGCGAGTTGACCTCGGGGTGATTTTTTCCCAAAACGAGGGTCGGTACCTCGTCAGCTCGGCACAGTCTACGGTCGGGACGGGTTCCGGACCCTTTAAGGACGAGTCGGAGAGATAGAGTCGAGCCGGAGGGAGGATCCGGTCGTTAGATTAGTTTAAGGGATGTAGGAGCAGTTTCGAATGGCGAGCTACTTCTAGTCCGCTTAGGAGCGGACTTGCGAAGCCAAATCGAGCCAAGTGTTGGACTCCGATCCATTCAACGGCTGCAGGAACAATTTCGAACGGCGGTCTGCCCCCGGCCCGTCTGAAGACGGGCCGAGTAGGAAGAGTCGAGCCGAGTGCTGGACTCCGAACCATTGTGTGATAAGTTTGAGAGATGCAGGAGCAGTTTCGAATGGCGAGCTACTTCTAGTCCGCTTAGGAGCGGATTTGCGAAGCAAAATCGAGCCAAGTGTTGGACTCCGATCCATTCAACGGCTGCAGGAGCAATTTCGAACGGCGATCTGCCCCCGGCCCGTCTGAGGACGGGCCGAGTAGGAAGAGTCGAGCCGAGTGCTGGACTCCGAACCATTGTGTGATAAGTTTGAGAGATGCAGGAGCAGTTTCGAATGGCGAGTTACTTCTAGTCCGCTTAGGAGCGGATTTGCGAAGCAAAATCGAGCCAAGTGTTGGACTCCGATCCATTCAACGGCTGCAGGAGCAATTTCGAACGGCGATCTGCCCCCGGCCTGTCTGAGGACGGGCCGAGTAGGAAGAGTCGAGCCGAGTGCTGGACTCCGAACCATTGTGTGATAAGTTTGAGAGATGCAGGAGCAGTTTCGAATGGCGAGCTACTTCTAGTCCGCTTAGGAGCGGATTTGCGAAGCAAAATCGAGCCAAGTGTTGGACTCCGATCCATTCAACGGCTGCAGGAGCAATTTCGAACGGCGATCTGCCCCCGGCCCGTCTGAGGACGGGCCGAGTAGGAAGAGTCGAGCCGAGTGCTGGACTCCGAACCATTGTCTGATAAGGGAATTAGAGGCGGAAGTACGCGATAATGTAAAGAAAAACTTTATTTATTTATTAATATCTAATGGTCGGCTGCTCCTAAAGTTGCTAGCCGTTTATTACAATGAAAAAGAACAAAGGAAAAATTACTAGTAGCAGGAGTGGTTGCCCGACATCTCGAGTTACTTAGATAGGCGGGGTTGCCTTCTCTAGGTATTTCAAAAGATGGTCGGCGTTCCAAGTCCTGGGAATTTCTCTACCCTCAAGGTCTTCTAGCTTGTACGCACCGGGGCGGATCACTTTGGATACTTTGTACGGTCCCTCCCAATTTGGGGCCAATTTGCTCTTCTGTCCGGGGAACGAAATGGCCAGCTTTCGGAGGACCAGGTCCCCCTCTTTCAAGTCGGTTGGGCGGACCCGTTTGTTGTAGGCGAGTTCGATTCTTCTTCGGTAACCTTGCTGCCGTATGGCGGCTCTTTCCCGAATCTCGTCTACCAAATCTAGGCTCGTTCTGAGCTCCCTGGCATTCTGTTCTTCTTCGAAGGCAATCAGGCGAGGAGAGGGTATTCCAACTTCTAGTGGGATGAGGGCCTCGGACCCATAGGTGAGATTGAACGGACTCTCGCCCGTCGGGATCCGCTTCGTGGTTCGGTAATTCCACAACACATTGGGCAGCTGATCGACCCACAATCCCTTGGAGCATTTGTCGAGTCTCTTCTTGATGCCGGAGAGGATCTGTCGGTTGGCATTCTCGGCTTGGCCATTTGACTGGGGATGAGAGACTGAGGAGAAGCGGTGCTGTATAGCTAGGTCTTGACATAAGGCTCGGAAGGCAGCTCCAGCGAACTGCGTACCGTTATCCGTAACTACGACTCGGGGAACACCGAAACGACAGATTACACTTTTCCAGAAGAATTGGACGACTCTATGTTCGGTAATTGTAGCCAGGGGCTCGGCCTCGACCCATTTCGAGAAATAGTCGACTGCCACGACTAGAAACTTCAACTGTCCGGGGGCCGGTGGAAATGGCCCGAGTAGATCCATCCCCCACATTGCAAAGGGGATCGGACTCGACAAGGAGGAGAGTGGTGCTTGTGGAAGGCGTCGGATGTCGGAATACTTCTGACAGGAGGTGCATTGTCGAACGTGTCGTTCGGCGTCCCGTAGGAGAGTGGGCCAGTAATACCCGTAGTTTAACACTTTACGTGCCAAGGCTCTGGAGCCGGAGTGGGCTCCGCCGATGCCCTCATGGAGCTCTTGCAGGGCGTAATCGGCTTGTCCGGGGGAGAGGCATCTTAGGTAGGGTCGACCATCCACCTGGGTGAAGGAGCGCTTATACAGAACGCCTTCGACCATTATGTAACGCTCGGCCCGGGTCCTTATCTTTCGGGCTTCCTTCGGATCCCTTGGTAGGAGTCCGTCTCTTAAAAACTCGACGAGGGGCTTCATCCAATTGTCTTCGAGGGGGAGCGGCAGTGTTTCGACGGAATTGAAAACCTCGTCCTCTATGCTGGGCTTGAGGAGGACTTCTATCAGAACGGTTTGTTCGAGGCCTTGCAGGGATGAGGAAGCTAGTTTGGACAGGGCGTCGGCCTGGGCATTTTCCTCTCTGGGGATTCTTCGGATGAGGGCCTCGTCGAAGAGCGCCATGAGGCTCTTCACTTTGGCCAAGTACTTTACCATTCTGTCATCGCGGGCTTCATATTCGCCGAGGACCTGGTTGACGACCAATTGAGAGTCGCTGAAGATCTGCAGGCGTCGCGCCCCTGCGTTTCGGGCCATCCCGAGGCCGGCTATGAGTGCCTCGTATTCGGCTTCGTTATTCGAGGCTTTAAAGTTTATCCGGAGGGAATATTGAAGGACAAAGTCGTCTGGGCCCGCCAGGATGACTCCAGCCCCGCTCCCCTCGTTGCAAGAGGATCCATCGACATATACAGACCAGACAGGCGGTCCCTTCGTCGTCTGCTCGGAGTCGGGGATAGACGTCTCAACTATGAATTCGGCCAGCGCCTGCGCCTTGATTGCGGTCCGAGGCTGATAAGTAATATCATGTTGGCTCAGCTCGATCGACCACTTCATGAGGCGGCCGGAAGTCTCTGGCTTGTGAAGGATCTGTTTCAACGGCTGGTCGGTAAGGACGACCACCGAATGAGACTGGAAGTATGGCCGAAGCTTTCTTGCAGCCATTATCAGGGCGTAGGCTATTTTCTCAATTTTCGGGTACCGGAGCTCGGCGTCCCGGAGCACTTTGCTGACGTAGTAAATGGGCTTTTGAGTTCTATCTTCTTCCCTGACTAAGACCGCACTTAGTGTCTGTTCCGAGGCTGCCAAGTAGAGGTAGAGGGGTTCGCCTGGTATGGGTTTGCTGAGCAGAGGCGGGTTGACGAGGTAAGCTTTAAGCTGGTCGAAGGAATCTTGTTGCGGCTGCCCCCACTCGAACCCCTTAGTCCCCCTCAGGGCTTTGAAGAACGGGAGGCATTTCTCTCCGGACTTCGACAAAAAGCGCCCAATGGCGGCTAAACGACCTGTCAGTTTCTGAACTTCTTTGACGTTTCTGGGCGGGGCCATGTCTAGTATGGCCCTGATCTTCTCCGGATTTGCCTCTATTCCTCGTTGGCTGACCATAAAGCCGAGGAACTTGCCCGATGAGACGCCGAACGCACACTTGTTCGGGTTGAGTCTCATATTGTGCTTTCTCAAAACATCGAACGCTTCTTGGAGGTCGGTCTCATGGTCAACGCCTCGGATGCTTTTCACAAGCATGTCGTCCACGTAGACTTCCATGTTCCGACCAATCTGGGCCTGGAATACCTTGTTGACGAGACGTTGATACGTTGCCCCTGCGTTCTTCAGGCCGAACGGCATGACTCGGTAACAATAGAGTCCTTGGTCCGTTACAAAAGACGTCTTCGGAATATCCGGGGGGAACATCCTTATCTGATTGTAACCCGAGAAAGCATCCATGAAGCTGAGGAGCTCATGTCCCGAGGTTGCGTCAATCAGAGTGTCGATGCTCGGCAGAGGGAAGGGATCTTTAGGGCAGGCCTTGTTGAGGTCAGTGAAATCAATACAGATTCTCCATGTCCCATTGGATTTCTTCACCATGACTACGTTGGACAACCACTCCGGATAATTCACTTCCTGTATGAATCGGGCTTTCAACAGTTTGTCTACCTCCTCTTTGATGGCGAGCTGGCGCTCGGGGGCGAACTTGCGCCTCTTCTGCTGGACCGGTTTGGACCCCGGATCAACGCTGAGGCGATGGACCAAGAGTTCTTCGGAGATACCGGGCATGTCCGCTGCTGACCATGCGAAGAGGTCCCGGTTGGCTCGGATGCATTTCACAATATTTGAATGTAGGGCGGACGGGAGTGCCTTGCTGACATAGAACTTACGGGTCGGCTCCTGCTCCGAGAAGAGTATTTCCTCCAGCTCATCGACTGGCTCGGGGGTCGGCCGAGCAGCATCTTGTGGAATCTCGAGTGTTTCTAAGGAGAGGACGGGTCCGAGCGTGGAGGTCATGTAACACTTGCGGGCCTGTTCCTGATTGCCCCTAACTTCTCCCACTCCAGCCCGAGTGGGGAATTTCATTTTGAGATGATAGGCCGAAGGGACGGCCTCGAGGGCGGCTAGGCCGGGGCGACCCAAAATGACGTTGTAGGCCGCTGGGACATCTACAACCATGAAATCCATCGACTCCGTGCGGGTAGTAGGAGTTTTGCCTGCTGTGACATCGAGGGTAATCACCCCTTCGATCGTCACCGGCACCCCCGTGAACCCATGGAGCGTATACCCGGCGGGCTTCAGTCTGTCTCGGGAGAGCTTCAGCCCCTTAAAAGCATCGAGGAATAGGATGTTAACGGAGGACCCGTTATCCACTAAGATTCTTTCGACTTTGAAATTGGCCATGTGAAGGTTGATGACGAGTGCGTCGCAATGAGGGGTGCGGACGCCCTCGAGATCGTCGTCAGAGAAGGTGACGGGCACTCTGAGCCCTTTGGGGGGAGGGGTGGCCCGGACAGAATTTACTTCCCTAATAAAAGCTTTCCGAGAAGAGTTCGAGGAGCCCCCCATTGGACCCCCATGGATAAGGTGGAGGACTCGCTCTTCCTCGAATTCTGGCGTCTCTTCCCGTCCTGGACGTTTGTTAGCCCCCCGAGGCTGGGGAGGAAGTTCGGCCCCGTCCTTTCTTACAAACTTCGCCAGCTGCCCCCTCTGGATGAGGGCTTCGATCTCGTTTCTCAGAGCCCGGCAGTCGTTGGTGTCATGCCCATGGTCCCGGTGATAACGGCACCATTTGTCTTTATCCCTCCTTTTGGCTGGGGTGTTCATCTTTGGAGCTGGAGGCAGGACCCCTTCTTTTTCGACTTCCATGAAAATGGCGGAGATGTTTGTGGTGAGGGGAGTAAATTTTTCAAATCTAGGGGGAGGCCGGCGCTGGCCAGCATTATCCTTCTGAAACTTTTTGGGTCCCTCTTCTTCCGTTCCCTTCCTCTTAGACCCGGAGGCGGTTGCTTCCCAGTTGGGCGGTTCCTCGGCCTCTTCAGCTCGGATGTACTTTTCAGTACGGAGGAGGAGGTCAGAAAAGTCATGTGGCGGTTTTTTGGCGAGGGAGGAGCGGAGGTTAGAATTTAGGATGTTGGATTGGAACGCCGCGGTAGCAACGGATTGGTCGAGGGATGCGATAGTTCTGGCCTCGGCTGTGAACCTCTTCACGTAGTCCCTCAATCTCTCCCCCTTCTGCTGACGGAGGTGCAACAGGGAAATGCTGGTCTTCTCGGCCCTTCGGCTGCTGACGAAGTGGGTGATGAACAGGGTCTCGAACTGTTCAAAGGAGAATATTGACGCCGGGGCAAGGCGAGAGTACCATTCTCGAGCTGGGCCCTTCAGAGTTGCAGGGAATGTTTTGCAGAGGAGGGCGTCGGACGCTTGATGGAGGAGCATCAAAGTCTTAAAGCCTTCGATGTGGTCAACCGGATCGGTCTCTCCCGTGTAGTTCTCGAACTGGGGAGGTTTGAAACCGAAGGGAACAGGAGTATCCACTATGGTCCGGGAGAACGGGGGTTGGCTAGGACGGAGGGTCCTCCCCCTGAGTTCTTCTTCCCGGTTTATCCGTCCCAAGAGTTTTTCCACCTCGTTCAGGCGGCGGTTCATGGTGTTATCTCTCCGGCGGTGATCTGCCGAGCCACGGGACTCGTCTTCGTAGGATGGGGAGCGAGGGCTGCGGCGACGGTAGCTTCGGGAACGACGAGGACTTGGGGTGCGTCTGGAATTGGTAGGAGCGGGTCGAGGAGAAGGGGAACGTTGGCGAGGGCTCCGGACCGGACGAGGGGAGGGGGCCCTTGGCTCATTGGGATTTTGACGGAGATTGAGGGCCTGTCGTACCATAGCTTGGAATTGCTGGAACTCGGCACGGGTGATGGGTGCCTCATTGTTCCGATGCTGCTGCCGACCTGCCGGTGAGTGCCTCCCTCGGTAGTGATCGGGGGAGTCTTTTCTCCCTCTTCGGGCGGGGGATCCCCTGTGTCCCCGGTGTCGGGGGGATCGTTCTTGGTGGGAGGCTTCTCCCCGAGCCCGCTTTTCGTCCAGATGGTGACGAAGGTCCTTATCCTCCGGGCGTCTGGGATGGGCATCGTGGCGACCAGAGGCTCGGGGATGATGGGAGGCCATGGAGGCACTGGAGGCAGTGTGGTTGGGTATGTTCTCTGGATGAAGAGGCTGTTTCTGGGGGTTAGGCCCCTTCGGATCAGGATGTGGAGGGTTTCGCTGGAGCGGCTCTTCCACGGTAGGAGGGAGCTGCCCTTGTTGTTGAGTGGGATCAGGAAGGACTTCCTGCTGGTCAGGGATGGGCGCTCGATTGGAGCCCCTAGATCTGACTTTGCGAGGCGGCATGGCTGGAGAAAACCTGTTCACCGGGAAGAGGAGAGGTCTCTATTCGTTAGTTTCCCACAGACGGCGCCAATCTGTTGCCGCTAAATTCGGTGTGGGGGCAAACAGATGAATTTGTGAGTTCTTTGGGGAAACTGAATAGGAGAACCTGTATACCTGTTCCGTTGAACTCCGATCGTCGCTCCCGCCGTGCACCTGCAAAAAGTGCGAGACACCGGGGTTGATCCCGGCGACGCACCCTCCGACGCTCAAGTCAGTAACCAGAATTGATTATGAAGGAGCGTTTAGCTAGAGAAAGATTGATTACCTGTTAATGGAGATGGGTGGGGGGTATTTATAGGCGTCTTAGAGAACAATTTTGGAATGTAATCCGCGTAGTCTGATATAGAATAATCTCCTTGTAAACAGATTGGGAAAGTAATCTGATAAGGTATATTCTGGTAATCAGATAAGGAATTTTAATCCCTAAATCCCAGTGTAAAGATTGACGTGAATCATGGCCGTTGATTTAGATCTAATCAGGGACCTTGATTGTGTCTTGCTGGATCGAGTTGGCAGCGGGTTGAAACCCGTGCCCAGCTGTGGTGGATCCGTTTGCGGGTTATTGGATCTGTGAGAAGGAGACCCAGTACCCGCTTCGGACCCGTTTGCATGTGAAATTACCGTCTCGTCCCTGAGCTGTAGGATTCGTGCCCCATTTGGACGGTCTCGATTGAACCCCTTGTTTTGACCATATCAGTGTCATTTGTCGTTCTGTCATTCTACCAACATGTGCAATGTACATATATAACTAATATAAAGAAGATTTTCGGTTCAAATCCTTCCTACGTCAGAGTTTTTATTTTTATTTTTTGAAATTATTAAAACGTGCATCGCACGTGTAAATTACTAGTAAGATATAACTGAACTATTATTTAACTGCTATGCTCATTTGGCTTATGAGTTTCTGACCACCTTCCATACACTTTTTGAATGTCCGGTGGCTATTAGATCATCCACAATGGTCATTGTCAAAATATAGCAAAATGGCAAAATGGCAAATAGCAAAATATGTAAACGCTGCAATGGTCGTTTGCTATATTTTAGCAAATTTTCAAAAAAAAATTGAGCGGACAGGTTATCCCGTCCCATGAATTTTTTGAAAATTATATTGGGTTTAGTATTTAAAATATCATTAAGTTAATTAATTAACTATTAAATTAACCTAAACTATATTTAAATAAACACTAATTCCTTAATTAAGTGTTGAAAGTGATCCTAAACACAAATTAAAAGGTGGGGGAACAAGACATCTTGTCCCGTTTGAGAATTTTTCTCTTTGGACGGGACATATCCCGTCCGGTCATTTTTTTGATTTTTTTTGGAGGTACAACAAATACCATCCAATCTTAAAAATAAAAAAAAAATCCGAAAAAAATTCGGACGAAACAACTTGTTCGTCCGATGAATTTATTATAAAAAATCCTTAGACATAAAATATTATTTCGTCTCCTATATTTTGAGAATCCTCATTTCGTTTCTCAAATATGAGAAGTAACTGTAGCTTGTTTATCAAAATATTGCAATATAGTAAACCATTGTGGGTCTCTTTTTCTCAAAATATGGCAAAATGGCAAAAATAAGAAACCATTTTGGATGTACTTAACACTTGGTGCTACTTCACCCAACACTTCAATATTCCTCACTTGTCTGCCTCCACTTCAGGTTGTTTCACACGATGGTGTTTTGATTCTCACAATCATAAATACACGCACTCATTGCATATGATTACAATTGCTACTTGTTGGAGTATATAAACAGCTAGGAATGGTAGAACTTTCAACAACAAGCACATTACAATTGACTAGTATTATACACGTGCTGTGCACGTGGGGGAAAATTGAGAGGAATGAAAAGGGCAAAAAAAAAATTTACCTGCACGTGCGTTGCACGGGTTGGGTTATGGACAAAGAACTTCTCCCATTATAGTAGTAGAGATTAGCTCATCACTAACGTTAAATTATGGTTCTCTCATTGGTTAGATAGTAGCGAAAGCTCTACAAAGAAAGCAAGGATCTTGAAGGAGTTGGATGATGCAGGGGCTAGAGATCTACTCTGGAGCGGCCGAGACTCTTCACTATGCAGTGATGGAAGCAGTCAAGAATAGTCGAACACGTGGTTCTTTTGTATCTTGGGGACTCACATTGCGCTGTATTTTGTATCTGTTATTGACTACCCTAGTTTATGATGTATGCATGTTTTAATGGGGGGTTGATTTTGTAACCGAGTGCAGTCTGTGTTAAGTGTGGGGGGATGAGATCATAATTTTGTCTCTAGTAGAGGAGTACAACAATAGTCAGTTGCCCTCTCTACAATTCAGTGTTATGTCATCTCGAACTTGTGCACTCGCAATGTTTAGCTCCTTCTACAACCCCGCCACCATTAGTAGTTTTTAATAGTTTTTCCTTTCTTATCTAATATATATTCATTCGATTGTGAGGTAGGGTTTCCCCTATACCTTTCACCAGTCATACGAAATTTGGCTTATGAGTTCGGTAAAGTTGATCTCGTGTTGAATTAGGCTTGGGGTTGGTATGCTTGAAGTTTGTTTAGTTATAAATAAAAAAAATTCGCTAATCGTGCGGTTATAAATAAATAAATTATCTAAGAAAATGAAATTAGAGTTTTCTGGTTTTGATAATTTAGAGATTTGCACCTGAAATTTCATTACGTTTAAGAAGTCGATCTCTAAGTAACGCCTGGTACTATTTTACTACCTTCAAATCTTTTTTTAGTCGTACCCGGCTCATTCTAGTTCACCCCTCGGCAAGGCCGGCCCCCGCCTTGAGACTAGTGAGGCAGCCGCCTCATATCCCCATTTTTTAAAATACTTTTAGGAACTCCAAATTTGTATTCCTCTTATAAATATAGACACTTATTTTGCGCTTAAAAAATATATATATTGTAATTAAGACTCCAAAAATAATTATTTGGGCCTTTCGTCATGGGCCCCGGGAACTCATGACCGGCCCTGCCTGTGGGTACTCACGGTCCACAGGTTAAGATTGTCGGGTCTACTTATATATACACTTATTAGTATCACGTGCAATGCACGTACATTTTGTAATCGAGAATTAGCACTTTCATATTTATTCGATACCCGGACCCGACTCGGGCCCAACATTGGACCGGAACCGACCCAATCTATACAGGTCCGGTTCCGGATCCTAAAATAAGACCCGATGTACTTCCGGATCCTAAAATAAGACCCGATGGGTCCAGGTCCGGGTCCGCTCAAAATAGAACCGACCCGGACCCGATAAAAAATATCTAAAAAAATATGAAATTTGAATAAAAATGTTATAGGGATATGCATATAAATAGTAATTGTTGAATAAACATATGTTTAATATAATATTTATCCATGTATTTAAGTGCAAAAATTGTTGGAACCGTATGGTATCAGGTGCAAAATACTTACGTGCACATATTTAATCCCCGCTATCGGATCCGATGAGTAGATTTTTTTAACTAGGAACTGGACCCGGTTCTGGCAAGTCCGGATCCAAGTCCAATTTTTGGACCCGTGAGGTATTGGGTATGAGTCCGGGTAGTGGAGAACCCAACCCGATATGACCCGATACCAGCTCTACTAAGAATATCATTTTTAACTGAGTGGTTGATGTAGGTTTGAGTTTCGAATGTGTAGTCAATTTTTTAGGTGGATGGTCGAATTTAAGTGGATGATTGATCTAGTTAGGGCCGGCTTAGGGGTAAGCCCAAAAAGCCAGCAGGCTTGGGCAACCCCATTTTCATGGGGCAACAAAATTTTTTAAGGCCCTATGTATTTATAACATATAAAGGCAACAGAATTGAGCTTTAACAACCAAAAAAGACAATGTAATCATGCTTTTATAAAAAAATATTTATTTGCTTTTACTTTTACATTTTGTTGTTATTATTATAAAAAAATGAGTAATGCTTCAGCCACTACCAATTTCACTACCATTCTTTTCACTACCTTAGGTGGCATACTCCTATTTAAGAGTTTCTCCACCTACTCTATCTTCTCCTACATATTGGAGTGTGCCACCTAAGGTAGTAAAAGAAATGTAGTGAAATTGGTAGTGAATGTAGCATTACTCTAAAAAAATTAATAAGGGGCAACAAAACAAAACATGGGTTTGGCTAGGGCAACCCGGATCTCCGGGCCGGCACCGGATCTAGTTTAGAGTTTTGAATGCACAGCTTAAATTTAAGTAGTTTTTCAAATTTAGGTCGATGATTCATGTAGGTTGATACATAAAATGTGTGGCCGAAATTTATAATTCGGCGATTATCCACGAATTGATAACTCAACTCTATAGTTATTAATTAACTAGTAATTTGCACGTGCTTTGCATGTCCTAAAAAATAGATATTTAAAAGTAAATAGTTATATGTAATCTGGTCTCGAACCTGATACCTTCTTTTACTAACTACATCTATATAATAAAACACAAAGAAAAGCTATCAAGTGGTTATCCTTCAATAGTAAATAAATCAATGGTCCAGATCTAAGCTTCTAAAAGACATGCCCCCCCCCCCCCCCCCTAAAAAAAAAAACAAAAACTCATTTATTTATTTAATTCTCCCTCTCGCTCTCGCTCTCTCCTATTCAGATCAGTTTGCTCCCTCTATTTTTTTTTTTAATGTGCAATGGAGAGACAAAGTGGAGATAAAAGGAATGATTAGCTTGGATTAGAGTTTTGAGAACTTCATGTATTAAATTTTGATTGAAATAATAATAAGAGCTATTTCAATTGCAAACTGAGTCTCAGACAAACAAATATTTAGATTATTGGTATTGTGGATACCTTCACACCTGCACTTAGGTTACCATTGTATTTAGACATGCTCATAGTGGTTATGGGATTAGAGTAAGCTGTGTAAAATCTGTATGATCATGTCCTTGCATAACTATTACAAATATCTAAAAGTGATGCTGAAGTTAAAAAAAACTCTATGTAGTGTTTCTGACAAACTATATGCATTTCAGGCAAG
Organism: Hemerocallis citrina; assembly: GCA_017893485.1. Lineage (NCBI taxonomy): Eukaryota > Viridiplantae > Streptophyta > Magnoliopsida > Asparagales > Asphodelaceae > Hemerocallis > Hemerocallis citrina. The sequence continues at coordinate 111,058,808 of CM030362.1, forward strand.
TTTAAGCTAATGATCAAGAAGGCGATGATTGAGCTTAAAGGTAGATATATTGCTTCCTCATATAATATGTTTCATACTTCAATTAATTTGCTGGATCTCTAAAACTCTTTTATATAATCAAACCAGGTGCACCGTTCCGAACACGTGTAAACGGGCAAACCTAGTACTCTTTACAAATTAGCCATAGTGGCACAAACTTTTATTTTTTACTAATAATTTGCACATGCGATGCACGTTCTAATTATTAGTTTTTTTATATAGTAAATAATAAGACGTAATCTGGCCTCAAACCTGAGACATCCCTTTACTCATCATACTCTTTACAAATTACCCTAGTGGCACAAACTTTTACTTTATATGAGTGACACTTTTGTAAATAATTATATCATAAATAAATTTGAACTTTGAGGGTATTATGGTAATTAACAAAAGTTGAGTAAATGAATAATTAATATAACTCCCACTTAAAAATAAATGGTTGAGATTAGATGGCTGAATGTCTACAAATGACAACCCCAACTCTCCCATTATAATATTAGAGATTAGAGACTAGTGTTACGCTGTGCAAATTGCACAACCTAAAATAATTTTGAGGAACTCATAAAATTATATAGATTTCCCAAAAAATGTGAAAGAGTTAATAGGAACTTATGAATATCGTTGCTACCGTAATTATTGGAAATCTTCATTATCATCCTTACATAAGTATATGGTTTAGATAATTAGTGTCAAAACATAGTGTTTGAGGGATTGAGTTTTTATTTTTTTTTTATTTTTTAATAAAATAATATATAGTACACGTGTTAGTTAAATAGGAATCCCCACGTTTCATCTCATTTCTCTATTTCAAAAGACAGAAATAAGAGAGGGGGTAAACTCTCTCTCCTATTAGTATAGGATAATAAGGGCCACTTTTATAAATAGAGGTTTAATATGTATGTCCCTAACAAATATGTGAATATCACATATACCCCTCACAAATGTTTATTTTCACATTTACCGCTAACAATGTGTGTCAAACCTCTTAGTTACTTCTTAAGTTAAAACTACTTTAAAAATATAAAAATGTACAAAATATACAATTCTACTCAATAGATTTTATGTGAAATTACTGAAATACCATTCCTCCACTAGTCAAGTTTCGTTTTCTTACTTTTTATAAACTTATTCGACTATAAAACCAACTGAAATACATTAACAATTCTCAATTTTTCTTCAGTTTTCTCAATAAATGGACAAGTTCGATCACATTACATCTTTGTAATTTCATCTTCTTTATAACATTTTTAGCCAAATTTGCTACTAATCTTATAAATTTTAAATACACGTATGAAGAAACTTTTAAGGGTAAGTAATAAATGAGCTCATATTGTTGGAGGCATATGAAAATACACATTTTTTAAGGGTATATATGATATTAACATATCTGGTAAAGGTATACGTGTTAAAAACCCTTATAAATAATTATGATGTAAATAAATTTGAACTTTAAGGATATTATGGTAACCTCTTTTTGTTGGATGTCTCATTCTCTTAGGAAGGAATTCCGTAAATCTTGGATACTTTCTATTATGGTGATCATTTGGGTTATCTGGTCGGAACATAAAAAACGTATCTTTCAGCAGTCCACCTCTTCCACTGATAACATTGTCGATGAATATTTATTTTTCTCTAAATTTTGGCCTTCCACTTTAGCGGTTGACAAGGTGGATTCTTTACATCTGAATCGTCTTGACGAGGCGATTACTATTTTTTATTCTACTTTGTTTTAATACATCCTTTATTTATACTGGTTCTTACTTGTTTTCTCTTTTTTCCTCGTTCTGCAGACCTAAAGATGTTGTTGCGTTGTGCCCTTTCGTTGCGTAGGGGTTGGCTGTGGTGGTTGACAAGCATTTCTGCCCCTATTTTGTTTTTTGGGTTGGGAGCGGCGCTGCTGTTTGGATCTTGCGTTTAGGATGTTTTCCCTCTTAGTTCTGTTGGATGTGCTGGTATGTGGTGGTAATGCCGCAACTGTGTTCTTTTCATTTTCGTTTCTGTCGTCTGTGCTCTGTTCACTGGCTGTAAATTTGTTTTTGGTTACTGTTGTGTTGTTTTGTGATGTTGGTTTTACCTGGGTGGGGTAAGTTTTGACCGCGGCGATGCGGTTTGTTTTGCTCCTGGGATGTTTTTAATTTGGTCATTGTCTTTGTTGACTTGGTTATGACCTGTTGATGGTTGTTTTTTTTTTAGGGAAAAGGTGGAATAAGGCCACCCTGTTTCATTAATAAGAGTTTAACGAAACAAACCCAGAGTACTGGGCCCAAATACAAACTACAGACATATAATAAACATACATGAAGCAACATGAGTACAAACAACAACTCCCTTCAACAATCCTAGAGGGTAGGCCGACAAACCAGCTCGGTCCAGCAAAATTGTGAGTACGTCAACTTAGCTTCGTACAGTGCCTCCACAACACATGCACACCCGCCTGAAACAAGTCGGGCGGGATTTTATCACCCGCCGCTCACTTCATTCACCTCGCTGCTCCCTTCATTCACCTCGCTGGGGGGACCCCATCTTTGGGCCCAAGCCTCGCAGATCGAAACTGATCCCACGGCACATGCACAACTATCGCAACCTCCCACCAACTCCACCACTTATCCTACAAATATATCAGCCGCTACCAAAGAGATAGCCGTGAAGAGGATACCTTCACCTCTCACACGATAATGCTTTTCTCCGGCGATTTCTCACCAAACAGCTATCTCGCTCACCCCATCTAACACCACCCTCCAAAAGAGAGCTGTGTAGAGGATCCCTTACCTCTCCCACATGCTCAAGCTCTCTCCGGCGATTTCTCACCACACAGACTTATCTCGCCTCATACTCCCAATCCAAGGGAAGAGGCGACGCTGTCACGAGGCAGTGGCCTAAACAGGAGGAAGCTCAATAGCCAGATAGTAGGCGCTGTGGAGACTGCACCGACGACATCGTAGGACACACCCGACCAACCACACCCCCAACCCCACACCCCTTCACCCCCAACATACCGACTTCACACCTCACGGAAGGACCCCATCTTTGGGCCCGAACTCCACAAATGTGGAAGATAACTTAACTCCCGGCATCTATCATGGAGGGACCCCAATTCGAGTCAAACCCCTCAATCGCACACAACCACAAGCTTCCAACCCCAACCACAGCAAAAGCATTGGCAAAAGCCCCCAACCACAGCATAAAATCTAGGAAATTGGGGTGGGGGGGTGGGGGGGGGGGGGGGGGGCACCACTGGATGTAGAATTGTTGAATCGACAACTCTACCTCTTCAAATACAATTCTACTTCAGGGAACAATTTAAGCAGTAACTGCTTCCTTTTTTGATGAAAGTTGGTTCTGAATGTGTTGTGGAACAACATCGAACTGGGCAAGCTGCATTACATAAGAAGCATGCCCTTTCGTCATCCCACGAAGAGTGCTCACATATTGAAACATTTCTGCCAGTGGAACCAAAGCATCAACCACCTTAACGCCTCTAGGCTTGTCCCCGAAACTGGTGATCTGACCTCTTCTCGAACTCAAATCACCAATAACATCACCCAAATGCTCTTTGGGGTAACCACTTCAACCTTCATAATAGGCTCCAACAATCTTGGAGCTACCTTTTTGATTCCTGCCCTGAAAGCACCTCCAGCTGCCCTGAAAGCACTTCAACCTTCATAATAAATTTCGCCGGCTGGATGCGCCGCCCGCTGGATGTGCCGCTCGCTGGACGCGCCGCCTCGTCGATTGCTTCGCCTGAGCTGCGATGGAGACCGCGGAGCGCCGGAAGGTCGGGGCTGGAGATTCTAGGCGATGGATCTTCACCGGCGAATTGGTGGGCCCCATTGTCGTTCAGGAAAGGTTTGCGACGGGGAAAGGAGCAGTGGAATGGTGGCCACGATAGGGCGTGGAGTAGAGGTAGGGGGGGACAACAGGGAGGGGGGGCGGCGGCGCTGAGAGCTAGCCGCCGTCGCCCCTAGAGATTAGATCTAGGGTTTTCAAAGTTCCCTGGGAATTTCAAATTTTGGATTTTGAAGTGGATGGTTTGATCACCTTTTGATGGTTGTTATCATCAGCTCTTTCTGTTTGTTTCGGGCCTGGTTTTGCTGTCTCGTTAGGTGCTGAGCGTGCACCTTGGGGTTGGTGGGTTTCGGCCCTGGTAGATGGTGCAGGGTGGCCAGGGGCTTTTCTCTGTCTTTTTCTTGGAAGTTTTCTCATATCCTTCTTAATTGAATAGCTTCGTTCCTGTTTTTGTCCTCTGGTTTGGTATCGTTCTGTTTTTTTTTCTGTTCTGCTTTGCCCACGACTCTTGTTGTTCGCCCTTTCGGCCGGAAGCGACCTAGTTGTGGTCTTCCGCAGGAGGGGGGCGATGCTGTGTTTTGGTTGCGATTCCTTTTCCTAGGTGTTGTTCTCAGTGGTCATGTAGCTTTGCTTCGCTGATGATCTCGTTTGGGGGTGGCGTATAGGGAGTGTGGAGGTTTGGTGTTGTTGACCATTGTAGCCGAGAGGTGGTCGCCGGTGGCTTGTTTCTCGGGCCTTGCTTCCTTGTTAGCTGTTTTTGTGCTCCGGTGGTTTGATTCTCTGTCTATGTCCATGTAATGCCTCGATTTTCATTTATGAAAATTACTTATTTATCTTTGCACGTAGTGTGCACGTGTAGTTTTCGTAATATGAAATCTTATAATTATTTTCCTTATGAATGATGAGTGTATGAATATATATATGTATATGTGTTCTTTAAATTATTTTTTATAAAAGCCCTTTGTTTCAAATAAACTTAAGCCCAAAATCTAATTTATTTATTTTGTAAAAACTAATATTTTGGCCCATCAATTTAAGCCCATGAATTAATTAATTTTTGAATAACAACTTGTAAGGTAAAGCTCTTTTAAAAGATTATTTTTATAAAAATGTATAAGGTACAAGTTTTTTTAGTGGAGACTAGAATAGCACGTGCATGCAACATGGTGTGCATTGCACACTATTCTTCTTGGCCGGTTTTGGAGAAGTGGGTATCATGCATGGGTGGTTACTTAGTTGTGGGTAGTTATTACAACTCCTACTCTCATCCTAGCCCTCCATCTCATAACCATCTACTAAATCCTAGCCCTCCATCTCACCCAAAGATTTAGTATAAATACCCCTCTCACTCAAGTGTCTTTTACACTAAGGATTTCATTTGTATGAGAGATATATTGTAAGAGAGTTGAGAGTGAGTACTTTGGAGGCCGATCATCACTACAGAGGGAGCTTCGGTGTGGAGCAAGGAGCAAGGAGTCGTGCATCGCATTAAGAAGCTTTACGGGATTCGTTTATTTTCGTCAACAAGGTGGGTGTTTCTCATGACTTCTAGAATAGAATTCATGTTAGAATTGAGATTGAATTGTGTATGTATGTGTAAACTGAAGTGATAGGATGATTGCTAAATTAATATCTTCCATGCTGTACGTAATGTTGAAAATACGAATGAATGAAAAAGAACTAATGATAATTAGAGAACTGGAAATGACCTGTACAGTCGACCGATCATGTGAGCAGTCGACTGGTATGTTGAAATAAAATATGTACAGTTCAGAATTCCATGAAACGATGTATTTAATATGAATTGTTAACTTGATTTTCTAGCATGTTAAATTGGAGTAATATTCATTTTCGTAGATAAATGATGAGTAAAGGAAAAATGTATGTTTAGCATCTCATTTGGAGAAAAGAAAGTATTAGTATGTGAAATTTACATGTAATCATAAACTATGTTATGATGATGGTTGTTGCCACTAAATCTGGTGTAGGGGCAAACAGATAGTATTTGTGGATTCTTAGGAAAACTGAATAGCTAGCCTGCGTACCTGTTCCGCCGGAGTTTGACGCTGACTCCCGCCGTATACCTACAAAAAGTGCGAGACACCGGGGTTGTTCCCGGTGACGCACCCTCCGACGCTCAAGTCAGTAACCAGAAATGATTATGAAAGAGCGTAAATTGGCAAAAGATTGATTACCTCTCAATGGAGATGGAAAGGGGGTATTTATAGGCGCCGCTGGGATCAGATTAGGAATGTAATCTCTGTGGTTAGATAAGGAATGTAATCCCTAATCCCCAGTGAAAGGATAGATATGAATCAGGGCCATTGATTAGGATTAACCAGAAACCCTAATTCTATCTTTTTTGGACCGGGCTTGCTACGGGTTGAAATCCGCACCCAGTTGAGGTGGATCCGTTCGCGGGTCAGTGGGTTTCCAAGAAGGAGAACCAGTACCCGCTTCAGACCCATTGGTAGGTGAAATTACCGTTTTGCCCCTGGGCTTCAAGATTCGCGCCTGATTTGGACGGTTCCGATTAAACCCCATTTTTAGCCATATCACGAGCCCCCCACTCCCGAAGGCTGAGCTTGATCAGCCTTTGAGGAGTAGTTTCACTGTTTTAATGGCTAGTGGAGTTGTATCGGGGTCCAAATGGGTGGCTTTGAATCTTGAAGGAGGTGGCGTGGTGATTTTCCAAGTTGGTGGGACTCTGGGTTGTTCCTGAGCTTCTCTGGATATTTGGTGATTTTTATGTATTTTTTCGGATTATTTATTTAATTTTGCGATGTGTTAACTAGTCGTTCGGGGGTCTTAACAACTCATTCTAGGTAATAATTGTTCGTTCAGAGGCTCAAAAATGTTCCCCCGTATGTGTAATTATTTTCTAGAATTTTAGTTAATTTCCCAAATTTTTAGTAATTTTTCGCAATTTTTAAGTAAATAAAATGATTTAAATAAATAAAAACTAATTTTTAATACCGATTTATGGCGTGGCGCGATATGGGCCCTTCATCAGCGCCGAGCACAATTTTCTGGGCGATCAGACGATCCGCGCTCCTCGGCAGGTAGTTTCTTCGTATACGAGGGTCGGTTCCTCGTCCCTTCGGCTCGGCGGGTCGGCATATGGCTCGAAATCAGCCGAACTACGTGGCGTGATCCTGGACGTCCGTCTCAGTGCATATCTCCAAAAAACGTAATCTTGTCGTTTAGTGAACGTGGCAAGATCTGAGCCGTCCATCATGACGCGCGCGTTTTTTGACAAGATCCAACGGCTGAGGAGGGTCAGCAGATTTTTTCTCCATATACGAGGGTCGGTTCCTCGTCTCCTCGGCTCGGCAGATCGGCACGTAGCTCGGAATCAGCCGAACCACGTGGCGTGATCCTGAACGTCCATTTCAGCACGAATCCCTAAAAAACGCTATCTTGTCGTTTAGTGAACGTGGCAAGATCTGAGCCGTCCATCATGACGAGTGCGTTCTTTGAAAAGATTCAACGGCTGAGGAGGGTCGGCGGATTTTTTCTCCATATACGAGGGTCGGTTCCTCGTCCCCTCGGCTCGGTAGATCGGCACGTAGCTCGGAATCAGCCGAACCACGTGGCGTGATCCTGAACGTCCATCTCAACGCGAATCCCCAAAAAATGCTATCTTGTCGTTTAGTGAATGTGGCAAGATCTAAGCCGTCCATCATGACGAGCGCGTTTTTTGAAAAGATTCAACGGTTGAGGAGGGTCGGCAGATTTTTTCTCCATATACGAAGGTCGGTTCCTCGTCCCCTCGGCTCGGGAGCTCAGTGCCGATAGCCGAGGCATGGAGTTGGACGTTTTGAAGCGTCGTCGCCCTTCGGCTCGGCAGCTCGGCTGCTTAGCCAGGCTGTTCAGTAGCTCTGCTAGGCGATCCGGTGGCACGCAGCTCGGAAGGTACACGTGGTCATATCTGGAGTGTCCATCATTGCGTGAATCACGAGGGTTGGGTTCAGATCACGAGAAAACGTTATTTTGTCATTTTGTGAGCGTGGCGCAATCTGAACCGTCCATCGTGTCTTGACACGAATTTTGGGGAGATCTGACGGTGATTCCGCCTCGGAAGAATTTTTCTCCATATATGAGGGTCGGTTCCTCATCCCCTCGGCTCGAAAGCTCGGTGCCGATAGCCGAGGCATGGAGTTGAAGCATCCTGGATTTGAAGCATCGTCGCCCTTCGGCTCGGCAGCTCGGCTGCTTAGCCAGGCTGTTCAGTAGCTCGGCTAGGCGAACCGGTGGCACACAGCTCGAAAGGTACACGTGGTCAGATCTGGAGCGTCCATCATTGTGTGAATCACGAGGGTTGGGTTCAGATCACAAGAACACATTATTTTGTCGTTTTGTGAGCATGGCGCAATCTGAACCGTCCATCGTGTCTTGACACGAATTTTGGAGAGATCTAACGGTGATTCCGCCTCGGAAGAATTTTTCTCCATATATGAGGGTTGGTTCCTCGTCCCTTCGGCTCGGAAGCTCGGTGCTGAAGCGGACTCAGTAGCTCGGTCGCTTAACCAGATTGTTCGGTAGGTCGGCTAGGCGAACCGGTGGCTGAGTCGTGGACTTGGGCGCTTTGTGGAGTCTTTGTTGTGAAGCTGAAACATCGCAACTCTCCGCTTTGGCACTTTGGCTTCTTAGCGGGCTTTTAAGTTCCCAAGGAGGCCCAAACGTCGCACTGGGGTTATAAGTTCTAACTCCCCCACCCCCAAGCTCATTTCTCACTTTTCACTCCAAGATTTCACTTTTACTCTTGTGCTCTTTGCTAGCGGTGATTTTTGCTCCAAGGCGGTTGCGTTAGCTGTCGCGTGGGCCAGACGATTTCCGGCAAGCTTATTCCGACCGTGAACGTCACTTCAAGGGCACATCACTTCAAGGTCAGTCTACTTGCCTTAGCTTTTTCCTAGAGATGTCAAGGGTGAACTCGAGGAATGAGGCCTCATCCTCGGGCGATAGTGGTGCCAAGGAGAGGAGGGAGATGGAGATCCGAAGGAAGGGGAAGCAAGTAGCCGAGCCGTCTGGGGCCGAGGCGAGGGAGGAGAAGAAGAAGAGGAGGGTAGTGGCCCAATCTCCTGTGGTCGAGGTGATTGTGGAGAAACCGAGGCAAGCCCCTGAGACGGGCCGGTACCCTTGTGTACTGTCCGGACATGCTGGGGTTAGGCAGTACAAGGGCGACCTCTTGAAGAAGGCGGTCATCGGTCAGTCGGAAGTATACGAAGAGAACAACCCGGTTCTGACCACCGAGGCGGACGAAATTGGATCGGTGCTATCCGAGAGGGACCTGCTCCGGATCAGAAAAGGGTTCGCCATCCCTCCTGAGTACAAGTTAATTCTCCCCGGTGCCGGGATGCGAGCGAACTCCAAGCTGTCGTCGTCGGATATGTGCATGTTCGACTACGACTCTCTGAACGCCGGACTGCGCTTTCCCCTGCACCCCTTCATTCATCTGGTCCTCGGGTGGTACTGCCTTGCGCCGACCCAATTCATGCCGAACACGTGGCGTCATGTGAACGCCTTCCTGCTCCAGTGCCGTAATGTCGAGGTCGAGCCGGACCTGACGGTCTTCCGAAGCATGTATCGAATAAACCGCATGCACAAGACCGAGCATCGATACTACCTGGCGCCGAGAAAAGGCGTTCGGATTATCGAAAACCCGGACTCGATCAAAGGCTGGAAGGAGAAGTTCTTCATATTAAGGGAGCCATCGATGCTGCAAGTTCTGAGCCGATGGAAAGTAGAGGTACCAAAGTTCGCGAGGGCCGACCCGGAACTAACTGCGGCCGAGGAGGAAGTGACGAGGAAGATCGTAGCCCTCCCGATGTTGAGTTGGAGGGAGATGATCGAGGAGGTGCTATACGGGTCAGGCCTTAGTCCGATCGACCCGAGTACGCTCCTGACATCTCGCATTTTTTTTTCCAAGTCTTTAGCTCGTTTCACTAACTCTTAATTTGTTTGTTGTTTGGTACAGAAGCGCCGAAGATGGACTTTACAGCCATGATGAATGAGAGGGGTAAGGTGGCCGATGGAAGGAAGAGGAAGAGGCCGAACACGACCGCCTCGTCAGGTCGGCCTCTCAAAGTTGCTTCGGCAGTTATCCCACCTCCCCCCGTTGCTGAGGTCCCCTCGTCGACGGTGGTTGTTGTCGAAGAGTCCTCGGCTCCTGTTGCTTCTGCCTCGGTCAGTGGGACCTTCGACGTCTCGGCGGCATTGTCGCTTGAGGCTCCGCCGTTGACTGCTCATGCCGAGGTGATCTTGACCGAGCAGCACAAACAGGTGTTCGTTCCGAACTAGCGAGTCAAGAATCATGATGGATTCCTCGAGAACTCGCAGATGTCGATGCAGGTCGTCAAACACTTGGCGACCCCGAAGGACCGAGCTGCGCTGAAGGCGGGGACGGCCGGCGACGATACTTATGAGGTTGCTCGGTCGCTCGTATCGGTAAGTGTCGCGTGCTCTCCTCTGAGAATTTTTTCAAGTTTGCCGTTCGGCTGTTACTTTGTTCTCACCATCTTTTCGTTTTGGCAGGCCACTTGCCACTTTAACCATCTCCTCGAAGTGTTCGCCGAGCAGGAGAAGGAGCTGAAGGCCGCCAGTGATAAGGACAGGGCGGACAAAGTGAAGGCGGTTTGGCAGCTCGAGGCTGAGCAGAGGCGAGCCGAGGGCTTGGAGGTCCAGGTTGCCGACCTTGTGGCCGACCTGGAGCGAGTAAAGGGGCGGCTTGCTGAAGAGACTGCTAAAGCCGCCAAGGCTGCCGAGGAGCTGGCGGCGCCAGCGAAGGCCCTGGCAGAGGCGAAGGCGGAGAAGGATGCCTTGGCGACGAAGATCAGGGCCGAGGTGGAGGCCGAGGCGAAGGCGCATATGGCCACGAACATGGAGAGGTCCTACCAGAGGGCGCTCGACCTTGTCCAGGACCGCATCCCCGGCTTTCAGCGGGTCAGCTACAGGCTGTGGCCCGGATCTGCATCAGATGGCAAAGAGGAGGGAGGTGAAGGAAACGAGGGAGAGGGCGACGACGATGACGAGGTGGTTGCCGAGGCGGATGTGACCAACCCCCAGGTCGGGGTGAGAGATGAGGGGCCATCTGGCGAAGCGCCTGTGGTCGAGCCGACGACGCAGGTGGACCCCTGATCTCCTCGTCTTTTTGTAATCTTTTTCTTTCTTCTTTTAAAAATGTAATGCCTCTTTGCGGACTGGCCACCGCTTCTTCCTAAATGAAAGTTTTTGTTTCAAATTTGTGCAAGTGTTTGGGTCGGTCTGTAGTTTCCTAGTTGTGACGTTCTTGTATTTCAGATCCTCGAACATGCCCCAAATACCGTAGCAGCTTGGCATCGTGCCGAGCTGTTTAAGCAATCTCGCGAGGCTCACCTCGTGGGTGAAATCGAGCTCACCAGGAGGTTGATGTTCAACGTGGAGAAGAAGAACAGCGAGCTTCTGGTCGAGGTGCACCATCTCCGGATAGTCGAGGAGGAGCTCTCGGTGAAAGAGGCACAGCTAGCCTCGGTGCTGGCTGAGCGAGATGAGCTCGAGAAGAAGGTCGAGCAGCTGCAGAGGGTCATGGTCGACAAAAGCATCGAGGCGACAAACTTATGTCACATCATATCCGATAGCGTTGAGTGCCCCGGTTCGGCGAAACTCCCTCGATTCAAGATAATGGTCAAGGACGATACTCTGAAGGATAGGATTGTCGAGCTCGATGAGGAGGTGGCTCGACTGAAGCCTCAGCCTGTGAGGGCTAATGTCTGCAGCACTTCTTGCACTCGCGAGGAGAGAGAACGGGGGATCACTGTTGCCGCTAAATCTGGTGTGGGGGCAAACAAATAGTATTTGTGGATTCTTAGGAAAACTGAATAGCTAGCATGCGTACCTGTTCCGCCGGAGTTTGACGCTGACTCCCGCCGTATACCTGCAAAAAGTGCGAGACACCGGGGTTGTTCCCGGCGACGCACCCTCTGACGCTCAAGTCAGTAACCAGAAATGATTATAAAAGAGCATAAATTGGCAAAAGATTGATTACCTCTCAATGGAGATGGAAGGGGGGTATTTATAGGCGCCACTGGGATCAGATTAGGAATGTAATCCCTGTGGTTAGAAAAGAATGTAATCCCTAATCCCCAGTGAAAGGATAGATATGAATCAGGGCCGTTGATTAGGATTAACCAGAAACCCTAATTCTATCCTTTCTGGACCGGGTTTGCTGCGGGTTGAAATCTGCACCCAGTTGAGGTGGATCCGTTCGCGGGTCAGTGGGTTTCCAAGAAGGAGAACCAGTACCCGCTTCAGACCCATTGGTAGGTAAAATTACCGTTTTGCCCCGGGGCTTCAAGATTCGCGCCTGATTTGGACGGTTTCGATTAAACCCCATTTTTAGCCATATCAATGGTAAATAGATAAGAATCACATGTTTATGTTGGCATTGAACGTACTGTAATTGAATAAAATGCTGTGTGCTAAATGAAGAACAGAAGGGAGAGATGATTCCTTAATTTGAAAATTTACCCTGTTCAGTCGACCGAATGTATGTAACAGTCGACTGTACTGAACTTGAAAAGTGTATGATTGAACTCTGTAGAACAGCCGATAGGTTTGAATGACAGTCGACTGCCCCGTAAATAATACTTAGATTTTGAACGCTGCGGAACAGCCAACTAGCCATGTGCAGCAGTCGACTCTTTCGAGCAATCATTGAAGAAAATTTATTTTGCTGAACAAGTCGACTGGATAACCTCTAAGTTGACTGTCTAGATCACTTTTTGGTATATTAGAAATTCTATGATTTGTTTTATGATAAAGATTGTGACTCTTATGTTGATCAATATTGGTTGTGACAGTTTAGAAGAAGTAAACTCAATTTGTCCTTGCATGAATTTATATGAAGTGAATCATTTATTAGAATTTGTGAAAGTTGTATGAATGTAAAAGCTTTGAGCATGAAAAAGAAAATCTGTGTGATTATGAAAATGAACTCATGAGCTGGAAATGCTCAATTTTTGGTAATTGTGAATTGAAATTGAAACAAAAGAGTAGCTAAGTCTCCCACCGGCAATTGGAAAGAAATGAAATGAAATTTGGAATGAAAGACCAAGGTTGGTCATGTTGAATGAATAATTAAGTCCGGTTTAGTGGAGAGGCTAACTCTAGAGCTTTGATTTTGTTCATGATTCTAATAAAATAAGGATTGGTACATAGTGGAGATGTGATGAAAGTGAGAGAAAAATATAAGTATGAGAGCCTTGAGTTTACGATGCGGGAGTAAGCCACAGAATGCATGCTTGATGCGTCAAGACATGGCGTGGGCACTACTCAGAATGATCGGACCTTGGCAACGCTTGTGGGATGTTTGGTGACTGCAAGAGAATCGTGTGTCATGAAGGAGGCTGAATTGCCACAGAATGCATGCTTGATGAGTCAAGACATGGCGTGGGGTTCCCCTCCAGGTTTTCTGTACACGAGCTTGTACTCATAGATCATCTAAGATACTTACCGTAATTACAGTAGTAGTTTAAGTCATGGCAAGGGATTGAACTCTATTGTAACACCTCGAATTTGTAAAAGATCGAAAATGCCTGTTTTTATATATTTTGAGTGGTAAAAATTATTTTTTTGATGTATTTTATTTAAATATTGATACTGGTATGGATATCTGTGGTAAATTGGTATTATTGATATATTGGAGTCATGAGTTGAGATTTCATGTGAATAAATATTGTTTATTTTATTTCATAATTTTGGAGGATTATGTATTTTGTATTGTTGGTATTATTAAAGTATAGGGTTGGAGTTATTTGAAATATTTCAGAGTCTTGGGGGTTTATTTGTTAATAGCCCTTTATATATATATATATATATATATATATATATATATATATATATATTATTAAAATTTTCCAAAAACCCCTCCTCTCCTCCTTCCTCCTCCCTTCTTTTCTTTTTCTTTCCCGATCGCAGGAACCCAGCGCCGAACCCATTCAGCACCCCCTCTCCCCGCTCAAATCCACTCCATTTCTCCACCGTTTTCAAATTAACTTGGAGGGATGGCTAATTGGAGGGTCCTCTACACCGTAGCGGTGTCCGTTTTTCGAAAGGATTTCGAAAAGGTAAACCCTAGATTTTATTATTGTATAAAATTTAGTGTGGTTAATTTATTTTGAGTAAGAGTATTATGGTAGGGAGATTAAAAGAGGTTAGGGGTAGTAAAGACAAGAAATTAGCATAGTATTAGAGAGTTTGCATGTTGTTAATAAATTAGGGTTTTGGGTTTGTAAAAGAGAATTATATATGTATGAATTATTTCTCCTATAGTAATGGAAAATATAGTTGAGTTATTAAAATATTTTGGGGGTGGTTCTAGTTATGGTTAAGGGGATAAAAACCCCCGTAGGAATTTGTTGATTACGTGAATTGCACGTGTGTATCCCAGACGTTCAATAAAACGTCTGTGTGATATTAAGATTAGTGTTATTATTTTTCTGTGGCTGGTTTGGATGTTTTGAGCCTAAATTGCTTTGAAATTTGATAATAGGTGATGTTAGCGATTTCGGATGCGTGGCAGGGTGCTCCGAGTCTTCGCGGGATGCTATGTGAGTATGATTGTTTTATTCAATGTATCTAATGTGCCATGCAAATTTTAAATTAAGGTTGTCGTGTGTTGATGTTTGTAGATAAATAGTTATATGCTTCGGGTTTGTAATGATCAGAGATATGTGTGTGTATGTGTGATGTGTGATCTTATGACTAATGTGATAAGATGGAAAGTATGGTGTGTATGATGTGATATTGTGATGCGATAATAAGATGAAGTGAATGATGTGGTGTATGTGTACTAGGTGTGTTATGTGGGTGATGAATTGGAAAATGTTATGTGATAGAGTGATGCAAAATTGATATGATGTATGTGTGACGTGTGGGTCGTAAATGAGAATTTGATACGATAATTGCTGAGACTAATGGTTTGCGTATGCTTATGAATTTAATGGAGATATATGCTTTCATGGTATGTTATAATGGCAAAATTGTATTATAAAGAAGTTATATTAAAGGATTTATTATATTAAAGGAGTTATTATAAAGGAGTTATATTGTAAAAGAGTTATTTTATAAATGAGTTATTTTGTAAAGGAGTTATAATGTAAAGGAGTTATTTTATAAAGGAGTTATACTGTAAAGGAGATATACGGAGTTATATCATAAAGGAGTTATGTTATAAATGAGTTATGTTTATATATGGAGATATATTACAAAGGAGTTATATTGTGAAGGAGTATATAATAAAGGAGATATATGTATGTATATAAAGGAGAATTAAATATTGCAGTGCCACACAATCTCCCAGGGGTTCGGGCTAGACCCCACAGGCCCGGGATACACCCGGGAACAAGAGTTATATATTGCCCCAAATTTTATATTTGGGGAACAGGAGTTATATATATTAATATTGCCCCAAATTTTATATTTGGAGATCAGGAGTTATATATTGCCCCAAATTATATTTGGGGATCAGGAGTTTCCCTCTCTGGTATAGGGCCAGGAGGAAGATGTAGCCTCGGACGTGTAAGACTCTGTGTGAGCATCGGTCCGCGTGTTATATTTTGTTTTTGACTAGCCTACTGGCTTTAGTCTTGGTTGGACAAGCGCGCAACCGTACTTTCAATCCAGCCCACAAATGATAGATGCTCAGGACACCTGGATCTGGGTGATGTAGTGGGTTAGCGGGATTGAAATGTACGGGAGGGGAGGCACAGAGATCCCTATGTTGTACGAGGAGGTCAGTTGTGTGAGCACTGAAAATGAGAAAATATAAAGGTGTATATGTGTATTGAAAGAATGTATGTATGTATAAAGATATTGATGATATGATATATATTACCGAGATTATTTATATTATGGGAGATGTGAATATACTACAGGAGATATATATGTATATATTGGCATTTGGTTTGAGATGTGATGTGATATTACCCAGACTATGTATTTGGGGTGCGGTGAGTATTACCCAAGCTATCGGCTTTGGGGTGTGATATGTGATTGCCCAAACTATGTTTGGAATATGGAGTATATTGTGATAAGAATGAAAGTGAAGTTAATGGCATTTTGTGCTATAAGTGATATGTTAATGATGTGATACGTGATATAATACCATAAGATAAATAGTTGTATTATGAGTTTGGTTATGAAATGGTTATTAAAGAAAGTATGCTGTGTTATAAGATTGTGTGCCCTGGGAATTGTGACTAGGAAATACCCGCCTGCTATTTCGGAGGAAATAGTGGGAACTACCTGCCTAGGCATAATTTTCAGGATGAATAGGTGAGTTGTTGATATGATGTCGATATTTCAGGTTGGAAATAAAAGAGAGGTAAATTGAAATATGTGTTATATGAGAAAATGAAAGTAAGTATAACAATGATGAGTTCGATGAGAGTGGAGGTAATGATGAGCATGATGATGTATTGAGAGTGAAAGGAAGGTAGTTGTAATGTATGATGAGAGTAAAGGTGAGGTATTGCGAGATGTGATGATAGGTGTTATAAGAAATAAATGAACGCGGTGTGGTGTAATATGAAAATGAGTATGAAAGAATACGAGTTATGAGTTCGTAGCTGCTAATGCATGGCAAATGAAGTGTGTGGCTAAATAGGTATGAAGAAAAGTGGTAGTGACATTATGTGCTTAATTGTAACAATAAAGAAATGATGAGGTGATGGTAATTGTGAAAAGATGAGTATTTGTGTTGGAGAATTTAAAATGATAGGTAATGGAATGTGAATTAATATGTAGCATTGTAATTGAGTGTGAATTGAAGGAGTGGTATTTATATATATATGTATTTATATATATACACAGTTATATCTTAATATGATGTGTTTAGTGAAGGGTGGGAAGTTATGGATTTATATGTAGACGGATGCAGAATTGCCAGGAACTTGATATAAAGTTGTATTTTGATGCTTTAATGTTCAGATTCAGATTTAATCTTCTTACCCTGATATTGTAAGTTTAATTTATTTTCTTTATATAGTTTAATTTATTTATTAGATTAGTAAATCATACTTACACCAGAAATGGCTAACCCCTTAGTGTTTGGGGGGTTAGGGAGTCCCTAGACTACCCTAGATCCCCTACTATTGCAGGTCCTCAGCAGGGCGGAGGTGAGAGATAGATTGGATGGAGTGAAGCTTTTCTTTCTTTTTTTAAATTTTCTGTTTAAGTTAATATGATGAGGGGTAAATTTATAATTTAAATTGTATTATGGATCTATATGCATGTATATGATAATGATGAGTATAGTGTGGGGTGGTATGGTATGTTTGTGACCCGTACCCATCTCGTTGTGGAGTACCGGGCTCTGTGGTAGGTTTTACAAAGATTTTTCTAAATTTTTACCTGGTTTTTCAAAGAAATTTATCGTTTTTATTTGATATTTGATAATCCGTTATGAGTTTGGCCCCAGAGCATTATATTATATTGCCTGTATGTTTCTGCTCATTTTGACCTGGGGAGCCCGTGAAATGATTGTCTGTATTGTGAGCTACGGAATTTTGAGCAGAATTCCGTAAGCTATCTGTGTTTCAGGGCAAAATTTACAGGGAAAACTCTGCCGAAATTTTCCTTGAAATATAACTTTCTTAGTTTATGTTTAAAGTAACATAGAAATTGAAAGAATTGAGTTTGGAGTCAAAATTTTTTTTGGGGCGTTACACCTATAAAATGAAGTGCGATTAAGGGCTTGCCCTCGGACCTATGTAGTATGGGATGCATAGAATCCGAACAAGTGCGTATTAGTCTCATATAATATAATAACTGCATTAAGGACTAAGTGCACAATCACAACACGACATCAACAGGATAGTCCCTTTTAGTTTTGTTTGTGAACAAGTTTGTGATTTGTTAAGAAATGAGAATCGTTATACTGTTCCTGGCATAGAGAGGATGACCATGTATAATTATCGTCGGTTGAATAAATTGACGTACTCACAGTTTGTATGCAGGATAATTGGCTTGATAAAGGTTAAAGGAGAACCGATGCTCAAAGATTATTTATTGTTGTATCTTTTGTATAATGTTGTAATTGCTTCCGCTGTCATTAATTGTAAATTATTGATGTATATGCTTCCGCTGTGAAATGCAAATTGTAAAACCTCATGTAACTCTGATGTAAAGTGAAAAGTTTTAATTCCTTGTAAAATTGTACCGAATGAGACGAAAAGATCATGTGGAAATCTCGAATTCAGTGTATTTGGAATTCGGGGTGTTACAGTCCACGTTTTGGCAATTTCCTCAATTGCTTGTTGCGTTTTTTTCAAATGGTTTTGAGGTTGTGTCGCTGTTTGTTAGTTTTAACTTTCGGTTAAATTGTAATTTATTGTATTATCTCTTTTATTTATATATCCGGGGCTGGAATCTTTCGATTCTATCATATTCATAAAAAAAAAGATGATATTATGGTAACTAACAATATTTGAGTAAATGAATGATTAATATCTCTACTATTTTAATGAGAGAGTTAGGGTTCGTAACAAACAATCCATAACTTTGTAACTATACAAACATATATAATACACGTCCAAATTATATCCAACAAATATAAATGTGCACCGCACGAGTAGCCAAAATCAAAACACTCAAATATAAACTTTTTCTTCTTCTTATTTGATATATATTCATTTAATTGGATGAGTTTACTTTTTTTAGACATGCATTGCACGTACATTATACTAGTAAAAATGAATGATTGAAATTAGATGATTGATTGTATACAAATTATACAATTCCAACTTTCATTTTATAGTATTAGTGATTAGAGATTAATGAAAATTGGTTTTATCTTTTTTTTTTTGGAAGTTATAATAGTAAGATAAATATGAAACTAGTAGAGAAAATGAGGTATCTAAAAAATGTCATAAAATACAAATTCGAAGTTGAAGTCCTTGTTACCTTTTTCTTTTACCATGCCAGGGGGCATTGGAGATGCCAAAAACAGGTCCATCTTTACTCCTTATCACAATAAAGCTAGAAAGAGGAGAACAAACATAAAGTAAACATCTTAATCGGGCAAAGACTAATTAATGCACCAAACAATATAATTTGAATTTTGTGATCATGATATAGATAAACTATGAACTTCAGAAAAGTGACTTACAAATTATTTTGAGATGAAAATGATTCCTACATAATCATTATACTACACTTATAATTTATGCATACATGCACGTCTTAATAAATATGTTTTTTTAGAATAAAATATTCGATATAGTCTAGTTTCGAATTTGAGACATTCTTTATATTAATTATATACCATGCACTGATTTGTTTATCTATAAATGACAATCTTAACTTGCTCATTATAATATTAAATATTAGAGATAGTAATTTACATATACAATGCACTTAATAAATATTTTTTTTAAAGTAAAAATCTCAACGTAGTCTGATCTCGAATATGAGATATCTTTCATATTAATTATGCACAAACGATATTAGATATTAGAGATGTACGAGAAAAATATTCAAAGAGCGAAATTACAAGAACTTGAAGAGCAATTTGCTAGCTGAACAACTTATCCTACTATTAACGGTATCGAATTATAAAAAGTTCTTTGATTTTGAGTTATAAAAGCAAGCAGGGGTTGGGTTTAACATAACGAAGAAAATGCCAATTGAAATCAGGAAAGTCATACCTCATACAATATATATAAAAATGAAATTTTAAAAACTATATTTCTTCTGAAAAATGAAATACCATCAGGTTAAATGAAGGAAGACAATTGCCTAAACTCTAGCTAAAATATAGGAGACTAAAATACGTGCAAACATTGATATATATATATATAGACGCCGGAATTGATTGTCCAGTACTATTCTGTAAGTTTTTGATAGATTCAAATTTACTCTCTAACAAAAAATGTTATTTTGGCTAGGCTCTCTCTTCACCACACATCAGGGCTATGTCCTTTAGTCTATTTCTTTAGCTTATATACTAGAGAAAATCTTTTTCATTTTCCGATGTGGGACTATCCATTCCAACTGCCCAAGTTAGTACATTTCGAGTGTCTAACATTTCGAGTGTCTAACTTTGGACCTACATTTTTTATTCATACGAAAACCGTTTTTGGCAAGTGAGTACATTACGGAATAGTAATCGACGAGAAGAACGTAATCCAATCAATTTTTGGCGCCGCCGGTGGCCAAAGCCCACCGAAATCCGGCTCGGAGAATATGTCAAAACTATTTCCAATATATATATAATCGACGAGAAGAACGTAATCCAATCAATTTCTTGTGCCGCCGGTAGCCGGAGCCCACCGGAATCCGGCTCGGAGAATATGTCAAAACTATTTCCAATATATATATATAAGCCACCGGTGGTCGAAGCCCACCAGAATCCGATCGGAGAATATGGCAAAACTATTTCCACAATATATATATATATATATATATATATAATAAAACACAAAGAAAGCTATCAAATGACCCTTATTCAATAGGGTTGAAATCAATGGTTTAGATCTAATCTCACAAAACATATTTTCTCGCCCAAAAGTTCCCCCCCAAAATTCAAATTCAAATCCCCAAAACAACTCTTTTATTTATTTATTTATTTCTCTCTCTCTCTCTCTCATTCTTTCTCTATTTACTTAGAAATTTTTATATTTTCAGATTTCAGGTTTGTAAATTTTTAGATTTTTTATGCATTTTTTTATTGCTCATGTTACATTGAAAATAACAAATATCTCATCGACAGTTAAATTTCATCATTTTTCACACTCAAAGTTCTAAAAAGTTTGATTTTACACCCTCATTTATAATTATTTTTCAACATAAACTAATGGAAACATGGATTTTTATTTACAACTATTGTTTTACTATTCACACTTGAGCTACATAATTGTTGTTTTACTATTTACAAGACTTTCATATGCTGTATCATTTCGAAGACGTGCCGTAGGCACGTGCCCACGGGCAAATCTAGTAACATTATAAATAAGGAAACGGAGAGAAAAAAAATATCATACCACACGAAAATCATATATAATTTTTTTACGGTAAGACAAAAGGAGGAAACGAATATAAAAAAAGAAAAAAAAATCAAATGAACAAACAAACAGAAATCATTCTACAAAAGCAGATATATTGGCTAAAACTTACCTCTTTGAGCTTGCTCTTGTTGGTTCTCAAGTCTCAACTGTGACATGGATAGAAGGATCACACACATGATAAGTATTTATATAGTATATGTAGATTTTTTAGTGTTATAGAAGGATTTATATTTTAGATATATTTAACTATAGCATATAGTTGACTAGCTACACTCTTCAAAAATACATATTTAAATTTATTAAAAAAAACACTGCCATTTTTTTCGAGTCAATTTTTTGTTTGACCCAAGTAGACGTCCAAATTCCAATACAATGTTCGCTTCGAATTAATGCACACTCTATCTTAATGCATTTAATATAGTAGTTTAGCTGACCCTTAGTATTGAAATTTGTAATAATACTAGGTTTACACGTGGACACGTATCCACGGTATGTTTTCTAAACGATGCAATATATGAAAACACTGTAAACAGTAAAATTTATGCAATTTTATTTGATTAACAAATTACATAGGTTAGTGACTACACGATTAGTTATAAAAATAATTAGAATGTCGTAAAATAATTACATACAAAAATAATTAGGACTGGTTTGGTTGGTTTAAAAAATGAAGAAAGGGAAAAGCATTGTAGTGAAAGAAATTTCTTGGATTTGATTTTTTAAAAAGTAGATTTTGTTGAACATAGGTTTACTGTAGCAATAATTAAATATTAGCTTTGTTTTGGTTGTAGTAATACTGTAGCGAAAGTAATTTAAAATATTTTTTATTTTTTATTTTACATGAAATTAATTCAAAATTAGGGATTAATTTATTTTATTCAAATTTAATGTCGAATTTTTGGATGAGTTAATTAAACTGAATTAGATTGACACTAATTAACTTTTAATCCCTAAATTTTAATTAATTAAGAAAAGACTAATAAAATCACAACAATTAAAGCTTTTCTTAATTAAGATTAGTGTGATTTTAATTAGTATTTTCAATTAAAAGTAGGGATTAAAGATTAATTAATTTCAAAACCCAAACAAATATCAACTACTTCACACAACATAAAGTATAATTTTGAATTAGGTTACTGTAGCTACAGTAACGGGTACAGTAGCTACAGTAAAGGGCGGAAAAATTTCTTTTGTGAGTATAAATCTGGCCCGTTGATTTTCTTCCAATTGAAGAAGAGCCACTTGATAGCTTTCTTTTGAATTGCTTTGTGTTTTATTATATAGATAATAGAACTAACACGTACTATAACTCTACAAGTATTTACAAGGATAGAAAACTTTCTTACGTTTCTTGTACTATGAACTTTATGGAGGAAACCTATTGAACTAAAAAAAATTCTACAAGTTCCCTCTTATAACATTAAAAAAGGTATGATACGTAGTACGTAAGAGGGTTCAAAAGAGAGAAACTCTTTTCTAAAAAAATACTAAAAAAACACAAAAAAACCCCTAAACCTCCCCCTCTCCCCCCCCCCCCCCCCCCGCGCGTGGTCGCCGCCGCTGCTGTAACACCTCGAATTTGTGAAATATCGAAAATGTCTGTTTTTATATATTTTGAGTGGTGAAAATTATTTTCGATGTATTTTATTTAAATACTGATACTGGTACGGATATTTGTGGTAGATTGGTATTAATGATATATTGGAGTTATGGGTCGAGTTTTATATGAAGAAATATTGTTTACCTTATTTTCTACTTTTGAAAAATTATTATGAGACAATTTTATATATTTGATATTGTTAGTATTTTTTTAAAGTGTGAGAGTTGAGATTTATTTGAAATATTTTGGAGATTGGGGGCTATATGTAAATATTCCATATTAATTATATATATATTTATTATTATTATTATTTTCTTTTACCAAAACACCCCCCCCTTTCCCTCATCCTCCTTCCCGTTCTTTCCTTTTCCCGATCGAATCCTTCGGCCGAAACCCATCGGCCTCCCGAGTTTTTTGCCGTAATAGGCCACTTTTTGTTAGTATTTGCGTTTTTAGGCCATGTCCCAAACTATTAGCGTTCGTGGGCTAGCCACTGCCACGTCAGCAGTGGCCGCTATTGGGAATAGCGGCCTCTTCATATCCACCAAATTTGTACTCCCACACTTGGTAGAGTACGGGGGGGATTGGGCTGAGTATGTGTAAAGGAGGTCGCTAATGTCACTAGCGACCTCCTCCAACTGAGGTCGCTACTCCCAATAGCGACCACAGTGCTAGGCTATTATGAGTCATATTCACAGAGGATAAGTTGATTTGGCAAACAGCATAATCGCTAATGTCAATCGCGACCTATCATACTTGTGGTCGCGATTGGTAATCGCGACCTTAGTATAAACATCACAGAGGATAAGCTGATTTGGCAAACAGCATAATCGCTAATGTCAATCGCGACCTATCATACCTGTGGTCGCGATTGGTAATTGCGACCTTAGTATAAACATCCAAGACTCATAATAGCCTACCACTGTGGCCGCGATTGGGAGTAGCGACCTCAGTTGGAGGAGGTCGCTAGTGACATTAGCGACCTCCTTTACACATACTCAGCCCAATCCCCCCCGTACTCTACCAAGTGTGGGAGTACAAATTTGGTGGATATGAAGAGGCCGCTATTCCCAATAGCGGCCGCTGCTGACGTAGCAGTGGCTAGCCCACGAACGCTAATAGTTTGGGACCTGGCCTAAAAACGCAAATACTATCAAAAAGTGGCCTAGTACGGCAAAAAATTCCGGCCTCCCCTTCTCCCGCTCCAATCCACTTCGTTCCTTCGCCAAATCCAAATTAAATTGGGGGATAGGCTAATTGAAGGATTCTCTACATCGTGGCGGAGTCTGTTTTTCGAAAGGATTTCGAAAAGGTAAACCCTAGATTTTATTTTTGTATAAAATTTAGTGTGGTTAATTTATTTTAAGTAGAATGGTTATGGTAGGGAGATTAGGAGGTGTTGGGCGTTGTAGAGGCAAGAGATTAGCAAATTATTGGGGATTTTGCAAGTTGCTAAAAATTAGGGTTTTGGGTTTGGAAATGAGAATTATATATATATAAATTATCCTCCGCATGGTAGTAGAAATTGTAGTTTAGCCATTGGAATAAATTGGGAATGGTTCTAGTAATTGTTTGGGGAATAAAAATCCCTTAGACATTAGATTATTACATGCATCGCACGTGTATCCCAGACGTTCAATAAAACGTCTGTGTGATAGTAAGATAATTAGTATTATTGTTTTCCCGTGACTGGTTTGAATGATTTGAGCCTTAATTGCGTCGAAATTTGATAATAGGATATGTTGGCGACTTTGAATACGGGATGGCGAGATGGCGCTTCGAGTCTTCGCGGGATGCTATGTGAGTATGATCTTTTTATTACATGTGCATAATGTGCTATGAAAATTTTAAAATATGGTTTGGTGTGTGATGTGTGAAGTATATTGAATATCGAAAAATTCATAAGTATGATATGGAGTAAATTATGAGGTATAAGAAATTAGTATGTATTTGTATGGGAGTGTGTTGATACTTGTAGATAAATATTTATATGCTTCGGGGTTGTAAAGATCAGAGTTATGTATCTGTATATGTGATGTGTGATCTCATGACTGATGTGATAAGATGGAAAGTATGGTGTGCACGATATGACATTGTGATGCGATGATAGGACGAAGTGAATGTTGTGGTGTGTGTGTAATAGGTGTGCGATAAATTGAAAGTTTGGTGTGATAAAGTGATGTGAAAAATTTGCATGATGTGTGTGTGCCGTGTGGGTGATAACTGAGAATTTATACGATAATCGATGAGATTAATGGTATGCGTATGCTTATGAATTTAATGGAGTATATGCTTTCATGTTATGTTATAACGGTGAAATTAGAGTATAAAGGAGTTATATTGTAAATGAGTTATTTTATAGAGGAGTTATACTGTAAAGCAGATATACAGTGATATATTATAAAGGAGTTATGTTATACAGGAGATATATTTATATATATATGGAGTTATATTATAAAGGAGAGATATATATATGGAGAAATATTATAAAGGAGATATATTATAAATGAATATATGGAGATATATTATAAAGGAGTTATTACAAAGGAGTCCTATTATAAAGGAGTTATATTAAAGGAGTTATTATATTAAAGGAGTTATTATAAAGGAGTTGTATATTGCCCCAAATTATATTTGGGGAACAGGAGTTATATATATATATATATATATAAATATATATATATTGTCCCAAATTTTATATTTGGGGAACAGGAGTTATATTGTGAAGGAGTATATAATAAAGGAGATATGTATATGCATATAAAGGAGAATTAAATATTGCAGTGCCGCACAATCTCCCGGGCTTTGGGCTAGACCCCACAGGCCGGGATACACCCGGGAACAAGTGTTATATTTATATTGCCCCAAATTTTATATTTGGGGATCAAGAGTTATATATTGCCCCAAATTATATTTGGGGATCAGGAGTTTCCCTCGCTGGTATAGGGCCAGGAGGAAGACGTAGCCTCGAACGTGTAAGACTCTGTGTGAGCATCGATCTGCGTGTTATATTTTACTTTTGACTAGCCTTTTGGCTTTAGTCTTGGTTGGACAAGCGCGCAACCGTACTTTCAATCCAGCCCACAAATAGTAGATGTTTAGGACACCTGGATCTGGGTGATGTGGTGGGTTAGCGGGATTGAAATGTACGGGATGGGAGGCACAGAGATCCCTGTGTTGTACGAGGAGGTCAGTTGTGTGGGCACTGAAAAGGAGAAAATATAAAGGTGTATATGTGTATTGAAAGAATGTATTGTATATATATAAAGATATTGATGATATGATATATTACGGAGATTATTTATATTATGGGAGATGTGAATATACTACGGGAGATATTTATGTATATATTGACATTTGGCTTGAAATGTGATGTGATATTACCCAGACTATGTGTTTGGGGTGCGGTGAGAATTACCCAAGTTATCGACTTTGGGGTGGGATATGTGATTGCCCAAACTATGTTTGGGATATGGAGTATATTGTGATAAGAATGAAAGTGAAGTTAATGGCATGTTGTGTTATAAGTGATATGATAATGTTGTGATGAAATGTAAGCAAATTGTTATGTGCACTGAGGCATTATATTTTGTGTTATAAGACATGAATTAATATGACATTATGAGAAGAAATACACGTGTTTATGATGTGACACGTGATATAATTCAATAAGATAAGTACTTGTATTATGAGTTTGGTTATGAAATGGTTACCAAAGAAAGTATATATGCTGTGTTGTAAGTTTGTGTGCCCTGGGTATTGTGACTAGGAACTACCCGCCTGCTATTTCGGAGGAAATAGCGGGAACTACCTGCCTAGGCACAATTTTCAGGATGAATAGGTGAGTTGTTGATATGATTCCGATATTTCAGGTTGGAAATAAAAGAGAAGTAAATTGAATTATGTGTTATATGGGAAAATGAAGGTAAGTTATAACAATGATGGGTTCGATGAGAGTGGAGGTAATGATGAGCATGATGATGTAATGAGAGTGAAAAGAAAGTGGTTGTAAGGTATGATGAGAGTAGAAGTGATGTATTCCGAGACGTGATGGCATGTATTATAAGAAATGATGGAATGCGATGTTATGGGATATGAGAATGAGAAAGAATATGAGTTGTGAGTTTATAGATGCAAACAGACGGTAAATGAAATATGTGGTCGAATAGTGTGAAGAAAATAAGGCAGTGACATTATGTGATTATTTGTGAAAATAAAGAAATGATGAGGTGATGGTAATTGTGAAAAAATTTAGTTTTTGTGTTGGAGAATTCAAAATGAAAGGTAATGCAATGTGGGTTAACATGTTGCTTGTAATTGAGTGTGAATTGAAGGAGTTGTATATATATATATATATATATATATATATATATATATATATATATATATATATATATATATATATATATATATATATATATACATAGTTATATATTAATATGATGTGTTTAGTGAAGGGGGTGAAGTTATGGATACGTATGTAGATGGATGCAGAATTTTCAAGTACTTGATATAAAGTTGTATTTTGATGCTTTAATGCTCCGATTCAGGTTGAATCTTCTTACCTTGATAATTGAAAGTTTAATTTATTTTATTTCTATAGTTTGATTTTTTATTAAATTAGTAAATTATACTCACACCAGAAATGGCTAACCCCTTAGTGTTTGGGGGGGTTAGGGGAGTCCGAGGACTACCCTAGACCCCCTACTGTTACAGGTTCCCATCAGTGCAGAGAGGAGGCGTAGATTGTAGGGTGAGGATTTATTCTAAAATTTTTGTATTAATTAGTTAGGATGAGAGGTAATTTTATGATTTAAATTGTATTATGGGTGTATACGTATGTAAATGATGCTGGTGAGTATAGTATGGAGTAGTATGTGGTGGTTATGACCCGTACCCATCTAGTTGTGGTGTACCGGGCTCTGTGGTTAGTTTTACAAAGATTTTTCTAAAATTTTACCTCATTTTTCAAAGGAAATTATCGTTTTTATTTGATATTTGATAATCCGTAAAGAGTTTGGCCCCCAATGCATCATATTATATTGCCTGTATGTTTCTGCTCATTTTGGCCTGGGGAGCCCGTGAAATGATTGTATGTGTTGTGAGCTACGGAATTTTGAGCAGAATTCCGTAAGCTATCCGTGTTTTGGGGCAAAATTCACAGGGAAAACTCTGCCGAAATTTTCCCTGAAATATAACTTTCTTAGTTTATGTTTAAAGTAACATAGAAATTGAAATAATTGAGTTTGGAGTCAAAAAAATAATTTTGGGGTGTTACAGTTTGGTATCAGAGCTTCGGTTAATTAGGAATGTTATACCCATTTCTAGTGATCTTGACTTGTGAGTATGGGTTTCATCGCGCTAAGTAGAGAAGGTGATGTTTGTGTGAAGTTTGTTTTATGCTTTGATAGCATTTTGCCAAATATGGATTTAGCTATTGAGTGAAGTGATCCCTATTATTTTTATCTGACTTTGGGTCAGTGTTATCCCTTATAGCCCATGCGTGTGTTTTGCATTATGACATTGTTATGTTTTCCTTAGAAGCCCCAGGCGAGAAATTGTACATCATTAGAGAGTTTTGTTATATGGGTTGCGGTATGCCAAGTGTGGCTATTTTCTTGAAATCTGGTATATAACATATAGGTGTATATCCTATAGATTGTGAGGTGATGTGATATTGTGGTCATTATACTTTGCCGGGAGATGGGTTAGTAGTGAAGGCTATATGTATGGTTGAAGTGTGATGCATGAAGGGTTCAGGTGAGAAAGCCCGATAAAACCCGGTTTCTGATGGCATGTAATGACTTGGATGATGTAAGTATGTCTGTTGTGTTCGGAGGAAATACCCAAGGAGAAGATTAAGGAGGTGGTTGGTAAACTTTTTGATATATGAGAGGATGGTTCCCTGAGATTGAGTATTGATTATCGGGAGTTGAATAAGGTGACCATTAAGAATAGGGTGACAGATGTCTGAAGTAGAAGAAGAATATTGGTATTTATTATGTCCCAGGAGGGGACAGTACTAGAATTAGTTAGTCAATTTGAATTTTTCCTCGACCACAGAGAATGACATGACCTTGTAGGTGGGCAGTTTATCAGTACAGTCGTCTATTCTACAGCTGATTAATCAAGCCTGGATTCAAAATTTCTGCTTATTACGGAGTATTTACAAGGATAGAAAACTTTCTTACGTTTCTTGTACTATGAACTTTATGGAGGAAACTTATTGAACTAAAAAAAATTATACAAGTTCCCTCTTATAACATTAAAAAAGGTATGATACGTAGTACGTAAAAGGGTTCAAAAGAGAGAAACTATTTCCTAAAAAAATACTAAAAAAAAGAGAAAAAAACCCCTACCCCCCCCCCCCCCCCCCCGTGGTCGCCGCCGCCCACCATCGTCTCTCCTTTCTCTTACTCCTCAACCACTCTCGCTGCCGCTCCACCCCGTCGCGCTCCTCGTAGCCCTCCCTCCCGTCGCTCCTCCGATCGAGCAACAGTGGACATTCCCTCCCGCCGTCGCACCCTCCCGTCTACCGTCTTCGAGGGTCAAGGACCTCCCATCTTCCGTCGTCGTCCCTCCCGTTGCTCATCCGATCGAGCGACGAGGGACACTTCTTCCCGCTGCCGCTCCCTTCTGTCTCCCATCTCCCATCTCCCCTCGTCGAGGCCCTAGTGGAGCTCGCAGACCCTGTCCAGCTCCCGGTATACATTGACGTCCTTGTCGCCTCCATCGAGATACGTACCTTTGTCTTCCTTTACGTCATCGGCGGTCTCCTCTTCTGCGCCATTGCCGCCGCCACCATGTCCTCACCCTCGATGCCAATTGCGGTGTTCTACAGCTTTGATTTGGATGTTGAGGTGCTGGTTGAATGTGTGAAGAAGAGAGGGTATATGATGATGGCAGTGCCGAAGTTACAGGCGGAAGAAGTATGATTGATTTGGGTTTGCATTTAATTCAACCCCACCGTCGGCATTTATGGAGCTGCCTTCCCCGATGGTCACAGCTATCGCGACAACGACATCCCCCTAACCTCCGACCAGGATAGCTGCAACCCCACCGCCCATTGTGGCAAGAGGAGATGGTGAATCTTCATTTGTTGTGGTTTGGTTTAGGTTTATAGTTGTGAGAGGGAGAGAGAGAGTGAGAGTGAGATGTTGCTCTTCACTTTTTTCATTTGGTGTGTCTCTGGGTAGGTGAGAAATTGCCTGAGAGAGCACGAACGTGAGAGACGAATGTATCCTCCTCACGGTTCACTATTTGGCTGTGATTTTGATTATAGTGAGTGAGTATGTTGTTTGCGAGTTTCGACAGCCACAACCATCGCGACAACGCCATCTCCCTCATCAGCGACCCGAACAAATGCAATTCCACCGCCTGTTGTGCGAGAGGTGAAGGTGATTCTTCAACAGTTGTGGTTTGGTTTGAGTTTTTGGTTGTGAGAGGGGGTGAGAGAGAGAGATTGTGAGGGGATGTTGCTCTTGACTACACTCTTTTGGTGTGTGTCTGTGTGTGTGAGAAATTATCTGAGAGAGCATGTACGTGAGAGGCGAAGGTATCCTCCTCACGACTTTCTCTTTGGTTGTGGTTTTGTGGGGTGTGTGAGAGTGTTGTTTGCATGTTTGTGGGAAGAGAGGAGGACAAAGCTGGGGTCGGTGGATGTCAAAATCATGCTTGAATAGCTTCGGGTGGGTGTGCGCCTGTTGTGGAAGCGGGGTACGAAGCTAAATTGATGTACTGACAACTTTGACGGACCGAGCACTGTGATTGTGCCCAGGATGGGGTCCATTACAGTTATAAAGGAGATGCTTCAGTTGGACCTCTTTGATAGTGTTGTAGACTATCGGTTTGTCGGCCCACCCTCCAGGGCATGTTGGAGGGATCTCTTGCTGATGTACGGGTTATGTTGCTTCATGTTTTATTTTCTATTTATAATTTGTACTTTGGCCGAGTATTCTGGATTTATTTTATTAATATCTAATAAATAAAACATGATGACCATATTTTACTTTTTTTTTCCTTAACAAATAAAAAATAAAAAATAGTTACGGAAGGTACGTTTACTTTTTGTAAAACAGATGATATACTTCTTTCACGTTCTGTTTCATTTTGGTCTTGAACCATGCATAACAATATCTATGCTGATTTGTTATCTCTTTCTTTTCTTTTTTAATTTTCTTTCTCTGAAAGAAACTGATGTTCTGCCTTACTGTAAACACTCTGCAACAACCTTCAATTATCTTGAATAACCCATCTATTGTTGTTTGCAAAGGATAACCATTAAAATGAGGCCAAAGTATGTTAGAATATAAATATTAAAATTCTTATCATTACCTCAATTTCGAAGTTTTGGTCCATCGGTAGGGTCATTAATATGGTATCAGAGTAACTCAGGTTTAAATCTTACCGGCTGCGCAATTTAAAAGTGGATTGAAAAAAATACCACTACGTATATGATATGGGTTAGGAATGACGTGGCCCGTCCTGGGCCACAAGATCCCCTCAGGATGCGCGCACCTGCTAATCCTCCGGATCCGCCACGTAAGCGTCGGAAAACCGCCCGGGCCGCTGCCACGTCAGCCCGAAAACCGCCAGGGCATCTGCCACGTCAGCCCTAAACCGCCCGGATTTTCACCGCCTCAGCTTCACGGGCAACCGGGTCCAGACCCGGCCCTAAATAGGTCCAGACCTGGTTGGCATCTTCTATAAATACCAGACCCCTACACCTTCTCCAGGTAATCAACTTTTTCCCACTCAAACCCTAGTTACTGTTACTCTCCCTTAGTGACTGACTAGAGCGTCAAAGGGTCTGCCACCAGGACCAACCTCGGTGTTTCTAGACCGTCTGCAGGTACACGAGACCTCGGATCCGAGCCGCCCGATCCGAGCCGAGCATCAGCCTACGCCTCACTACCGCCTACTCCCGTACCGTTCGCCCGGCCGAGGGTCGTCGGCATAGAGAGCTTCCTCCATCAATACAAATCGAGTACGAACTCACGCCTGGTGCATCCACCACTACAACATATAGGGCTTTCTACAGCGGACTTATTATAGCATTTAAATGTTAATGCTATTGAAAGTGATCAATAATAGCATTTTTGAAGAAAATGTAGTCTTTAATTAATTTTGAAATTTACCCTTAGTTATGACAGCGTTTTCAAAACGATATATTATTTACGACATTTTAAAAACGCTATTGTTACCGCTGATTTCGGTGTGGGGGTAAACAGATAGAATTTGTGAGTCCGGGATACACCTGAACGATTGACTCGGCCTTCTTGCTCCTGGCACAACCTGCAAGGAAGTGCGAAACACCGGGGTTGATTCCGGCGACGCACCCTCCGACGCTCTTGTCAGTAATCAGGAAAAGATTAAGAAAGAGCTTAAGTGGTGAAAAAGTGATTAACCTGGTCTTGGTGGTAGAAGGGTCGTATTTATAGTCGCCAAGAGAGAGATTAGGGGCTTGATTCCTTGTATAACTGTTCGGAGCAAAATCCTCACAGTTTGTTAAGGAGAGTAGATCTCCTAATTCCCGGTGAGAGCAAATCAGGCATGCTGATTTGGTCAAATCAGGGATCCTGATTTGTCTCTTGCTGATGTGGGTTTTCTTCGGGTCGGAACCCGAACCCACTAAGAGTGGGTCCGTTCGCGGGTGATTGATCCTGTGAGAAGGGGACCCAATACCCATTTAGGATCCACTTGTATGTGAAATTACCCTTTTACCCCCGTGCTTCAAGATTCGCGCTCGATCTGGACGGTCTCGATTTAACCCCATTTTTAGCCATATCACGAGCCCCCCACTCCTAAAGACTGAGCGTGATCAGACTTTGAGGAGTAGTTTAACTGTTTTAGTGGCTGGTAGGGTCGTATCGAAGTCCAGATGTAGGATCTTGAATCTAGAAAGGGGGTAGTGAGGAAGTTTCTGACGCTGCTTGCTGTTCTCAGGCCATATCGAGTATTTAGTAGTTTTCGTCTACTTTCTTCGGACTATTTATTTAATTTTGCGATGCGTTTGCTAATCGTTCGGGGGCCTTAACGATGTATTCTAGGCAATAATTGTTCGTTCAGGAGCTCGAAAATGTACTCCCGAATTTTTAATTATTTTCCAGAATTTTTAGTTAATTTTCCCGGATTTTTAGCAATTTTTCGCAATTTAAATAAATAAAACGATTAAGATAGAAGAGAAAAAAGGTTTTAAATATTCGATTTATGACGTGGCTGGATCTGAGACGTCGATCATGGACGAGCTCGGGTTTCCGAGAGATCCGACGGTTGTCGGGGTTCGGAAGCTGTTTTCTCCGTTTGCGAGTTCGGGAGGGCACTTGCTCGGCTGCCGACCGGGGGCCAGGAGAACTCGGCCTACCGAGCGACGTGGCTCAATCTGAGCCGTCGGATGGTGGCGCGCATCTCGAAACAGGCACGGTTCCCCAAAAAACACTATCTTGTCCTTTAGGGCACGTGGTGCGATCTGGTCCGTTCATCATAAGGTGCACGAATTTCTGAGAGATCCGGCGGTTCAAGTGGCTCGGCGTCTTTTTTTCTCCATTTACCAGTTCGGGAAGGCACCTGCTCGGATGCCGACCGAAGGCACTGATGTTCAGCAATCCGAGGGACGTGGCTTCACCTGAGCTGTTGGATGCGGGCGCGCATCTCGAGACGGACGCAGTTCCCAAGAGAACACTATCTTGTCTTTTAGTGCTCTCGGCGGGATTTGGGCCGTCTGATTGAGATCAGACGCGAAAGTTGAGGGGAAAGTGGGTTTTCCCCGTTTGCCAGCTCGGGAAGGCTCTTGCTCGGATGCCGACCGAAGGCATCGGTGTTCGGCAACTTGAGATGGCTCTGTTATTAATTGTGTTAATGGCGCTTCGTGACTTGCGCGGCGTTTCGGCTTCCCGAGGTCATTAAGGATAGTTCCTTTAATTAATGCGCGGTCGCTTCAACTTCCGAGGATCATAATGGCTGGTTATAGGAGGCAGGCTATAAGTACCCCACTCGTTTTGTCATTTCCGTCACAACCAAATTGGGTTCCAGACCTCGGAGGCATCTGCCTTGGGTAGCTTCTCTCTCGAAGTTCGGAGTGGTGGCCTCTCTTCTGCCTGGTTTTCCCTTTGTTCCTGACGGCCCCAAAGTGGATGTCAGGAGCGAGGGGGAACGAGGCAGTAGCGGTGACGACCGTAGTCCGCGCTCGGGGAATGAGTTACCTCCGAAGGACGGGTGGCCGCTCTCTTACCTTATTCTTCTCCCGTTCCGGACGGTCCCAAAGTGGGTGTCGGGAGCGGAGGAGAATAAGGCAAGAGCGGTGACGACCGTAGTCCGGATCCGAGGGATGGGCCTTCCCGGAAGGACGGGCGGTCGCCCCGATGTCTTGTTGTTTCCCCATCCCTCCCTGCTCCGAAGGGGTGTGAGGGGTGGGGGCAACAAGACATTGGCGTCGACGGCCATGGTCCGGACCCAGGGGTGCGGGCATCTTTCGAAGGACGGTCGCCGTTCTCTCACCAAGATCTTCGGCCTTCTTCGGTTGCTCCGAAGTGAGTGTTGAAGTAGGCGGAGATCTTGGTGGGAGAGTGACGACCCCTGTCTGGTGTCGATCTCCGGGTCATCTGAGTCCGTTTGTTGCAACTGTGAAGGCGCCGCTGTTAGAGTCTTTCGACAAGCCGAGCCTTCCAGTTGCAACAAACTAGCTCGGGATGGTGCGTCTCTTCCGACCTCTGAGTGTTGGTGGGTTCCCCCCCATCTCTGTCTTCCTTCGCGGGCTGATGGCTTTTGACGGAGGTCAGCCCGGGGGAGTTAGAGATGGGGGAGTGCCGATCTGTTTCTGCTCTGCTTCTGACCGGGGCCTGTTGTCGGGGTTATACCAACCGAGGCACGGGACCTGGGGGGCGCCTGCCGAGGGCGGCGCCTTAAAACATAATCAAAAATTTTCCAGGTTCTTTCTTGCATAGGCGAGGCGTCCGAGGTCCCGATCGTCCGAGCGACGTGGCGCTATCTGAGCCGCCGGATGCTGACACGTATCTCGAGATGGGGCGCGTTCTCCAAGAAGACACTATCTTGTCGTTTAGTGCTCTTGGCGAGATCTGGACCGTCGAACGTAGGCGTGAATCTCGAGGCGGCTCAGTTTCCCAGAAAACGTTATCTTGTCGTTTTGCGCGGGTGGCTTGATCTGAGCCGTCTGATCGAGATCACGTACGAAAGTTGAGGGAGAGGTGTGTTTTCCCCATTTACCAGTTCGGGAGGGCACTTGCTCGGATTCCGACCGGTCCCTGCTGTCGGCATGTTTGGATTGCTCGGAGGTCGGACCTGGTGGGAGGAGTAGTGGTGATGGGCCTTGGTGACGTTCCGGAGGCAGCCCAAAAGTTGCGAACTTTGGTTTGGAAGTCCAAGGGGCGTCTCAGTTTAGCTATAAATCTCCACCCCCCTTGAGACTAAGTCTCACTTTTCATTTTTACTCTCTCTCTTCAGCTTTTACTCCGCTTCGAAGTTTTTACCTCCCGGGTGGTGTTGCTAGCTGTCGCGGTAGCGTTCCGATTCCCGGCGAGATTTCCGACCGTACTTGTCACTTCAAGGTCAGTCTCTTTCCCTACTCTTTATAAAATGGTTAAGATTACACTCTCGGATGAGACCCCCACCTCGGAGCAAGCTGTTGGCCGAGGGGAAAAAGGGAAGGGACAAATGGAGCCGAGCGAACAAGACGTCGTTCGTCCGGATAAGGAGGGCGAGGTGGCCGAAGTGCCTGAGGAGGTCGTGGCGGAGTCCCGGAAGGGTAAAGCCGTAATCACGATAGTGGAAACGCCGAAGAGAGCGGGGGCGTTCGGTCGGCAACTCATTGCAGTATCGACCGTGGGAGGTGTTCGGGATTATACCGAGGATGACCTGGAGAGGGTCACTCAAGGTACGGCAAAACTGGTGGAGGAGAACGAGCCTAGGGAGCTGTCCGAGGTCGACCACAGGATATCGACTCTCACCGAGGCCGATCTCCGCACGATTCGAGAGGGTTTCCGAATCCCGCTCGAGTATGCGTTGCTTCTTCCTGGGCCGGGATTCCGTGCTAACACCAAGTCTTCGCCGGATATATGCGTCTTCCCGGTCGATTCCCTCATTGCCGGGCTCCGGTTCCCCCTACACCCGTTTGTGGTCGAAGTTCTGGTCTGGTACGGTCTGAGTCCTGCCCAACTGATGCCGAACACTTGGAGGCATGTCGTGGCGTTCCTCCTCCGATGTCAAGAGGTCGACGCCAAGCCGACTATGTTTCTCTTTCGGAGTCTTTACAAACCTTGTCAGCCGAGGCGTCATGAACAGAGGTTTTTCCTGTCTCCTCGGACGGGAGTTAAGTTGATCGAGAACCCGGACTCGATCAAGCATTGGAAGGACAAATACTTCCTCGTCCGAAGTCTGACGCCGTGGGTGATACCGACAGCTTGGGCGACGGACGGCTTGCCTAAGCGTACAAAGAAGGACGCCCCATTGAATGCCGAGGAGGCTGAGGTCCAGAGGAAGCTTCTAGCCCTGCCGGCGCTAAGCTGGAAGGATATTACCGAGGAGCATCTGTTCCGTGGGGGTCTCAGTCCGATCGACCCTCGTATGCTTCTGGTATTTATACTCCCCGTTTAAAGTTCATGAAAAATTTTTCTAAGTTTTTCCATCCGGCTTTTGCAGAGACAATGAAGCTTGATTACAAGGCTCTGGTGGCGAAGGGCCGGGCAGAGCAGGAGAAGAAGAAGAGGTCGGCGGCGGAGACTCAGGAGAGCCGGCCAGCGAAGAAGCCTTCGGTCGCGAAGACTGCCGAGCAGCCGAAGGTCGCGGTCCTCAAGGAGGGGGAGATCGAGGTCCTCGTCTCTCCGACGAAGGTCGTGATCCCCGACCAGGGCG
Organism: Hemerocallis citrina; assembly: GCA_017893485.1. NCBI lineage: Eukaryota > Viridiplantae > Streptophyta > Magnoliopsida > Asparagales > Asphodelaceae > Hemerocallis > Hemerocallis citrina. Next base: position 111,095,144 of record CM030362.1, read on the forward strand.
AGGTCAATGTCTCCGATCCCCCTGCCCCGGACGCTCCCGTGCCGGCCTCGGGAACGGACGCTCCGGGTTCGTCGAGCAGCGTCTTCGGGGTTAAGGATGCGCTGTCCATGCCGGTCCCGCCCCTCACTGCCGAGGCGGAGAAGATCCTATCCGAGCGTCACAAGCAGATCTTCGTCCCCGACTGGCAGGTGATGAATGCCGATGGTTTCCTGGGCGACGGGAACATCTGTATGGAGGCGATAAGGCATCTGCCGACCCCGAAGGATCGGGCTACCTTGAAGGCCGGGATGGCAGGTGACTCCGTGATGCAGGTCGCCCGGGACTCCATGTCGGTAAGTTGGCTGATTTCTTCTTCATCTGAATTTTTTAGAAAATTTTCTAAGTATTTAGGTTCGGATCGTAACTCCGTTGCTCACCTTCAGATCATCTGCCACTTCAACTTCCTGCTTGAGGAGATGGCGAAGAAGGATCAGGAGAAGGAGAAGGAGAGGACGGAGCGCGTCAAGGTCGCGAAGCAGCTCGATTCCGAATTGCTTCTTTCGGCGAAGAGGGCCGCCGAAGTCTCTGGGCTGGAGAAGCAGCTGACCGATGCTATTCAGCTGTCAAAGGATGAGGCGGCCAGGCTCGAGGCCGCGAAGAAGGAGGTCTCCGAGCTGAAGGACTCAGCGGCCAAGCTCGAGGCGTCGGTGAAGGAGGCTGCCGACCTGAGGGAGGAGTTGGCCACGGCTCGGTCGGAGGCGGAGGGTGCTCGGAAGAGGGCCGAGAGGCTCAAGGCCAAGCACCTCAGGAAGGTGAAGAGGGTGAAGAAAGCCGTGCAGGAGGAGGCCGCGATGCACATGACCCAGAACATGCTGGACGCGTACGGCCGGGCCTTGCAACATGTGGTCGCCAAGAACCCGGGCTTTGACACGTCCACCTACAACTTCTATGACCTCGTGGAGGGGGAGGAGGTTGTCCCCGAGGAGTTGATCGGGCCCGAGGGGGAGACCGAGCCCGTCGACGATCCGTGGAAGGCCGCGACCGAGGAGGAGAAGGAAGACGACTCCGAGGGGGAGGAGAGCTGGAGCGAAGGAGGTGGCGGAGGCGACGGCAAGGACAAGGCCGAGGGGTCGATGGACCCAAACGACAAAAAGGTCGACCCCTGACTCGGTTGTCTTCTTTTATCTTCTTCTTTTTTTTTTGTTTCTGTAAGCCTAACTGCGGACTGGCCACCGCTGCTGTAGAACTTTTCGAGTTTTGAATAATAATAATAAGAAAAATGTTTTGTTTGGCCAAAATTTGCCCAAGTGTCGAGTCTCGGACTTAGAGTTTGTTTTGGCGTGTTGGCCCTCGGATTTATCTCTGCATTTCAGGTGAGATTCGGTCCGATCACGGAGGCCGAATACCTTCGGCTGGAGCTGGTGAAAACGAAGGACGAGCTCTCTCAGAGCCGGTATAGACGGTATCTCCTGCTCGGCAGGCTCGAGGATACGAAGGCGGCTCTGCGGAGGTACGGTCGCGAGCTGTACCAGTACCGGAAGCGCTCTTCAGCCCCCTATCCCGAAGGCGAAGTTGAGAGCCTCCGCAAAGAGCTCGCCGCCGCTGGGCGGAAGAATGACGACCTTTTGGCCGGGGTCCAAAGCTTGGAGCTAGCGGAAAAAGAGCGTTCGGCAGAGCTGGAGAAGCTGGCTTCCGAACTGGAGAAAGCGTCAACCGAACGCAAGAGGTTATCGGCTGAAATCGATAGGCTCAGAAGGATCACGGTAGATAGGGGGATCGAAGTGACCTACTACCGACGGCTTGCAACTGATAATGCCGATGCCTCGGGCACGTTGACAGCGCCTCGACCGAAGAAGTTGGCGAAGGACGATGTCCTGATTGGTAGGATCATCGAACTGGAGGAAGAGATCGCGTCGCTCAAGCCGGCACCGGTCAGGGCTAACGTTCGCAGCACTTCGTGCACTCGCGAAGAGAGCGAGAGGGGGGTTACGTTTTACGAGCTTGCGACGCGCTCACCGTTGACCAGGGGAAGTCCAGCCGATGCTCAGAGTAGCGCGGCAGCCTCGTCGAGCGGGGCTTCGGTCGGCGTCGCCGTTAGGGCTAGCAGCGAAGGGGGGTCGCGCTTCGTTGGTCTAGGGTCGGGTTCGGAGGGCAGACCTCGACGTCCTCGCGTTTCCCTAAATCGAAGCATTCCCCTTCCGAAGAGGCTCTGATTCGGCCGCTTTTCTACTTTTGTTGATTGTTGTAATAACTTAGCCGTAGGGTTGACCGACCGTCTGTAACACTATCATGTCTGAATGCAAATAATTCTGAAAAAACTCTCAAGTGTTAGACTCCGGCAGAGTATTGAAACTGTGTTATTCGTTTTTTCTTCTTTTCAGCTCGTCGTGACGATCCATAGCTCGGACTCCGGACGTTCGAATGATGGCTCTGAATCCGAGGCTACTTCTGGAACAGTGGTGCTGAGCCCTAGGAGCACGGATATGAAGTTGCGCCGAGCCGAGAGTGAGTGGGAGCACCTTTCGTTGGTCCTCAGTCTCCGGGAAGCCGAGATTCAACGCTTGGAGAGCAAGGTCGCCGAGCTGAACTCCGCAGGGGAGGATGAAGACCCGCAGACCGCATTCAGCAGTGCTCTTCGGGTCAAAAGCATTCGGCACATTCAGTCGAAGATCATCGCCGAGCGAAACGACCTGCTCTCCGAGATGTGGCATCTGCGTGGCGTGATGGCGAGGCTCCGGGGGGAGAAGGAGGAGTCGTCCGTCGAGGAGGACGGACAGTTTAGTGAGGATGTTTTGGTATGAGAGACAAGTGTAGTGGGTCGGGCATTGTGTGTTTTGTTTGCCAACACTTTGTAATGGGATGTTTTGTATTACGTGCCGACAATTAATAAAATTTCCCTTTCGTCGCTTCGTATGTTCGCCCTTCGCTTGTAACCGTATCGGTCGTGCCGGGATCTTTGAACCGAGAGCGTCTGTTTAGCTGGATGGATCCGGAGTGCGGCCCTCTGTCGTTGAGTGGATCCGGAACAGTACGACAGGGCTCCGTACCCATAAAAGCGTCATTTTGTCGCTTAGAGTAGGTGGCTAGATCTGAGCCGTCGAGTGTAGGCGCGAATCTCGAGGCGGCTCAGTCTCCCAGAAAACGTTATCTTGTCGTCTTGCGCGAGTGGCACGATCTGAGCCGTTTGATGAAGATCAGGCGCGAAAGTTGAGGAGGAAGGGTGTTTTCCCCGTTTACCAGCTCGGGAAAGCTCTTGCTCGGATGCCGACCGGATATGTCTGCCTTCGACCCTCGGCTGTCAGTCAGGAGTGGTCTGGATGCGTGTTCCGGACCTCAGGCATAGTCCAACGGTTGCGGGAGCAATTCCGAACGGCGATCTACCACTGATTCGTCCGGAGACGAAGAGGAGGTAAAGTCGAGCCGAGTGTTGGACTCCGAACCATCGGTAGAGTTCAACGGCTGTGGGAGCAATTCCGAACGGCGATCTACCCCTGGTTCGTCCGGCGACGAACCGAGGAAGTAAAGTCGAGCCGAGTGTTGGACTCCGAACCATCGGTAGAGTTCAACGGCTGTGGGAGCAATTCCGAACGGCGATCTACCCCTGGTTCGTCCGGCGACGAACCGAGGAAGTAAAGTCGAGCCGAGTGTTGGACTCCGAACCATCGGTAGAGTTCAACGGCTGTGGGAGCAATTCCGAACGGCGATCTACCCCTGGTTCGTCCGGCGACGAACCGAGGAAGTAAAGTCGAGCCGAGTGTTGGACTCCGAACCATCGGTAGAGTTCAACGGCTGTGGGAGCAATTCCGAACGGCGATCTACCCCTGGTTCGTCCGGCGACGAACCGAGGAAGTAAAGTCGAGCCGAGTGTTGGACTCCGAACCATCGGTAGAGTTCAACGGCTGTGGGAGCAATTCCGAACGGCGATCTACCCCTGGTTCGTCCGGCGACGAACCGAGGAAGTAAAGTCGAGCCGAGTGTTGGACTCCGAACCATTGGTTAAATAAGAGGGGAGAGAAACATGCAAATTCACAAACATAATAGAACTTTTCTTTATTGATATTTGACGGCGAACCGTTTTACATAGAACAGGTTACAAGTGTAAAGGAGAGGAATGGCGCGACACCTCGGATTACTTAGAGAGGCGCCGGGGCGCTCTCTTGGTATTTCAGGAGGTGATCGGCATTCCAGGTCCTCGGGAGCTCTCTACCATCCATGTCCTCAAGTCGATATGCTCCAGGCCGAACAACTTTTGCGACCCGGTACGGCCCTTCCCAATTCGGGGCTAGCTTGCCCTTCTGACTGGGGAGGGATATGGCTAGCTTTCTCAACACTAGGTCTCCCTGTTCAAGGTTGGCGGGTCGGACTTTCTTGTTGTAGGCTAGCTCGACTCTCCTTCTGTAATTCTGCTGCCGAATCGATGCCCTCTCCCTCAGTTCATCTATCAGGTCCAAGTTTCCTCTGAGTTCCCTGGCGTTCTGTGCTTCGTCATAGGCGATGAGCCGAGGGGAAGGAATTCCGACCTCGAGGGGTATTACGGCTTCGGCCCCATAAGTCAGGCTGAAAGGGGACTCTCCAGTGGGCGTCCGCTTGCTCGTGAGGTAGTTCCACAACACATTAGGGAGTTGATCGACCCACTGTCCTTTGGAGCACTTGTGCAGCCTCTTCTTGATCCCCGCAAGGATCTGCTTATTAGCGTTCTCGGCTTGTCCGTTCGACTGGGGGTGCGAGACGGACGAGAAACGCTGTTGAATGACGAGGTCGTCGCACAGGGTTCGGAATGCCGAGCCAGTGAACTGGGTCCCATTATCTGTCACGAGGACGCGCGGGACGCCGAATCTACATATAATGTTTCTCCAAAAGAACTGTACCACTCTGTTCTCGGTTATCGTGGCGAGGGGCTCGGCCTCAACCCACTTCGAGAAGTAGTCGATAGCTACGACTAAAAACTTGAGCTGACCCGGAGCTGGAGGGAAAGGCCCTACTAAGTCCATTCCCCACATCGCGAAGGGGATAGGGCTCGATAGGGAGGCGAGGTTGGCTTGAGGGAGGCGTCGGATGCTGGAGTGTCTCTGGCAGGAGCCGCACTGCCGAACGTGTCGCTCGGCGTCTTGGAGAAGTGTCGGCCAGAAGTACCCATAATTCAGAGCTTTTCGGGCCAGGGACCTAAATCCCGAGTGTGCCCCGCCGACCCCTTCATGGAGCTCCTGTAGGGCATATTCGGCCTGTTCCGGAGAGAGGCATCGTAGATATGGCCGGCCGTCCAGTTGGGAGAAAGAGCGCTTGTATAGGATGCCCTCGATTAAGACATAGCGCTCGGCTCGGGTTCTAACTCGGCGAGCTTCTTTGGGATCTGAGGGCAGAACTCCATCCCTTAGAAATTCTACCAGTGGCTTCATCCAGTTGTCTTGCAGCATGACTGGTAACGACTCCGCCGAGCCTAGTGTCTCGTCTTCGATGCTCGGCTTAGTGAGGACTTCAATTAGTACGGTCTGCTCGAGTCCTTGTAAAGAGGACGAGGCCAACTTGGAAAGTGCATCGGCCTGTGCGTTTTCTTCCCGAGGGACCCGCTGGATGATGGCTTCTTCGAACCGACCCATGAGATCCCGGACCTTGGCGAGGTACTTCGCCATCCGCTCGTCCCGGGCTTCATATTCGCCCAAGACCTGGTTCACAACCAGCTGGGAATCACTGTGAATCCGGAGACGATGTGCCCCAGCGCTTCGCGCGAGTCCGAGACCGGCTATGAGTGCCTCGTACTCCGCCTCGTTGTTCGAGGCCTTGAAGTTCATGCGGATCGCGTACTGTAGGACGAAGCCATCAGGGCCGTTCAGGATGATGCCGGCGCCGCTTCCCTCACTGCAAGAGGATCCGTCCACAAAGACTGTCCAAATGGGGGGTCCGCTCGGGACGTGGCCGACCTCGGGGATGGTGGATTCTACAATGAAGTCGGCGAGGGCCTGCGCCTTAATTGCCGTCCGAGGTTGATAGGAGATGTCGTGCTGACTCAGCTCTATCGACCACTTCATCAGCCGGCCCGAGGTTTCGGGTTTATGGAGGACTTGCTTGAGCGGTTGGTCGGTGAGGACTATGACTGAATGAGATTGGAAGTAGGGCCGAAGCTTTCTTGCGGCCATGACGAGGGCGTAGGCTATCTTTTCTATCCCCGGATAACGGAGCTCGGCATCCCGAAGTACCTTGCTCACGTAGTAGATTGGCCTCTGGGTCCGGTCCTCTTCTCTGACCAGGACAGCGCTCAGGGACTGCTCGGAGGCTGCCAAGTAGAGAAAGAGAGGCTCGCCTGGGACCGGCTTACTGAGCAGAGGGGGGTTCACCAGATAGGCTTTCAGCTGGTCGAACGACGCTTGCTGTGCCTCGCCCCATTCAAATCCCTTAGCGCCTCGGAGTGCCTTGAAGAAGGGAAGGCACTTTTCTCCTGACTTGGAGAGGAACCGACCGATGGCTGCGAGCCGACCGGTGAGTTTCTGTACTTCTCTGACGTTCCGAGGCGGGGCCATGTCTAATATGGCTTTGATCTTTTCGGGGTTAGCTTCAATCCCTCGCTGGCTCACCATGAAGCCGAGGAACTTGCCAGAGGAGACTCCGAACGCACACTTGTTCGGGTTCAGCCGCATGTTGTACTTCCTCAACACGCCGAACGCCTCTTGGAGGTCGGCTACATGGTCGGTGCCGTGGATGCTCTTGGCGAGCATGTCATCGACGTACACCTCCATATTTCGGCCGATCTGATGCTGAAAGACCTTGTTGACGAGGCGCTGGTAGGTGGCTCCCGCGTTCTTCAAACCGAACGGCATTACTCGGTAGCAGTAGAGACCTTGGTCGGTGACGAAGGAGGTCTTCGGGATGTCCGGAGGGAACATCCGGATTTGGTTGTAGCCCGAGAAGGCATCCATGAAGCTGAGGAGCTCATGGCCCGAGGTGGCGTCGATTAGGGTGTCGATGTTCGGGAGAGGGAAGGGATCCTTCGGACACGCTTTGTTGAGGTCGGTGAAGTCGATGCATATCCTCCACGAGCCGTTGGACTTCTTGACCATCACAACATTCGACAACCACTCGGGATAATTCACCTCCTGGATGAACTTGGCCTTCAACAGCTTGTTCACTTCCTCCTTGATTGCCTGCTGTCGTTCGGGAGCGAACTTTCGCCTCTTCTGCTGAACCGGTCTGCACCCCGGCTCGACACTTAGGCGGTGGACGAGCAAGTCTTCGGAGATACCGGGCATATCCGCGGCCGACCAAGCAAATAGGTCGCGGTTACCCCGGATGCATCTCACAAGGTCGGAGAATAGCACGGTCGGCAAGGACTTGCTGACGAGGAATTTTCGGCTCGGATCCTCGTCGGAGAAGAGTACTTCTTCTAACTCGTCCGCTGGTTCGGACGTTGGGCGAGCCTTCGGCTCGGGGATCTCGAGAGTCTCGAGCGAGAGCACTGGTCCCCCGGTGGAAGTCATGTAGCACTTCCGAGCTGTTTCCTGGCTCCCCTTGACTTCCCCTACTCCCGTCCGAGTGGGGAACTTCATCTTCAAATGGTACGCTGATGGGACGGCCTCAAGGGCGGCTAGGCCGGGGCGACCGAGGATGACATTGTATGCTGCCGGGACGTCAACGACCATGAAGTCCATAGGCTCGGTCCGGGTAGTAGGGGTGCTTCCCGCAGTAACGTCGAGGGTTATCACCCCTTCGATGGTTACCGGGACCCCCGTGAACCCGTGGAGAGTATATCCGGCCGGTTTGAGACGGTCTCGGGACAGCTGGAGGCCCTGGAAGGCCGAGAGGAATAGAATGTTGACCGAACTCCCGTTGTCAACCAAAATCCTCTGCACCTTGTAGTTGGCCATGCGGAGGTCGATGACGAGGGCATCACAGTGAGGGACTCGGACTCCTTCGAGATCAGCGTCGGAGAAAGACACGGGCACACCGAAGCCCTTGGGAGGAGGAGCACTGTGGACCGAGTTCACCTCTCGGACGAAGGCTTTCCTCGTCGTATTAGAGGGGCCGCCCATGGGGCCCCCGTGAATCATATGCAGAACCCTTTCTTCTTCGAACTCAGGCGTTACTTCGCGCCGCTTGTTAGCCCCCCGAGGGGGAGGAGAGTTCCGATCTGTCCGATCATTAGCCTTCACGAACTTCGCCAACTGCCCCCTTCGGATGAGGGCTTCGATCTCATCTCTCAAAGCCCGACAGTCATTCGTCTCGTGCCCGTGGTCCCGGTGATACCGACACCACTTGTCTTTGTCCCTCCTCTTCGCCGGTTTGTGCATCCTCGGGGCTGGAGGGAGGACCCCCTCCTTCTCTACTTCCATGAGGATGGTGGAGACATTAGTTGTGAGGGGCGTGAATTTCTCGAACCTGGGGGGAGGACGACGCTGGCCGCCTCCGTCCTTCATAGTCTTCTTGGCCCCCTCTTCCTCCGTTGCCTTCCTTTTCGAGCCGGAGGAGGGTCCTCCGAAGTTCGGGAGGGACTCGGCCTCCTCGGCTCGGATGTATTTCTCGCACCTCAGTAGGAGGTCGGCGAAGTTGGTAGGCGGCTTCTTTGCTAGGGACGAGCGGAGGTTGGAGTTGAGGACGTTCGACTGGAACGCCACTGTTGCCACGGATTGGTCTAAGGAGGCGATCGACCTGACTTCTGCGGTGAACCTCTTCACATAGTCACGCAGCTTCTCTCCCCTTTCCTGTCGGAGGTTCAGAAGGGAGAGACTCGTCTTCTCGGCACGTCGGCTGCTCACAAAGTGAGTTATGAACAGTGTCTCAAACTGCTCAAATGAAAAGATGGAGGCGGGGGCAAGCCTGGAATACCATTCCCGAGCCGAACCCCGAAGGGTGGCCGGGAAGGTCCTGCAGAGTATGGCATCGGAGACTTGGTGGATCAGCATCAGAGTCTTAAAACTCTCGACGTGGTCTACTGGGTCGGACTCGCCTGAGTACGTTTCAAACTGCGGAGGTTTGAAACCCCTCGGTATGCGAGCTTCCATGATTGTCCGAGAGAAGGGCGGTCGGTTTGGGCGAACAGTCCCCGCTCTGGACTCCTCTTCTCGGTCCATACGGACAATGCGCCTCTCTACCTCATGGAGGCGGCGGTCAAAGGCATCGTCCCCTCGCCGGTAACCGTATGACCCTTCGGACTCTTCATCATAAGAGGGAGAGCGTGGACTTCGGCGCCGGTATCCCTCGGATCGGCGGGGACTGTAATGTTGCTGACGACTGGGAGCCTGGAAAGGACTTCGTGACCGGCGGTGAGGACTGGGAATCCGAGGGGGCGTTGGGACCCTCGGGGGGTTTTGGTTGTTGGCACGGGCGTTCAGGGCCTGCAGCACAGTCTCCTGAAATTGGAGGAACTCGGCACGGCTGATAGGTACCTCACGGCCCCTCGTATGATGCCGATCCTCGGGGGAACGCGGCCTCCTCCTTCGGTGTTCGGGAGATGCCGCCCGGCCTCTCCGGTACGGAGATCTCTGTCTGTCCCGGTGACGAGGTGACCGCTCGTCCGGACGCTGTCGGGAGGCCTCCGCTCGGGCCCGCCTCTCTTCAAGGTGCGTGCGGAGATCATTCTCCTTCTGGCGGCTCCGTTCGGGGTGATGGGAGGCCATCGAGTCCGAGGACCCGTTACGGACCGAGACATGGTCCTGGATGGGCTGCTTCAGCTTCTGGCCGTTGAGACCGGCGGGACCATTGTTGGGTTGCTGCTGAGGACGAGGAGGCTGGACCGGTTGGGTCGGCGGAGGAAGCCCAGATTGGGGAATTTGGTTGACGGGGGTATCCTCCGTAGGGTCGGCTGGGTTGGTCACCCGGTTGGATCCTTTGGATCTGTTCTTCTTCGGAGGCATGGCGATGGGAGGCGATGAAGGAGAAGCTGAGGTCGTTCGTGTGGTGGTTTCCCACAGACGGCGCCAATCTGTTACCGCTGATTTCGGTGTGGGGGTAAACAGATAGAATTTGTGAGTCCGGGATACACCTGAACGATTGACTCGGCCTTCTTGCTCCTGGCACAACCTGCAAGGAAGTGCGAAACACCGGGGTTGATTCCGGCGACGCACCCTCCGACGCTCTTGTCAGTAATCAGGAAAAGATTAAGAAAGAGCTTAAGTGGTGAAAAAGTGATTAACCTGGTCTTGGTGGTAGAAGGGTCGTATTTATAGTCGCCAAGAGAGAGATTAGGGGCTTGATTCCTTGTATAACTGTTCGGAGCAAAATCCTCACAGTTTGTTAAGGAGAGTAGATCTCCTAATTCCCGGTGAGAGCAAATCAGGCATGCTGATTTGGTCAAATCAGGGATCCTGATTTGTCTCTTGCTGATGTGGGTTTTCTTCGGGTCGGAACCCGAACCCACTAAGAGTGGGTCCGTTCGCGGGTGATTGATCCTGTGAGAAGGGGACCCAATACCCATTTAGGATCCACTTGTATGTGAAATTACCCTTTTACCCCCGTGCTTCAAGATTCGCGCTCGATCTGGACGGTCTCGATTTAACCCCATTTTTAGCCATATCAGCTATTATATCTATAATTAAACAAAATAGATACGGGCAAAAAAAAATCTAAGTAAAAAATCTAAATCTATCAAAACCCTTTTAACTTCTCTCCCCCGTTTTGAAAACGTCCCCTTCACGAAATCTATCCCTAATTTCTATTCAGCCGCGCCTCCCGAATCCCCCTGATTTCTATTCCTTCGCGCCTCCCGAATCCCCGACCCGCTGAAATCTATCCCTAATTTCTATTCATCCGCGCCTCCCGAATCCTCTGATTTCTATTCCTTCGCGCATCCCGAATCCCCGACCCGCCGTAGAAGTGTCTCTTCTCCCGCGACCCCGTTGCCCTACCCGCCGTCGCCCAACGCCCTATCCTCCTCCCCGCCCTCCGAAGCCAGACACGCCGTCGCCGAACACCATCTTCTCCTCCCCGCCCCCGAAGTCCCACCACGTCGTCACAGTACCGGATCACCCCCTTCTCCTCCCCGCTATCTCCTACGCTAGCCGATTCTAGGTAATTTTGTTTATACTTTATAATTGCTGTGAGTTTAGATTTATGTGGTACATAAATCTAAAATTCCAAAACTGTTTATATAGAATGTGATCTGTGAGTTTGGTGTTCAATTTCTTTTTTAGGCTTTCTAGTGGATATGCATTTGTGGTATGGACATCTTGATGTTTTTGACTCAGCTTCTCAATATCTTATCTTTTGAATCTAGTTATATTTACAATTACAGTTACAATCAGTGTTCGTTTTAGTGTGTTATATTTCCAATGGAAAACTTAACCGTGTTTCCTTTTGAATAATCTATCTTGTGTAGGATAATTTTGTGAACATCAACTAGTCATTTTAGGCTATTAATTTGACGCCAAATTAAAAATGGTTGGCTACAGATTCATTGCTAATCATTAAAAGCAATTCATCTTTGTGACAGAATTTGGCAAGCATGCTGATGCTGTCATTGCATGGCTCCGCCAAACATTGGAAATATATAATTTGTTTCCCTCCGTCAAACATATTTTTTTTCTTTCGAGAAGGGTTATAGTAATGACGAATTTATTCTAAAGTGTTAAGCTGGTAGTACAATAACCTCTTCATTGGTTTTGGTCCCATGCTTGTCAGATGCCTTGAACTCACGATGTGAGCCTCATAAATTTAGCAATATAAGAAAAATAAATTATTTGCTGTTATTGTAGAATATTTTCTTATATATTTAACTTCAATGTGAAGTTTTTTGCATAAGTTTTCAATAACCGCATTGAAGTTAGAAACTTTTATAATTGGTTTAGATAAGCAATATGATTTGAACTTTTGAGTATTCCCATGTAGAGCTTCAATTACCACATTGAGATGAGATTCTTTTCTTATTGTTTTTTATGGTGTAGAAGTTAAGACATACTAGCAGGAATACTAATTATTTAGGAATATTAAAATGCTACTTTTTAAAGGAAAATTGATGATGAATAAGTTCTGGTTAGATGGAATTTAAATTATTGTAGAAAAATAAAGTTGTTTTCTTCTTGAATTTATTTGATTTAACTTAAAGGTATCTGTTGAAGAGAATCTCTGGAGGAACTTCAAGCCAATATGAAAAGGCAGAAAGGAGAAGAAAATTTCTCTATCTAATGTTTCTTGTTAGTGATTATTTGAACTACATTTTTTAGGTGTTAGAAGCAGTAGTGTACATTTTCTAGTAAATTGTAAGAGAAACAGGCTGTAATATGTGTTTTACGGATTTTTTTGTATATTCAGTAAGTTAGAACTAGCTCCAGTTGAGAATGAAAATGAGTGAAAATCAGTTAGATTTTGAGCATGCACTACTGATACCAAAAGGTCATGCTATTTTAAAGTGATGAGATATTTAGTACAGAGGACTAGGTAGATTTGCAGAAACATATGTTTAGTTAAAAAGGATTGAAGGGGGTAATCTTTCGCAAGCATAGATTGAGGTCTTTACCAAATAAATAAAAAACATAACGGAAAAAGGATATGTTAGCTATTCATTTAACTGGATAAATAAGCTTTCACGAAATGAATGTAGAAAAAGTATCCATCTAATTCAAACACTTCGTTGAAGTTTTCTCTTATACGACTCAAGAAGTATGCCTATTATCTCATTTTCCCGTACACATATATTAACCAGGTATAATGGATGTGATTGGTGTTATCTACTTCCTAAAACATTACTTTTATTGCAGTTCCATACAATAGTAAAGTACAAAGCTTTATACATCATTATTGCCAAATCTTAATATCAGATATATGTTGTATTTCTCCTTAATTTTTTGGTAGGACTATTTAAACCTTTTATCTATATGCTATCTGATATTCAGATCTTTTACTTAACAACCTAACAGTAGAGTTTGCCTTCCGGATTTGCAGATCCGCTGGAAAATCATTAGAGGAAAGATCATAAGCAAAAAGGGCAAACACTACTGGTTCCTCAAGCAGCGCTAGGCAGGGTATGCCAATATTCTATCGCTTTATTTACTGAGTAATTGATTGGATGTCTTTGCAAAACTCTTATATTAGTCTATGACCACTCTCTCACTCTCTCTCGCTCAAAATTTAATATATCTCTCATCATTGGTCATGAATTATGCTTGTCTTTTCTTTGTGAGTTTATGAGTACTCATGATTTTTGGTTTTTTAAAAAATGGAAAAAAAAGTTGTTACACATAGTAAATAAGTTAGAATTGGTTTTGATATTGAACCTTATACTTTAGTTGTAATATGAAATTCTGTCTCAATTGCATGTTTTTCTAGTCATTGAAGGGCTATAAGGATCATGAAGAAGGAATTCCTGTTCTTTTCCTTTTTCTAACTCATGAAAGTCATGCAACCTTTTTAAATTTTCATTTGGAGGTCAGTGGCTTCCACCTGTGTGCTCTGACACTCCAGTTACCCTATCTCATATGTGATCCACCTATTCATAGTGACCTCTGTGCCCTAGAACATACATAGATGAAGAATCATGAGATCTCAATGCTTTTTCTTCATGTATTTAGTGGTTTTGGTTGTTTTATTGTTGAAATAATGTTTATCTTGCATCCGCTTGATGCGTGTGTAGAACCTCACGATTTTCTAGTCATATATCTTTTGTGGCACAGAGATCAACTGGAACTGTAATGCACATGCTCTGATATGTGGAATTGAAATTTTAAATTGCTATTAGAGGAAATTTATTTTTTGTGGGTAGTGGCTTCCATTTTTTTCATTATATAATGTGTATATATGTGTATTTGCGTGTGTGGTATGTAGCATTATCTTATATATTTGGAAGAAATGAAGCCTGACCTTGTACAAATAATTTTCTTTACTATTGTCATTCTATTTCATTAGTTTTTCCAACATCAGATTTTCTTCTTCACTAAGATCTGTCATTGGATAAAATCCAAAATCATTGCATAATTGTATTTTAACTATGCTATCACAATATTAGAGTTCATTTTAGAGTTAATGATGATGAACAGAATCGAGATGGAGGCTTTATAATCTTGGAAGGATTTAATATTAAAATTGGGATTTGTTCATTACTAAAAAGTATTGAGTTAACTTGATTTAAATTTTAAAATAATTTATGCCTAACCTAATTCCTTTCTGTTAGGTAAATTAAATAGGTAGTTCTGATAAAACTTTTTGTAGCCTACTCTTTCTGTAGAACTTCTTGTCTGGAGTTACTTGGAACGGCAAGAGGCTGTTTACTATTATCGATCCAGCTTTATTGTGATGGTAACTGCTTTATAGTGAAAAGTTAGTCACAGTAGACAAACTTTTTGCAATTGAAAGTTCTTATTTGAGTTAAGGATGACATTAGGTTGTATGTATGTTTATCATTATGGCTTAGTTCCACTACATTAACATTTTTTGCTAGTAATGTGTGTACCTCTTGATATGCAACTGGTGAATGGATATGACATATTTAAAAAACATATTTTTTAAATCATATCAATTATAGTTTGATCCACGTTGTTGATGTGTGTATTGTTGGTGTTATCTTGTTAATTTCTCCTTGGTTGTCATCTCTTCAAGGTCAGAGGAGCTGGTGTGTCATCACAATGAATAAAGATTGGGTTCATCTTAACAAGTAATGAAATCTGACCCAAATTAATATTTTAATATATAATAGATATTAAGATATTACATGCTTTTATGAGCACTATTTTATAATTTATAGAAATACAACAGCATATAAAGTGGCAGTTCATCAGTTTGTGGAAATTGCGAAGTCAACTGCTGAGGACCCAAACTGGATTATATGTCCATGCAGAGATTGCCAAAATTTCTGTCGTGGAAATGAGGATATGTTTTACTTCATTTGCTCAAGCGTGGAATGGATATGACTTACACAAATTGGATTTGGCATAGGGAAGGATTGAATGCGAAGAGTTTTACTAAGGAATCTGTATTGCCAGATAGAATAATTGAAGATGCATATGTTGATAATGAGGGTATTCATGAATCTAATGGTAAAGAGGGAGAGGATGACTTAACAAATATGTTGAAGGACGCTAATATTCCTTTATATCCTGGTTGCACTAAATACAGTAGGCTATCAGCAACAATTATTCTATATAAGCATAAATCCATGTATGGTGTTTCTAACAAATGCTTTAATCATCTTTTGGAGATATTTCATGATATGTTATCTGATGAAAATACAATTTCAGAATCCGCACAAGCTGCACAGCAATTAATTAAGTCATTTAAACTTGATTGTGAAATCATACATGCATGCGTCCACGATTGTTGCCTATTTAGAGGTGAGTTCAAAGACGATGATGTATGTAGGAAGTGCCATGAGTCACAGTGGAAGAAGGATCATCGGACTAAGGAGATTCTTATTGGAGTGCCAGTTAAGATTTTGAGGAATTTTCCAATAATTCCAAGGTTTAGAAGAATGTTCCAAACATCAGAACTTGCTGAAAATTTACGGTGGCATCACACTCATAAAAGTGAAGATGATAAAATTAGGCACCCTGTTGACTCTTTGGCTTGGAAAACAATTGATAATAAATGGCCATCTTTTGCTGCCGAGCCGCGCAACCTTAGACTTGGTCTGGCTGCAGATGGGTTTAATCCCTTCCGTGGTCCTAGCTCCTCACATAGTTGTTGGCCTGTGATGCTGGTAATATATAATCTTCCACCAGGGTTATGCATGAGAAAGGAACATATTATGTTATCATTGTTAATTTCAGGACCACATCAATCAGGAAATGACATAGATATTTATTTACAACCACTGATAGATGACTTGCAGGTTTTATTTGATGTGGGTGTACAAACATATGATGCTTTCACAAAAACATTTTTCAACTTGAAAGCAATTTTGATGTGGACAATAAATGACTTTCCAGCTTATGGTACCTGGCTGGATGTATTACGAAGGAAAAACTAGCATGCCCCATATGTGGTACTAATACTTGTTCTAAATGGTTGAAACACAGTGAAAAAAATGTTTACCTGAACATAGGCAGTTTCTTGGACCAAAACATACATTACGGTTCAAAAGAAGTTGGTTTGATGGGAAATAAGAGCTTGAGGAGCCACCTAGATTAATGGTCGGATCAAGAATTTTGAATGAGATTAAAAATATTGAAAATGATTTTGGAAAGGGGTCAAAGAAAAATAAGAGAAAGTTGCAATCGGTACAGATTTGGAAGAAAAAGTCAATATTTTTTGACTTGCCTTACTGGGAGGTAATATATATAACCCACTTTATTTATCTTATTATCTAGTTTTTCATATTTTTTTGGCAATTAGTTAACATTACGTTTCTTATATATCTCAATTGTTTTCTTTTTTTTCAATTTCAGCATTTAGTATTGCATCATAATTTGGATGTAATGCACATTGAAAAGAATGTGTGTGATAGCATTATTAGTACTTTACTGAATGTGAAGGGAAAGACAAAGGATGGGATAAATTCACGTATGGATTTGGAAGACATGGGAATTAGACATGGCTTGCATCCAAAACGGGAAAATGGAAAGTGAACTTATCTGCCACCTGCGCCACACACTCTTTCGAAAAAGGAACAACAACTGTTTTGTAAACGGTTATTTGACCTTAAGGTACCTAATGGTTATAGTTCAAATATTGGGAACTGTATATCAGTGGACGAGTGTAAAATTATTGGCCTCAAGTCTCATGATCATCATGTGTTAATGCAACAATTGTTGCCTGTTGCATTAAGAAGTCTTCTCCCAAAAGGGCCTAGAAATGCAATATTTCGACTATGTGCGTTTTTCAGTGCATTATGTCAAAAGGTCATTGACCCGGAGGAAATGTTAAAACTGGAGGCAGATGTTGTTGAGACTCTGTGCATGTTTGAAAGGTTTTTTGTTCTTGCTTTTTTCGATATTATGATTCATTTAACAATTCATTTGGGGCGAGAAGCCCGATTATGTGGCCCAGTTCAATAAAGATGGATGTATCCCTTTGAAAGGTAACAAATTGATTATTTTGTAATTCTATTTGTACTATGTAGTTTTTATCATAAAATATTAATTTTATTTTCTGTAGACAAATGAAGACATTCAAAGGATATGTTAGAAATTTGGCACGACCTGAAGGTTGTATAGAACAATGCTATTTATTAGATGAGTGCATGCAATTTTTCAGTAAATGCATGAGTCAAGTGGCTGATATGGATAATCGTCCAAATAGAAATCAAGATATCGAGAATGATGCGATACTTGAAGGTCGGCCAATTTCCAAAGGAACACCGATCACTTTGGATTATCAAAGGCTACAAAGTGCTCATCGATGTGTACTGTTTAATATGGCCGAGGTTGAGCCATATTTAGAGTAAGTGTAGTACGAAAAGTAATTTTCAATGATAATATTTTTACATAAGAGCATGTAACCATTGTTAATTATTTTAGGATACACTTGAAGGAGTTGAAGTGTTTGGACAAACGTCTGGTCAAAAATGATACTTTACTTCTAGATAGACATTCAGAAGAATTCTCAGATTGGTTAAAAGAAAAGGTCTATTATATATATAATCCTTGAATTTTTGGCTTATTATATATTATTGCCTATAATTCTAATAGTGTATCATTGATTATGAACAGATTCACGGGCAGACTCATGGTATGCCCACTCATAACATATCCAGAACGTTAAGAGGGCTTGCACAAGGTCCATCTGTGCATGCTCTCTCTTATTCTGGGTTTGTTGTGAATGACTATCGCTTTCACATAAAAGATGTATGCATTCAAGTCAACTCAAAATAGTGAGGTTTCATATGAGGCAACAACAGTTAGCAGATCGAGCTCGAAGGATAAGCACCAAAAGATCAAACCAGTTGTTTATTATGGAGTGATCAAAGATATTATTTTACTGGACTATTTTACTTTTCAGATTCCTGTTTTATTTGGTCATTGGGCTAATCCGAAAACTGGTGTCAAAATTGATGAAGGTTTTACTATGGTTAACCTGCACCAAGGACAACAACAATTTAAAAATGACCCATTTATTCTAGCGTCACAAGCAAAACAAGTGTTTTATTCTAAGGAAAGTGATTCATCTAACTGGTATGTTGTTCTAAAGGCGCCACCAAGAGGTATTAATGAGTTGGATTTGGATAATGAGAGTGTTTATTCAAGACCATTAGATGTATCCTTACTTGATAAGAATACTGATGATGAGGATAATGAGTATGTTAGAAAGAACTGTGAGGGTATCTATGTGTAATTTTCCATATTATTTTGTTGCACAACTATTTATATTTTTTATCATAACTTCATAGTGAAACTTATTATAACTGATTCTACCACAATTTCTATAATCAATCGTTTACTTCATTATTTTTATATTTTTGTTTGTGATAATTTGCATGTTGAAATTTCTAATTATGATGATGAATCTTTCTAACATGTTCATTTTTTTCCTGTTTTTGACTGTCTATTTAAGTGAGGTGTCTTTCTTTCAAACATGGCTCGAGAAGAGGTAAAAACTATTATCAACCATTTATCCACGTATACAATAACATATTTATTATGTATTATTCACAATCATGTTCTTGTTTGGATCATTTGTAGTGCTCAAAACAAGGAGGTAAAAGGAAAAGGAGGGATGAGGAAAAGAAAATGAGAAAGGATAAGGGAAAGAAAAAGAGAAGGGAAAATGATAAGGAAAAGGAAAAAGAAAAGGAAAGAATAAAACTGAAAGAGAAGGCATCAAATGATGTGATCCGTATATCAGAACATGTAGACTCTAATGTCATTGGCGATGCGACTCTAAATGAATTGAGGGAAGAAACATCGAAACAAGCACAACAGTCAGAAGGCACGACCAGGACTCGCGGACACACAACTTGCAGTAATTTATCGGCTGTCAGCGGACAAAAGTTGGAAGTGACATTAAATGATCTCGGTCAACCTGTTGGGGAAAACTCAAAAAGACTATCTTCTTTTGTAGCCGTTTTAGCACGTCAGATGGTGCCGCTGAAATATGATGACTGGAGAAAGATATCTGATGAGACTAAAGAATTTTATTGGCAAGCAATAAAGGTAAGATACATATATATAGATATATAGATTTGTTACCAATATATGGCTAAGACAAATATATAGCTAAGACATCGGATGATCAGAAATGCATAATAACTAAGAAGTATATTCTCAAAAGCAAGCAGAAATGCAAGGCCTCACAGACCATATGTTTTTTTTCTACTTGATTCATCTTTGCTCAGTTTCATCAGAAACAAATTTTGTTGTTAAAAATTATATGCACTTTTTTCACCTTTTCCTTGATTTTTTTGAGAACCTTTGAAGTAAATTACTGTCTCTGCTACAGCTAATGATTATGAATAAGCATAGCACAAAACAACAATTTCTTGTGAAATACACTGCTGAAATCAGGAATGCAGCTAAAATTTTTAAAACTAAGAATCATCAAACTATTGACACATTACTTAATTAAATGCCAGAAGATTGACATATGAATCCACATTTAACAAGTATCACAATGATGGAAACACCATAAAAACAGCTTGTGCCCATGCATATAGGTAGTTGAAAAAGAGAATGGCAGGACAAATGATATAGTAGATAATTTGGACAATTAAATCAACTATTTTATGAAGGAAAGGGTAATGGGAATTGATCAATAAATATGATGATTGCAGAATATCCTCTCCCAACCCATCCAACTCTACCAACTTACACCCCTCACCATCCACAGAATTGTCTGTTTATGCAAATCATCATGTGTGCATGTATAGAATGTATATATGCATTCCAGAATATATAACATGCGCATATGCATTACAAATATATGCATGTTAAACAGGAAGAAACATTGCATTACAAAATAATAGAATGTTAAAAATAATTTCCTCTTGCATTTGAAAGGATCTCAGAAAAATTATCAGTAACAAACTTTGCAGAATAAACGTAGCAATACCTATCTAGAATTTACAGAAACACGAACAAACTGAGAAAATATAAAAAACAATTGAATTCAAATATAAATAGCACAGAAGACAAAATAAGTGGGTAAAGTATATTTTTTTTGAATAATCAAAATAATAACATAAGATCATTTTTGCATTATGATCAGTGTCACATTTTTCGTTAAAATCTTCACTAGTTCATGTCTGAACACTTCTTAATGGATAGTTCCTGTTCATTTAGATTTAAGTTTATAACAGGATACAAAGGGTGCAAGCACAATGCTTTATTAGTAAACTAACAGTTTCAAAAGGTAACTTCATTTAATTCTCAGAGAAAGATTTTTGGCACTAAAACGCTCTAGATTCTTATATAAACATGTAAACAATATTTCAACTTGGTAACCTCAGATTCACTAATCATTTTGCATTATGATCAGTGTCACATTTTTCGTTAAAATCTTCACTAGTTCATGTCTGAACACTTCTTAATGGCTAGTTCCTGTTCATTTAGATTTAAGTTTATAACAGGATACAAAGGGTGCAAGCACAATGCTTTATTAGTAAACTAACAGCAATGCTTCAAAAGGTTAACTTCATTTAATTCTTTGTGCTTATTTTTATGATAATAATTTATATATACACATATTACTTCAGCAAAAGTTCACATTCAATGGACGTGATAGAGAAGCAAAAATTTACACCCTACAAGCGATGGGAAGATCTGCCAGGGCACGCAAAGCAAAATTGGGGGCAAGCTTAAACAAGAAACCGATTTACAAAAGTCAAAGAGAGGGATGAATTTGTAAAATCAAGAAACAACCCAAAATTCAAGGTAAAAAACTATGTATACTATTCTGTTTAACTTGCTATATCTTATCTTTTATATAAAATTAATTATATTAGAGTACAATTTGTCTTGTAGGCAAAAAGTGAAAAGTTCAAGGAAATGAGAAGTAAACAAACTATCCCTTACCGTGGTAGTCGAAAGAAATTTGCTCGGATAGAATCTGAAATAGTAGTGAGTTAATTATAAATTTTTTTCATTATATTTATTAAATGTGTTGTTTATAAATTTGATGTTTGTGTTGATTGTATCTGTTTGCTATATAGAAAGAAGAGGGTTCCATTTGTCAAGATAAAGTTAGGCTTCGTTGTTGGTATCGAGCATATACAAAAAAGAACGGTGAAGCAGGAAGATGATGTTGATCTTATAGTTTGGTTCTAAAATTATTTTATCACATAGTTTACTATTAGTTAAATACAGATTCTTATTGTTCAATCATATGTTCATATTAATTTTGAGTTTTTTTATTTTCAGAAAAAGGTGAAAGAAGAACTAGCTTCTTCGCCACCCGAGACATCCCACGTAGGCCCGGGTTATGAAGGTGACGCATATTCAAGGGTATTTAACAAGCCTGAACGACAAGGCCGTTTATCCTCGATGGGAGCAGGAGCCAACCCATCTAAATTAAGTGCCTCGATTGTAACCTCTGCCGAAGTAGTTGAGCTCAGAGGAAAGGTGGATTCACTTGCTGAAACAGTGAAGGAGTTGACAGCTCTACTTAAAAAGCAAACAAAGTGTAAAAACTCTTCTTACTCAAAACATAAGAAACATAAGAAAAATAAGAAGGTATGAATATTGATTTTCATTTGAATGCTGATTAGATTAAACATAATAGATTTATAATTCAGTTTGTTATTTTACAGAGTATGGTTCAACAAGAAGAGGATAGTGAGGATGATTAGGAGGAAGAAGATAGTGATGACGATATGGAGGAAGAAGATAGTGATGCTCAAGATGAAGAGGATAATGAAGATGATGAAGAAGATCATAGCGATAGTGATGATAATGTGGATTTTGATGGTGAAAACGATAATGACGATGATAGTGACGAGGATGATGATGATGAGGATAAGCGCTCAAAATTGTGTAACAATGATCCATTATCAACTACTAATGCAACTGATACTCCACAGGTAACCCAGTACAACTTTAGTACTTTTAATATATATATATATATAAAACACTTGAAATACCTTTTTTTTAATGTTTTCATGTTAGTCACTCAATGGCAACAGTAATCGTAGAAGTAGAAAGTGTGAATTGTTAAACTGGGAGGCACCGAGTGAAGTGGTTGCTATTGGGCGATGGGTGAAAAATGATCCTGATATGGTAGTGTACTGTGTACCCCTTGGGCAAAATGCTTCCAAAGTTTGGGTGGATGAAGTAAGACAACCTTCAGCACTGTTGTTTAGGCAAGGTGGTGGTGTAGATACTCTAGATGAGGTTATGGGACTTGCAATTGCATGACCGACCGATCACATCAAGATGTTGGATGCTAACTAGGTACATTACTTTCCTTCTAAAAAATTATATAGTGGGATAAACCCTTGAACTTGGTATTTGTTAATCATATAGTATTGAACCACACCAATATCAATTTAATCTTTTTCTTATTTGCTCTCATTTACTATCCTTGAAGCCAACAAAAAATAGAATTTCCAAAAAGAAAACAAAAATATTTGATGATTATTAAAGTTGAAATAATAATAATAATAATAATAATAATAATAATAATAATAATAATAATAATTTCTTTTCTGTGTGTAAAGATCCTGTCTGAACTCATTGCCAATTACTCAAAACATCTGAAATTGTGTTTTAAGTATCTTCAAGGAGATGGTTGGGATGAAGTTTTTGTAGATTTAATATAGTAGTTACATAGCGGAGATGTAAGGAATATATGCAGTTGATATTTTCTTTAATCCTAATAGGACAAGGGGAAAGCCTGGTGAGATTTGAGTTATTTTTCTGCGTGAAGGCAACATGAGTTTCCACAGGATCGGTGTAATTAGTATCTTTAGTCATATAACGAAAGTTTGATGGATAGTTTGGTTGGAACTTGGACAGAGTTTGCAGCTTTGGGTACTCAACTAAAAGATATTTTCTTGATTGATATGAAAGTCTATATACAGTAGATGTTGAACTTGAAGATTGTTGCATTCGACTTTACTATCATCGTATGCTATCATTGACTCAAAGGATATATAAATGCGGAGAAGATGTTCGTGTCTTGTGTTGCGCAATTCATTGATTACCTTAGGATTTGGACATGGGTTTATAGTTACTTGTCATATTGTGGTTGTGAAAACATCTAAAATTGTATGGAAACATTTCTTGATGTTTTTGTCCTTCTGAAAAAAGTAATCTCACTACCCATATCAAATATAAGTACTAGTACAATAAATTTATATTACTTGAGTTTTTAAATTGTCAAAGATATACTTCACAAAGATTTTCCTTCAAATTCAAAGAAAATAATAGAAAGATTAATAGCTAACAAAATAATACCATTATTTGAAGAGTAAATATTGAGATGAATAGGAATTGGGGAAATTTGTTTTGGACCTTCCAGTCAATCTGTCAGTTTCATCTTTAATTTCCTCGCGGACAAGAGCTGCATTAGAATAGTGGTTGTTAAGCGAAACCTGATTGGAAGAATTTTAAAACTTCAAGTTAAAAGTGATCTTAACCAGTGAAAGCCAATAACCACAACATTAACTATTGTTTGATACTTTGATTTGATATATTTAACAAAGAATATTTGCGTTATGATAATCATGGTTGAATCTAGAACTGAAACTAGAAAGGGAATTTCAATCCATGGCAAATCTCACGTAGAATGGTCTCACTCAAAGCTCAATTCTAGATCTCAACATAGATTAGTGTTTGCTAATGTCTCTGGGTTAAATCCAGAAAACTGATGCTTTAATCAGATCCTCATCAAATCAAACACATGAAAAGTCACAATATTAAATTATTAATTTATTATAGCATCTGTCTTAAAACACTAACTCAGGATAACCATTTATATGAATGTCGGTAAACTGACAGACTCACTTGAAATTCAGTATAAACATTTATATGCTTGTAGCTACTGTCAGTAAACATTATACCCTTAGAAGTTAAGGTAGTATTTGGTTAAGGGGAAATTACGATAACTTGAACTTGAGCTATCTTTGCATTCAGAATTTTGCAACTTGATGAGTGTTGTTGTGGACTGATTCAAGCCTCAAAACCATATCAACTTGATGAGTGTCAGTAAACATTATACTCTATTATCATTCAAGGTAGGAATATCTTTGATAAAGGGAAATGATTTTTGAACTTCTCCTTATGCAAATGTGTATTAAATAAATGCATAGTGCATTTATAACTCAGAAGTCTATATATATTTATTCTAGTACAAAATCTATTCACGAGCATCATGTATAATTCGTGAAGACTTTCAGCTCTTTATGGTGCTGCAGACAAAGAAGAGATGCTTGATATGCTAGATATAGTCGCATATTTCTAGTTTCATTCCCTTAACTGATTTTGGATGTTTCCTCTGCTACATGATCTGCGAACATTTTAAAAAAAGGTGCAATAATGGCTGTAGAATTTAGTGAAGGAATCATATGCTCCCTGTTAGCTCCCCTAATTTTTAAATCTAATTTCTTCAAGATGCCAAAGGTGAGGTTTTGTTGTAATTCAGTAATGTTAGTGATTTTAAATATGCTGTATCCTACTTTCAAACTGCTAAATAGATATGAATCTTATGTTTGACATTTTTTCTTCTACATTTGCAGATTGGAGAAGTCGTGGATGAAACGAAGAGTGCGAGTTGTGTTGATGTTAGGCACTCAAGAATTTTTTGTCGTCAGTTTTAAGTTTGCGAGTTGTGTTGATGTTAGGCACTCAAGAATTTTTTGTCGTCAGTTTTAAGTTTATTGGATGAACTTTTGTATCAGTTTATTGTGTAGATATTTCTATGTTGGTATGTTTTTATATATTTGTACACAAATTTGCGAAATTTTTATAGTTATAATAGTGTATTGACATTTTCGATAAATCGATTTTTATTTGTATCCGTAGATTTTTTTTTTGTATACAGTTAAAACGAAATAGCGTTCCTAAAATGCTGTAAAAAACCACAAATATCAAAACGATAGCGTTTTAAAAATGTTGTATGTTTGATTCTATTACTGGATTGTCTAACGATAGCGTTGCCGAAACGCTATAAATTTTATAGCGTTTTAACAAAATGCTATAAATTTTATAGCGTTTTAACAAAACGCTATAGAAACTATAGTCTTTGCCGAACGCTATAGATTCTATAGCATTTTACAAAACGCTATAGAAACTACAGCGTTCCGGAAACGCTATACATTCTATAGCGTTTGGTCAAAACACCATAGAGTTATTATAGCGGGGCTTTCGATAGCGTTTGTAATACGCTATCGTAGGTCTACTATAGCATTTTATGAATGCTATCAAATGTCATATTTGTTGTAGTGCACACGCCTCCCAAAAACAAACCGCATCAGTATAGTTTAGATCTTGGCCCAAAATGATGACCCTCAATTCAAACTGAAAATTCAAGGTGTGCTTTTTCTTTAACATAAGTTTTCTTATCCGCAGGGCCAGCCAGTCCGACCCCCACCTTGAGGCCGGTGAGGCGGCCACCTTAGGCTCTAGATTTTTTTGCAATTTTAGGAACCCCAAAGTTGTATTCTCCGTGTAAATATAGATATACATTTTGCACGTAAAAAAATTATATTGTTATTAAGGGTTCCAAAAATAATTATTTGAACATTTCGCCTTGAGCTTCAGGGAACTCAGGACCGGCCCTGCTTATTCGAAGTAGGAACAAGAGGGCAATTTGTAGTTTCTTTTCGTTCAAAAAATTTCTAGAGGAATCTTCATGAAACGAGAACTTTGGCAACATGGGCATTAAGGGTCTGTTTGGTTGGAGGGGAATGGAGGGAAGGGGAGGGGAGGGAAGGGGTTTTTTAATACTTTTCTTGTTTGGTTCAATTTTTAGGAGGGGAGGGGAGGGAAATAGGGGGGTGCAACACCCCTCCTGAGTCAATTTTGGCTCCCCTCCAAAAGTGGGGGGATTTGGAGGTAAGAGAAAATATGGCTAATTTTTTAAAGTGGTTAGACTAAATTGCCCTTTAAAATTTAAATCCTAATATAATAAAAAACCTCTCTCTTTCTCCCTACTAGTAGCTGACTGTTTCTCTCCCGCTCTCTCTTTCTCCCTATCCTGGTCGACCAAGTAGAAGTCTTGAAGACTGATGTAGCTCAATCAGAACCTTCTAGCTTAAAAAATGAAGTGTCTTTTAGCAGTACTTCTATTATCAATGATGAGCTTTTGCAAGGCCATGGACTCTGTTGGGTATCTGATGTTAGCTGCGAGAGTTCTGACACAGTGACGAACCAAGCCACCAAAAAACCAAGCGTATAACTGCTCGTCTCCCTGTAAAAAATAATGGGGCCCAAAGTAAAACAAAACCTGATAAGAATGAAACTAAGGCATATGAAGAGTTGGTGTTGCATGGTAACTCTGATACAGGAGACCAGAATGAGAGCAATTTGGACTCTCTTTTAAATGAAAAAACTGATCTTATGCAAGACTTGATGGTTGAAGACTTGAAAGATACTGAATTTCTTCCTCCTATTGTTTCTCTCGATGAGTTTATGCAGGCTCTTGATTCTGAGCCTCCCTTCGACAATTTATCAATGAGTCCCGAGTCAGATAGCTTGGAAGCAGAGTCTTCTGATCCTGCACCGGGTGACCTGCCATCTGAAGTATATCCTTCACCATCTAAAGTAGATCCTTCAGTAGAGATCTCCGAGTCAAAATTTTCACTGGTTGTATGAATTTCTTATTATATGTAAAATGGTATAAAAGTAATTTTATTATAAAATACATTCCCTCCCCTTATGAACCAAACAAGAAAATTATTATTTTCCCTTCCCTCCCCTCCTTTGAACCAAACAGAGTTTTCATTAAATTCCTCTCCTTCCTTTCCCTTAAAATCCCCCCCCTTTCCTCCCCTCCTTTGAACCAAACAGACCCTAAGGTATTTTACAGTTTTTAACTTTGAAGGTGCAAATTTGAATCAAGGGCTACAAAATTAAAATGCCAAAAGAGTTTGGTGGACCAACCCGATGTCCTATAGATAGACAAATTTACTCTTTAAACTATGTGACCTTTGTGTGGGAAAAAAGAGCCGCATAAAAGAAACTTTTTTATAGAATATTCAGAGTAATTTTTATGCTCGCATAATGATAAAGAGTGAACGGATCTTGATGGAATCGAACAGATAAAAGGAGTATCTCATAGGAAATATTCTAGGCCGTGCAGCAGAGGCTGTTTTATTAAATGAGAGTAGGGGGGAAAAGGAATGGGGGAGCACGTGACTGAGTCATGTCCTTTTCCGAGTGAATAATTAAGATCTAAAGGTGAGATGTGGGCTATCTGGATTCGAATCCTCTTCACTCTTCAGTACTACTGAAGAGGTCCAGTTTCGATTTTTTTTCGTTTCTGACCCACTTTTTAAAAATATTGATCAATCTGACCCAATTTTAAAATATTCATCCAACTGACATAATTTTTTGACATATTACCCTTAACCGAAAATAACAACATAAATTAATTCTATATCGTTATTTGCAATAGCGGCATTTTTTTTTTCTTTCACGTGCCGCTATTTGAAGAAACGATATCAGTTAATTTATTCTCAATCGTGTACTCTATGTGACTTAGAAAAAAATGCAAGTGTGAAAAAATTCTATAGATATGCTGCTATTGCCTACAACGACATTCTCATTACAGATGACGTTATTAGGAATATCGATATTAGTTATAGAATTTTTTGCACATAAATAATGACTCCCTCTTTTCTTTCCCTTTTCAATTTAGATCTATTCCCCCCCCCCCCCCCCCCCCCCCCCCCCCCCCGCTCTCTCTCCCTCCCTCCCTCCCTAAACCCAAAAATCCTAGAACCCTAAAACCCAAAAATCCCACAATTATTCATTTCAAACTTCATATCTCCTACCTCCTCACTCTCTCCCCCCCTCCCCCACCCAAATTCAACTCCCCCATTCTTAAAATCTCCAGCATTGTGTTGGGTCATCTTATTATTCATTCACGACGTATTTTCAAGCTATCCAAGATACGATCTAATTTGAAGGTATTATTATAACTATATATTTTATATGTATGCATAGATTATGCTTATGAATAGTTAATGACTTAAATTTGTGTGAATCTTTATGTTTAGGTATGGAATATGATATACCTATTTGGTTATATTTTAGGGTGAAATAATTCGAGATCTGAAGATTGGATATTGTTATAGCGATGTTGAACGGGTCATTATTTGGGATCCCCGTAATTTTATATACTCACAACTAGTAGATAAGATATTTGAAGTTACGAATTGGGATAAAGGTGAATTGAGTGTCAAAATCAAAGCTCATTATGCTGCCGGTAAAGGAGAATGACAATATTTCATTGTGGTTCCTGTAGATAATGATAATTCTTTGAGGTTCATGATTGCTATGACACTTGATCCAAATTGTAGTTGGAATGCATTGGAGTTATATTGAGCAAATGAAGCTTCCAAACACTAGGCCAGTTGTTATTCCAAGTCCAAGTTCCGTTAGGAGTTTGAAACTATACGCCGAATCACATGCAAGAATACCAAATACACAATAAGACATTAACACAACTCCAACATAACCTATTACCACTGAATATGAGCCGGTATATCCGTTCACCTCGACACAAAATATTATCCACACCGACATAGTCATGCAAAACTTTAACACCGCCATTGTAAATAACGATTTGGTAGAAGAGGAAAAAGATGAGGATCATGGTCTTGAAGTTGAGGAGGAGGAGGATGCCGATGAAGCTCTGGTTAATGATGTCAATGTTCATGTGCCGGTTAACAATGTGGTGTTGCCAAATCAATCCATTAATGCATCTGTACATGAGATTCAATAGAGTGAATGGATGTCCCGTGCGATCGTACATGAACATGCACAGTCTTCTGTCGGCTCTTTGAATACGGATGAACTCTCCTTAGGTCAAAGATTTCCAATTAAAGATAGTATACAACATCAAGTGAAGATGTACTCAATGAAGAACCATCGATATTCATGATGGTGAAATCGACCCCTAGTTTATACTATGTCAAATATAAATACGCACCGATCAAACATTCACCCGAAGAGATTGCAGAAAATCCGGAACTTGATTATTATCTAAATTTACTATCGTCCATAAATATTGAGTGTGTGTGCTCTTTACTTGCTAAGTAGGGTACAAATCTTTATTAAATATGTTACTGGCTAAGAACGCGTAAGTATAATTGTTAATTGTTAAGCTTGACTCTTAAATTGGGACTGTGAACGTATTCAGTTGCTTGAAAATCCATTCAACCAGCAGTTATTAGTTTAAATTTCTAACTTAATCAGCATTAAATGTTGGTAAACTTAATCTTTTAATATTCTTAAAAATTCTTTACATATGGTTAAGTTGACTTCACATTAATTAGTGGTACATATGTAAAAACATTATAGTAGATTACCAAACACAGCTATGTTTCGTGTCATTTTGATGGTTTGTCAACATATCCAATCATGCATGTTATCCACATGCTCCTCTTCTCAAAATTTTATTGTTTACAGTATATTGCAATATTTCACAACTAAATCAAAATTGTCACATCCAGTTTAGTATTGCAAGTCACTTCCCGCTCCAGTGACTGGCCTTCTCATCCAGGATATGTATGGGCCTTATTTATAGTTTGTGCTTCTCAGTTCAAAATAGTTTGTTATTCGAAATTTTGAAGGAGTTGGAATATGTATGTATTGTAATGGTTTTGTTACGAGTAAAAAATTAAAAAACAAAACAAAAAAACAAAAGGGAAAACAGAGAGAAAGAGATGCCACGTTTGGCTCACTAGTTTGAAATATGCGAATTTTTTTGCGTACTGACCCACTTTTTAAAAATATTGGCCAAACTGATCCACTTTTGAAAATATTTACCCAACTAATCCAATGTTGGATACGTTAGCATAAAATGCTATTGGTTATAACGACATCTGTTATTTTGATATCGTTGTTGTAAATAGCGGCACCTGTAAAAAAAGTTTCATTTCCCCTATTGAGAGTAACGGAATCAGTATATCTCGCATTCACTTATGAGTTCTCTTACTGGAGGAAAAAATTTGTAAGTGAAAATCGCTTATAACTGATGCCATTATTTTCAATAACGACATAAATTAGCCTGATGCCGGTATTAGCAATAATGGCATCAGTGTAGTTCACAGTGTACTCCAAATTTCGTATAGGTGCATCAACTTCAAGCCCTATTTCGAGCTTGATGCATCAAGTATCTCTCAAAAATCAAAACATAAAAGTTATAACTCTTTTCTTGGTGTTCCATAACAATTTGAATCATCTCAATCGGAGTTCGGATGATAGAGTTATCCCCAGATTACGAAGCGATGTCGAAACTGTCCAGAAAAAATTGTAAGTGAAAATCGCTTATAACTGATACCACTATTCCCAATAACAGCATAAATTACACTGATTCCACTAATGGCAATAACGGCATCAATGTAATCCACAGTGTACTCCAAATTTCGTGCATGTGCATCAACTTCAAGCCCTATTTCAAACTTGATGCAACGAGTATCTCTTAAAACTCTAAACATGATAGTTGTAGATCTTTTTCTTGGTGTTCCATAGCATTTTGAATCATCTCAATCGGAGCTCGAATAATAGAGTTATGTCTAGATTATGAAGCAATGTCGAAACTATAACTGATTTTGGACAGTTTCGACATCTCTACGTAATCTGGGTTTAACTTTATCATCTGAACTCCGATTGAGATGATTTAAAATGCTATGGAACACCAAGAAAAAGATCTACCGCTTTCATTTGAGTTTTGAGAGATACTGATTACATCAAGGTCGAAATCGAGTTTTAAGTTGATGCACCTGCATGAAATTTGGAGTACACTGTAGATTACACTGATGTCGATATTGCCAATAGTGTCATCAGACTAATTTATGCCGTTATTGGGAATTGCAGTATCAGTTATAAGATTTTTTTTTAATAATTTTTTCTCCATTCAGAGAGGTCCTAAGTGAATGCGATATGTATTGATATCGTTACTTCCAATAGCTGCAACAATTTATTTTTTTTACAGGTGCCGCTATTGGCACCAATGACTTCAAAATAACAGATGTCGTTATTGTCAACAGCATTTTATGTTGACGTGTCCAAAACTGGATTAGTTGGGTAAATTTTTTCAAAAGTGGATCAGTATGGCAATATTTTAAAAAATTGGGTCAGTACGAAAAAATTCTCCAGTTTCTCATCCAACATCAAGATTCGTGCTCTCCTTTGATGTTTGGTTAGACGAGAATGGACCTTTCCAGTACCTTTTTTTTGATGAAACGGATAGAGTCGGAAGACTCCAGCCAGACAATCAATAAATAATAATGAATCTATACAATGGGGGTTTTACCACAAGTAAAACAAAAAAGAGAAGAAACTTCCTAACAAAGCGGAGACAAAACTATACACCAGAATTTACATGATATAAAACATCACACAAAAGCGGCAAACACGGCTGCAGCGAAGAGAAATTAAATCCGGTACTTGAAAGGAATTAAATCCGGGTTATATTAGTCTTTGCCAAGCGACGACTCCTCAAAAAGTGTGCCCTTCGTGCAGAAGATCCCTTACTTTAATTATTAAACTAAAATTCACGTGCACAAGATCCCTCACTTAAATTATTAAACTAAAATTTCAATTTAAGATAATCTATATGATACAAATCTTCAACTTCGACTACTCCAACAGTATAAAGACAACCCAATTTTAATAGGAGACTCTTATTAATAAAAGGTTATAATGGTATTCAACTCATGCACACATTCACATTTAATTAATTTAGAAATTAAAATCCTCCTCGTCCCCACCGCCCGTCTCCTTGCCCACCCTCCTATCTATCTACATCGGCGCTGCGGGTCTCGGCTCCTCTAGCCGCATCTACCTTCGCTGCAACCTGGAGTTCCCCGACCTTCCCTTTCACTTGTTACATATCCGATCCAACCCGGTAGTGAATCGTCGCAACGTTGGAAGGCGCCAACAATGACAGCTATGAAATCAACAAAAAAGAGAAAATAAAAAAGTGGAAAATAAGGGTTTAATATCAATTTATTCAACATAAACCTCATACAAAAAGCCCCATCTCAATATAAAGAGAATGGAGGAAGAAGTAAACACTAGCACGTTCAAGCCTGTGGGCTTTATTATAAAAAATCACCAACTTTGCAAATAAACCCCTAAAAGAGAGATAATTCCTCGACGACTGATACGTAAACAAAAAGGACTGATACGCAAAAAAAATATTGTTCTTAGAAGAACTGTATCAATCATTCGCCCTTAATTTGATCTTGTTCTCAAGGTCAATGTGATGAACTTCTTCCACACTAAGAGACCCACCCAAAAACTTCTCCAAATACACGATAAATCCCAATATTCTTCCATGTGCCTTCCTCCGGGATAAAAAACGAAGTGTTTTGCAAAACTAAAGTGCTTTGCGAAGATAAAAATCTCAGTAATGGAACGAATGAGAGTCATGCCATCAATTGGAACATCTGATATACACAGAGGATGGTTACTTGTTGAAAACCCAATGCATTCCATAGAGCTTGAGTGAGCTCTTAAAGAGCCAAATACCCTCACAGTCTCTATGCTCTCCATGTGGATGGAACCATCTTTGGAACTAGTAATAACAACTGGAAGAGAAGCCAATGAGATGTGATCAGCTTCAAATGCTATCATAGACTTCATCAGTGAATGCCAATATGTCATTTTCTTTGTAGAGAGCATCAATGGTTTCAAGCTCCTCTTTGGTAAGTATCTTCCCAATGCTACTTACTTCATCTTGTTTATCTGTAGTGTCTTCATCTGATTTCGGCATAGTATATCCTCCTATCCAACTAGAAGCTACAAGGTGACCCAACTCTTCTTTAGATAATCCAGAAGTATCCTGAGAAACCTTCAAAATGTCTAGCTCAACAATGCCAGGAATGGACTTGAAGCGGCTAAGGAAATTGCCAACCTTCCTAAATTCGGGGCCAAGTTCAATTGAGGGATTTGTGTTGGTTCTCACTTTGTTACGGATTACAAATCCATCAACCAACATATATAGATCAGGCTGGACTAGCAACACGTTAGACGCCATAATGAAATCATCCTCAACTACAAAAGCTGTCTTTTGAGCATGAAGGATAAATCTCTTAATCACCTTTGAGGCAACAATACGCTGCTTCGAGTCGAGGTCAGCACTGGGTTCGTCGATGAGATAAATATTTACTGGCTTTCCAAGACAGAGTCAAGGCAACCCTTTGCAGCTCTCCACCAGAGAGATTTACAACTAATTGGTCCATTAATTGCTCAATTTGCAATGGCTTCATAACATCATATGTGAACTGAGGATGCATATATGAATCCCTGGATTTTTGATGCAGCAAGTGCCTCGCAGTATTCAGAAATTTAGGGCTGACCTTTTGGGGCTTATATGAAACACTGAACTCAGGTATCTCAATATCAGTGCCTTCAACCATGTCTGGTTTCAGCAACCCAGCTAGCATCCGGATAAATGTTGTCTTCTCAGTTTCATTCTCTTCCAACATTATGATAATTTGTGAATCAGTAAGTTCACCCTCCATCACATATAGCTTAAAATTACCCTGAGTTTTACCCATAGTAGGGTACTTATACCGCTGATATGAGTGAATCTCCTCAGCGCTCTCCTGAGGAGTCTCAGCAACCTTTAGAGTAAGTGAATCTTCTCGGAACCTCAAATTCTCCGTAGGTAAAAAACCAACCAAGAAAAGGTTTATTCCTTCCCTAACTGAGAATGGCAATGTAACAAAACCATATGCTCTAGGTTTCCCATATAGGAAACAAATAAAATCTGATAGGTAGTTGAGAACACTATGATCATGCTCCACAACGATCACATAACTGTGAGGCCTGAGCAAAGATCGAACAACTTGTGCAGCATTAAGTCTTTGTTTCACATCAAGATAACTTGATGGCTCATCAAACATATAAATTTCAGCATTTTGCATAACAACCACAACGATGAAAAACCTTTGCAACTCTCCTCCGCATAAATCTCCAACATTTATGTCACTCTGCATACATTGTTTTCCTGTAACATTATTTGCTTCAACAATCTTTTTTTGTAGGAGCTCCCTCTTCCATAATCTTGATTGTATCAGCATGTGTATTGAAGGGACTCATCAGAAGAACTGGGACATATTGCATTGCTGACTTTTCAGAATTTTTCACCTCAATTGCATTTTCATGTAGTTGACTGACCTCACATTGATGCTCAAATGATGAGTATTCTTCTGCATGTTGTACCATAGTGAACTC
The DNA here is from genome assembly GCA_017893485.1 of Hemerocallis citrina. Taxonomy (NCBI): domain Eukaryota; kingdom Viridiplantae; phylum Streptophyta; class Magnoliopsida; order Asparagales; family Asphodelaceae; genus Hemerocallis; species Hemerocallis citrina. The sequence continues at coordinate 111,129,316 of CM030362.1, forward strand.
TTGAGCTTCTTGAAACTCCACAATCTTAACCTTCAGCCTTCAATTTCTGCATTGAAGGCATTGTTTTCTGACTTAACTTGAATAAACTGTTCATAGAGCTTGTCAAATATTTGTTGAGCGCATTTTGAGGCCAAATACTTCTCCTGCTGGGATAATCCATGAAAAGTTCTAATGAAGATACCAGTTTAGCAACATGGTCAGAAGCAATTGGACTCACTTTCACCAGCTCGAATATTTTGGTTAATAAACCAGGAACCAAGTCCTCAAGCTCCTTGATCTCCCAAATAAATCTGCCTTGTTGCATCCTCAAAGCTTGACTGTTAAACTGCATACCATATTTCTCTTTTCTCAAAACCCACTCAACATCTCTCAACGGGTGACATTTCTTCTCCTTTTCGGTAAGCTCATGCTGTGCTTCATTCAACTGAGAATTTACCATCTACAAGTGTGTGTTTTGTTTTCTTCAACAACATCTCCTAAACTGGTTGATAAGGGCATCCTTCTCAGTCATACAACACTCATCCCTGAAACATTTCTCCATTCCCACTTTCTCATTTCTAAGCTCCAATAGTTTCCCCCTCTAATTCTACTAGTGTTGTTTGCAGAACCTAACTTTTTCCTCACAACAGCACCATTCTCATCAAAATCTTCATCCTTATCAATGATAAAGTCAGCCCTCTCATCCTCATTCACACCATTATTAACAAGCTTCTCCTCAGTTTTTCCTTTCCCATTCCCATTGCTACTCAAAAGAACACAATGATCCTCCTCTATATATCTAAAATTATCACTCAATATGAAGTAACCCTCATATTGAGTAGCGAGGAAGAAAGATTGGGTGAAATACTTTCTAACATTGCCCTTCATTGTTAGATAACCTGTCACGAGAACAATCACGATACCATCGAGTGAGTCTTGAGCGTCTATTGTCTTTATTGCAGCCCTTACACACTACAAGGAATTTGACATCCAGCGAAAGCAAAAATCAGTGGGTAAAAGACGGAAAACCGTAGGTATAGCCCGTAAAATCTATACCGACGGACATATTTTTCCGTAGTCAATGATTCGCTATACCCACGACAGAATATTGTCACTATAGCCTATAGCGACGTTTTTTTCACCCGTTGGATCTCGGTGTTATACCCACGGTTTTGTATCCGTTGGTATAGGTTTTAACGACACCTCTTGCTTTCCTATACCCACGGTTGAAACTCCATTGCCATAGGTTTTAGTGATGGTTTTCGCATCCAAATATTTGAATATATACCCATCACTCTATACACATTTTTTTCTTATTAATTATGCTTATGATAATTTAATATTTTCTTTTATAATATTAATCCAATTATAAACTAAATACACAATAAAATAAATAAATGTGTTTATGAAACAAAATTAAATAAAATCGAACTTCAATCATATTAAAAATTAATGAAGTATTACAAGCATGTCAAATTATAAAATAGTTAAAATGTCAACCTAAGAGTACCATACTGACATATTATAAGCATATAAAGTTTTATAACAGTCTCATCCACTCAATTTCTAAGTTTGCTCTATCAACAGAAAATTAGCTTCTAATCTTCACCTGCAAGTAACAAAAAGAACAAATGAATAATAGCATAACTCAACATAAGAAATATTAACAATTTTAGTATGAATTAGTTAATACTAAGTAGATACCATCTTTAGTATCTTCATTAATGTCACACTAAATAGAACAAAATATGCCTCATATCCGATATAATTCCACGTTGTGATGGAAGAACCTCCAATCTGAGCAGAACCTAAAATCCTTTGTGAGTACTCGTAATAAACAGAAAACTCAAATCCACAAATAAACAAAACTTGTAATAAGATGAACCTACATATATACGGAAAAGTTACTGTAGAGACCACCTTCGAAATCAGCTTCATGACCAGGGTCAATAAGGTTGATAAGCTGCTTAATCAATGTGTAAAGAGCCATCTTCCATGTAGTCGACCATCCAGGACCAACATCTCCTGCACCATTGCACCAACCATCAAAAAACATGAACCCGACATTGGGTAAAGCAGTGTATACTTTATATCTTTATAGAATCAGTAAATATTGATGACAATAACTATACTCTCCATCATGCAAGAAAAGTGGATGCCACTTACAATCAGAACCCCGAATATCAAAAGAGGGAACAAATGCAAGAAAATTTCATATATTTTCAACAAGTAATTAAAGGTTTCAGCCTAGGATAATTTGACACCTCAAGTGTCATTTATAACCACCCAAAAACTTATCATCTAAATTGATCAAGACAATTCTGTCACAAAAATCTGGAACTATTTAAAAATTAATATGTATGACATCTGAATTTTTAAACATTCACAAAGAAACTATTTTAAAATTGAGCAAGACTATTTTTAAATTTCAATCCAGACAATATATCTCAAAATTAATCTATACATTTGCAGTAACATGTATAAGATTTGAATTTTATATAAGTAATCATGCAGTTAGACTATTTTATTAGTCTTTGATTCTCCAGTTAATGAGTAATAATTCACATACAAATGCAAGATTATACAATCTAAATAGACCGAGCTAAGTTCACTTAAATATGTGTACATGGCATGCTCCACTTTAGAAAATAACAAGGATAATACAATCTTATTAGAATTCTACAAATAAATTAGGATCCAAATGTAATGTTATGAGAGCATACTCTACATTTTTTGACAAGCCCGTTAGACTTTTTTTTTATACTCGAAGCATGTTAGATATATTATAGAAAGGAAATAACCTGATTGCTACAGCCACATTTCTTCTTCTGACATTGCACAACCCTAACGGGAAGACGAGCATAGAACCTACACAACACAATGGGTGAAATAATCGTATCATGAAAAGAAATAAAATTCATATATATGTTATAAAACAACATAGAATTCATGCAAAAATAAAAATAAAAAAAGATCTTTAAAGCATAATACTCTCATCCATTGTTCTTATAAATGAATTGCAATTATAGATCGATGTAGGCCTAACTTTTTTAGCATTAATGATATTTTAAGTATGAACATCAACCAATACTTTATAGAATTAATGTATAGAATTATAGTATAGACATTGACCGATGTTAGGTTAACGGTTGACAAATAAACTGGTATTCATGAGTGAATCTTAGTCAGTTTTAAGAGACTCCCAAACTCTACCACATGGATGGGGAAAGAGCGTAGATGTCTTGCAACTTAATGTGGTTGTCCTCTTATTTTGCTTTGCTGTTTCATTAAACTCTTTTTAAAGGAACATGAAGGGCTCCTACCCACCGTTTGCAATTAAAATAAAAACACTATACCTACCTGAGAGGTGTGTTCATCAATAACAGATATTTCTACATCGAATGAACTTCAATTGGTCTAAAAAAACCATCAAATTATAATGCCTTACCCTTATATTCGTCCCGTACAAATCAATCCCTCATTCCTTGTACAAATCTTAAAGTTACGGTCTCACTCAAGATTATGCATTCAAGAATCTCAGCTATAGTACACACCATCATTCTCTAAAAAAAACAATGATGTAGTAGGATCTTCTCTATTTATCTAAATTTAAAAAGGACTGAATATAATCACTTAAATCTACAAAACATATAGCATAAATCAAACTACAACATGACTATCAATCAGCCACATCATCCTAAAATATATACACATCAAACTCAAACAAACAAATAGAATCATACCACCATTAATCTGTCAAAATTGGATCAAAATTTAACTAAACAGATGGAAACCAAATCTAGAACATAAACATACAAACATTACCTTGCTTCCATCAATCCCAAACTGGAACAACCTGATTCCATTTGCCTTTGAAAACTCCGAATTCGTTTCCATCAAGTGTAATAGTGAACATGGCAATCTTGCAAGCATCAGTGAAGCATGGTAAACAACAACATGGTAATCAAAATTCATCAACTAAGGGGGAAGCACCAAGCAAAACAAGCATCAAATTCATACCTAGGATTTGCAAAATTAATCAAAATAGATGATAGTGGGTGATGGTGGAAGTGGTGATGGCGGATAACGGAAGACGACGGCGGAGGAAAAGGTGGGGGACAGAGAAAGAGGTGCGGTTTGTGAGAGGGAGAGAGAGAGAGAGATTGGGGGGGGGGGGGGGAGGGGGGAGGGGGGACGACGATGGGGGAAGGTGTAACACCCCGCAAAATTGAAAATTACAATTTTGCCCCTGGGTGTTACGCACGTATATTTTGTAATGTATTTCATTACATATTTTGGATTCGTACTATTTATACATTTTCTGTATTGATTTCAGTCAACTAAAATATAATATTTCAATCCCTGGGATTTACGTGCTTTTTACGTGTTTTGATGCACGTGTTTCCACCACTACGTATAATATTTTCTATAGGTTTAAATTATTTATTTTTATATATTTAAATCTATTTTATAAAACGAAAATTTATTTTCCCTTTGTTTTGATTAAAATGCATTTTTCGACTTTCTGCACGTATGATGCACGTGCTTTCTACGTGTTGTGAAGTATATGTAAATTAGTAAATATAATTTTGGTTATATTGTTTTCGGTTATATTTAATAATTTTTCATCAATAAAATTAATTTTCGCATTTGGATATTTTACGTGCGATGCACGTGTTTCCTACGCACGTAGTAATTACGTCGTAGAATGTATAAATTAATAAATAATTTTTCTTATATTGTATTTAACATTTTTCCGTTGATAAAACCGAATTTCATATTTTTTTATGTTTTACGTGCGACACACGTGTTTCGATGTGCGTATTTGAGCGTATCCATTTTCAAAATAATTTTTTTTGTGTGTGTATTTATTTTAAATTGTGCATGATACATTTTGATTTTTAAACTAAACTATTTTACTAAACATATATATAGTATTTATACAAATATATATTAAGTTGGCTTTATGGCTTGTTTGGTAAAGTTGGATTTTTAAAGTAAACTATATTACTAAACGTTGAATGTTGAAATGGTATGGGTATGTATGGGGGCCCACGGTTGGTGTAAAAAATACCAAGTGGGCTGTTATGGTTTGGAGGGCATATGAAATAATACAATTATTGTGTAATGGATTAATTTATGATTTAAAGTGAATTATGAAGGGTAAAATGAATTGGATTTGTATTAGGAGGCCCATGTACAAATAAGATCAGCACACATGTGCTGTTTGGGGCCGGTTTTGATGAGGAAGGTAAAGGGGTTATGGGAGTTGGGTGTTTGAAGAGGTGGGAAGAGAGAGTTTGAGAGTTATAAAATTAGAGAAGTGGGGAGATGAAAAGTTAGGAGTTTTTAGGAGTTGAGCAAGTGAAGAGTTGTAAGAGTTAATTAGGTGATTTATTAGGGGTGAAATTTTGCAAAATACACATTCCCAATATCCTATAAATAGCACATCTCTTCTTCTCATTTCACACACCAAAAAGAATAGAAAATCAAGAGAAAGAAAAGAAAGAGAGAAGAGAGTGTTGTGCTTAGGAGGCCATTGCTAGGAGGAGAAGAGCTAGGAGTCTTGGAGGTAGAAGTGGTGATCATTTTTCCAATTGTTCAAGCTTCAAAAGGTGGGTGATTTCTTACTTTCTAGTTGTAGAAATATCATGCTAAAAATTATAAATTAATCTTATGAGATGATATTGTTATGTAGGTAAATTTTTATGCTAAAATACATGCTATGAATAATATGGGATTTTGATGTTTGATACCATGATTCATGTTAAAACTTCATCTTGGGAGAATGTATGTTTTGAATGAGATATGAAAAGTAGATTTAATTTACACTTTTGTATGTGATGAAAAATGAGTAGTAAAACATAAAAGTGGGTGTTCTCTACTTTCTAATTATAGATAATATCATGCTAATTAAAAAGAAGAAATGCTTTATATTATGAATCTTGTTTATATGCTTAGGAAATTTGTATGTGTTGAATATACGATTCATGTGTAATAGTGTTATACTAAATTTATACTTGATACCATGATTAGTCAAATGAAGGAAGGAAGAAAGATAAATTAGAATGCTACCACAAAATATATCTACTATTGCATGTTGTTATGTAAAAATAAAATTTTCTTTCATAAAAGAATTATCCTTGATGATTAAGAGACTTGTTCGTCTTTATTGCCAAGTTTAATTAGTTTGATGGGAAGCACATAAACTAGTCTTCATGAATAAAACTCTTAGAAATCAAGTTTTGAGATAAAGGCAAAATCTATATCTAGAATGAGAAGGGAGATTATTTAAAAATAGAAATATATTTTAAAAAGAGTTTGAAATGAGTTTTGCTACTGTTTTCTTTTAAAATTTACCTCAGTCTAAAAGTTTATATCAATATCATAAAGTGTTGGATCTTGGGATAAACGATTTTTTTTTTGGGGTAAAAAGAGACAATCTGAGAACAGTATGAACAAAACTAAAGTAATACAATCTTTAATTAGTAGTTGCAAGTAGATCTATTGGTTAGTGAGTGAGCCATAGGGCTGTCACTGTTGCTGGTAGTAGGTGCGGGATTCGAAACTTATAATCCTCAATTTGTTTTGATTTTGTTTAAAATACCCAGAACCCGAAAGTTGATACATGAGAGTTTCGGCCTGCCTCTATGACAAGAAAGTCACAAAGACTTCTTGGTCAGTGGGTACCACTAAAGTTGTTGCCGGCTGTTGCCTGGTTCGAATCCCACGGTGCCCAAATACTTTTTTTGGGTTTTTAAGAAGTTTTATATAAAAAAAAAGAAAATAATTCCCGAAACTGACCCACTGTGGAAAGTATTTACCCGACTGGTCCACTTTTGAAAATATTTACCAAAGTTAGTCCAGAACTGGTTCACTTTCGAAATTATTTAGGTTGAGGACAAATTACACTAAGAGGTTCTTCCTTTATAGTAGTAGAGATGCAAATGAGATTGCAAGTGATAAAATCATGTTTGTGAAAAGGATAAATTTTTTGGGAGATCGATGTTGAATAAAATGGTTTCATGAGAAAGAATTATTATTAAGGAATTATAAATCGTGATGTAATAAGATATCATATGAGTTTGAAATTTGTGAATGAGTTATTATTTGCTATGAATAGCTAGATCATGATTAGTGGCAAGACTAAGAAATGAATACTTGTAGATAAGTGTTAAGACAAGATTGTGATCTTTTGTGAATGAATTGAAAGATGAAATTATTTAGGTTTAAGAGATGATTATGAAAGGGTATATGTACCCATGTTTCTTGTACATGAAAGCTTATGACTTTGAGTTAGTAAGACCTCGGTACCGGCATTATTGAAATAAAAGAATGTTGAGTTGTGATTTGGAGATGTGGTTATGGAGCCATCTCGTATTTGTTGACTATGTCCGGTAGGAGGTAAAACTAATTCTTTGAATGGAAATTATTCATGTCTTGAACTTAAGAAAATTTAGGCACATAAGTGAAGATGTAGTAAACTTAGGGAAACGTAAGTGGGGTGCTCTATATAGTTGTTGGTGGACTCCAAGACTATAGACCCAGTTGGTGGACTGAGGTTGCCTTGTGGGAGACGGATTATTATATTTTAGTCCGGGACTATGAGGACGGGTCAGCGGTGGACTCCGGGATCTTGAGTAGTCGGACGGATGGATTTTTGTGTTTACCGTCTCCAATGTATATATATATATATACTGGGCTAGAGGGTCACATACGGGACGGTTCGTACGATGTGGAATCTGTTATAACAGCTGTTGGTGGACTCCAAGGCTGGGATTCACATTCGTGGAATAGTCTGAACTTTGTTTTGCTACCGGATAGTTTTCATGGCGAGGGATCGAGCCCTGTATTGTGAAGAACGTAGGCGCTTGCCCTCGGACCTATGTAGTATGGGATGCATTGAATCCGAACAAGTGTGCATTAGTGTCATCCTAGTGTAGAATTGTGTGCATTAGGCATTAAGGCATGACATACACTTATATTTAGAATAATCACTTTTGACACTTTATATGTTCATTCAATCTTTTTTGTGATTTGCTAAAGTATGAGATCGTTATACTATTCCCGGCATAGAGAGGATAGCCGTGTATAACATTTCGTCAGTTGTAAATAACTGACGTGCCCACAGATTGATATGCAGGTAAAGGACCATTCATGGAGCTATAAAGTGGATATGCTGATGCTGTTTTATTTTAAAGATGTTGTAAATGTTATTGTAAATTTCATTCTTCCGCTGTGTAAAAACCAAATGTAAAGGAACTCTGATGTATTGTGAATAAAAAGTTTTAAATTTCCTTGTAAAATTGTACGAAGTGAAGTAAAGATCCTGTGAAATCCCGAGTTTGTCCTTATTTGAAATTCGGGGTGTTACAGAAGGAGGGCAGGGGATGATGATGATGGAGGTGCAGTGGTTAGGTGAGAGGGGGAGAGAGAGAGGATTTGTCTGGGGGCGGCACGGCGGTAGGAAGGGGGGGCACGACGGCGGGAGGAGGGAGATTTGGAGATAGGGTTTGGTGAGAAAGGGAGAAAATAAATAATAGTTATGGATTCAAAGTTTATAGTTACGGATTAAAAACTCTAAAGCTATAGGATACCTATACCCACAATTTACTATACATCTGTAGGTATATGATGTCTATACCCACGATTTTAGTGACCGTCACTACATGTGTCTATTGGTATATGTCAAATTTCTTGTATTGACACCACCATACCCCCTTGACAATATATTCTCGTTAACCACTTGCCTAATGTTGATAGAGCTCTTACAGTTTCGTTGACTGACCTCCACATAGAACTGGCACTGTCTCCAGTGACTTGTACAAGGTGCTATAATATTGATGCGCTAATGCCTCTCCCACCTCTTGAGCAGGGAGTCAACTGCAACATATTTCTTAGATGCCACTAAATCACAGGCTTGAGGCGATGAAGAAGAGAGATCATTTGCTTGAACACTTGGCGGATTGCTGGATGTTGAGGAATAACCGACAAAAGAGGAAGAGGTGGAAGAGGTGGGGGTGAGGGTGGATGTCAAAATTGGAGCAGGTGAGGTTGATGGTACGGTGAAGTGGGCCGCGTCGTCGAAGAAGTTGTTGGCGGAGAAGGCAGCGTTCCCCTTGGTTGTGGCTTCGTCTGCCATTGATAAGGTTTTTTTTTGGGATTTAGGGTTTGAGATCAGGAGTTAGATGGTAGTGCTCCAAGGTGGTGTCAATCTTGCGGCTGTCGCAGTAGGCCCAGAGGGAGGAGAGAGGGAGTTCGCTGCGGAGGTGGTGTTTGTGGCGTTCTTAGGGGGTGGAGAAGGAGAGGAAGAGCGTGGAGGATACAGTGGAGATGGGAAGGTTTGAGAGCAGACGAAGTAGTAGGATGGAGGATGTGTTGGGACTGGGGCGTCACCGAACACCTGTTGTCGCAGCGGAACTAAATAGAGCAATGAGGAAGTCGAAGTAGATGAGACAAATCAATTAAGCAAGCAAGTAGATCCACCAATCTAATACTAACACAACGATGATTTATCCCGGTTAGCTTTAGCCTAATCCGGTGGGAAATATAGGGAGATCTGATATTCAACTAGAAGAGATTACAAGGAGTTACCGGTTCACTAATACAAATAATTAAACTCACTCAGCAAGAATTATCTCTCTCAAGCCTCTCTTTGCAGTGGAGAAAATATCAATGTACCATTCTCTCATATTTGAGAAGTTTACAATATATATATACAAGAATAGAGAGAAACCTAGGTTAAATCTTGATTCTCAGTCTTCCGATATAACCTGTAGGAGAAGTAACTGAATAGGAACCGTATGATCTAACTTGGAGTTGAAGAATGGGCTGAAACGACCTAACAAATCAAGGCCCAAAATGAACATAGTGCCGTGGTCGGTCGACCGTCCAAGAAGACCGGTCGACCCCTCCTCTTGGCCAAACCCTATGCAACTGCGGTCGGGTGTCCGGTCGACCGTCTCCCATGACAGTCGACCGCAACTCTGCTGCACCTTGCTGCTACTGTTTTCCCTTCTACTCTCTTCGACGCTTCGACCTCCGTGCTTCATCTTACCTTCTTTTAATCTAAACCACGAGTATTCAAGACATAATTCTAACAATCTCCATCTTGGATTGCATACGAGTGCTATCACATGATGTGATTATTCATCTCCAAACTCTATGAACTCCACTTGTAAAAATACTTAGAACAATAGCTTCTTTTTCTAATTGAACAAATCTCTACCCAATCCCACCGATCAGTGTGTACCCCTTCATAGGCATACCTCTTTAGGCGTACTCATGGAGTTGCCAGCCTCCGCACGATCTCCACCTACATCAAGGCACTCTCCACCTCCCAATGATATTTGAACGTCATAGTCTCGCTTCGATGATGTTAGTTGCGGAAACTAGATGAGTTTTGTGAGAATAACGGGAAAAGAAGTAACAACACCTGTTGAGGTATTTCGGATTCCCCAAAGCTTGTAGAGATTGTTTTGGCTTGGCCCAACCATTCCCATACCTCTAATCACCTTACGACGACCCTAAAAAACAGACAAAACTCCACCTTGAGCTGTGTACTTGCAACCCCGTGCATCAAGAGTTCCCAAGAAAATCAGATTTCGTTTCAGCAGAGGATTATGCAAAACATTCCTTAAAGTGAACATACTTAGACCATGCATCTTCAACTCAACTGTCCCCTCACCTACTACTTCATAAATCTCTCCAGTTTTCGTTCTCACACAACGCCCTGTAGTAGACTTATAAATAGAAAACAACTCATTCTCGGAGCAAATATGAGAAGAACTCCATGAGTCAAGAAACCAACTAGAATCCACTTATAAAGAATTTGAAATAAGAAGACACGAATCACCTGAATCAAAGGCACTGACCACATTAGCGGCTGAATTCCCATTCTTGGCACTCTCCTAATTATGCAATCCAACAGTCTTTCTTTATATGCCCTGGCCTCGTGCAATAACGACAACGGATCAAATCTTTTTGCATAGCACTTTGTCTTCCCCCCGAAGGACCTTCCACTGCTAGAAAACTTGTGGGAATATACAATGATTTTTCAGTCTCCTTCCTAAGTTGATTTTCCTTCAATGCTTTAATTACACCATCTACCGAAATACTCTCCTTGGAATATCTACCGTGTAGCATGGTAGTGATCAAAGTTCGTATGAATCTGGCAGTGAATATATCAGGTTGAAAGCTTTATCTTTCTTACACACATCCGTGTTGATCGCCTGAAGTTCAGATAATACCTTATTGAACTCTGTAATGTGGTCTTGGAGATTGGTACCTTCATTCATTGACAAACGGAATAACTTCCTCTTCTAATGCATTCGATCTAATAACGACGAACCGGAGTAGTCAGCTATGAATTTTTCACACAAAATCACTGTATCAGTTTCTTCAAGAAATCTGTACTCGACCTTGTCCACCAATGATAGTCGGATCAGACTTATGGCTCTTTCACGAATATCTTCCCCAGACATCATCCTTCATATCAGTTGGCTTTTCTTTCTTCTTAACGGCTAACTGCAAACATTCTTGAACAAGGACATCATACATGTCAACCTTCGAAACATTGAAATTGATCTTTCCATCGAACTGTTTGATTTTTAAAAGACTGTGGTCTGTCATCATAACCAAGGAACTCAGCAACCTAAAGCTCTGATACCAGTTGTTGGGATTGGGGCATTAACGATCTCCCGTTGTCGCAGCGAAACTAAATAGAGCAATGAGGAAGTCGAAGTAGATGAGACAAATCAATTGAACAAGCAAGTAGATCCACCAATCTAACACAAACACAACAATGATTTATCTCGGTTAGCTTTCGCTTAATCCGGGGGGAAATATAGAGAGATCTGATATTCAACTAGAAGAGATTACAAGGAGTTACTGATTCACTCAATGCAAAGAATTAAACTCACTAACTAAGAACTATCTCTTTCAAGCCTCTCTTTACAGTGGAGAAAATATCAATGAAGTACTATTCTCTTATATTTGAGGAGTTTACTATATATATATAGAAGAATAGAGAGAACCCTAAGTTTAATCTTGACTCTCAGTTGTTCGATATAATGTGTAGGAGAAGTAACTGAATAGGAGCCGTACGATCTAATTTGGAGTTGAAGATTGGGCTGAAACGACCTAACAAATCAAGGCCCAAAACGAACACATCACCGTGGTCGGTCAACCGTCCAACAAGACCGGTCGACCGTCCTCCTCTCGGCCAAACCCTGTGCAACTGTCGTCGGGTGTGCGATCGTGGGTGCAGTCGACCGTTTCCCAGAACAGTCGACCGCAACTCTGCTGCACCTTACTGCTGCTATTTTCCCTTCTACTCTTTTCAACGCTTCAACATCCGTGCTTCATCTTACTTTCTTCTAATCTGAACCATGAGTATTCAAGACATAATCCTAACAGGATGGAGAGATGGCGATGGTGAGGTTGAAGAATCGAGATCCCAACGAAAGCTTTGATGGTTGATCGGTTGAGGGGAGAAGCCAAGAGAGGCGGTGGCGGCGATGTTAATGGTGGATGTGGCGGTCGGTAGGAAGGGAGATGACTTTAATACCATTGTTACATACCCGATCCAACCCGATGGTGGATCATCATAATGTTGGAAGGCATCGGCAGTGGCAGCCATGAAATCCACAAAAAGAGAAAAATAAAAGTGGGAAATAAGGATTTAATATCAATTCATTCAACATAAACCTCATACAAAAAGCCCCATCTCAATATAAAGAGAATGGAGGAAGAAGAAAACACTAGCACGTTCCAGCCCTATAGATTCTAGATTTTGATGACTACAACACAATACACATTTGTTCTATCATACATATCTCTTGTAGTTTGTACTTAACACTTTAAAGGCTACAATACAAGGAAGATTTCAAAGCTCAAGATCAAGCCACAAAGACAAGAAAGATTTCAAGACTCAAGATCAAGATACAAGACAAAGTTCTCTCAAGTGATCAGCTAAAGAACAAGTGATCAGAACAAGTGTCTTGTAATTTTTTTTGTAATATTTGATTTTTCTTAGAAACTTTGTAAATTTCTTGATACACACACTCACACATCCCCTAGTAATTAAAATAAAGTTTATTAAAATCAAAATGTCAAAATTAAGCTTGTATAAGTTCAGCTGTCAAAGTACCAGTCGACTTACTTCGGTAAGCAGTCGATTGTTCTAGTACAAAACAGAATGAACTTACTCAAGCTCTGACTAGTCGACTTCTTTGGCAACCCAGTCGACTGTTCGAGCAGTTTTGATAGTTTTCTGAAATTTAAAATTTGATTTTCAAACTCAAAACTTTCCTGCCGTTTATTGGCAGTTGGTGAACCATTTTCCAATGTTCTTGGAGTTCTCACTCTATAAATAGAGTTCAAGATGAACTTTGAAAAGGTTAACCATTTTTATTACCAAGTCTTTGCTTATTTTGTGAAAAAGAACTCAAGCTTTCAAGTACTCTCATTCTCTAGATTTGGTTCTCTAATTTTAGTCTTGCATAACTAAGATTAAGTTCAAGACTGCGATTAGAAGTTGACCTATAGCCTCTATACAAAAAGCACACTAAAAAATCATGGCTCTAGGTGTTGTAATCTTTAATTTTTGTTTGTCACTCTTGTGTTGTGAGAGTGGTCATCTCGGTTGGAGAGAAGGACTCTTGGTGTAGAGTCAGTGTCACTCTAGGTTTAGAGTGGGGTCTTGCTCTCTCTAGTGGTGAGAGAGGTCTACGGGTTTGACATAGTTGTTGCCAAAGGTCGTAGAGTATTCTTGTGTAATTTTTCAAGAATAGTGGAAAATCTCAAGTGGGCTACTTGGGGACTGGATGTAGGTCGGGAGGACCGAACCATGATATATCACTGCGTTTGCATTGTTGATTCTCTGTGGTTTGAATTCTCTAACTTGCAATTTTAATTTTGTTGCACATTACTGAAAATTGTGTCTGATTAGTCGACTGGTTTCTCCTTTAAGTCGACTTAACAGACTTGTGTTCTTCATTTGATTTTCTTTCTTTTTTCTGACGCTTCAGTTGACTGGTGTTTCTTTTCAGTTGACTTTACAGTTGCATCAAGTTTAAATTATTATTTAATTTTTATATAACACTATCCACCCCCCTCTAGTGTTATTTGCCATGCATATAGGATCCAACACTTGGTATCAGAGCCTGGTTAAGTGCATTAGCATCTACCTCAAATGCAAGTCAATACCATGAAGGTTAATCCACACAAAGGCCACCTCTCTTTGATGGAACAAACTACAACTACTAGAAATGTAGAATAAAGATTTACTTACAATCCATCAACTATGAGATTTGGAACATGACTGAGATGTTGATTCTTGATTTTGATGATCACAACACAGTGCAACATGTGTCTATGTTTATACAGCTAACATTGCAGTATACATACCAAAGACAATTCTAGCTGAACAAATGACCAAGCTCAAAAGGATACAGATGAAGACTTCAATCAGACAAGATCCAAGACTTTGCTCAAGACAAGACTCAAAGACTTAAGACCTTAGTTCAAATTGTGTCAATTATAATATCTTGTAAAAACAATTGTATTTTACTTTCTGTTGAGTCTTAGTCTGATGTAAAGCCTTGTCACACACACACACTCAAAATTTTTTAATGTGTGCCTCTTAAAAACTCCCAAAAAGAGTCAAAACAGTTTGAAGAATTTTAACTCTTGAGTACCAGTCGACTTAAGCTTCTGCCAGTCGACTGATAGTACAAAACTGTTTAAAATTATTCAAACTCTGATCAGTCGACTCATATGGCAACCCAGTCGACTGTTCGAGAGCTTTTGACCGTTTTCTGTTTTCAAAATTGATTTTTTCAAAAGCAACAGCTCTTAGATCCGTTGGTTGACAGTTGGAATAACTGTCCCCCAACGTTCAGGAGATCTAACCCTATAAGAAGGAGTTCAGATCTCACTGAAAAGATCTAACAATTTTTTTACAAAATCTTTTGAGATACCGAGCACTGTCTTTGAGAAATTTCAAGTGAAAATCTTTGAGAACAAGCCTTCAAGTTCAAACTCTCTGGTTCTCTACATTCAGTCCAGTATAGCAACGATTTCGCTCTGGACTGAGTATAGAAGTCAACCTTGTTTTTAGCCACGAACATCAACACATACACCAACAAGGCTATAGGTTGACTGTAAAGTTCTTCTTGTTACTTTTGCTCTCGGTGGGAGAGTGGTTTTTGACTCTAGGTTGTAGAGTCGGTGTTGTTTCACTCTTGGTAGTAGAGTGGGTCTGCTTTCTGTGGTTGAGAGAAAGGACTACGGGTTAGACAAGGTTGTTGTCGTAACACCGTAGGGTATTCTTGTAATTTTTAAAGAATAGTGGAAATCTCAAGTGGGTTGCTTGGGGACTGGATGTAGGTCGGGAGGACCGAACCAGGATATATCTTGTGTACTCTGTAATTGATTGTCTTGTGTTTACATTCATTTTTGTTTATTTAAGTTTTGCAAAAAGCTTCTGGATAGTCGACTCCTTGTACTATCAGTCGACTGGTCAGTGCCGTTTGTAGTTGTAGTTTCATTGTGGTTTCAGTTGTCTGTCTCATTCATCAGACGACTGCACAGAGTTATTGTTTTCAATTATTTTGGACATATCAGTCGACTGGTTCATAACTCAGTCGACTGCACCGAGAAAAATTTCCGCAGTTTTTATCAAACACTATTCACCCCTCCTCTAGTGTTTGTTGTCTTGCCTACAGGATCCAACACTTGGTATCAGAGCAAGGTTACAGGCTATGGCAACTACTTCAAATACAAATCAGTACCATGAAGGCCAATCTACACAACGGCCACCACTATTTGATGGAACGAACTACAATTATTGGAAGTGCCGAATGCGAATCTATCTCCAATCAATCAACTACGAGATATGGCAAATGACAGAGACGGAATACACTGCTCCTACCATTCCATATGCACAATGGAATGATGATCAAAAGAATCAGACTATGAACAATGCCAAAGCAATGAATGCCTTATTTTGTGCACTTACAAAGGAAGAATTCAACCGTGTATCAAATGCTACAACCGCACATCAAATTTGGCATACACTCGAGGTAACACATGAAGGAACGAATAAAGTAAAAGAGTCTAAAATTTCTGTTCTTGTCCACAGGTTTGAGATGTTCAGAATGAAGGATAATGAGACTGTGTCCGAGATGATTACCAGATTCACAAACATCACAAACTCTCTTGTGGCACTTGGAAAGACTTACACTCAAGCAGAGATGGTTAGAAAAGTCTTGCGTGCACTCACTCCAGAATGGGAGAAGAAGACCACAGCAATAGAGGAAGCGAATGACTTGTCAACACTTTCTCTCGAGAATCTTGTTGGCAATCTCATGGCATATGAGGTCCAACTTGAAGATCGAAAGAAGGATACAGAATCACACCAAGCAAAGAAGAAATCATTGGCTTTTAAAGCCATGACAGACTCAGAAGATGAGGA
The DNA here is from genome assembly GCA_017893485.1 of Hemerocallis citrina. NCBI lineage: Eukaryota > Viridiplantae > Streptophyta > Magnoliopsida > Asparagales > Asphodelaceae > Hemerocallis > Hemerocallis citrina. Next base: position 111,145,772 of record CM030362.1, read on the forward strand.
AGAAGATGAAGAAGAGATAGCAATGTTCACTCGGAAATTCAAGAAGTTCTTAAAAAGGGGTAAGTTTAACTCTAAAGTTAGAGATTCTAATGATCCTCCTACATGTTTCAGGTGCAATAAAACATGTCACATGAAGAAGGATTGTCCCTTAGAAAATGCAAAGAACAAGGGAAAATCATCCAACTTCAAGAAGGACAAATATTCAAAGAACAAATTTGCCAAGAACAAGAAGGCCGATCAAGCTACATGGGATGATAGTGATTCATCTTCCGAAGATGAAACTGATGAAAATAATAAAGTGGCAAATGTGTGTTTCATGGCTGCACAAGAACATGTAAGTAATGATTATGATTACGAAGATCTTCTTGATGCTTTTAATGAAATATTCCAAGAGTTAAAGAAAGAAAAGATTAGAGTTAAGAATCTTGAGAAAGTGAATCAATCACTTAATCAAGAAAATCTTAACCTTGATAAGGAAGTAAAATCCTTAAATTCTCGCCTTGCAAGTCTAGATACTGATCTTGAAATTCTCAAAAAGAATTATGAAGAGATTTCAAAGAACGTATCTAAGTTTAACAAAGGCAAAGAGAATTTAAATGATATGCTTCATCATCAAGTTACATCTAGTCAAAAATATGGACTTGGTTTTAAAAAATCTTCTGTAACAGAATCTCCTGTTGTAAACACTAGTAAAAATAAATTAGCATCTATTTCTAGTGTTACACACAAATTGTATGATTTTTTTGCAAAGCCTAAGGTTGTTAGTTTTAGTGATAAAAGCAAAACTAATGTTCGGTTAAGTCGACGGAACCATACAACCAGTCGTCTGTCCAGAGAAAGTGGATCTTATTCGACGAGATCAAAACCTCTTGTAAGTCGACCTAGTGTATCTACCAGTCGACTGATGTACACCAACAGTCGACTGAAAGACACTGTTAAGTCGACTGGACAGAACAAGTTAGTATGGGTTCCAGTCAGTCTAAATCAGAATGATAGAATTTCTTATATTAACTCATATATGTCAAATGTGTGTAATTCTATTTATTATATTCCTGCTTATGGAGGAAGATCAAACTCTTCATGGGTTTGGTTTCCCCCAAACTAATGTGTTTTGGACCCAATAAAAAGGGTACCATATTTACCTTAAACTTTTTATAGGTACCCAAGAAAGAACGCTGGATATTAGACAGCGGATGTTCAAAACACATGACAGGACATGCCAACCTACTATCCACCATTCAAAGCATAGATGGAGGAACCGTCACCTTTGGAGATAACAACAAAGGCAAAGTCATAGGCATTGGCATGGTCGGTAAAACTTCTAACCCAACTATAGAAAATGTGTTATTGGTTAGTGGTTTAAAGCATAATCTTTTAAGCATTAGTCAATTATGTGATAAAGGATATAAAATAGTTTTTGAGAAAGATGCATGCTTGATTTATGATTCTACTATGCAAAATGTTATTTTTCAAGGTTTTCGTAAAAATAATATTTATGAATTGTGTTTGAATGCAATTGATTTTTCAAATGACTTGTGTTTAATAGCCTCTAACAATGAATCTTGGTTATGGCATAGAAGATTTGGACATGTGAACATGAAAAATCTCTCAAAATTATCTAAATATAACCTAGTTAAAGGACTGCCAAAACTATCCTTTAAAAAGGATAAGTTATGTGATGCATGTCAACTAGGAAAACAAATTAAATCCACTTTTAAAACAAAAGAAGTAATTTCTACTAGTAGGCCGCTCGAATTAATTCATATGAATTTATTTGGCCCTACTAGAGTTGCTTCTTTAAATAAAAGTAGATATGTGTTTGTTTTAGTAGATGATTTTTCAAGATTCACTTGGACATTCTTTTTAAAACATAAAAATGATGCTTTTGAAGAATTTGCACATTTCTGTAAACGTGTCCAAAATCAAAAGATCTCTAACTATAGTCACTATTAGAAGTGATCATGGTGGAGAATTTGAAAATGAAACATTTACAGAATATTGCAACAAGAATGGTATAACACATTCATTTGCATTTCCTAGAGCTTCACCACAAAATGGAGTGGTTGAAAGGAAAAATAGGACTTTGCAAGAATGCGCACGTACTATGCTTGTTGAAAGCAATCTACCAAAGCATTTTTGGGCTGAAGCTGTTGCTACAGCTTGTTATGTTTTAAATAGAATTCTTCTAAGACCTAAACTAAAGAAGACTTGTTATGAGTTATTTTTTAATAAAATTCCTAAAGTTTCTTACTTTAAGACATTTGGTTGTAAGTGTTTTATTCTAAACACAAAAGATAATTTAGACAAATTTGATCCTAGATCCAATGAGGGTATCTTTTTAGGATACTCAAATAGGAGTAAAGCATATAGAATTTTCAATAAGTCTACAATGACTATTGAAGAATCAATGCATGTTACATTCGATGAATCCTTACCTTCATCAACCTTAAATAAAGATGATGAAACTGATTTATCACCTTTAGATAATGTGATTAAATCCTTAGAGCAAACTAATCTGTCTGATAAGTCGACTGATAAGGTCTACCAGTCGACTGACATAAAGCAGTCGACTGAAGAACAAGTCAAGTCGACTGATCCGATTGTGATATCTTCAACTTTACCAAAGTCATTTGTTGAAGTTAAAGATCATCCTCATGACTTAATAATTGGTGACATCTCTCATGGTATTCAGACACGTTCACATGTTAATATGATCTCTTATACAGCATTCTTGTCGGATTTTGAACCGAAAAATATACAAGAAGCTTGTGAGAATGAATATTGGATGAATGCCATGCAAGATGAACTAAACCAATTTATAAGGAATGATGTATGGGATTTAGTTTCTAGACCTCCTGACCAGACTATCATTGGTACCAAATGGGTATTCAAGAATAAGTTAGACGAATCAGGACAAGTTGTAAGGAACAAGGCTAGATTAGTTGCTCAAGGATATAATCAAGAAGAAGGTATAGATTTTGATGAAACATATGCTCCTGTTGCTAGACTAGAATCTATTCGTATTTTATTATCTTTTGCTTGTTTTATAAATTTTATACTCTATCAAATGGATGTGAAAAGTGCTTTTCTTAATGGGTTTATTAAGGAAAATATTTATGTTAAACAACCACCAGGTTTTGAACATGAACAATTTCCAGATCATGTTTATAAATTGAAAAAGGCTTTATACGGTCTTAAACAAGCACCTCGTGCTTGGTATGATCGTCTAAAAACTTTTCTTTTAGAAACAGGATTTGAAATAGGTAAAGTAGACACTACTTTGTTTATCAAAAGAGTTAAGAATGATATCTTAATCATACAAATATATGTTGATGATATAATTTTTGGTTCTACTAATAATAATCTATGTCAAGAATTTGCTAATACCATGAAAAATGAATTTGAGATGAGTCACATGGGTGAACTCAATTATTTCCTTGGACTTCAAATTAAACAGTCCTCAAATGGCATATTTATCAATCAAGGCAAATATGCAAAGGAACTACTCAAACGTTTTAACATGGATAGTACTAGTAGTAAATCCACACCTATGGCTACTACTACTACTCTTGACAAAGATTTATTAGGTAAGAGTGTTGATCAAAAACTCTATCGAGGTATGATTGGTTCACTCTTATATATTACTGCAAGTAGACCAGATATTATGTTCAATGTATGTTTATGTGCTAGATATCAATCTACTCCTAAAGAGTCTCATTTAAAAGCAGTGAAACGAATTTTAAGATATATTAAAGGCACATCTGAATATGGTTTATTTTATCCACGCACCGATAATTTTCAACTTTTGTCATATAGCGATGCCGATTTTGCTGGAAGCAAAACTGATCGCAAGAGTACTAGTGGTACATGTCACTTTTTGGGACATTCCCTAGTATCTTGGTGCAGTAAAAAGCAAAACTCCGTATCCCTATCAACTACAGAAGCTGAGTATATCGCTGCAAGTTTGGCATGTGCACAAATATTATGGATGAAACAAACCTTATTAGATTATGGTATTTCATTTGAGAAACCCTCAATTATGTGTGATAATACCAGTGCAATTAATTTATCTAAAAATCCGATTCATCATTCACGTACGAAACATATTGATATTCGACATCATTTTCTACGTGATCATGTTTTAAAAGGAGATATATATTTAGACTTTATCTCTACTGATAAACAAGTAGCAGATATATTTACCAAGCCCCTTTTTTTGATGAATCGGATAGAGTCAAAAGGCTCCAGCCATCAAAAATATATTAATCAATTAAGCAATAATAATACAAACAAGCGTCAATGGTTTTACAAGAGGTAAAACAGAAATAAACGAGCATAATAGAAATACAACAATATACAATAAGAATTAATAATCCATCCAGACATCGAAACCACTGCGAGAAGCACCATCAGAGATCAGCAATAGAAACCAGCAGGCCAGCGACTCGAAACGACCGACCGAAAACAAGAGGGGGAAGATCACTCTCCACGACTACAGCAGACTCCACTAGCAGTCTAGAAAGACTCTAGAGGCTCTACGGCGAGAAGACACAGCTAACACCGGGGAAGTCAACTAGCTGTCGCTGCACGAAAGAGAACAGGCTGGGAAGCAGACACGGAGTCTGCTTTCCGCGCAAGAAGCCGAGCACTCACACGAGTCTTGGACAAATCATAAACTTTCTTATAGCGAACGCGCTTGATAGGGGGAGGGGCAGCCCTCGCCGCAGGAGCCGCGATCACCTCAAGGGCGGCAGAGGAAAACTCTACCGAGATGGGATTCGGGGGAGAATAGAGGCTGCTGGGAGAAGTCATCGAGAAAGACGTGGAGGTCTCGTTGGTGCCGGCCTCTAGGAGTGATGAGAAGGCATGAAGCCAGAAATCATGCATGGGAGGAAGAGAGAGCAAGAAGGATTTTAAAGCTCTCAGGATCAGACCTAGCCAAGCCTGAGCTCCTAAAAGTTGGAACCAGGAGTATAGGGATCCAGGATGAAGAAACGAGATCGCAGAACATAAAGGGAGAGAGAACTTCAAAGCGCAAGGATAGTCGTAGTGCACAGAAGGGGTCTTAAGCCCGAAAGTAGCTCTGTCTGGATGGAAAGAGGGGGCACTAGAGCGGGAGATAGTAGCATTATCCGTCGCGCTGCTACACAAAGAAAGATACGGAGAAAAGGATTTAACACAATCAGGAAAGTGGCTCAACCTCCTGACCAAAGACGGACCCACTGAGAAATGACGGGAACGAACCTTGGGAGAGGCCCGACGAGGGAAGGCTACAAGGTTCGTAAAAACAGTGCGCTCCTTAAAAAGGAGAGCCAAATTAGGTCGGTCAAGAGGGACAGTAGATGCGCGGGGAGAAGGACTCGATGGGGAGGAATGTGAAGCTGCACTATCGGCCAAGACAGAGGAATCGAGACCCTGGCTCTCAACCCTACCGTGAGAACTAACCGATTTATGCAGAAGCTTAAGTTTTAAGCGGGGGTAATTAAGGAAGGATAGGAGTTTGGCCGGAAGAGTGTGACCTCTGGGCCATCCCAGAAGTTTTTGAAGAGAAAAGCAACGGTTACGGGAGTGACCGAGCTTATCACAGAATAGGCACTTCATTTTATTCAAACATTCACGCTTGAGATGCCTTGGAAGGAGGCACTTGAAGCAAACATGATGACGATCGGGCCTCAAAGGCGATGAGGCCAAAGCAGGATAATCAGTGATCGCAACATCCTTGAGACGATCCATACAAAACAGCCCTACCAAAATAGGACCAGAACCGAGCTCCAATAATGGGGAGGATAGAAAAGAGGAGCACGAGCAGAGTGGAAGCACTTCGTCAAGAAGAGCACGAGCGGAGTGGAAGCACTCCGTCAAGAAGAAAGAGATCTCAGCTAAAAAGAAATCAGATCCTCTACTAAGCTGAGAATCACCAAATAAAGAATCGAACTCTTTAATCAGTAGAATAACGAATGGAGAAAGTAGAGAGGAAGAGAGGAAAAGATAGAACGGGCGCAAAAGAAGAAAGCTCAGCCAGAACCCTGACTAGAGCTGCGATAGTCACCAGCAAAAAGTCCCCAGGGAATGGGGGCACAAAGCTAGCACTAAAAATAGCAAGCCCGAACGATCTAAAAATGTAAGGAACACAGTACCGATCAAAGATCGGCAGCACCAAGCAATGAAATGAACCCAGTGAAACCACTCAGCTGATCAAAACGACAGCACAAGCAAAGACTTCGGAATACTTACAGAGGTTGGGCCAGACAAGAAGAAAATTCCTGGCAGACAAGAAGAAAACTCCTGGCCAGACGTCGGAAAACTAACGACGACCGCTTGGAACAGGCTATCACCTAGCGGCCTCACGGAGCGCGCGAGAGGAAAGCAACGCCACGCAACGCCAACCGAAGCCCAAAAAACGCTGCCGGTGGTGAGAGAGGACGAAGGGAACCAGCTCAATAACGAAAAAGGAAGAGATGGGTCTGTAGGGAATGGAGAGCTCTACAATGTTTATAGAAAGGCGAGCTTGAGATGGACGGCGGATCACCGGGATCTGGGGAGAGAAGAAGCCGGGGAAAAGGGGTTATTTGAATTTCGAATCTGGTGTGTTTTGGGGATTAATGCTTAGTCCTATTTACCAAGCCCCTTAAAGAAGATACTTTCATTAATTTAAGAAGAGAACTTGGAATTTGTGATTTTATTGATATTTGCTGAACAATTGTTTCTGTTAAGTCGACTGTCTTCTTGCATAAGTCGACTATACTGTTTTTTTTAAACAAATCAATTTTTGTATCAGACCAGTCGCCTGGTTCCTATACCAGTCGACTGATTAGTAAGACATAAAATGTTTATTTTCTTCTCGACTCAGTCGACTGATCTCCCTACCAGTCGACTGTCGCGAACTCAATTGTCTTCAGCGACTATTCATCGCATCTTTTGAGATGGATTTCACCTCTTTTTTCACCCGTGATCTCTAATCTCTACCGTGGATTTCATCTCTCTTTGATCTCAGCCGGTTATTCGCTGTTAAAACCCCCTTTACCAGCCATTTTTTTCCCCTTACCGATCTCAAGCTTTTACCCCCAATTTCAAAACCCTAGCTTTTGGAGAAGAAGGTGATCTACTCTCTCAGTGCTGCTTGTGCTTGCCCCTGATCGAATCTCTCTTTTTCTTAGGTAAAATCCTTTCCCCTCTCTTTTCATGGCACCCAAACGATCTAAAAGATCTCATGAGGGTAGTTCTTCTTCCCAAGACTACACTCAATATCTCTTGAGTCCCGATCTTATTGATCGTTGGTACCTTTTTTGTACCATTACAATCTTCCCTGGAAGATTTGTAAATTTTGATGACTTAGACCGTTTCAATCTCATCCCTTTATTCCAAAATAGTAGTCTCTATAATTTTCTCTCATTATCAAACCAACCTAATTACTATCCCCAACTCATCTATTTGTTTTACACCAATATGAGAGTTGTGCAAAAACCAAATGGGGATGTCTTAATCCGGTCGTCTGTGAAGAATATTAAAATGACACTCACACCGACTAGGATTAATTAGATATTAGGTATTGATGATGGAGGATTCCCTCTTGATGAAATTCTTTTAGATGATGCTTCTATATTATCTAAAATTTTCTTACCTAATCATGGCCCTCCAATGACAAGCAAAAATATCAAACCAATTGCTAAGCTTATAGGTAGAATATTAGCCTATAACATCCTTCCTAAAAAGGGAAGTTATGACCAATATTCTATAGAATTACAAAATGTTATTTATGCAATTTTTGGTAAAATTGCTGTTAATTGGGGTCAAGTTATCTTTTCTAAACTTAATCAAGACCACACTCACTTTCTACCTTTTGGAGGTCTTCTTACTAGAGTCTTTATAGCTTTTGATGTTGATCTCGATTCGGAGACAAACGTTGTTACTCGTTATGAGTGTTTCGATCGTGCTAGTTTGGCACGTATGAAACTCCTTGATGCTCCTACTCGATCACCCCCTAGGTCTCCTCCTCCTTCTCAAGCTCCGTTAGGTTCTACTTCTAGACCCTCTAGACCTTCTACCTCCTCTGATCCACTTCTTCAAGCAAATTTTGATGACCCTCGTACCCTATATGACTGTGTTTCCTACTTAATGAAGCATTCAGTCACTATAGATACCCAACTCCATAATCTAGATTCCAAGCTAGACCACATTGATTCTAAGCTTGACAACCTCACTCATCTCTTCAGCTCTCAGTTTCATCCTCCTTCTCAAGATGACGATGAAGACTCCGATGAAGAAGATTGAAGACTTTTATTATTTTTTTTATGTACTTTTCTTTCTTAATGCATTTCTTCTTGTATAAGACTTTCTCTTAAGTTTCTTTTTAAATGCAAAAGCTTGTTACTTTGTGTTTTTTGATGATTCCAAAGGGGGAGAGATATATCTGTGTTATGGTTATATTGCTTATTATCTGTGACTAGGTATTGGACTAACTCTCTGGCCAGTCGACTGCCCACCAGGCATCTCAGTCGACTGATGCTACTCTTTGTGTTATGATTTTTCTAAAGTATGGTTTTCTGGTCAGTCGCCTGATATTCTATATAAGTCGACTGATACATGTTATTCTTTATATATAATGCATTTTGTGTTTTTATAAGGGGGAGCATGTCTTCACTATGCTTGTATACTATCTTTTATTATCAGCTATTGTGTTGTCATCATCAAAAAGGGGGAGAATGTTGATTCTTGATTTTGATGATCACAACACAGTGCAACATGTGTCTATGTTTATACAGCTAACATTGCAGTATACATACCAAAGACAATTCTAGCTGAACAAATGACCAAGCTCAAAAGGATACAGATGAAGACTTCAATCAGACAAGATCCAAGACTTTGCTCAAGACAAGACTCAAAGACTTAAGACCTTAGTTCAAATTGTGTCAATTATAATATCTTGTAAAAACAATTGTATTTTACTTTCTGTTGAGTCTTAGTCTGATGTAAAGCCTTGTCACACACACACACTCAAAATTTTTTAATGTGTGCCTCTTAAAAACTCCCAAAAAGAGTCAAAACAGTTTGAAGAATTTTAACTCTTGAGTACCAGTCGACTTAAGCTTCTGCCAGTCGACTGATAGTACAAAACTGTTTAAAATTATTCAAACTCTGATCAGTCGACTCATATGGCAACCCAGTCGACTGTTCGAGAGCTTTTGACCGTTTTCTGTTTTCAAAATTGATTTTTTCAAAAGCAACAGCTCTTAGATCCGTTGGTTGACAGTTGGAATAACTGTCCCCCAACGTTCAGGAGATCTAACCCTATAAGAAGGAGTTCAGATCTCACTGAAAAGATCTAACAATTTTTTTACAAAATCTTTTGAGATACCGAGCACTGTCTTTGAGAAATTTCAAGTGAAAATCTTTGAGAACAAGCCTTCAAGTTCAAACTCTCTGGTTCTCTACATTCAGTCCAGTATAGCAACGATTTCGCTCTGGACTGAGTATAGAAGTCAACCTTGTTTTTAGCCACGAACATCAACACATACACCAACAAGGCTATAGGTTGACTGTAAAGTTCTTCTTGTTACTTTTGCTCTCGGTGGGAGAGTGGTTTTTGACTCTAGGTTGTAGAGTCGGTGTTGTTTCACTCTTGGTAGTAGAGTGGGTCTGCTTTCTGTGGTTGAGAGAAAGGACTACGGGTTAGACAAGGTTGTTGTCGTAACGCCGTAGGGTATTCTTGTAATTTTTAAAGAATAGTGGAAATCTCAAGTGGGTTGCTTGGGGACTGGATGTAGGTCGAGAGGACCGAACCAGGATATATCTTGTGTACTCTGTAATTGATTGTCTTGTGTTTACATTCATTTTTGTTTATTTAAGTTTTGCAAAAAGCTTCTGGACAGTCGACTCCTTGTACTATCAGTCGACTGGTCAGTGCCGTTTGTAGTTGTAGTTTCATTGTGGTTTCAGTTGTCTGTCTCATTCATCAGACGACTGCACAGAGTTATTGTTTTCAATTATTTTGGACATATCAGTCGACTGGTTCATAACTCAGTCGACTGCACCGAGAAAAATTTCCGCAGTTTTTATCAAACACTATTCACCCCCCCTCTAGTGTTTGTTGTCTTGCCTACAGGATCCAACACGAGACGGAGTATACCGTGCCTACTCTTCCCTATGCTTAATGGAATGACGATATGAAGAACAATACCATGAATAATGCAAAGGCGATGAATGCTCGCTTTTGTGCACTTACCAGAGAAGAATTCAACCGTGTGTCAAATGCAACAATGACATCCAAATATGGCATACTCTTGAGGTAATACATGAAGGTACAAATAAGGTCAAGGAATCTAAAATTTATGTTCTTGTTCACGGTTCGAGATGTTCCGAATGAAGGAGAATGAAAATTTATCGGATATGATAACAAGATTCACTGACATCACAAACTCCCTTGTGGCTCTTCGTAAAACATATACGCAAGAAGAGATGGTGAGAAAGGTTCTTCGTGCACTTACCCCCGAATGGAAAAAAGAAGACTACCGCAATTGAAGAAGCCAATGATTTAACACAACTCTCGCTTGAGAATCTTGTGGGAAATTTAATGGCTTATGAAGTACAATTGGAGGAGCGTAAGAAGGACTTAGAACTGCAACAAGCTAAAAAGAAAACTCTTGCTTTCAAGGCCATGTCTGAATCAGAAGACGATGAAGATGATAAAGAAGAAATGACTATGTTCACAAGGAAATTTAAGAAATTCCTTCGCAAAGGTAAATTTAATTCTAAATCAACGGTTACTAATGAACCTCCTACTTGTTTCAAATGCAATAAGACAGGTCACATGAAAAAGAACTGTCCATTGGAGAATGCAAAATCTAAAGGCAAAGTCTCTAACTTCAAGAAGGACAAATTCACGAAAAACAAGTACATGAAGAAAAAGAAGGCTTACCAAGCAACATGGGATGATAGTGATTCCACAAACATGGTGGAGCATAAACAGAAAGGCAAAAAGAGAAAGTTCTTGCCACGGGCCTCGAACAAAAAACTGGCAGCAAAGAGGTTTGCTGGAAAATGGCACAAGTGTGGTAAGCTGGGCCACAGAATTTCTGAATGCCACAGCAAGGACAACAACCGTTCTAGAACTCGACAGGCAAAAGGGACTGACAGATCCCATGCACACATAGCTGAGAACTTGTCCACCGGTTTCTCTGACCTGGACCTCTGTTCTGTTGTATCAGAGGTGAATCTGGTGGGAAGCAATCCTCGAAAGTGGTGGTACGACACTGGGACCACCAAGAACATCTGCTCGGACAAGGAGATGTTCACTTCATACCAGAAGTGCAACAAGGATGAACAGTTGTTCATGGGTCATTCTTCCACCTCCAAAATTATAGGAACAGGGAAAATAGTGCTGAAGATGACTTCAGGCACGAAACTAATACTCACAAATGTGTTGCATGTTCTAGATATTAGAAAGAACTTGGTATTAAGATATTTGCTAAGCAAGAATGGATTTAAGGTTGTTCTTGCTTCTGATAATTTTGTATTGTCTAAGAATGTGGTGTACTTGGGTAAATAATATGTAAAGGATGGACTGTTCAAATTTAATGTAATGACAGTCAACCCTAAAACTATTGTTCTTGTTGTTTCCAAAGTTAATAAAATTACTCCTATTGCTTATGTTGTTGAGTCTTCTTCTGTTTAGCATGAAAGACTAGGCCATGTTAATTTCAATTCTATGCGTAGATTAATTAACATGAATTTGCTACCAAAATTTAAGGTAGACAACTGCGAAAAGTGTGAAATTTGCACGGAGGCCAAACTCACTAAAACTCCATCACGTTCTGTAGAAAGAAACACAGAAACTCTAGGTCTAATTCACACGGATTTGTGTGATTTAAAATACGTGCAGACCAGAGGTGGAAAAAAGTACTTTGTGATATTCATAGACAATTGCACAAAATTCTGTTATGTATACTTGTTGCATAACAAAAATGAGGCTTTGGATAAATTCAAAGAAAATAAGCTTGAGGTTAAGAATCAACTTGGCAAAATGATTAAAATTGTTAGGAGTGATAGAGAAGGAGAATATGATGCATCATTTAATATGTTCTGCTCTGAACAAGGAATAGTTCATCAGACAACTGCTCCTTACTCACTTGAATCAAACGGTACTACCGAGCGCAAGAACTGAACTCTAACGGAGATCATGCATGTTTCTGGGTTACCCCAAAATATGTGGGGGAAAGCATTGCTGACTGTCAACTACATTCTCAATAAAATACCTCACAAGAAAACTGGCAAGACACCATATGAACTGTAGAAAGGTAACGTACCTTCGTATAAATACCTCAAAGTGTAGGGGTGTCTAGCAAAAGTGGCAGTACCTAACCTAAAATAGGCCACAATAGGACCTAAGACTACCTAAGACTATTGATTGCATATTCATAGGCTATGCACACAACAATAGTGCATATCGGTTCTTAGTATATAAATCGGATATACCGGATATCCATGTGAATACAATAATGGAATCAAGGAATGCTTCCTTCTTTGAACATGTATTTCCGTGCAAGGATACTACGTATCCCAAACGTACACGTGAATAAGGGAATGCAAGCACTTCGGTTGATGAACCAGAACATGATAATGATGAGCCTAGACGTAGTAAACGGGCTAGAACATCAAAGTCATTTGGTCCTGACTTTGTAACGACCTTTCTGTTAGAGAATGAGCCTAGAACATTCAAGGAAGCCATGTTTACGCCTGATGCTCCTGTGTGGAAGGAAGCAATCAAAAGTGAAATAGACTCCATTATGCAAAATCATACATGGAAGTTGGTTGATTTGCCTTCTGGATGTAAAGCTCTAGGATGCAAATGGATTTTCAAACAAAATTTGAAACCATATGGTTCAATAGAGAAACATAAGGTGAGATTTGTAGTACAAGGATTTAGGCAAAAGGAAGGCCTAGACTTCTTTGATACATATTCCCCGGTCATAAGAATAACTTCCATAAGAATGTTGATAGCTATTGCAGCTCTACGTAACTTGGAAATACATCAAATGGATGTTAAAACTGCATTTCTAAATGGGGATTTAGAGGAAGAAATATACATGAAACAACCTGAGGGTTACGTAGTTTCTGGACAGGAAAACAAGGTGTGCGGGCTTGTAAAATCCTTGTACGGACTGAAACAAGCTCTAAAGCAGTGGCATGCAAAATTTTACAATGTTATGATGTCAAATGGTTTCAAAATAAATGAATGTGATAAGTGTATCTACATCAAAAATACTCCAAATAGATACATTCTGGTGTGTCTGTATGCAGATGATATGCTCATTATTGGGAGCAATAATGACATTATCAAACAAACTAAGAGTATGCTTAGTGGCAAGTTTGATATGAAAGATTTGGGAGTTGCAGACATCATACTAGGAATCAAAGTTTCCAGGACGTCTGAGGGAATTACTTTGTCTCAAGCTCATTACGCTGAGAAAGTACTTGAAAGATTCAAGAATTACTTAAATGGGACTGCCAAAAGTCCTGTGGATCCCAGTCTTCACTTGTTCAAAAATACGGGTGACAGTATATCACAATTGGAATATGTACATGTAATCGGTAGTCTGATGTACTTAACAAATTGTACAAGACCAGACCTGACACATTCAGTAAATGTACTGAGCCGCTACACAAGTAATCCAGGACGAAGTCACTGGAAAGGAATAACTAGAGTAATGAACTACTTGCGACATACTCAGAGTTATAGGCTGCATTACACCTGATATCCAGCAGTACTAGAAGGCTACAGTGATGCCAACTGGATATCGGACTCCAAGAACTCAAAATCTACAAGTGGGTACGTTTTCACTCTTGGTGGTGCAGCTGTGTCATGGAAATCACCTAAACAAACGTTACAAGCCGGATCCATCATGGAATCTGAGTTTATTACTTTAGACAAAGCGGCAGAGGAAGCAGAGTGGCTTTGAAACTTTTTAGAGGATATTCCCATGTGGAAAAAACCAGTGCCTGCTATATGTGTACACTGTGACAGCCAATCGGCTATAGCAAAGGCACTGAGTTGTATGTACAATGGTAAGTCTTGTCATATCAGAATGCGACACAAAACCATTAGACAACTGCTCTCTAATGGAATAATCTCTAAAGAGTATATAAAATCGGCCGACAACCTACCAGATCCATTTACTAAAGGTTTGTCACGGGAGCAAGTTGTGAGATCATTAAAAGGAATGGATTTAAAGCCTATGACGAAAGAGGATACTTGATGGAAACCCTACCTAGGAATTGGAGATCCCAAGATCTAGGTTCAAGGGGACAACTAAATCTTGTTGAATCAACGAGAGCACTGAGAGATTAAAATCTCATACCCACTCTTAGGATGATAAAACAGTGCTGTCTGCAAAGAGTTAGGATAAGCTTAGCTTTTAATGATTCCCATAGCTTTGAAATAAAAGTGGGGTATGGCAGAATACTCTTTATGGGCAGTCACCTTGTAAGTGTGAAATTGGGTCGTTTCTAGGAGAATGAAGAGAGGCTACATTATTCAAGTTCACTCACGATTAACCAGGGTTGTTCAAGGCCAAAGTGAACACAATAAGGGAACCTAGTTCTGTGAGGAGATGAAACTGTGTGATAGTTATTGTCTAGGTTCACATCAAAGCCCGGGTAGTTCAAGACATCATGTTCACTACCTGGTCAAGTGAATCCGATGGCTACTCACTAAGGGTGGTTCAAAGTTGAAAAATTATTACCATTCCTGATGCAGTGATTTTTCAATTGTATTCTTAGAGTCTTTTTCTGTCATGTGTTTTTCTGTCGTGTCTGGATTACATGGTCTGGTCATTTCCATTCAAGTAGGGGATTGTTGGAAATTTTTTTGCATATTTTTCGGGCCGGATTCTGGTGGGCTCCGGCCACCGGCGTGCCAAAATTGATTGGATCATGTTCCTCTCGTCGAGTACTATTCCGTAATGTACCCACTTGCCAAAAACAGTTTTCGTATAAATGAGAAATGTAGGTCCAAAGTTGGGTACTCGAAATGTACTAACTTGGACAGTTGGAGTGAATAATCCCATATCGGAAGATGGAAAAGATTTTCTCTAGTATATAAGCTAAAGAAATGGACTAAAGGGCATAGCCCTGGGGTTACCACTAACGTGTGGTTGCCCCGCTCTAAATTTTTTCCCAGTTACTGTTGAGGCTTTTCAAATTCTGTAACTGCTGGTACCATTACTCTATAACAACAGAGTAATGGCTCATCAGTTACGTTTTTGAACCATTACTCTACTGTTACAGAGTAATGGACCCTTTAGTTACTCTCATTCTCCTATAAAACCATCAACTTTTGTCTGCCAGTATACACAGTTTTCAAAAATATTCTGAATCTCCTTCTTCTTCTTCCTCTGAGTCACAGTCTAAGAATACAATACAGCACTGGTTCGCTGAGATATCTGAAGTTAGAGTGCTGCTCTTTAGGAAAAGGTAATACAGTTGTATCCTGGGGGCAATTCGTCAACCACCGTCACACTACGGGGCGAATTTTGCTTTAAGGACAGAGATCTAAAATCTCGACTCTGTGTTGTATTCTATGGTTTGTTCTTTTATTTCCTGTAATTGTAATTCTTCACAATTATTGTTAGCATTTTATGTTTTATGAAATTCATGTTCTAACAACTCTCTCTTTCCTCACCTATTGGAGTGTGCCGCCTAACATAGTAAAGAAAAATATAGTGGAATTGATAGTGGGTGTAGCATTAGTTTTTTTTCTAAACAACATCACTACACCTTTAATCTCTCTCCATGTTTCCCACTATGAGGTTCATGTCATACAAGTCAAAACTAATGTTTCCAAAAGCAGAATGCTGATAGGAACTCATATATTTATGGCATCTAATTAGGAATCGACAAATAACAACATCTATTTAGGAATCGACAAATAACAACACATGATAAGTAAATCATGTGACAACTACACTCAACAGAAAATAAAAATAAAACAAAATAGCCATTAAAACGACCGATCCAGATTTTAATGGAGCCGCCACTCAACGTCGATGTGGCCACCGCCCACTGTCGAGCTCATCGACATCGGCATTTACCACCATTAGCCATTAATTTCATCTACCGTCGGCTTCAACTCCTTCCGTTGTTGATGCCGTCGTAAATTCGCAGTCGATGTTATGTCTCCATCAGACATAAGTACATCGACGTTGATTTTGCCACCGTCAGTTTTACCTTTGTTCCCCATCGAGTTCTAGATTAGAGATGGGCCCGAGCACCGAACTCTAGACCTGAGATGGGGGAGGCTTGAGCACCTAACTCTAGACTGAGGTTGCGGCTCAGGGCGCATGATTTTTTCCTATGATTAATACACTATTTGGTTGGAAAGGAATGGAGGGGAGGGGAGGGGAGGGATTTTTTAAAACTTTTCTTGTTTGGTTCATTTTTTAGGAGGGGAGGGGAGGGAAATGAAGGGGTGCAAAACCCCTCCTGAGCCAATTTTGGCTCCCCTCCAATATTGGGAGATTTGAAGGGAAGAAAAAGTAGGTCTAATTTTTTAATGTGATTGGACTAAATTGCCCTTTTAAATCTAAATCTTAATAATAAAAAACCGAAAATCTATATCTCGACTGTCTCTCTCCCACTCGCGCTTTCACTTTCTCCCTCTCCTCGTCGCCTTCTCGTCTTCGTCCATCTTCAAAATTTTTGCCCTGGGTAAAAAAAGTACATATAGGGAAATAGGTGAAACAATAATTCTATATAGACTAGTTCATCCCACATGAATTTAACCAAAATACGAACAAATTCTAATTCATGGATGCATGTGGAATTCTCCTAGTTATGCAGTACGTGCCAAACTGCCAATGTTTTGATGTTGGTGTTTTCAATGCCCATATATGTATCATATGCGTTCTACTATTTTGTGTGTGTCTATATATATTCTTCTTAAAGAAAATATGTTTGCTATTGTTTGTGCTTGTCTATCCATTGCTGAAGTTTTTTTCTTTTATGTTTGTCCGGACTATTTTGTCAAGTGATTGTTTTCATATTGATGTTCTTCTGTTGATTCCAAAAGAGGGTCTGATTATATGGTGCAGAATAAAAGAAATCTTGGAGGGCCCTTCTCAGAATCTTTTAGTCAGTGGCTCATTTGATTGCAGGCACTACCAAAGTGGAAAAAAGGAAGAAAGAACGAATATTACTCAATAAGAACAACTTGAATTTAGAATTAGTAAATGATGATTAATAATCTACAAACCAACCCAAATGTGCCCATCACTCGTGTTGTGACATAGCTGCTCTCCGAGACCAAGAGCTTGGCTCTTATGATTATCTATCAAAATTTCTCAGTTTTATTTACTCTACTCTGTTTGTCTGCCTTGTTTCTTCAGGAGGCTCCTACGGGAATTAGAATGGAGGAAGTGAGTTTGCTCAACTTCAGCAGCAGCCGGTTATGCACTGTATGCGATGGATTATCCAGGCTTTGGCCTCTCACAGGGCCTTCATGGCTACATCCCCAACTTCGATAAAATGGTAGATCATGTCATCGAGCAATATGCTATTATCAGAGGTATGCATATTTCATATCAAACTACACTTTCTTATTGTATTTTTTTTTCCTTCCTTTTCTTAAGATGTAAAAGGGTATAAAAGTAATTTTATTATAAAATCCACTCCCTCCTCTTGTGAACCAAACAAGAAGATAATTATTTTCCCTCCACTCCCCTCATTTGAACCAAACAGAGTCTTCATTAAATCCCCCCTCCCTTTCCCTCCCCTCCCCTCCCCTCCATTAAAATCCCTCCCCTCCCTTACCCTCCCTTCCTTTGAACCAAACAGAGCCTAAGAGATGGGGAGGAAAATGGGAAATAAACTCTTCTTGCGTGTAATTAAGGGTTCAATAAAAGGCTTGAATTGCTGGTTTATTTACGAGTTTGCCATTGTAGGATCTTGATCAGAGATATATCATTAGACGGTTAGGAGTAAAAGTAGAGTTACTTAAATAAATAAAAAACAGTTAAGGAAGTTAAAGGTTTGCATAGTAAAAATATCCTTAATTTAATGGAAATAAAATATTTGAGCATGAGCTTCTTTCTAGAATGAATATGGGAACATATGGGATATGAAATTTTTGTGATCACCAATGTCGTTACTTATAAATTTAGTCACCATATTTTATTAATAAAATATTAACAAAATATACCAAGAATATTGGACAAAGTACAAACAAACCATACAATAAAAATAACCTCCTACAACATCCCTGGAGGGGTGCAAGTGTCACTGTGGTCGTCTGGTAAGCATCTTAGTTAGTGAGCAAGAGGTCGGGGATCCAATCTTCGCTTGCATCATCTTTCTATTATGAGATTATTTTGAGAGTGTGCGTGTTTGGCTACGACATTGTACCCCCCCTCCCCCTCCCCCCGAAAAAAAATATGTAGGGTGGGACTCAAAGGTAGCATTGCTATCGGGTCAGGTAATGAGATACCCGGACCTTGCCCTATGGCGATTGATTCGGGTCTATTTAACTTTTCCGGATCCGGTTTGGGTCTAATCGGCTCCTGAGTACCTAACGGGTCTAATAATATATGGCAATATAAAAAAAAATTTCAATATTTACAAAAAGTTTTCAATATTCAAATTTATAACATTTTTTATGATTATTTGGAGTACCACATGAATTAGCTACATATTGGAAGTGAAAGTAAAATTAATTAATATGCAAATGAATATAATTAAGTTTATTTTATAAACTAAAAATTATGAGATGCAAATTGGGAGTAAAAGAAAAGATTGCACTCTCTTTATTAAGTTATATGAACATATTCAGGTTTATTTTCTAGCATCGGGTCGGTTCTGGTTCAATATCGGGTCCGGGTCTTAGATAAATGTGACAGTGCTACTCAAAGCAAATCAAAACAAAATACAAAATAGTGATAAAGTAAAACCTTACTCTACTCCAGAGTGGGGGGGGCTAAAAGAATTGAAATGCATTATAAGGGTTAGTATATCGCAAATACTAGAATTTGTCCCACGAAAGTAAAAGTTATTCATATCAAACCATAAAATTCAAGTTATAGTGGCAACATCAATAAACCATGCTTCTCTCATTTCCTTCCTAACTCCAGAAAATTTTCATAAAGTGTAGTCACTTGTACCAAGAGACCTTAGCACGTCCACCCAGGCTGCTTTACTTACTCTTGTGACCAGGGCCGACTTTGAGCTCATGGGGACCGAGGCAAACTCCCAAAAATGGGCCCCCCATACATAATATGAGAAAAAAATAAAAAATCACCACACACACACACACACACACACACACACACATATATGGAGAAAGAGAGAGAGAGAGAGGGAGAGAGAGGTTTCTTCCATTGCAAACAGATTTGTTTGCACAGATCCGTTGGATTAAGATCTAATGGCTCAGATCTATTATGACTTTTTTTTGGGGAAATTTTGCCTTAGCCCGTCATTTGCAATGAAGAGCTAAGGCAAAATTGATTCTTTTTTTTAAAAAAAAATTAAAAAAATCTATCTTCTCTCTCTCACTCTCTTCTTACTCTATCTATCTTCTTCCCCGCACCCAGACCCAATTCCAACTGAAACCAATCCCCTCTCACTCCGGCGATTCCTCATCTCTCACTTCACTCTCTCACTCAGCATCGTTCCCTCGTTGGCACACACTGTCTCTTTCGAAGCACCTCCCCCAACCCAAAAAACCTTAACCCTAACCCACACCCAAACTCCTCCTCCTACCCCGTTCACTGTTGTTGCTCTTCCTCCATTCCAACACTCTCTCTCACTCCCAATCTCTCCTCCAATCTTCAAACACAAATTGGGAAGTTGAAACCTAGTTCGGTGACAACACCTACATTGGAGAAATTTGCAGTTGTGCAAGGTAATGACTTAATTCTTGGCTTCGTAGTTATTTTTTTATGTTTTTTATGTCTTTTTCTATTACATGAATTAATTATTGGTATGCGTAATTTTGTAGATGTAGTAGTTTGTATATAGTATTTTAATGATTTTAGATGGTGGAATTGTAGTCGTAGTTGTTGTTGTCTATAGATTGAGTCGTATTTATAATTGTTCGATATCAGTAAAACCGCGTAAACGATAAAAAATTCCGAAACTTTGCGAGTGGTTCGGAATCATGACACAAGCTAACTTAACTTGTAGTAGTGGGTTTCGACTCACAGTTTGCAAAATATAGCCGTGTATCACTTGTGGTCAAGAAAAAACCAAAATAAAGTGATACACAACCGTATCTCGCAAATCGTGAGGCGAAACTCAACTCTACAAGTTGCATTGGATTGTTTTACATGAGTAAGACCAACTCGCAAAGTTTCATAATTTTTTGATACCATTTGTGCGGTTTTCTCACGTATCTCGAACAACAACACTAAACTCTGAAATTTGTTAATATGGTTATAGTAGAAAACCCTACAAACGACATTAAAAAATTACAAAACTTTGCGAGTGGGTCGGGCTCACCTAACAAAAGACAACGCAACTTGTAGAAGTGATTTTCGACTCATGGTATACGAGATAAGACCATGTATCACTTTTGGTAAACAAAAACTGGAATAAAGCGATACATGGCCTTATCTCACAAACCGTGAGTCGAAACTCACTTCTACAAGTTGCATTGGTTTGTGTTAGGTGAGTCTGACCCACTCGCAAAGTTTCGTAATTTTTCGTTGCCATTTGTGTATGTTGTTTTCTATCTTTGTAACACCCCGAATTTCAAATAAGACCGAATTCGAAGTTCCACAGGATCTTTACACTTCTCTTCATACAATTTTACAAGGAAATTAAAACTTTATTACATCAAGTTACATTTAAACACCGGAAGCAAATTTACATCAATTACATTAATGAAATGAAACAACACTTCAAAAATTATTTAAGCATCAATTCCTCCTTAGTCTTTTTCATTCAGTTTATCCTGCATGGAAATTGTGGGCTCGTCAGTTCATTCAAGTGACACAATGATATAATACATCAATTTTCTCTTACTTAGAAAGCACACACTTTTCATAAAACAAAACTATGGGGACTATCCTATTGATGTCGTGTTGTGCGGTGCACTTAGTCCTTAATGCAGTTATTTATATTATATGACACCAATGCACACTTGTTCAGATTCTATGCATCCCATATTATATAGGTTCGAGGACAAGCCCTCAATCGTAATTCATCTTGTAGGGTTCAATCCCTCGTCATGATTTAAACTACTACGGTAACTACGATAAGTATCCTTGATGTTCTATGAGTTACGAGCCCATGCCCATACAGTCTGGAGGGGAATCCCATGCATTGACATGACGCATCATGCAGACAAACTATGGACAATTCAACATCCATCATGGAACGATGGCACCACCCGTAGTCACCAAATATCCCACAAGCGTCGCCACCGGGATGATAATTCCGGAGTAGTGCTCACGCCATGACATGACGCATCAAGCAGGTAGTCTGTGAATCACTCTCACACCGCAAATCCGATGGTCCTCATACTCGTGTTTTTCTCTTACTTTCGTCACATCTCCACTATATATCTAGTCCTTAATTTATTTGAATCATGAATAAATTCAATCCTCTAGAGTTAGCACTTCCTCTATACCGGTCTTAACCATTAATTCAACAATACGACCCAAACTTGGTCTTTTCTTTTCAATATCTCATCTCAAAATTATTCTTTCAATGCTGGTATAAGGCTTAGCTATCATCTAGCTTTCAATTCCATTTCATGTTCATAACATTTGTTTATTCATATTCATAAGATCTTTCATAATTCATCTTGATGTTTGATTTCACTTTCGTGTACAATTTCATGCATTGAATAAATTCATTTTCTAACTCGTCACATTCATAATTCATTCTTCCCACATGATTTTCTTATTCTCATTTTATCAATGCTAAATCTAAAATTCACACTTTCAATTCTTTCCATTATCAATCTCTTTTCAAAACTCTTTCAAACAATACATTTATTTTTCTTTATCTAGGGACATATAAAACTTGAAGGCCAATAATCAGGGCAGTCGACTGTTAGAACATAATCGGTCGACTGTTCTGCAACGATTTAAAACTCGAAAACCAATGATCAGGGCAGTCGACTGTTAAAATACATTCGGTCGACTGTTCTGCAACTATTTAAAACTCGAAAACCAATGATCAGGGCAGTCGACTGTTAAAATACAGTCGGTCGACTGTTCTATAACTATTTAAAATTTGAAAACCAATGATCAGGGTAGTCGACTGTTAAAATACGGTCGGTCGACTGTTCTGCAACTATTTAAAACTCGAAAACCAATGAACATGGCAGTCGATTGTTAAAATACAGTTGGTCGATTGTTCTGCAACTATAATCCGAAATTTATTACATGACAGTCGACTGTTGACTCTAGTTCTGTCGACTGTCGATTGCGCCAGGTTGCAATTATGGATATATTTTTGACATTGAGAACAAAACCAAAATTTTCACTTTATTCATAATCAAAGTTTCCACAAAAATTACTTTTTCTCTTTATTAATAAAAAACCATTCTTTTAAATAAATTAGTCCTAATTTACAAAATGTCCATTTCTCTTTTCCAACGACAAAATATGCAAATTAGAGATTTTAGCACAAATCTCATGTAACAATAACCATATGTATTTTACTCATTAATCAATCTATTTTCAGGGCATGAAGGTTACCCATAATTCACAATTCATTCATAAACATATTTCTCCATATTGCATTTTACAAACATACATGAACATTTTCATACAAAAAAAATTCATACTTTCTTAATTAGCATGCCAATATGTTATCAAGTTATCACAACAACACTTCATTCACATAATTCAATCTATTTTACTAATCATTTCATGTAAGTTTAATGGGGTTCTTTTTCTCCTTAATCATGGTAACAAACATAAGCAATATTTTCTTGTTTATTCTAACATAATTACAAACACAAACCTAGCATGGTAACTAATTAGAAGTATGAGAAAATTGTCCATCTTATTTGGAGAGAAAAACAAAGAGAACTCCTAAAAACTCTTAGAATGAACAAATGAAGCATTCTCCTCCTAAGTCGTGCCACCAAGAATGCGCCTTCTCCTCCTAGGTCGTGCCACCAAGATTGTGCCTTCTCCTCCTAGACTTGATGAACCCGAGCCTCCCTTGTTCTTGATGAATTGCCGGCCTCAAATGGGGATGAACACACACTAAAAGCACACAACTCAATTTTTTTCTCTCACACTCTCTCAATCTTTTAACTTACTAATTTGTCTCCTCTTTTCTTTCTTTCAATCTTTTAAATATGAATAGGGTAGGGGGTATGTATACAAATTTTGAGCGAGAAATGGAAGGCTAGGATTAGTCCAAATAGTTAAGGATCAAGGGCTATGATGAAATAGGGAGTTGTAGTAACTACCCATGATGGAGAAAACCACCTCACCACTACTCCCATCTCTCCCTCTCTCTTTGTGAAATCTGGCCACCCCCTTATGGTGCACTAAGCACGTGCTAGTGCAATGCACATGCTACACTAGTACCCCTATTTAAAAGTTTGTTCATGTGAATTAATTAATTGTCTACTAAACTTGTCTACACTACAAGTTAAGTTAATTAAAAGGGAAAATTTAGTTAATGGGCTCACTAATGGGCCAATTAACCATGGGCTCTAATAAATTAAATAATTTAATTAATTAGGCCTAGGATTTTAATTAGGCTTTCTAGATTAAAAGAGAAGAAATATGATCAAATGTTCATGAGAATATTTTAGAGAAATAAGTGCATAAATTTGCATGTGCACAACATGTGAAAATAAACAAACTCTTATTTAATTAATATTTAAAAATCCAGGATGTTACAGCTTTTATATATGCAAATAGAGTAATTAGGTCTATATGATTAGTGTATTGAAAATTGTTCTGTTATTTTTTATGTTAGATAAGAAAAGTGTTGAAGGAAGTTCTGTTGCCGGTGAAAATTTTATTCGTGCAAAAGAAAGCAAAATTGTACTCAATTTCATATGTGGTAATTCTGCCAAGTCCACCAGCCCCGCAAGGCTCTCAAGGGTGAACTCTTTGGTTCGTCAACGTTTTGATCTTTGTTCTCGCTATTGATCATGTAATGCTAATCTTCGCGAGGGATACATAGCTTGATTGTTTAAGAACACTCCGGGCGAACGGACTCTGATAAGTGAGATTTCGAATAAGTATTTACAGAATCTTCTTCTGTCCGAAGAAATGATTCATCGAAATAATGAGTCACCTGTTCCATTGATATGGGCGGAAAGAAGGAACATCTTTAAAAAAAAGATGAGTGCTCTTGGGGTAGTCAGTTTGGCTTTGAACCTACGTGTGTATGATTTTGTTTCCCAAGAAATCCAGTACTGATTCTTATAGTACTGTTCGGGGAGTCTCCATCCCGATTGAATGAAAGATAAGCTTATGAAGGCAATGCAGACCTCTCTCTTGTGGCGAAAGAGCACTTTCCAAATAGAAAAACTTCAACCGTTTCGATTTGGCAGAAAAGAAAGCAGTTTTGGGAGCCATGGTAAAACAGGGGAGTTCAGAGGGGATGTGCCCCTTTGATACCTCTTCTTTCCTGCCATGGGGCAGGGGAGGGGGAGTGGGAGGTTTGACTGCACTAACCATGGCAGAATATTTCCGCAGTTTAGTGCTAAAGTTGATCCCCATTGTGCGATTCCATATATCTAGTGCGAGCCCTCTAACCTCAAACACGGTTGACAACTTTCTCGTTGACGAGCACCTAAAACCAAATATATGTATGACGTTTCATATTTTAGATGAAGTGAAGAAATTTTATGCATCATATTCTTGATGTGTGGGTTTCACTATGCTTTTGGGTGGGAATCAATACAAGTAAACCGATGTAATCGATAAATCATGTGTATGTAATAAAGCCGAGGAGTCACCGAGTCAGCCTAATTGTAATACCCCGAATTCCAAAATACAACTGAATTCGAGTTCCACAGGATCTTTACACTTCTTTCGTACAATTTTACAAGGAAATAAAAAATTTTCTTTTATCAGAGTTACATTTACACTTGTACATTATCACAGCGGAAGCAATATTACAATAAATTACATGAACAACATTTAAATCAATCTTGTGCAGCATGTATAGTTCAATTGTCAAGTATCTTTACCCTGCATATAAAACTGTGGGCGCGTCAGTTCATTCAACCGACGAAACATTATACATGGCCATCCTCTCTATGCCGGAAATAGTATAACGATTCTCATTTCTTAACAAATCACAAACTTGTCACAAACAAAGCTAAAGGGACTATCCTATTGATGTCATGTTGTGAAAGTACACTTAGTCCTTAATGCAATTATTTATATTATATGACACTAATGCGCACTGCCCATACTACATAGGTCCGAGGGCAAGCCCTTAATCGTTCTTCACCTTGTAGGGTTCAATCCCTCGGCATGACTTAATCTACTACTATAACTACGGTAAGTATCCTAAATGTTTTCTGACCTACGAACTCATATCTAGGCGCCCTGGAGGGAATCCCAACGCACTGACACATGACTCACCATGCAGACATCCTGTGGTAATTCAGCTCCTACCATAGACATGACACCACCCGCAGTCATCAAACACCCCACGAGCGTCGCCACCGGGATGGTATTCTGGAGCAGTATCTACGCCCTATCATGACTCATCATGGGACATCCTGTGAATACTCTCACGCCGCCAATCCAATGGCCCTCATACTCAATATTTTTCTCTTACTTTCATCACATCTTCACTATGAATCTAATCCTTAGTTTAATTGAATCATGAATAAAATCAATTTCTTAGAATGTAGCACTTCCACTATACCGGTCTTATTCATTCAATTCACATGATCCAACCTTGGTCTTCTCATTTCAAAATATCATTTCACGATTCTTTCATTGCCGGTATAAGGCTTGGCTATACCCTAATTCTCAATTTCAAATCATCATTACAATGTCATACTCATAAGATATTTTCATGATTAATCATAATTCTTTTTTTTTTCAATAGCATAATATTCATGTATTCACATCTTTCATAACTCATCACAATCAATAATTCAATGCATAGATACTTGAAAACTGAAATTCTTCAAACATGTCACATTCACTAGTTTATAAGCTCACATAATTCTATTTCAATCCATTCCAATTTCACAGTTCACATTTTCAATAGGTTTCACAATTTATACCTTTCAAATTTCTCATTACCAAAATCTCATTTTAACCTTCTTAACCAATCCATTCGAATTTCATAAAGAAACAATTTAAGTTAATGAATAAAAGAGTTCCTTTTTGTAAAAACAGTCTCACTTATACGAAGCCTCAGGTTATAAAGATTTTTCTCTCAAAATACAGATATTATTTGAAACTTCAGGACAGTCGACTGATAACCCTGACCAGTCGGCTGTTCTGTGAGGTTCTAAAGCTCGAGAATAATCAGAGAAGTCGACTGTCTCATATGGCCAGTCGGCTGTTCTGCTATTAAACTCAAAATGAAAACGTTCGGGGCAGTCGACTGTTACAATAGTCACTCACTGTGCTACTAATTTTCGATTTCTCAAAATGTTTTCAGTTCCTTTTTCTTCCCTTTTTGAAACATAACTTTCCAGATTAAAACTATATTCAATTCCACCGTAACCAATATTTTTAAAGGTATTTTTCACTCTTTTAAAACATGTAATTAGCCATAGTTTGTATTTTATGAATACCATTTCAACATTTGAAAACCAATACATAATTGTTCATAACCAAGGATGGTTTCTCACACATAACTCACCACAATGATGTTTGTTTACACAGTGATAACAAAGATATTTTTAGAGCACAAAAATCAACTTTATAAGTGAGCAAAAACTTCTATTTTTATTAATTAATCTACACATGATGTATTCATTTATTTATATGCAAAGGGACATTCTTTATCGTTTATTCAATTAACACCCCATTCTAATTTAGCATTTTCAATCAATAAGCATGGCTCAATTCCTTAATAGTGAATTTCACATAATTGCAATTTAAACATAACTAACATGCATTCTTATGTTTATAACAATGAGAAACATACACTCTTACTCATAGGCAATAATTTTAGTAATCAATCAACACACATTTCTAATTAGACAAGCATGTATTTCATTTCAACTAGTAGTTAATAATAGTAATTTAATTATCATTCCCTAGCATGAATTCTACTCTAGAAGTCATGAGAAACACCCACCTTTTGAAGAAAACCCAATTAAGAAAAATTCCCTAGAGCCTCCTAGATTGTGAACGAGTGCCTTCTCCTCCTAGATTGCAATGCACGAACTCTTCTCCTTGCTCCTTACCAAAACCGAGAGCTCCAAGTGATGGATGGCCGGCCTCCAATGGGGAAACACAACACACAACTTACACACTAATATGTATATGTATCTCCTTTAATATTTTGTAGAGTACAAGTAGGAAAGGGGGGTATTTATACTAGTTTTGAAGTAGATTGGAGGGTTAGGATTCAATGGATGGTTATAGAATGGAAGGCTAGGATAGGAGTAGGAGTTATAGCAACCACCCACACACAAATAACTACCCATGAACACATACCCACACTCTCCATCTCTCCAAGCACAAAACCGACCCCAAATTAGTGTGCATTGCACACTACGTGCTTCGCACGTGCCACCTAGTACCCCTATTTAAAAGTTTGTACAATTTAATTAATCAAAATGTTTACTATTTGTCTATACATGACAAGTGTGACCATTTAATTGATTTATTAAATTGGTGAGCTTTATAATAAGTGGGATTAGGTTTGTGGACCAAGACAACACATTAATAATTAATTAAAATGGGCTCAACAAATAAAAATAGTGTTTAGATTTTAGAAATAGGCTTTTAGAAAAATAAAGGAAAATAATTGTTCATACTAAAAATGAGACTTTATATATAAAATAAATAAATAATATACACATGAAAATTGCACGTGCCATACGTGAAAACAATATTTTTATTAAAATGAAATTTGGGATATTACACTAATGATGCTAGATGGGGAACTACTTCTAGAACGGATTGCAAAACTTTCGTTTGTATAAAACTAAACGAACAAATAACACATGAGTTATTTATTCATTTGATGAACTACACAATCACGAATTTACTTCATTCGGTAGAAGTCATTTGGTGCCTCAAAACTGTAAAGTGTCAAAATCCGATAAAAGAGTGATTGGTCAACTTACCGAAGCTAATGTTCCTATATGCAAACAAATGCTTTTCTTCGAAGGTGCAAGTGAAGGTCATGATAAAATTGGATTCACTAAAATCGATATTAGAAATCTAAGGAGAGACTCGACAGAATGTATGAAAGGACACGACGGACAAATGGTCATTGAGTTCTTCGAATCGAAAAAGCAGACTGATCCTTTATTTTTTTATGATTACCAATTAGATCCCGAAGGTCAATTGTCCCATTGTATTTGGGTGGATGGTATCACTAGGAAGAATTTAGAAGTATTTGGGGATGTATTTTGCTTTGATGCCACCTACAACATGAACAGATACAGAATGTTATTCGTATCATTTGTTGGAGTCAACCATCATTTGAAATCATTGTTCTTAGGTTGTGGGTTCATTCCTAATGAAAATGCATCCTCATTTGAGTGATTCTTTGAAAAGTGGCGAGGAGTAATAGTATGTGAGCCGATTGGCATCTTGTAGGATGAGGATCGTGGAATTGGTGCTACACTGAAGAAAGTTTTTCCTGTGACTGAAAATAGATATTGCATTTGGCATATTTTGGATAAGTTACAGCGGTAGGTGCGTATGTCGAATAATATCAATGAGTTTAGGAATGCTTTGAAGAGTATCATCTATACGGAATAATATAAAAATAATTTTGAAGAGAAGTGGAAATTATTTGTTTTGCAATACAAAGTTGAGAATAACAAATGGTTGAACGATAAATTTGAAATTCGTGAGTAATGGGCCTCCGTCTATGCAAGAAAGTCATTTTGGGCAGGCATGTTCAGTACCCAAAGGAGCAAGTCTCTGTATTCATCCTTGAAGCAACATACCCATAAGAAATACTCCTTACATGAATTTCCCGTAATCTTCGACTGAGTTTTAGTAAAACAAAGACACGAGAAACTTAAAGGAACTCATTGTAATCGTGAGGAGAGACCAAAATTGAAGATCGAATGGTCGATGAAGAAATAAATGACACGAACATACACATTGAAAATTTTCTACAAATTCCAACAAGAAGTACAAAAAATTATTATTTAATGTGAGTTACATTACCGATATGGATACACCAGATAGTTCAGCTTTCTTTGTGATGCTTTGTGGAAATTCAGAACCGGGGAGTGTGATTTCTTTTTGTAAACATCGTCAAATAGTTAAATATCCTTGTTACCTCTATGAATTTGTAGACATTTCATGCAAACATATTTTGGCGGTTCTTCGGTTCACCAATTATACCGTACTACCTGAGCAGTATATTTGTAGACGATGGACCCTGGATCATTTGAGAAGAAGTCAATCATGGGTTAAGTAAAAGAGATTTGTACAAAAAACTTGATTTATTAAAAATAAAATATCTTCTTAAAAAAAAATATATAATACAATATCCATACAAATTAAGATCTCCATATAAAATCTTCATATAAAAATTATGAATTTATTATCATTCTTCATATACATTGATTTCTGTTCAAGAGTTAGAGGGTTAGAGGGTTAGGGCTAAGGTTAGAGTAGGGTTAGAGGAAGGGCTATAGTAGGGTTAGAGGAAGGGCTAGGTTTGGTGCCTTAGATTTACCTACACTTTATTTTATCTTCTTAAATTGAGTATTTTTTCCAAATTTTTTTTGGTTTAATATTCCTTTTTTTAATTTTATTTTTTTGGTTATTTTGTTAATTTTAATTATTTTTCCCAAATTCTAATATTTTTAAAATTATTTTTTTAAATGGTTTTACAATTTTATTGCAACCATTATCAGCAAAATTTTAGATTTTAATTTTCTTTTGTACCCATTTATTATTATTATTTTTATTCCATTTTTTTTTTTAAAATGCACTATTTTATTTAGTTGATTTTTAAAATTTTTTTAAATTTTTTTATCTAAATATTTATAACAATCTTTTCACTATATCATGCTATCATACCGAACAATATTTACAAAGTTTAACATATTTAAAAAGTTTAACAGTTATATTATTATAGGGTTATGGCTAGTTGGTTAGGCTAGGGCTAGAGGGTTAGGACTAGGGCTACAGGGTTAGAGTAGGATTAGAGGAAGGGCTAGAGTTGGAGCCTTAGATTTTCTTATTTGTTCTAGATTTTTTCCCTTAATCTGAGTTTGTTTACCCAAATGTTATATTGTTAATTTTCATTTTTTAGTTTTCTTTATTTTGTTATTTTTTTAATTTAATTTTATTTATTTGTTGAAATTGTGGAAAAAATATGTTGTTTTAACAAAATTTTTTCTTAATTATTTAATTGTAGCTTCTTTTTCTTAAAAAAATGCATTAATAATATTTTTAATTGGTTTATTAAAATTTTAAAAGATTTCTATATAAAAAAAAAGATAAAAATTTATAAATTTAAAAAAGTTAAAAAAGTTTTAAAAGTTATAAAGTTTTGTCAAAATCTTTTAACTTATCCCCTTGTTTGCGATGACATGTTGCACTCACTTAACCCGTTATTGTCAATAACATGTTAAGTAGAAGAGATTTTTACAAAAAACTTGATTTTTAAAAATAAAATATCTTCATAAAAATATATATAATAAAATATCAATTCAAAATTGAGATCTCCATATAAAATATTCATATAAAAATTATGAATTTATTATCATTCTCCATATACATTGATTTCAGTTTAAGAGTTAGAGGGTTATGGTTAGAGGGTTAGGGCTAAGGTTAGAGTAGGGTTAAAGGAAGGGCTAGGTTTGGAGCCTTAGATTTTCTTATTTGTTCTAGATTTTCCCCCTTAATTTGAGTTTGTTTACCCAAATTTTATTTTGTTAATTTTAATTTTTTAGTTTTCTTTATCATTTTTTAATGTTATTTAATTTTGTTTCTTCTGTTCAAACTGTGGAAAAAAATATGTTGTTTTTACCAAATTTTTTTTAAAAAAATTATTGTAGCTTCTTTTTCTTAAAAATGCATTAATATTATTTTTAATTGATTTATTTAAATTTAAAAATAATTCTCAAAATTATTTAGATAACAATTTATAAAATTATAAAAGTTAAAAAAGTTGTAAAAGTTATAATGTTCTGCCAAAATCTTTTAACTTAACCTGTTGTTGGCGATGACGGGTTACACTTACTTAAACCGTTAGGTTAGATGAGTTTTCCAGTGTATTTGCACTTTGTGGATGAAAATGTGTACAAACTTCAACTTCTGAAGATTAACTTTTGCCAAATTCTTCCAACTTACCCCGTTGTTGGCAATAACGGGTTAAGCTCACTTAACCCGTTATCGCCAATAACGGGTTAGGTTGGATGATTTTTCCAGTGTATTTTCTCTTTGTGGATGAAAATGTGTACAAAACTCAACTTCTGAAGATTAAGTTCTGCCAAATTCTTTCAACTGAACCCGTTGTTGGCGATGACGGGTTAAGCTCACTTAACCCGTTATCGCCAATAACGGGTTCGATTGGATGATTTTTCCAGTGTATTTTCTCTTTGTGGATGAAAATGTGTACAAAATTTTATTATCACAGTAGCATATGCAGCATACAATATTAATATCTACAAAAAGTTTGCTGCACACATACACCAATTTGATACTTCAAAGCGATATCAACATTTATCACAGTAATCATCAATCACATATGATAACAAAAACAATAACCCACGAAAAAACTTTCATACAAAAACTATAATATAAACAAAATCGAACATAAATATATAAATCCAAGTTACACATTTATCGAATGAGTACATAATCTGGATCAATACATCCATTTCATGAATAAGAAAACAATTACATACGTAGCTGACTTCCTCACATGCCCTTCAATTCATCTACACTAGTATTTTTCACGTGCGATGCACGTTATGATAAGAGTTTGAGGATTTTCACGTGCGATATACGTGTTAAGAAATAGTTTTGGAGTTGGACGTGTGTTGCACGTATTTGAGAAAAATATTTTAAAGAAAAAACTACGATTTGTACGTCCAATGCACATGTTCATAAGTAGAATTGGAGTTGTACGTGTAACATATGTGTTTGTTTGGTGTTAAAAAAATATTGAAAATTTATTTTGCACGTGCGTTGCACGTTTAAATAGGTGAATTTTTGTTTGTTTATTTGTTTGTTTTTGTTGTAATTAATGGGAGAGTTGGAGTTGTACGTGCAATGCACAGGTTTGTATGTTGAAAAATTACAACTCCAAATCTCCCATTATATATAGAGATAATTGATAAACATAGAAAAGAAGATATATTAGTTGTTTAAGGAATGAAATCATAAACCGAATACAAAACTAATAATAAAAAGGTGTATTAGATACTACCTCTTCCAATCTCGTGGTTTGCGTCCACTTGGTATGTACTGATCCGGCTCGTTCCTCTTCCATTAGGGATTCCAACGTCCAACTTGTGTCTCAGAGGATAAGGGTTCATCCGACCCTTGCTCCTCTTCACCAACATCCACTGGTTCTTGTTGTTGCGATTGTTGTGGCTCGACGTTCCTTATTCCTCCCCTTGTCACGTTGTTCCTCCGAGAAATAGCCATATTAGCTTGTAAGTATGAATCAAGTTTGGCTCCTTCACCTACATTTTCAAGAGTGAGGTGGCACAGTTTAAGGATTTCCCGCATTATATCCTTCACACTCTCGGGTACCGTACTTTTCAACGTACGAGCAACTATCTTAACTGTATCTCATGTGTTTTCAATTTACAACGAGTTCAAATATATAAATTAAACAAAATTGTAAACAACATTATCTATATAAATATCAAGTGTTCACATAACAATACATGGATACAAAATATATAAAAATACATAAAGTTATACTAACATTACGATACGTTGACACCTTCAGTTGATACAATAGTTGCGAAGAGGAATATGCTGGTGGTGGTTCCTCCTCGGTTGGGGGAATTGGTATCTGGACTCCGGCTAGTGCAACAGTATGCGGAGATACATACAATCTGGTAATACGCTTGTACCACATCATATAAACTTGTTGGAATGAGCCATCGTAAGGTACAACAATAAGCAACATATTGGCTCTTATCTGATATCGTATGACATTCCAATTTGCCACATGTACCCGATGGAAATTCTCCCAATCGAAATTGGGCACACAACATGTTCCTTTCACCTCATGCAAATTTTTTTCGTACGAGTGGGCTTCAGGAATCTTCTGCTGATATCCAAAATTGCCGCATTACTCTATCCAGATATCGGAACTTCACAACAGAGAAGTTGATGAGTGGGGTAGTCGTCAACCAAAGGTCGCTAACCAAACACACTGGTGGAACCTGTTGCAACCTATCGGGGGTGTACGGAACCCAATTGAAGAACTCGTTGCGCAAAGTATCAAACTCATCTCTGTAGTATGCGGGAGATGTGCGTGGGTTATCGACCCATGTGTACCACCATGCCCAGTACACTCCTAAAGGAGGCAACATCTCTGCATTCAGTGCTTCGACCAACTAATCCGATGTTGCCTCAATAATACAGGGACGACCGATGTGGATGCGCTCCCAACTCCATATTTGCAACAAAACCATCGCCCCACCCATCTGTACGGAACCCAAATGCACAAACGTACAAGTTCTTATACAGTGATGCTAAGGCCGCACTCGCCCAACTATAATGATCAGCCATAGTGAAGTTTTCTAACAACGGTAAATACATGAGTGGCACGCTTGCACCGGAGGAGTTTGGGAAGAGAACTCCTCCAATCAAACTGAATATGTATGCACATCATAGTACGTGACATCTTCTTCATTCGAATAAACTTTCAAATCATCTTCGAAGTTTAATTTCAACCATGAAAATCAGAGTGATTTACCCTCAAATACTTTATTCCAAAAAAGCTTCTTCGGCCTCACTTCTGGCGTGCTCTACGGCTTTCTCTACGACATCTTCATCATCATCTGACAGAATATCTTTTAAAATTTTAGCCTCAGCGTCAAGTCTCATTTTATCCAACGTCTCATCTAAATCGAAACTGAGCAAACCACGTACAACTTCCACACGGTTGAAGTCCATGTTTTCCGTCACGGCCACCCCATCTATAGGAAGCCCGATAATCATTGCTTCATCTTGGAGAGTGACAGTCATCTCTACTACCTGTATGTGGAATGTGTGTGTCTCCGGCCTCCATCGCTCTACAAGAGCTATAAGTAAAGGTCGATCAAGCTTCACACCCCCCCATAAATATGGCTTCGTAAAAACCAGCTTTGACCATGTGCTGAGCAATATCGAGGTCCATCAAAAGTATCGCGAGCATCCGGAAGTTACACTTCTTTGCGGACCCATCCCACACGGCTTGGGATTTGTGTATGGGTTGCAACACGAACGCGCTTGGGTCTTCGGGTCTTGGAGGTGTAAGTCCAACCGAAGACGACGGACCGACCTCAACGGATGAAGAATGATGACCACAAACCAACACGAATGAAAACAAATATTGGTATTAAAAATACAATGTTACATATTCGTATTTAAACTAATAATAATAATCAATCTTACCTTAGTAAATTGTTTGCTACTAGCGCCACCAGAAGGGATTCTCGCTTGCCTCGTTCTAGCCATTTTCTCTATCAACAATAAACATAAAGTTAATTGATAATCTATTTTTCTATCAACAATAAACAAAGCAAAAATGTGGAAAAACGCACATACGGCAACGAAAATTACCGAAACTTTGCGAGTGAGTCGGGCTCACCCCACAAAAGCCAACGAAACTTGCATAAGTGAGTTACGACTCATGGTTTGTAAGATAAGACCGAGTATTGCTTTATTTCAAGAAAGAACAAATAAAGCGATACACGACCGTATTTTACAAACCGTGATGAAAATCACTTCTACAAGTTGTGTTGGCTAGTGTGGGGTGACTCCAACCTACTCGCAAACTAATGGAATTTTTGCCTGCCGTTTGTGAGGTTTTCTACGTTTTCGTACTCAAAATTTCAAAAACTAGTTGTTTAACTTGTTGTGGTTACGATGAATGATATAGAACCGCACAAACGACATTCAAAAATTCCAAAAATTTGCAAGTTGGTCAGACTAATCCCACACAAGCCAACACAACTTTTAGAATTAATTTTCCACTCACGGTTTGTGAGATACGACCATGTATCGCTTTTGGTCAAGAAAAACCAAAATAAAGCGATCTGCAGCCTTATGTTGCAAACGGTGAGTCGAAACTCACTTCTAGAAGTTGCGTTGGCTTGTATTACGTGATTCCAACCTACTCGCAAAGTCTTTTAATTTTTGGATGTCGTTTGTAGGGTTTTCTAGTGTAACCGTAGTAAAAATTTTCATAGTTTAGTTGTTGTTGTTCGAGATACCTGAGAAACCGCAAAAACGGCATCAAAAAATTCCAAAACTTTGCAAGTTTGTCGGATTCACGGAACACAAGCCAATGCAACTTGTAGAAATAAGTTTCAACACTCGGTTTGTGAGATACAACCGTGTGCCGCTTTATTTTAGTTTTTCTTGACCAAAAGCGATACACGGTCGTATCTCTCAAACCGTGAGTTGAAAATCACTTCTACATGTTGCGTTGGATTGTATAGGGTGATTCCGACCTACCCGCAAAGTTTCAAATTTTTTTGGACCGTTTACGCAATTTTACCAATATCAAATAATTAAAAATACGAATAGATATAAAATTTGAGCAAACAACTACAACAACGACTAAAATTTCAATGTCTAAAATCATCAAAATACTACATACAAACTACTGCATCTACAAAAGTATTGGGCAAATTTAATCAATTCAAGTAATTAGAAAGATGCAAAAAAACTTGAAAAACATCATAAATACAACTACGAATTTTCCCAATGTAGGTGTTGTCGCCGAACTAGGATTTTGACTTGCTTTCGAAGATTGGAGGTGTAACGCCCCTGCCCCAGCTCAGACAATTTATACAATTTATCAAACAAATTATTTATAATATAGTACAACTGCCCACCATAGGCCACCTCTCAAAAGGTGGTTAACCGGATTGGTGACTCTTGATCATATGCTATATTATTTATAGTTAATTATTCTTGTGTGATTCCCAATTTGGGACAATCTCAACCTACATCCGTTGTTCTTTCCATGTGCTGACGTCAGCGACTAGCAACCCCCTCCCTGGGTGGGCCCACCGCCCACGTCAGCACCTTCCAACAGGCAGTGCAATGCCTCTTTGCACCTGGGCCTGGGTCCCATGCCTAACAGCAGCCACGTCAGCGCTTGAAGCTGTTGCTGCTGTAGCTCTCTCCGTGGGCCCCCTCCTCTGCTAATAATTTCACACACCCATCCTCTTAGGAATTCTTATGGGGAAAGCTCTCAATTCCTCTTATATTATTATATATTATATATACTATATATATTATCTTTAGAAATTACGGGGTGTTATAGGAGGAGAAGTGGTTTCGAAGATTGGAGGAGAGATTGGGAGTGAGAGAGAGTGTGGGAATGGAGGAGGAGTAGTATCAGTGAATGGAGGATGAAAAGGAGTTTGGGTGTGGGTTAGGATTAGGATTTTGTTGGTTAGGGGGGGTGCTTCGGAAGCGAGAGAGAGTGCCAACGACGGAACGATGCTGAGTGAGAGAGTGAAGTGAGGGAGGGGGAGTCTCCGGAGTGATAGGGGATCAGTTTCGGTTGGGATTGTGTTTGGGTTCAGGGAAGAAGATAGATAGAGTAAGGAGAGAGAGAGAGAGAGAGAGAGAGAGAGAGAGAGAGAAGATAGAGTTAAAAAAAATCCACTTTTCCTATAAATAAATTATAACTTAGCCCGTCGTTGGCAACGACGAGTTAAGGCAAAATTTCCCCCAAAAAAAAAACATAACAGATCTGAGCCATTGCCATTGGATCTTGAACCAAAGGCTCAAATCGCCCTTTGCAACGGGTCTGTGCAAACAGACCAGCTTGCAATAGAAGAAACCTCTCTCACACACACAAACACAAACACAAACACAAACACACACATATATATAGTCCCCTTCTGTTGTGCACTCGGCCTTTCCACCTTCGTATTGACGTTCCGAACTGTTCACATTGATCTACACATCTAAATTAGTCTAAATATGTAAAATCAAATCATTTGGAATTCATTTGACCATCCATTGAAGTGCTACAAAATTGTATGGCTGAAAATCGTTGTTTTTTATAGTCACATAATGGATGGGCAAATGAATTTCAAATGATTTGATTTTACATATTTAGACTAATTTAGATGTGTAGATCAATGGGAAAGGTTCGGATCGTCAATACGAAGGCGGGAAGGCCGAGTGCACACGGCGGCCTAGTGCACAACGGAAGGGAACTATATATATATGGAAATGAGTGCAACGTGAAAACCACTTAACCTGTCGTTTGAAACAACTGATTCACTATAACCTGACCCGTTGTTTCATTCGACGGGTACCCGTCATTTGAAACAACGGGTTAAGTAGTTTTTAAATATGAACCTGTTGTTTGAAACAACAAGTGGTTTTCACGCGTTGGCATGCTACAGTAGCGTTTGCAAATAGAGCATTCCTATATATATATATATATATATATATATATATATATATATATATATATATATATATATCCCTAATCTATCATATAACCTGACCCATTGTTTCATACGACGGGTACCCATCGTTTGAAACAACGGGTTAAGTAGTTTTTAAACATGAACCCGTTGTTTGAAACAACAAGTGGTTTTCATGCGTTGGCATGCTACAGTAGCGTTTGCAATAGAGCATTCCTATATATATATATATAATAAAACATAAAGAAAGCTATCAAGTGGCTCACCTTCAATCTCCCCAAAATCAAAGGCTCAGATCCAACCTCATAAAACACATTTTCCCTCCCAAAATTTCAACACCAAAACCAAAATTCCCCCCCTAAAACTAAAAAACTCATTACTTTGTTACTATCTCTCTATTCTCTCTTCACTTTTTTCATATTTCTCTCTTTCTCTCTCCCCCCCCCCCCCCCCTCCCTCTCTCATTCTTTCTTTATTTAATTAGAAATTTAGATTTTAAGATTTTAGGTTTGTAAAATTTTCAAAATTTTAAAGCATTTTTCTTATTGCACATGTTATATTGAAAATAGCAAATATCTTTTCAACAGTTAAATTTCATCATTTCCCACTCCTAAAGTTCTAAGAAGTTGAAATTTACACCCCCATTTATAATTATTTTTCAACATATACTAATAAAAATATGGACTTTTATTTACAACTAATTATTGTTATACTATTCAAACTTGAGCTACATAATTGCTGTTTTACTGTTTACAGGGCTTTTAGTGTGTTGTATCGTTCCGAAGACGTGCCGTAGGCACGTGCCCATGGGCAAATCTAGTATATATATATAGCCCTATTCTATCAAATTTAAACTTACAGAAGCACTATTCCCTAATCTACCAAATTTCAATGAAAAAAGCTAAAATGAACATGAGATCAGAAAGAAGAAAACAACATTAACAACAACAATAAAGCCTTTTCCAACTAGTTAGGGTCGGCTACATGAATCCTGGTTTTCTATTTTGCTCGGTTTAGTGCAATATCTTGTGTAAGGTCACAAGCTATCATATATTTTATCGTTGTTTCCACCCAAGTAAGTTTAGGTCTTTCCCTACCCCTAACTCTACCCTCAATACATCAAATCACTATTTCTAACGGGGGCACTACTAGGTCTACGTGTGCCATGTCCAAACCACCTGAGATGATTCTCTCTTAACTTATCTTAGATAGAAGCTACCTTTAGTATATCTCGTATATGCTCGTTTCTAATTATATCATTTTTGATTTTACCACACATCTATTTTAGCATCCTCATCTGCGCTACACTCATTTTTTAGATATTTTGTTTCTTTATTGTCCAACACTCTGCTTCATACATCATTGATGGTCTAACAGCCATCCTATAAAAAAAAATTCTTCAACTTCAAAGTTATACTTTTGTCACATAAAATACCACTGACACTTCTCCACTTAAGTCATCCTGCGTGGTTCGTAGGTAGAAAATCTTCACAAATCTCCTCATCTCTTTGTATAATTGAGCCTAAATTTTGGAAACGGATCAGAAAGAAGAAGAAAAAACATTAATTTGAAACCATAGCTTGAGACTCACAAGATTGTTCTACAACAAACATGTCGCCAAACACTCCCTATCTTTCCTGCCTACACAAACATCACACCATTTTAACTTGGAATGTTGCAACCAAGTAAAGTCTTACTTGACAGTCTTTACCCATTCATCAAATTTTGGATAAAAAATAAAAATTTTCCTCCAAAGTGCCTTCTTTTAGCAAAAAAACACTATTTATTTTCACATCCATTTCACCTTTTCTCATCCTTACCTTATATGCACTGAAACAGAACACCAAACACTTCCAGTGCAGAAAAGATACACTGAAAGAAAACACCAAACACTTCCATTGCAAAAAGATACAAAGAACAAACACCAAACCCTAAATCTTTTAACCAAAAAAGATCATTCATTTATCTCATAAAACAGTTGAAAGACAAAGTCTCAGAGAGACTTATCTTCTCATCGTTCTCGATCCGAGACGGTGAGGATGAATGGATGAGAGTTGAGGAAGTGGCGATTTGAGGAGGAGAATATGAGACTAAGAATTAAGGAGGCATCGATTTGAGAAGTGGACAGATATGACAACGAAGATGGAGTGAAGGAGAAAATCTGATTTGGGTAAAAGACGTGAGAAATCCTAATCTATGAAACTGAAAAAGCTAAAATGAAGGTGAGATTATTGTTGGGTTTCGAAGTATATCACACAGTAAATAGGCAACAATATATATATATATATATATCTATATAATAAAACACAAAGAAAGTTATCAAGTGGCTCTCCTTCAATCCCCCCAAAAATCAAAGGCCCAGATCTAATATCACAAAACATATTCCCCCCCCCCCCCCAAAGTTCCCGCTCAAAACTCAAATTCAAATCCCCCACCCAAAACAACTCCTATATTTATTTAAATTTTTTTTTTTCTCTCTCTCTCTCCCTCCCTCCCTCTTCTATTCAAAAAAATTAAGAAAATAAAAAAATTTAAAATTTTAAAAAAATTTAAAACTAAAAAACCCTAAAAAAATTAAAAATTTTAAAACTTTAAAATTAATTCAAAAATAAAATAAAATAAAATAATATGTTTTTTGCTGAATCCCCAAAAGTTTCTCATATAATATGTTTGCTACTTCAATTAATTTGCTGGACCTCCAAAACTATTTTATATGATCAAACAAGGTGCACCGTTCCGAAGACGTGCCGTAGGCACGTGTCCACGGGCAAACCTAGTATATATATATAGGATAAAAGGGATATGAGCAACTTGCTTATTTAGTAAATGAGAAATTGCTTATGTGGCATGCATGTGATACATTGGACAACTAACACTTTTAAGATTTTTCCAATCACATGTATGCCACATCATCAATTGCTTATTTACAAAATGAGCAAGTTGCTCATACCCCTTTCCCATATATATATATATATATATATATATATATATATATATATATATATATATATATATATATATATATATATATATATATATATATATATATATATTCTGAAACCTAATCGTGGATCCATACGAAAAACCATAAAACGTGTTAGGAGTTCTTACCTCAACGATGGAACGACTGTCTCCAGAATCTGCCAATCACGAGCACTGCAACATTACGGTGCCTCTACGGTATCACGAACAATGAAAATGGGCTCTCCCTCATTCCGCAGTGCTAGCTGCGAGAAGGGGATGTTCTTTTCGCTCCCCCTCGCTCACTTTCGGTGACGGTTATATATATATATATATATATATATATATATATATATATATATATATATATATATATATATATATATATATATATATATATATAACATGAAATCCACCGTAAGAGAGTAGTGAGGTTACTGGGCTCACAATCTAATATATGTCAGAATCACGTGTGAGCCTTCTAATTTTGGTTGACCCATTCAATCTAATTAATTGCCCAACCAATATTGGGGTAAATTCATCTTATGAATTAAAATCCCAATTTTGATCTGTTCTGAATGTGTGACCCTGTAGGTTCCCATTACATTGACAGTAATACTAAAATCCTATGTTAGTGTTACAAACAGTGAGCGGTACCTAGTAATACATCACAACTACTCAAGTAACGGAAATGCCAGTGATTTGACATAACCTATCTGTGATCAATGTTACCATATAGTCTAGTCATTTTGTCCAGATATCTTAATTGACCACAAGACATAGAGCGTGTCACCCTTATATAGTTCAATCTTTATTTTCTTGATGTCCGAGTAGACTTATTAAAACAAATGAGATCAATATCTCGTATTGACTCATTTGAGTACGACCATGCATTTTTCAGTCTCACTTAGTCAAGGGGCCCGAAGATATCACTCATGTTATGTAAGAGGGAACCTATCTAAGTTACTCCCATCTCTCTGCATGATTCATAGTATGTCCAATAGCCCACTTTATAATCACCTTATCACATGCGACGTTTGACGATATTAAAACATATAACTTCTTATGTAGAAAACTGTAGTGACTTCAAGTCAAAGGATCACATACATCATGGTCACTGTGATAATCGCTTATGATACTCACGTAACGATCCATGCAGCATTCT
This sequence comes from Hemerocallis citrina, assembly GCA_017893485.1. Lineage (NCBI taxonomy): Eukaryota > Viridiplantae > Streptophyta > Magnoliopsida > Asparagales > Asphodelaceae > Hemerocallis > Hemerocallis citrina. The sequence continues at coordinate 111,187,615 of CM030362.1, forward strand.
AATATATACCCATGTGAAGACTTGATATCTTATATCCATGACCCGTGTGATTTGGTCATCAGACTACGCATATACTAGTCTCTATGTATTATTGTTGTCATAATTCATAATAATACTTGACTATGGATATTTAAGAATAGTGTTCTGATTTCACCAAATATGATCTTACAATAAAGTCATACACTTAATATCCCATGGTGAACCTACTATTTTGAGAGCTTTAATATGTTCATTTAATCACAATAAACAACACAATAAATAAAATGCCTCATATATAAAATAAATTTCATGATATAATGTAAACTAGCAAGGTTAATATAAGGCTGGCCTCTAGGGCATACACCAACAATCATGACAAAAATAAATAAAATAAATTCGAAACACAAGCTTGAGAGACAGAGAGAGTTACCTTTTGATTTGGGGGAAAGATGTGAGAATTGATGATGAGTTTTACTGGTTATAAGATGGTGACATTGTTGGACAGGAGAGGAGTTGACGAAGTTTTGACCACCGGTGATCGTGGCTTCCTCATCGTTCGGGTTTGAGCTCTGATTTTTTTGTGTTGGGAAGAAGAACGGTTGTGGGGACGCAGGATTTTGGATTTGATTTGGAGATGTTAGTGAGAGGGCTAAGGTCGGATCCACTAATAATCCACCGTCCATGTCCGCTAAGGGTTCAAGTCAGATTAATTTCTTAGTGGGCCGGTGTAACCCCCCGCCCCAATACTCAGACAATTTATTTATTTTATTTATTATTTATAGTATCTGATACCCATTTGAAATGCTCCGCCCCAATACTCAGACAATTTATATAGTTTATTTATTATTTATAGTACAACTGCCCACCACAGGCTGTCTCTCAAAAGGTGATTAACCAACTAGGTGACTCTTGATCATAAACACTTATATTTATTATTAGTTAATTTTTGTTAAACTCCTGATATGGGATCAAATCTATTCATAATTCCTGCTGTTCTCTTGCGTATGCTGCTGACGTCAGAACCTCTACCCTGGGCCCCCACTCGCTAGCACACATGCACACACAGGCACATCGACCTCCTGTGCTCCTGGGCGGCACGTTGCTGCCACGTCACCATGCCAAGGCAGCCAAAGCTGCTTCTCCTCTTCTTCACGTGGGCCCTGCCCACTTACATTCCAACCATTAAATCACATACAACCCCCTTATAGAAAATCTTATCGTGCAGCCACCAATTCTCTTATATTATTATATTATATATACTAATATTTATATCTCTTGAAATTACGGGGTGTTACAGCCGGTTAAAAATAATTTATTTGTTAGGTTGGACTCATATTAATTTCTTAGTGAGCTGGCTAAACATAATTTATTTGTTATTAGGAGCAAGCGCAAAATACGTAATATATAGTTCTTTTTAAAAAAAAATGAGGCCCCTAAAATGGCAAAAAAAAGGGGCCCATGGCGGCTACCTCTCTCGCCTCTCCTATAGGGTTAGCCCTTCCAGTGACTCAATAAACAGGTGGTTTCTAGATTTGCTTGCAGAATTCGCACTTGCGATATTCAGCTGTCTCTTGACAATATTTTTCCTGGTTACGATTGTATCATTAAGAACTAATCAGAGAAATACTCTCAACTTAAGAGGGGCCTTACCTTTCCAAATGATTGTCGATAGTCGGTTGACAACCATTTCCCAAAATTTTCGGTCTAGACTTGTGGTACACTTCACTCCTAACTGGAGATGAAGTGTACGTACGTAGGAGTGCTTTTTTGCTTTTAGTCTTTGAAGAGAAGCTGTATTGAGACATGTTTTGAACTAGGGGTGGGCATTGGTCGGTGTCCGACCTACTATAGACCATCCACCACCGATCCAAAGAAGATCGGTTTTTTAATTTTCTCATCCGCAACCAATCCGAATCTTAATTGGATCGGTTTCCATCCAAGCCGATTAAGCCCGGTTTGGATTGGATTGAATGGTCGGTTTGGCGTGCTACTTTTCACCTTCAACATCATTCATAATTTAGTTGAAATTTAAAAGATCAGCTTCAATCAAACTTAAGAAACAATATGTTATTTGTTATTCAAAAATGAATTTAAAATGAAGATTCATAAAACTACAAGTTGTTAATGAATTTTGCACTAATTGCTTAATTGTTTGAGATGATGACGTTTAAATGGGTGAGATAAATTGCTATTTCACTTGCACACTTCTGTAATATTAGTTTATTATCATAAAAGAAATATCAATAACCATAACTAATTGAATTTCAGAGACAATAAAAAAAAAAATAGAAAATAATTTCTGCTTGACTTGATTAAGGTAACTACAAAATGTTACATTAACTTCATGATTCTATTAAACTGGGCCACACTGTAAATCAAGCATTTCTTAACAACATAATACACAGGATTATGGAGAATCAAAACATAGGTAGAACAACTGCTCAGGTTTATATTAAAGAAATTAAAGAAGACTGTTTGTATCTCCAAAAAAATGAGAAATTACTATTTGTATATTCAAGAAATTAAATGAGAAATAAATTTTTTATGGACTTATGCATAGAGGTACAGTTGGTTCGGTTTCATCGGTTATTTGAAAGCCCCATCCAACAACCAAACCGGTACAGTGGGTTATTAAAGATCAAGAACCGGACCAATCCAAACCCCCAATTGGTTCGGATAAAAACCGGTCGGTTCGGTTTGGATTAGTTCGGATTGGTCGGTTCGGATAATAGTTGTCCACCCCTATTTTGAACTGAGGTCTCCATAAGCCTATCTTCCTCATGTACCTATGTGCTATTTATTATGATGGATTTATCGTTGAGCGTTGCAAGAGCTCAGATACCTATAACATCAAAAATAAATCAAATCCACAAGCACAAGAAAAATTCTGACATCTCACTAAAAATATATGAACAAGATACGAGGATACCTCATCAATATTAAAAAGGATTATAAAACTTGGACAAATTCGAGATCTCACATATAAGGATCTGGAGTTTCTAAAAGATTCTTAAGAAAGTAGTTGGAATCTATCCCTTTGCATTAAACCTATAAAAAATGCATCCATCCATATATATATATATATATATATATATATATATATATATATATATGCGATTGAATCCCAAGTACCCCCTAAAAATCTAATACTCCATGTTAGAAATATTGTAAGAATAATTGAGATAAATAATATATATACATATATATGCGATTGAATCCCAAGTACCCCCTAAAAACCTAATACTCCATGTTAGAAATATTGTAAGAATAATTGAGATAAATAATCAAGTAAATAATTATTAATATTTAAATAAAAGTACTGACATAGGATCTAGTTGGATTGACCCTTTTTGAGAAGTAAAACCACCTTTAGAATTGTCTGATATATCTGCATATATGATACATTAAGTTGGAGGTTTGCACAGGATATTTTCCTAGGGTGATTCTCAACCCTCGTGTGGGTGGCTTGGGAATTTACAAAAGATAGAACCAGATTTTCCCTCATGCGAACACGATCGTGGAGGGGTAGGTTGAGCTCCTAACTAAGCGGGGAGAACCTATGTGGGACCCGGGCCTCCCCCCCCCCCCCCCCCCTCCCCCCCCCACATACATTAAGTTGGAGGTGTGCACCAGATATTGTCCTAGGGTGATTCTCAACCCTCGTGTGGGTGGCTTGGGAATATACAAAAGATAGAACCAGGTTTTCCCTCATGTGAACATGATCGTGGAGGGGTAGGCTGAGCTCCTAACTAAGCGAGGGAGAACCTATGTGGGACCCCCCCCACCCCCCAAAAAAAGATAGAACCAGGTTTTCCCTCATGCGAACACGATCATGGAGGGGTAGGTTGAGCTCCTAACTAAGCGAGGGAGAACCAATGTGGGACCCCCCCCCCCCCCCCCCCCCCCCCCCCAAAATTTGAAAATCACCTAGGGTTTTCGAAACTTTTAAAAATATTCCTTATGTTCTATGATTTTCCCTTCCTAAAAATTATGAACAATCCCTATATATATATATATATATATAGTAAAGTATATTTAGACTTGGGAATATCACTTCAATCATGGTATGGAGGAGATGAAGAACATTGTATATATCCATATTTGTCATATGAAATCACTTGCTATATATGTAGGGTTCTCATTTATAACGAGTTTAACTACTCATGAATTTATGAGTTAATAAGAACGTTATTTGATACATATAAAGCAATATAGGTAAAAAGGTTGAGTAACTTCAAAGTCCAAATCATTAGTGAATGTATTTAGTATGCAAAAGGTTATGAATATAAAAGTATCTAATATTATAATGGGAGAGTTGGAGTTGTCATTTGTAAACATATCAACTTACGTGTATCGCACGTTAACACTTCAATCATGGTATGGAGAAGAACTATGTATATATCCATATTTGTCATATGAAATCACTTGCTATATATGTAGGCTTGATTTATGAGTTAATAAGAAAGTTATTTGATACATATAAAGCAATATAGGTAAAAAAGTTGAGTAACTCCAAAGTCCAAATCATTAGTGAATGCATTTAGTATGCAAAGGGTTATGTGTCACGCCCCGCTTCCCAAAATACGGGAATACGAGTTTGTGACGAAGGCCCAGCGAATGATATTAACATCATCCATAAGCTGTACCAATCTTAACTCAACAACATGAAAGAATAATCACAACCACGTAGGAAAAAAATATAATCACATAAACAAATACTGAGATAAAACATGCAGTAGTCCAACATAATAACCAACAACTGGAAATAAACAACAAATACGGGTCAACAAAGCACGGGATACAAAGTTCAACAAAGTAACAATACGGATATAAAAATAAACATGGAAGAAATAATTTATTGCAAAGCAAGCCCCTGCTCCAATCCTAGAAGAACTGCTCACCAATGCCTTCTGGCAATTCTCCTTGTGCACATGTAATTTGATAAACTAGAGTTGGGAAAAAATGTCCGTTAGAACAAGTATGGACAGTAAGTAGTGAAAAGCAAAGAGTAAAGGAACATGGTACATCAAGGAATAAGAAGCAAGAACAAAATCAAAAACAATAACAATATGGATAAACAATTGTCATGATCAAGTGTACAAGTGTCACATTAGATTTATTAGCATTTTATTATCTTATCTAATGCACTTACTACTGTGTCCCATATCACAGGTTTGGTGCATGTAAACAGTGTTCATTTTAGACCATAATGGTGGGATCTACGGAGCGTATACTCGGCATAACAAGATAACATGATAACAATATAACGTGATAGCATGATAACAGGGTCACAAGTATTTCTCTACCTTCCATTTCAATAGTACAGGTAAACAGGGAGGGCCCTACCGAGTACAGTTTTCGAGATTATCCACTACTAAGTCAACCCTTATTACCTCGGCTTGTTATCATTTTATTATGTCAATCATGATCATGCAAATGTGTATAAGAGTGTCAATGCGATGATAAGGATGAAGCAAAATGATGCGATGATATATATTTGATTCTTATTCACTAGATGCAAGGTTAACACATTTACATGCAATACTATGAAAGCGCACGTTCTGGACAGCAAGACGTTGCTGTACAAAAGTGAACTTTCCCGCTATTACAAAGAAGTAAATTAGGTTCCGTCTGGGATTCTAGAAACTAGAATCCATGAAGGTTCCAACAAATATACATACGATATATAAAAAGTATAGCAAGTAGGTTCAATTACTTTTTCTTTACAGATTTTCATGTGCACGCAGAATCTTAAAGTTATATTTATATGCATGTTTAGGGTCTGAAAGTTCATCAAACAAATTCAGGAAAATTTTGGGTGATTCCCTAGTATGTCTAGTCTCAGTCAAATTAGTTTTATATTTTTATTTTACCGTTATCATGTTCTTTTAATTACCAACGAATGGTGATACACATGTACTTATGAATCTGGAAAGAGCAGACCTAGCAGTACTAAAAGTCTAATATCTTGCAGATTATAAATCGGAATTCGATTCCGTTAGATGATCTGGAAAATACACATAGGGATACAACTTATGTTCAGCAAGTTTCAATTAATTCTGATTACAACTAGGTCTATTACCCTAATCTTTACAGCTTAAGGGTCCTGACAGCAGCTTATAGTCCAAACTCTACCTATGAAAACAAGGTGTAAAATCAATATAAAAATTCCCAAAAATTAGAAAAGGAATCCTAAGCATGTCTACTAAGTTTCTGGAGAGTTTCATATCATTACACTACTGTTACTAATGTGTTTCTATTAGAAGTTGTGCCAGTGTTCCACTAAATAGCAAATATGGAAATACCGACCAGTAGTGACAAAAATGTAATATCTAATAGCTCATAGACCGGAATCAAGATCCGTAAGATTTTTTGGAAACTAGATTCATCAAGTTACAATCCCTTTTTATATAGCTTTGGTTGATTCTTATTGTAACATGGTCGAAATCTCAGTACAAAATGGAGCAGGCAGCAGAAAATAATAAAATGCCATCATATACATTCGTCAAAATGAATAATCTACATGTTCTTGTATCATGGAATGCATTAACATTATATACAACAAGCTAAGATGAATATCTATAGTACACAAGGCCGAATTATCATGTCACGATTCAATTCATGAGGTCACTATCAATCAACATGTATTCAAATCATCATGTATATCCTATATGCAAGTTTCTAGTCAAGTTATTTATGTCGTGTGTGCATGCAAGCTTGGGTTTGAATCAACGGATATTGGCACGAAGTCGAGGATACTTCGGGTTAGCTCGTGTAAACCCTAAATATCCTCAACAGAAGGTATACAATATAGCAATAGGAAATTTGAAAGAGAACTACTTGCAGAGATCAATAATCTTGAACTAGAGTAATAAACGAGTTCAAGTAGATTTTCCTTTGATGACGATAAATTCGAATATGCAAAAAATAATGGGATCGAAATCCCGGCGGCAACAGCGATGATCGTAAACCAAATGAATCTTGATGAGATGATCACGATCTGGTACGGATCTTGATGAGGATCAAGATCAAGATGGTGATCAACGGTTGGTGATGAACTTAATGATGATGATCAAGATATGATCGGATGGATCGGTGCGGATCTTGATGACGATCAAGATCAAAGAGATTGGACGACAGTGATTCAAAGATCAAGATCAAGATCAAGGGGAGATGATGATCACGATCACGATGATCAAGAGGAGGATCAGACGACCCAGATCTGAAGGAGGCACTATTGATGATGCTGCATTGGAGGAAGCCGATGGGTGGGGCACAGGCTCGACGGCAGGAGGCAGTTTGACAATGGCAGGGCTTTGGCAACGGCGATCGACACAGGAGAGCGGGAGCTCAGGGGAACGGAGGGTTAACGATGGTGACTGGGGGCTTCGATGGGAACAACACTATGTTTTTGGAAGAAAAACAGAGGATGGGTTTAGATGGCGGTGCGATGTTCAAGGTGATGGCCTCGGGTGCTGGCATGGGAACAGGGGAGGCGCACAGGGGATGAGGATGGCAATGGCAGTCGGGGATGTCGGCAAGGGGCTGCAGATGGTCGAGTGGCTGCGGGGGAGGAGTGGTGCTACAAGGTGGCAATGGTAGTCGACAGGGAGAGCTCGATGGGTTTCGAAGGAGGTTGCGGTCGAGGGGAGGCGAGCGGAGGCAGGTGACGGGCTGATGGGCTGCGGTGGCGGCGAGAAGACGAGGGGTTGGCTGTTCGGGGAAGATGAACAGGGAGATGGTGAAGGGGCTCTATTTTCAGGAGCTATGAAGCACGGATACGGGTACGCGTATTTGATACGATACGTATCCAGTACGTGGATACGTCGATTTCTCAAAAACTAGGATACGGGTACATTAGGATATGCTTAAATAAAATAAATAAAAATAATTAATAATATATATTATAGATAAAAATTGAATTCCTTATGCAGTAGACAACATAAAATTGCATTAATAAAAATATACATACCTGAGTGAGATACTTCTTATCTGTCGTCTTGAATATTTGAATAGCTATGTCCATCGTTATTCAATTGTTATGGAGCTAATAATCAATAAATGTATCCTGAAAGCAAAGCTAAATTTAGTTATAAATAGGAAACTAAAATATTCAATTCAATCTGAAAAATTAATAAACAATAACATAAATCATAATAATTAAAATTAATACAAACAACCAATGTTAAATAAAACATACTAATTTTAACACATCAATACTAATATAGTAATATTATAATATTACATAACCAAAAGGTTTAAATAAAAGTACGCTAGTCTTAAACCAAATAAAATTTAGATAACATTCTTTCGAAAAACTCATCATGCAGCAGATGTTTCAATTTCTTCAAGTCCTTCACCATCCTCGGTGAAGAGGATTCGTTCAATCTCAGGTTTATCAAGTGACAAATTTGCAATCTCAAGTTCACCGACACTGGCAAATGTATCCCATTCATCACCACTGATGTCCCACATCTTGGACCTTTTATGTATCACTCTTCCTTGAAAGAAGCCGAAGATTTGTATGTATATAAACCAAATCATGTGCCCTTTGAGGGGTGATCTTATTTCTTCTCATGGAGTGGATGAAGTTTTAGGTACTCCAATTTCTTTCACAGCAAGATGAAGAACATGGATGTTCAAGAAGCTTCAAAGCAAGTTTTTGCAGTCTTGGTGTGCACGCACCATAGATTAGCCACCACCCTTTAGGGTCCATGCTCGCACGATCTCCTAGGGAATTGTTGCTGCTAAATTTGGTGTGGGGGCAAACAGATAGTATTTGTGGATTCTTAGAAAAACTGAATAGCAAACCTGTATACCTGTTCCGTCGGAGTTTGACCTCTGACTCCTGCCGTACACTTGCGAAAAGTGCGAGACTCCGGGGTTGTTCCCGGCGACGCACCCTGCGGCGCTCAAGTCAGTAATCAGGGAAGATTATGAAAGAGCGCAAAAACTGGTGAAAGATTGATTACCTCTTAATGGAGATGGATGGAGGTATTTATAGGCGTCTTAGGGATCAGATTAGGAATGTAATCTCCGTGATCTGATAAGGAATATTTTCTTTGTAAATAGATTAGGAATGTAATCCCTAATTCCCAGTGGAAGGATAGGCATGAATCAGGGCCGTTGATTAGGATTTAACCAGGAATCCTAATTCTATCCCTCTGGATCGGGCTTTCCGCTGGTCGCAACCCGCACCCGATTGAGGTGGATCCGTTCGTGAGTTATTGGATCTTTGACAAAAAAATCCAGTGCCCATCTCAGACCCATTGACAGGTGAAATTACCGTTTTACCCCAGGGCTTCAGGATTCGTGCCTGATTTGGACGATTCCAATTAAACCCCATTTTTAGCCATATCACGAGCCCTCCACTCCCGAAGACTGAGCTTGACCAGCCTTTGAGGAGTAGTTTTACCGTTTTAATGGCTAGTGGAGTTGTATCAGAGCCCAAATGGAAGGTTTCGAATCTTGAAGGAGGTAGTGTGGTGATTTTTCAAGTGGATTGAACTCTGAGTCGCTCCTGAGCTCTCATGGTCATGTGGTGTTCTCGTAGGAATATCCTTTTAACTTTGTGAAGTGTCAATTCGTCGTTCGGGGGTCTTTGAAGATTGTTCTTGGTAATAATCGCTTGTTTGGGGACTAGGAAATGCTTCCCCACCTCTACAATTGCTTTCCAGGAGTTCTTCCTTAATTCCCCGAATTTTTAATTGTTTTTTCGCGATCTCTTGGTGGACGGGTCGGCCGTTTTCCTTCGTTGTGTGGCCTACATGCTTGTTTCACACTCCCGACCCCTTCCAGTGCTCGCTGACCAGGAGGCCGAGGTCTGTAGGCGGTTCGGCACCTCTTTCCGAAGAGGAGAGGGACCTCGGCTAGGTTGTGAGTGCTGAGAGAGAGTTCGGTGAAGTCCGAGGTCCAATCTTTCCACGTAATAGGGTCGGTGTCAAGAGCACTTGGCATCTGGTGCCGAACCCCAACTTTTCCCCGTAACAGGGCCGGTGTCAAGAGCACTCAGCAGCTAGTGCCGAACCCCAACTTTTCCCCGTAACAGGGTCGGTGTCAAGAGCGCTCGGCAGCTGGTGCCGAACCCCAACTTTTCCCCGTAACAGGGTCGGTGTCAAGAGCGCTCGGCAGCTGGTGCCGAACCCCAACTTTTCCCCGTAATAGGGTCGGTGTCAAGAGCGCTCGGCAGCTGGTGCCGAACCCCAATTTTTCCCTGTAACAGGGTCGGTGTCAAGAGCGCTCGGCAGCTGGTGCTGAACCCCAATTTTCTTCGTAACAAGGTCGATGTCAAGAGCGCTTGGCAGCTCGTGCCGAACCCAACTTTTCTCCGTAACAGGGTCGGTGTCAAGAGCGCTCGGCAGCTGGTACCGAACCCCAACTTTTCCCCGTAACAGGGTCTGTGTCAAGAGCGCTCGGCAGCTGGTGCCGAATCCCAATTTTTCCCCGTAACGGGGTCGGTGTCAAGAGCGCTCGGCAGCTGGTGCCGAACCCCAACTTTTCCCCGTAACAAGGTCGGTGTCAAGAGCGCTCGGCAGCTGGTGCCGAACCCAACTTTTTCCCGTAACAGGGTCAGTGTCAAGAGCGCTCGGCAGCTGGTGCCAAACCCCAACCTTTCCCCGTAACAGGGTCGGTGTCAAGAGCGCTCGGCAGCTGGTGCCGAACCCCAACTTTTCCCCATAACAGGGTCGGTGTCAAGAGCGCTCGGCAGCTGGTGCCGAACCCCAACTTTTCCCCGTAACGGGGTCGGTGTCAAGAGCGCTCGGCAGCTGGTGCCGAACCCCAACTTTTCCCCGTAACAGGGTCGGTGTCAAGAGTGCTCGGCAGCTGGTGCCGAACCCCAATTTTTTTCCGTAACAGGGTCGGTGTCAAGAGCGCTCGGCAGCTGGTGCCGAACCCCAAGACTTGGCATTTTTGGCGTAGGATGCACTGCGGAGTTGGTGGCTTCTGCGCAGCTGGCAAACGTGGCAGTCATTAAATATGATGGCTTCTGAACTTCTGACAGCTCTGACGGATGAGATGCTCATTTAATGCTATGACCTCTGAGCTTCTGTCAGATGGGATAATAATTAATGCGGTGTATGGCTTGGCATGGTAAACAAAGCGGCGATTGATGTTGCTTTTGTCGCTTTGTGTGAATGGACCGGTAGTACAAGCCCATTAACCTCGTTTGGCGCGCCTTTCTCTATAAAACCTCACCCCCCCTCTCATTTTTCACTTCTCTTCTCTTTTGCTCAGGCAATCTTTTGTGCTAAGCGAGTGTTTCCGGTGGTCGACGTTCATTTTCTGGTGAAGTTTCCGGCAGCTAATCTTTTAAGGTAACTTATCCTCAGTTTACTTCATAAACTATGTCTCTTGCTTCTGTCTCCGAGTCGACCGCTTGGTCCGAGCCGTCCCTTGAAGTTGTCGAAGATCGTACTCCGACCAAGGGAAAGAAGGTGTTCGGTAAAGATTCGATTGTGGAGGATCCGAAGTGTATGGGGGAGTTCGGAAGATTGCCGGGGCAGCTGACTGGGCTTCATAGAGTTCGGGAGCTTTCGGAGGATCAAGCCAAGCGAATAGTTCACGGGAGGGGGAGGTCCTTCGAGGAGAATGCAGCTAGGGAGACGACAGAGGCAGACGAGACAGTGTCAATCCTTCGCGAAGAGGACTTGGGAGTGATCCGGGACTGTTTCCAGATCCCGGAGGAGTACGAGCTTATGCTGCCGGGTCCCGGGGTTAGGGCCAACTCACCGCTGCCAGTGACCATGTATTGCTGGCCGGTCGACGCCTTTATCGCCGGGGCTCGGCTACCCCTCCATCCGTTCGTGATCCTCGTCCTGAGTTGGTTCGGGATCAGCCCCATCCAACTCATGCCGAACGCATGGAGGGTCATAAATGGCTTCGTACTTCACTGCCAAGCTGCGAGAATCGTGTCGGAGCTGAACATGCTTCGGATAATCTATCGGCTACACCAAGGGAACAAGTCGGAGTACCGATACTATTTGGCTCCGAGGCACGGCGGCAGGCTCGTCATATGCCCCGACTCCATCAAGCACTGGCGCGAGAAGTTCTTGATAGTACGGAGTCCGGAGGCCTGGTCGATCCCCTCCGGTTAGGTGGAAGGAGTGCCGAAGAGGGCGAGGGCGCTGCCCAAGCTTCGTCCTGAAGAAGAAGAGGCAGTCCGGACACTTCTCGATCGGCCGAAGTACGATTGGAAGGAGCTAACCGAGGACATCTTGTTCAAGGGAGGGCTCTGCCGCGTAGATCCCAGTACGCGGCTTCTTTTATGCTTTGTTTTTTCATATTTTATTTTGCATGAGTTGCATAGCGTTAACGAACTTTGTCTTTAATGCAGAGGCGATGGACTACGGTGCGGTGCTAGCTTTGAGGGTAGGCCTCGCCAGCAAGGTGCCGAAGAAGCGCAAGAGGGTGGCCAGCAAGTTGCCGACCCCGAAGACTCTGCAGGTCACTGCTTCGGTCGAGGAGGTGGAGACCCTCGATAGCCCGGTCGTCGTCGGTGCAGGTGCCTCGACATCTACCGGGGTCGGCGAGTTCCCCATCGCCGCAACCCTCGGGATGACGACGCTGCCGCTGACAGTGGCGACCGAGGAGCTCCTGACCGAGGAGCACAAGAGGATCCACATTCCGGACTGGCAAGTTCGGAAGCATGATGGATTCCTCAGCAACTTCATGGCGAGCATGCAGGCCGTCAAGCATCTGGCGACGCCGAAGGATCGCGCCGCCATGGAGGCCAGGCAAGAAGGTGACGACATCATCGAGATCGCTCGCTTGGCCGTCTCGGTAAGTATTGGGTTTTTGTCGTCGTTGAACCTCTTTAGCCGTAATTTTTTCTAACTCTTTTGGTTCTTCTTTCCTTGTCGCAGATCATTGTCCATTTTGGACACCTCACCGAGAGGCGGCGGCTCTGGAGAAGGAGCTGAAGCAGGAGTCTGACCGGGCTCGGAAAGAGAAAACTCGGATGGGGAACGAGCTCGACAAGGTCAGGGTCGAGTTCGAAGGGAAGGCGGCGAGGGTCGAGTTCCTCGAGGCCCAGGTCGCAAAGTTGGAGGGCGATCTTCTCCGCCAGAAGGAGGCGGCGGCCAAGCAGTTGGCCGAAGCTGAAGAGGCTAGGGCGGCGGCGGTGAAGGCGGCAGAGGACGCGACCCTGGCGAAGGCGCAAGGTTTCCTCGCCCAAAACATGGCCAAAACTTACGCCGAAGCCATCGCCCGGGTGACGAAGACGTACCCCGACGTGGACTGCTCGGGATGGAGACTGTTCCCGGGCCACGTCGAGGGCTTCGACCCCGAATCAGAGGGGGAAGAAGAAGAAGGGGAGGACGGAGCCGAGGCTGAAGTCGAAGTCACCGGCGAGATCCTGAGCTCCGCGGTTACCCCGCTGGCGGTGGTGCCCCCTTCGGAGATGCCGACCCCCACCCACGCTCGCCGCCCTGGGAAAGAGGTCGCGCCCTGACTTCGCTTGTTTTTCCTTCTTTTTCTTTCTTTTTTTTTGAAGTGTAATGCCTAATAGCGGACTGGCCACCACTGTTTTGAAATGAATGAAAAACTAATCTTTTTGGGTTCGACTCTGTGTCTTTCTGTCTTTTCTCACAAATTGTTGAAAGTTCTTGAAGTGTTGGACTTCGGCAATGTTTGAAATTTTGTTGTTTGTCTCAACTTCTTTCCAGCTCGTAGTGGTAACTCACGACGTCGAACCCACTCCCTCAGATGACAACGCTCGGGCCGAGGCTGGCTTAAGGGCGACGAGGCTGTGCTTGGCGAGGTGTCGAGAGCGGCTCTATGAAGTCGAGCTGGGATTGCGCCGAGCCGAAAGCGAGCGGAACCATCTTCAACTCATCCTAGGTCGGCGAGACATCGAGATCCGGCGTCTGGAGAGCAGGATCGCCGAGATGACCCCCTTAGGAGAGGACGACGGTTCGTCGACCGGATATAGCTACGGCCTTCAGATCAAGTGCATTCGCTACACCTTGTCCAAAATAACAGCGGAGAGGGACGATCTGCTTTCTGAGATCCGCCACCTGCAAACTGTAGAGACGGAGCTTCGGACGGAGGGAGAGGGACTGACGGCCGAGGTGGACAAACTGACGACCGAACGGGACGAACTGATGGCCGAGGTAGACGCCCTGAAGAGAGCCATGGTGGACAAGAGTATCGAAGTCACCCACCTTCGCCATCTTATCGTGAGTCGGTCCGGAGTCCCGAGCTCCGCGATACCTCCCAGCTTCGAGGTCAATGTCAAAGATGACTTGTTGCGAGACCGGATCTCAGAGCTGGAGGCAGAGGTGGCTCGCCTCAAGCCGCGTTCGGGGCCGATCAATGTGAGGAGCACTTCGTGTACTCGCACGGAGAGTGATCGGGGCATCACGTTTTACGAGATGGCAACCCGTCCGCCCCTCGGCCATCCTAGCCCGGGAGATGCGCAAAGCTCAGTGGCCATTTTGTCGAGCGGGGCATCCGTCGGTGCGGCAGCTAGGAGCAGTGCCGAGGACACGTCCCAATTCGCTGGTTTGGGGTCGGGCTCCGGAGGCAAACGTCGTCGACCTCGAGTGTCTTTGAAGAGGAACATCCCTGCGCCACGGAGGCATTGATGATCGTTTTTGAAGCCTTTGTATTTAGTCCAAGTGTAGTGGGTCGGCATTGTAATTTTTGTTTTTTAAGGCCTTGTAATCTTGTTGTACGAAAGAGTCGCTTTGTACTGCATCCCAATTATTAATAATATTTCTTTCTCGAACTTGCATGTTCTTTGTAGCTCTGTGTAGTCGTTTTGTTTGTGACTGTGTTCATCGTGCCGAGGTCCCTGCGCCGGCCTTTTGCTTGTTCGGGGATCGGCGACGTGAGTGTACGGCCAGTGGTGCCGAGCTGCGCTTCGGTCGCCTAATCTTGCAAACTTGCGAGATGAGCCGAACCTCACTTAACAGTGAGCTCACGGGGCGCATTCGAGCCAAGTGTTGGACTCCAAACCTTTGTTAGAGTGGTTCAACGGTTGTGGGAGCAATTCCGAACGACGAACTACTTCTAGCTCGCTTAAGAGCGAACTTGCGAAGTAGAATCGAGCCAAGTGTTGGACTCCGAACCATCGTTAGAGTAGTCCAACAGTTGCGGGAGCAATTTCGAATGACGAACTACTTCTAGTTCGATTAGGAGCGAACTTGCGAAGTAGAATCGAGCCAAGTGTTGGACTCCGAACCATCGTTAGATTAGTTCAACGGTTGTGGGAGCAATTCCGAATGGCGAACTACTTCTAGTTCGCTTAGGAGCGAACTTGCGAAGTAGAATCGAGCCAAGTGTTGGACTCCGAACCATCGTTAGATTAGTTCAACGGTTGTGGGAGCAATTCCGAATGGTGAACTACTTCTAGTTCGCTTAGGAGCGAACTTGCGAAGTAGAATCGAGCCAAGTGTTGGACTCCGAACCATTGTTAGAGTGAAGAGTGAAAGCAGAGAGATGTAAACAATAGTAAAGTATGAGAAAGCTTTCTTTATTAATGATTAATAGTTGGCTGCTTCTAAAGTTGCTAGCCGTTATTACAAGAGAGAAAACAAAAGAAAAGCAAGACAAGTAATAGGAGTGGAACGGTTCGACATCCCCAAAATACTTAGAGAGGCGTTGGTGCCTTCTCTTGATATTTTAAGAGATGGTCGTCATTCCAAGTCCTGGGAATCTCCCTGCCATCGAGATCTTCTAGTCTGTATGTGCCGGGCCGAACCACTTTTGCGATCTTGTAAGGTCCCTCCCAATTCGGGGCCAATTTGCTCTTCTGTCCTGGGAATGAGATGGCTAACTTTCTGAGGACCAGGTCCCCTTCTTTGAGGTCCGTAGGGCGGACTCTTTTGTTGTATGCCAACTCGATCCTTCTTCGGTAGCTTTGTTGACGAATGGCAGCTCGTTCTCTGATCTCATCTATCAGGTCTAGATTTGCTCTGAGCTCTCTGGCATTTTGCTCTTCTTCATAAGCTATTAGACGAGGAAAGGGTATTCCGACTTCTAAGGGGATGGTGGCCTCGGACCCATAGGTGAGATTGAATGGGCTCTCTCCTGTGGGGGTCCGTTTTGTGGTGCGGTAGTTCCACAGCACGTTGGGAAGCTGATCGACCCATAAACCTTTGGAACATTTATCCAATCTCCTCTTAATGCCGGAGAGGATCTGTCGGTTAGCATTTTTGGCTTAGCCATTCGACTGGGGATGAGAAACGGAGGAGAACCTGTGTTGGATGGCAAGGTCTTCGCATAGAGCTCGGAAGGCAGCCCCGGTGAACTGGGTTCCATTGTCTGTTATTAGGACCTGAGGGACGCCGAATCGGCAGATCACGCTCTTCCAAAAGAACTGAACAACCTTGTTCTCGGTGACCGTGGCCAAGGGCTCAGCCTCTATCCATTTTGAGAAGTAGTCGATTGCCACGACTAAGAATTTAAACTGTTCGGGAGCTGGTGGAAATGGCCCTAGTAAATCCATCCCCCACATTGCAAAGGGGACTGGACTTGATAGGGAAGTTAGTGGAGCTTGTGGGAGGCATCGGATGTCGGAGTACTTCTGACAGGAGCTGCATTGCCGAACGTGTCGTTCGGCGTCTCGTAAGAGAGTGGGCCAGATTTATCTGTAATTCAACACTTTGCGGGCCAAGGATCTGGATCCTGAATGTGCCCCGCCGATGCCCTCGTGAAGTTCTTGCAGGGCGTAGTCGGCCTGCTCGGGGGAGAGGCATCTCAGGTAAGGCCGGCCGTCTACCTGTGTGAAGGAGCGTTTATATAGGGTACCTCCGATTAGTGTGTAACGCTCAGCTCGGGTCCTCACTCTTCGAGCTTCCTTGGGATCCTCGGGGAGGAGTCCATCCCTTAAGAATTCGACGAGGGGTT
Organism: Hemerocallis citrina; assembly: GCA_017893485.1. Classification (NCBI taxonomy): domain Eukaryota; kingdom Viridiplantae; phylum Streptophyta; class Magnoliopsida; order Asparagales; family Asphodelaceae; genus Hemerocallis; species Hemerocallis citrina. Next base: position 111,204,445 of record CM030362.1, read on the forward strand.
TCATCCAGTTATCTTCAAGCAGGACAGGCAGCGACTCCATAGAGTCGAAAGTTTCGTCCTCTATGCTTGGCTTCAGAAGGACCTCTATCAAGACGGTCTGCTCGAGACCTTGAAGGGAGGAAGAATCTAGTTTGGAGAGGGCGTCGGCTTGAGCATTTTCTTCCCGGGGTATTCGTTGTATGAGGGCATCTTCAAACAGTGCCATGAGGCCCCTGACCTTGGCTAAGTACTTAACCATCCTGTCATCACGTGCTTCGTATTCGCCGAGGACCTGATTCACGACTAGATGAGAGTCGCTAAAGATCCAGAGGCATTGCGCCCCTGCATTTCGAGCCATTCCAAGGCCGGCTATGAGTGCCTCGTATTCTGCTTCGTTGTTCGAGGCCTTGAAGTTGATATGGAGGGAGTATTGGAGGATGAAGTCATCTGGGCCTGCCAGAATGACCTCGGCTCTGCTTCCTTCATTGCAGGAGCATCCGTCCACATAGACCGACCAGACTGGTGGTCCCTTCATCGCTTGACTGAACTCGGAGATGGTACTTTCAACTATGAATTCTGCCAGGGCCTGAGCCTTGATTGCGGTCCGAGGCTGATAGGTTATATCATGCTGGCTCAGCTCGATTGACCACTTCATAAGGCAACCCGAGGTCTCTGGCTTGTGGAGGACTTACTTCAGCGGTTGGTCGGTAAGAACGACAACCGAGTGGGACTGAAAGTACGGGTGAATCTTCCTTGCGGCCATCACCAGGGCGTAAGCCATCTTTTCTATTCTTGGGTAACGGAGCTCAGCGTCCCGAAGTACCTTGCTTACATAGTAGATGGGCTTCTGAGCCCGATCTTCTTCCCTTACTAAAACGGCACTGAGAGTCTGCTCAGAGGCTGCCAGGTAGAGGTAAAGGGGTTCTCCAGGAATTGGTTTGCTGAGGAGAGGAGGATTGACGAGGTAAGCCTTGAGCTGGTCGAAGGACTCCTGTTGCTGTTGACCCCATTCAAAACCTTTAGCCCCCCTGAGGGCCCCTTGAAGAAGGGGAGGCATTTCTCCCCGGACTTCGAGAGAAAACGCCCTATGGCGGCTAGGCGGCCTGTTAACTTCTGAACTTCCTTAACATTCTTGGGAGGGGCCATGTCTAATATGGCCTTGATTTTCTCAGGGTTTGCTTCAATTCCTCGCTGGATGACCATGAAGCCGAGGAACTTTCCTGACGAGATGCCGAACGCACACTTGTTCGGATTGAGTCTCATATTGTGCTTTCTCAAAACATCGAACGCCTCCTGGAGGTCGGTTACATGATCGGGACCTCGGATGCTTTTTACAAGCATGTCGTCAACATATACTTCCATATTACGGCCGATCTGAGCTTGAAAAACCTTGTTGACAAGGCGTTGGTATGTGGCACCTACATTTTTCAAACCGAATGGCATAACTCTGTAGCAATAGAGGCCTTGGTCGGTCACAAACAAGGTCTTCGGGATATCCAGAAGGAACATCCTGATCTAATTGTAGCCTGAGAAGGCATCCATGAAGCTGAGGAGCTCATGTCCCGAGGTGGCATCAATCAGAGTGTCAATACTCGGAAGAGGGAAGGGATCCTTGGGGCAAGCCTTGTTGAGATCGGTAAAATCAATACAAATCCTCCAAGTCCCATTGGACTTCTTCACCATTACTACATTCGACAACCACTCGGGATAGTTCACCTCTTGTATGAACCGAGCCTTCAAGAGCTTGTCCACCTCCTCTTTTATAGCTAGCTGGCGCTCAGGGGCAAACTTGCGCCTTTTCTGCTGAACCGGTTTGGACCCCGGAACAACGCTGAGGTGGTGGACTAAGAGCTCTTCGGAAATTTCGGGCATGTCTGCAGCTGACCAAGCGAAGAGGTCTCGGTTCCTTCGGATGCACTGTACAATGTCCGAGCATAGGGCGGACGGAAGGGTCTTGCTAACAAAGAACTTGCGAGTTGGATCCTGCTCAGAGAAGAGTACTTCCTCCAATTCTTCCACCGGCTCGGACGTCGGTCGGGCAGCATCTTGGGGGATTTCTAGAGTTTCTAAGGAGAGGACGAGACCGAGGGTAGAGGTATATAGCACTTGCGGGCCGTTTCCTGATTGCCTTTTACTTCCCCTACTCTGGCCCGAGTGGGAAACTTTATTTTGAGGTGATAGGCGGAAGGGACGGCTTAAAGGGCAACTAGGCCGGGCTGACCCAGAATGACATTGTAGGCTATGGGGACATTTACGACCATGAAGTCCATCGACTCCGTTCGGGTGGTAGGAGTTTTGCCAGCGGTTACGTCGAGGGTGATCACCCCTTCAATAGTCACTGGCACTCCCGTGAACCCATGGAGTGTGTAGCCGGCGGACTTGAGTCTGTCTCGGGAGAGCTTTAGGCCTTTAAAAGCGGCGAGGAAGAGGGTGTTAACTGAGCTGCCATTGTCCACTAGGATCCTCTCCATTTTGAAGTTCGCCATGTGGAGGCTGATGACGAGTGCGTCACAATGCGGGGTGCGGACACCTTCAAGATCTTCGTCTGAGAATGTAACGGGCACTCCGAGGCCTTTGGGAGGAGGGGTGGCGCGGACCGAATTGACTTCTCTTATAAATGCCTTTCGAGAGAAGTTTGAGGAGCCCCCCATTGGGCCCCCATGAATGAGGTGTAGGACACGCTCCTCTTCAAAGTCAGGCATTTCATCGCGCTTTGGACGCTTGTTAGCCCCCCGAGGCGGGGGAGGAAGGTCGGCTCGGTCCTTTCTCACAAACCTGGTCAGCTGCCCCCTCTGGATGAGGGCTTCTATCTCATTCTTCAAGGCCCGACAATCATTTGTGTCGTGGCCGTGGTCCCGGTGATAACGGCACCACTTCTCTTTATCCCGTTTCTTGATGGGGGTGTTCATCCTCGGAGCAGGGGGTATGACCCCTTCCTTCTCAATTTCCATTAGAATGGTAGAGACATTGGTGGTGAGTGGAGTAAATTTCTTGAATCTGGGTGGAGGTCGGCGCTGGCCGGCATTATCCTTCTGGAGCTTCTTGGCTCCTTCCTCTTCTGTTCCCTTTCTCTTAAACCCGGAGGAAGACCCCTCCAAGTTGGGGTGGTACTCAGCTTCTTCGGCCTGAATATACTTCTCACTTCGGAGGAGGAGGTCAGAGAAGTTCTGTGGGGGTTTCTTGGCGAGGGAGGAGCGGAGGTTGGAATTAAGTGCATTGGATTGAAATGCTGCTGCAGCGACCGACTGGTCGAGGGATGCTATGGACCTGGCTTCAGCTGTGAACCTCTTCACATAGTCTCTCAACTTCTCACCCTTCTTCTGGTGGAGGTATAGTAGCGAGATGCTGGTCTTCTCAGTTCTACGGCTACTTACAAAATGGGTGACAAAGAGGGTCTCGAATTGCTCGAAGGAGAATATCGAGGAGGGGGCAAGGCGAGAGTACCATTCTCGAGCTGGACCCTTGAGAGTTGCGGGGAAGATTTTACAGAACAGAGCATTGGAAGCTTGGTGGATGAGCATTAGGGTCTTGAAGCTCTCGATGTGATCGACGGGGTCAGTCTCCCCGGAGTAGGTCTCAAATTGAGGAGGCTTGAAGCCGATTGGTACGGGTGCATCCATTATAGTTCGGGAAAAAGGAGGTCTGCTAGGACGAAGGGTCCTTCTTCTAAGCTCTTCTTCTCGGTCTAACTGACCCAAGCGCCTCTCCATCTTATGGAGACGGCGGTATACAGCGTCATCCCTTCGACGGTAATCAGCCGAGCCTCTAGACTCGTCTTCGTACGAGGGAGAGCGGGGGCTACGACGGCGGTAGCTCCTGGAGCGGCGAGGACTTTGCACACGCCGGGAGTTGCTGGGAGCCGGAGGAGGAGATAGGGACCGTCGGCGAGGACTTCGGACCGGAGGAGGAGAGGGGATCTTTGGAGCATTGGTGTTAGGACGGAGATTGAGGGCTTGTAGGACGGTCGCTTGGAACTGCTGGAATTCGGCACGGGTGATGGGTGCCTCATCGTTTCTAGGCTGTTGCCGACCTGCAGGGGAGTGTGGCCTTCTTCTGTGATGCTCGGGGGACTCTCTCTGCCCCCTTCGGGTAGGAGACCTTCTGTATTCTCGGTGGCGAGGAGATCGCTCGTCCGGACGGTGTTGGCGGGAGGTTCCCTCTCGGGCCCGCTTTTCATTCAGATGGCAGCGAAGATCCTCGTCCTTCTGCCGGTTGAGGGTAGTGTTGCGGTGATCGGAAGCTCGGGGATGATGGGAGGCCATAGAGTCCGAAGAAGCGTTGTGGATGGAGATGTGGTCCGGATGGAGGGGCTGTTTTTGCGGATTAGGACCCTTAGGAGGTTGTTGGTTCTGCGGAGGAGGCAGGTCCTGTTGGAGTGGGTCTTCCGCTGGAGGAGGAAGTTGCCCTTGCTGCGGAGCGGGTTGGATGGGGATGTCTTGTTGCTGATCGGGGTTGGGTCCTCGGTTGGACCCTCTTGATCTGACTTTCCTAGGAGGCATGGCTGGAGAAGATTTGACCAACGGGAAGAGGGAAGGCTGCTATTTGTATGTTTTCCACAGACGGTGCCAATCTGTTGTCGCTAAATTTGGTGTGGGGGCAAACAGATAGTATTTGTGGATTCTTAGGAAAACTGAATAGCAAACTTGTATACCTGTCCCGTCGGAGTTTGACCGCTGACTCCCGCCGTACACCTGCGAAAAGTGCGACACCGGGGTTGTTCCCGGCGATGCACCCTCCGACGCTCAAGTCAGTAATCAGGGAAGATTATGAAAGAGCACAAAAACTGGTGAAAGATTGATTACCTCTTAATGGAGATGGATGGGGGGTATTTATATGCGTCTTAGGGATCAGATTAGGAATGTAATCCCCGTGATCTGATAAGGAATATTCTCCTTATAAACAGATTAGGAATGTAATCCCTAATTCCCAGTGGAAGGATAGATATGAATCAGGGCCGTTGATTAGGATTTAACTAGGAACCCTAATTCTATCCCTCTGGATCGGGCTTTCCGCTGGTTGAAACCCGCACCCGATTGAGGTGGATCCGTTCGTGGGTTATTGGATCTTTGACGAAAAGATCCAGTGCCCATCTCAGACCCATTGACAGGTGAAATTACCGTTTTACCCCTGGGCTTCAGGATTCGTGCCTGATTTGGACGGTTCTGATTAAACCCCATTTTTAGCCATATCAGGAATCAAATGCATCAAATGGTGGTAAACTCCCTAAAAACTTAGCGAACTCGCTAGTGACAAGAGTTCTCTCCTTGATATCAGGAAAATATCTCCTCAAGCAATTGTTTCTCTCAGTTGAAATTTCAACATTTGCATGTGGAGGCACCATATTCTATCCTTCACTAAGCCAAGCATGACTATAATACCTATACAATATTTCAAATAACATATGAGTTAACTCACCAAATTACTTCAAGACAAAATCGTCACAAAAATGACACAAGTGTACTAGTAATAATATATAATATACATTGGGTTAAGTGAATGAGCCATGCAGTGAAGTGGTGTGCAACTCTTCGTCCATCGATCAATAAGAATATCATAAACTGCATTATAAAAGAATGAACTCTCACTTAGTTCCTTCTGTTCGTGCCTATAAATGATAGCCCTTGCACGCTCAATCATTGAGTCCCACTGCTCAAAACCCAATGAAGTGTTGGTTTGTTTGTGTCGCACAATCGAAGCATATCATAAATAGGCCTAGTGAAGTCAAGAATGTAATCCACCTTATCCTACCATAAATCATTCAGGACTGTGTCTTTGACAACTTGTGCAGATGCAGGATTATCATCTGTGTAATCATTCCAGTCGCGACTAATGACAACAAACCTTAGGCTTTTCTGAAGCAACTTCATCCTCTTCAACATCACAATGGTAGAAGCAAATTTCGTATCAGTCACAGAAAGCAATTTAAGTGGTGAATACTTATTGAAGATTGAAAGCCTATATTTATGACTTATAACAAATATTTTAACAAAGTGGGCCGCATTTGCAACTTCCGTAATCCATCCACACTGACTAAAAATAGTCTGATTTCTCATTGTATTATTAGCTGCACATATATTCTTCAAAGCAAGATTCAATGTATGCACTACACAGGGAGTCCAAAATATATGGGGATACTTGCCTTCAAGAATCAACCCCACTGCCTTAGAATGAGCTGCATTATCTGTAATAATTTGGACAACATTGTGCATCCCAATCTCAATAAGACCCTCTTCCAATCTGTCAGCAATGTAATTTTTGTCTTTGGTCTCTCCCGAAGTATCAATTGATTTCAAGAAAACAGCTCCCTTCTCACCAGCAGCCATAAGATTAATCAATGGCCTTCTTTGAGGATCACTCCAACCATCACTACACAAACTGATCCCCTTTTGTTCACATGACTCTTTCATTGGCTGCATCAATCTCTCAATGTTTGATCTCTCATGTTGTAATAATGTAGTCCTTAAAGCATTGTACCCAAGATGAATGAACCCATCGAGTGGACCAAATTTGGTAGCCAAAGAGTAGGAGCAAACATAATATGGATTTCTTGCCAAGTGGAAAGGAACACCTCCCGAGTAAAACATCTTAGCAATTTCAGATCTTAACTGATTTCTTTGATCAGTTTTAAAATTAAAATTCTCCTCCAAAGGAGTCTTCCTTTTCTTTATTCCACCACTAGCGGCCCCGAATAAAGGAATTAAAGGAATACCAGAATCAGAAGAACTACCCGGCAATGGGACTTTGCGATTTCTTGACTGTTGCCTTTCTTCAGCCTGTTGCACAAGTCTTTTAAGTTCTAATAGATATTCTGTTGTAACTTTGGTACATGATGCAATACCCGACCCTCCGTTCTTTAATAAATGTATTTTGACCCTAGAGTAGGACCCCGAATAATATTTTCAGCAAAAATTACACCTCCATTTTTTGTTTCCTCCCCACATGGTCTAGCATCAATTACAGTAACTTAGGACCAAAGAGGACTTTTCTCATCTAGTTCACCACTAGAACAAAATACACTAGTGGAACCCGCACTCGACCCACTACCATTACCACTGCCTCCCGACATCGACATGTTCCTTTAGAAAAAATAAATAAATAGTTAAAAATTATTTGAACAATGTAAGCTATTATGTTTTACACTTTTATATACTTAAACAGTTAAACTAATTCTTTTTATGTTATGTAAGTAGTTAAACTATTTTTTCTCATACAATTTTTCTATGTTAAACAGGTTGCAAGCAGGACAAAAAGAAAGAAGCCTATAGAGGGATAACTTACAAGGAGTTCATGCATACCATTTATTAAATTTATGACAATTATGTAATGTTATTTTGTTTTTGTAATATTTTCTTAAAGTGGCTTGTATGTGAGAAATGAGAATCACTCTAGTATCCTCTCAAAAACATTACTAAATATAAAATAAAATTTAATTAGTGGCTTAGAACTTAAATCAACTTTTGAACTGTGGATGCAAATTATTATTACATAACTAGTTCACACTTCTTAGTTTTAACAATCCCTAATCCAGTAACTAACAATAACATTCCCTAATCCAGTAACTAACAAATGAGAAATTGAGAATAACTTTATAACAAATCCCTAATCCAGTAGTAAGTCAGTTACTAACATTCTAACAATCCCTAATCAAGTCTAATTAACTAACAATCCCTAATTTGTAGTCTACTAACTAACAATCCCTAATCCAGTAATTCCTATATAACAAATGAATAATTAAAAATTAAAAATTTTAAAGTACCTTTATGGCTTTATCTGAGATTGTTGTTGCGAGTTGCGACTTCGTGGAGTTCGAAGGAGGTTGACGCCCTTTGGTGGTGCACCGATTGCAGCAAGTGGAAGAGATGAAGTGGAGGACCGGAGGTTGTTGAAGTTTCGATCGGGATGAGAGAGAGAGAAAGGAGATTTGGCTAGGGTTTCGATCGGGGTGAGAGAGAGAGAGAGGAACACTGACTAGGGTTTTGATCGGGGTGAGAGAGAGAGAGGAACGCTGGCTATGGTTTCGACTTACGGTCGAGGTGAGAGAGAGAGGAACACTGGCTAGGGTTTCAAATTTTGATCGGGGAGAAAGAGAGAGAGAGAGGAACAGTGGTAGTGTCTAGGGTTTCGACTTCGATCGAGGTGAGAGAGAGAGAAGATGGGTGAGTGTGAGTCGGCTGAGGAAAAGAGAGAAGGAGAAAGAAAAGGGGGAAAAGAAGACTTGGGTTGGGCTGGGCCGAACGAAATGGAAAAAAAAAACTCAAAAAACATATCTAAAACGTGTCCCGACGTATCAGCGACGTATCGGCGCGTATTCGTAGAGTATCCGATATTTTTTAAAAAAATTCCCCGGATACGTATCCTGGGTATATCCTACGCGTACCGCATTCAATACATCCAGGATACTTGGTACGTGACCCCCGGAGAGTATCCGTGCTTCATAGTTCGGGAGAGAGAATGGGAAGGGGAAGAGTGAGGGGAGAGAGAGAAAGAGTATAATAAATATAATATAAATATTATAATGGGTATAGTTGACATAGTGGGGGAACGTGAGAGATGAATAAGGGGATACGGGGAGATGTGCAGTTGGGGTTGATCTGGTCAAAAGCAGATTAGGGGGAGAATTGGGTTAAAGGGTTTGGGATCCAATAAGATGTAGGTTTGGGTTTAGGGTAGGCTGGGATCCAATAAGAGATGGATATGAGTTTGTGTTAGAATCCAATAGGAGATGGGCTTGGATCGGGCTTCAAATTAAATAATTAAATAATAAAATATAGATCAAATCGATGGGTTTTAACGAAAATAATAATAGCAGTAGTAGTAACGTTGGGCTTTATAAAATTAAAAATAATGACAATAATGACAATAAAGATAATAATATTAATGATAACAACATCAATAATAATACTAATAACAATAATGAAAAATATTAATAATAAAAATAATAATAACAATAACAATAATAATAATAATGATAATAATAATGATACGTATCAAAATAGGATTTGAGATTTAACAAATTTATTAAAATCCAAACAGTAATAAAACATAAATAGTCGAACAATTAGAGATAGAATATATATCGTTATTCAAAGTAAATATAATTGTCGATTATAAAACACTTAGTAAAAGGTCTGAAACGAATTTAGCACAAAATAAATTTGTAAATAATCAAAATAGCGAAAATATTCAGGGAAATACGTATTTACGGGAACAGTGGTTACATTATGAATATAAAAGTATCTAATATTATAATGGGAGAGTTGGAGTTGTCGTTTGTAAACATATCAGCTTACGTATATCGCGCGTACATAGCTAATATAAAGGAGGTCTCAGGTTCGAGGTTAGACAACATCGAAGTTTTTTACTTAAAAAAAATATTTATTAAGATGTGCATCACATGTATAAATTACTAGAAATTACTAGTTGAAATAAATACATTTTCATAGTAATTAAAATTAAGTAATTAAGAAATGTTGAGTTTTTCTCTCAAAGTTCCAACACTCCCCACGTGCACTCAAAATGACCGAGTGTCCGAAAGCGGTATGGTTGATCGTACATAAATAAGTTTCCATCACGACGATTTCGATGATCGATAGTCCTAGCTAATCTTGCTGCTATTACTCTCCTTGGTTTCCAACGATAGTTGACTATTGGTGATGTATGTTCTTTCTTTTCTTCTTCTCCTTCGAGCGTAGTCCACTTTTCTTCTTCTCCTTCGAGCGAAGTCCACGCTCAACATTTATTACAACATTGGATGCACGTGCCATAGGACACCATGGTTAGTAAGAAGAATAAATAAAGCATACAAATTATACGTGTTGGTTGACTTCATAGACATAAGATGGGAGATAGGCTTCAGAAAAAATTGGTTCATAATAATAAAGATTAGATAATGTTACATCTACAACTTTTATAACCTTACAATTTTAGGTATAGTAGTTTTTTTTTTTTTTTGATGTAAGCGGATAGAGTCAACAGACTCCAGCCAGATCAAAAAATATATAAAAAAACGATAATAACTGTACAGTACATGCGCGGTGGGTTTTACAAGAAGTAAAACAAGGAGAACGGACAAATAGCGCTAGAAACAGGCAAATAATTACAATCAAAAAGAATCTAACTGAAAAAAAGCTGTAGAACTAAATACAAAAATAAGATAGAAGCGGCCGTTGGTGGAGCATTGGAAGCAGCAAGGGACGCGCAGATCATAGCAGAAATGGAGGAGGAAGAGACACCTCGTGCTCCGGCTGCGATAAGCACCCCAGATTCCAGTAGTAGCGTGACCAAAGGAGGATCGAAAGCCCGCAGAATGCGATCTACACCCCTGAGAAGCAACGACGGTGAAAGGCGAAGCAGCACAACCGCTCAACACTCAAGGAATCGCTGCACAGAAGATCCACCATATACCCCACCAAGAGCACTGAAAAGCAAAACAATAGTCCAGGCTAGACAGCGAGCATGAAGGAGGGAAAAAACATGCCGCTAGAATAAGGAACTGAGCTGCTAGTAGAGGCCAAAGAGAGCTATATAAAGGCCAGTAAAAGGGCAAAATCAGAAATACTGATATAAATAACACCCAGATAAAGAAGCACAAGGCATAATAGCAAACTAAAGGAGGGGTAAAGCCCTACTCCATAGAAAACAGTCTAAAATATTACAGTCCATCGATGCTCCAGAGTTACAGGAATACAAGTCCAGGAGTTAGAACGCTACAACAAACTTAACATGCACTCACCCACCTAACTTGATATTACCGATAAAACATCTAAATAAAAGAAACTAGGCAGTTCCAGAGATGGTAAAGAAGCGAGTGGTAGTGCACCCTCAGCCATCAGGGGCAATACTAAGCTGAGGAACCCCTGCCAAAACAGAGCAAAATAGCCAAAAACAAAAGAGCCTGCGACTCAATAACAAAACTCAAGGGTCGATAGACTGCAGAACCACCGCTAGGCACAGAGGCCGGTGCTTCAATCCTGAAATGCAACACTTAAGATCAGTGAAATCGAGAGAATGGAGTGAGGAGCCATTAAAATAGAAGACAGAGCAGAGAAATAAAAACATAAACAACAAATGATAAGCAGAGAGATAGAGAAAACTGTCAGCCTAAGACTAGAAATAGAGTAGAAATTTAATCCCGCCTTAATCAAATGGCGTTAAGTCGGTTAAGGATCGACCGTGATACCTCTAAACGGAAATCAAAATAGCATTGACGTTTTTCCTCCTTAATATGCGATGTCCAAAATTTGTAAAGATATAATAGATCTTCAATAAGGGAGGAAATAGTGGCAGTTTTGAGAGAGAATAACCCTACGGTTCCTCTCCCTCCAGACGATCCATATAATAATATGAACAGATAGATTCCATCCCTTTTTATATTTAGGGAGTTCGGAGTGGGAGTACCAGCAAGCACCAAGATCAGCTGGAATTGTTGGGTTTCCCCAAGCAAGAGCTACAATTTTCCAAAGGGGTTGAATGATCGGGCAACCAATGATAAGGTGATTAATATCTTCAGGGGCTTCTAAACAGAAGGGACAGAGTTGTCCCCACGCTAAGTTTCTTTTGTTGAGCACCTGAACGGTTAGAAGCTTGTTGTGTATGGCTAACCACGAATTGATTTTAACTTTGAGAGGAGCACAGGATTTCCAGATGAAATTAGCAGCGGGGGATACGATGCCGCGGAAATTGAGGAAATTATAGAAAGATTTAACCGTGAAAGAACCAGAGTCATTCCATCGCCAAGAAATGTCTTCCGAGTGGTTCCACTCAAAAAGATCGAGCGAAGCTATAAGCTGATGAAGGTCGGAGATAAGGGGAGGGGGTAACTGAATAATGAAAGGGATACTCCAAGATCTGTTAGCATTGATCCAAGTGATAGTTTCACCTACCGAAGCTTCTGGGAGTGCAGCGAGACTGAAGAGAGAGGGATAGGCTGAGGCAATGACGATGTTGCCAAACCAGAGATCGGTCCAGAATTTGGCCCTCGATCCATCAACACACAGTCTATAGATACTCGACTGGAAGGCCGGGGAAGCTTTCCAGACACCTTTCCAAAAAGGAGAGGCCAAACGATGGGTAGGTGAATTGAATCGCCACCAAGGAGTGGAATCGAAGTAATACTCTTTGATACATTGAACCCAAGATAAATGCGGAGATGTGTGGAATCTCCACAGCCATTTACCTAAAAGGGCAATGTTATGATCACGAAGGTTCAATACACCCAGACCACCGTTCTTTTTGGATGAACAGATGATGTTCCAATTACACAGGTGAGAACCCTGCTTATATTGTGCTTTACCAGTCCAAAAGAAGTTGCACTGAATTTGATCTATCCTCTTGATAACCCAGGAAGGGAGGTAATAGAAGGACATCATATAGAGAGGCATAGCAGAGAGAACTGAGTTAAGAAGAATTAATCTTCCACCTCGGGAGAGAATCTTACCAGTCCAGACATTCAGTCTGGATTCAATTTTGTCGATGATAGGGAACCAGTCCGATCTGTGGAGCTGGCCCCATCTCAGGGGGATGCCAAGGTAAGAGATGGGGAAGGTGGCGATAGGGAAATTAAAAAATTGGGAAATCTGGACGTGACGAGAGTCGTCACCGCCAAGCCAGAACACAGAGGATTTGTTGAAATTGATGGCAAGACCAGAAGCCTGTTCAAAACAGTAAAGTAACAGTTTAAGGTTGCGCAACGAAGCTTGATCAGGTTTGGAGAAAATTATAGTATCATCTGCATATTGCAAGTTAAGGATACCGTCGAAGTGACGGGAACGACCTAAACCCTCGATGACATGCTCTTCGCGAGCATTGCGGAGAAGTCTACTAAAGACGTCCGCCACCAGAGAGAATAGTAGGGATGATAGCGGGTCTCCTTGACGTAAACCACGTTTGATTTTGAATTTGTGGCCCTCCGAGCCGTTGAGGAGAATAGAAGAGGTACCAGCAAAGAGGCTGGATTTGATCCATCCGATCCATTTTGGGCTGAAGCCTCGGTGGAGCAAGATATCGAGGAGAAAGTCCCAATGAACGTTGTCATACGCTTTTTGGAAGTCAAGCTTAAGAAGAATACCCTCTATTCTACGGTGGTGACAAAGCGTGATGATCTCTTGCGCAGCGGCCACGCTGTCAAGGATGTAACGGTCTTTGATGAAACCCGATTGGGCAGGGTCAATAAGGGGAGGGATAATGGAACTAAGTCTAGTGGCAAGAACTTTCATAATAATTTTGAACGAGGTATTTATAAGACTAATAGGTCTGAAGTCCGAGACGGTATTGGCACCCTGCCTCTTAGGGATTAGAACAATATGGGCATAATTGATGCGATCAAAGGAGAGGGCACCACGGTGCAAATCTTGGAAGAGGTCGAGAAGGTCATTCCGAAGCCAAGGCCAGAATTTTTGATAGAAAAAAGCCGGGAAGCCGTCTGGCCCAGGTGCTGAATCGCTTTTTAAAGCGAAGACAGCAGACTTGATTTCCTCCATAGAGAATGGGTCCTCGAGGGAGGATAAATCAGTGGTGGGGGGACCATATAGTTGCTGCCAATCAATAGATACCAACCGTGGCTTAGTAGATCCGATGAGATTTTTGTAGAATGAGTGAAAGGCTCGGTGGATATCCGGGTCAGAGGTTAATTCTGCACACTGATCTTGAATAACAGAGATATGGTTGCACCGCCTGCGATGCGAAGCAAAATGGTGGAAGAAAGCGGTGTTACCATCACCCTCTTTCAGCCATTGAATTCTAGCTCTTTGAGCCCATTTAGACTGATCCTGGAGTAGGATCTCAGCATAATCGCGCTTACAGGCCAGTCGCTCCTGAAAAGCAGGAGCTGAAAGGGGAGCTTGCTCTTCCATTAGGTCTAAAGCCTGGATGGAACCGAGCAAAACCTCTTTGAGAAAATTGGTGTTGAATTGCCGTTCGCGGCGCCAAATCTTACAGCCATATTTGATGGCATGAAGTTTAAGGAGCAGGTTGCCAAGACCGTGCGAACCAGTAATGGAAGCGAGGCATTCCTCGACCAGTTTAATAAATAATTGATCCTGGATCCAAATTTTTTCGAAACGGAATTGGAGGCGAATTGGAAAATGGAAACGGAATTAGGTATAGTAGTTGAATGCTATTTGTTATCCCCCTTGAAATAAACCAAACAAATTGAATTGATCACGGTGTTCAAAAACACTGTTCATGTCCAGTAAAGACAAAGCACAATCTCGGGTGGGACCACCCTATCAACTGGAATCTCTTCACTGTTAAGTACAGATACGATAAGTCTTGTAGGCCCATCCAATTAAATCCATGTCAATCAAAATTCAGGCCCAATATTTAGGCCTAAATACGAAGCCCGGTCCAATCCTGTATTGTCTAAACACATCCGGATCGGGTTCGGTTCAATTTCCAGCCTAACGCATTACGAAATAAACCGTTCTCTTCTTCATTATTCCCCCACAAAACTGTGTTCAAACTAAAAAAATGGCAGTAAATGATGAGATGCCCATCTTCGTTGACACGAATCTTGACACGTTTCTCGCCTTGTCCATCTCTTCTGACGTCACTGTTGGCGATCTCAAACGTAAGTATCACACAAAGTATTGATCTTTATTTGCCCATATTCTGTTTGATGAAATGCTTGTTTGAGTTTGAAAATGAGATTTCATCGATTATATCGTCTTTCTTAGTGAGTTTGAGCAAAAGCCCAACTGAGTGTTTGTCACGAATATTCAATACGGACGATAATGTAATTGATTTTGTTAGATAATGAATTGGTTGTGTTGAGGTAGTTGAGATTTTGTATTACTTTTGGTGATTAGTTGGTGTATTGGGGTTTTTAGTGGAGAATGTACTGTGTTGTGAGCATATCTTATTTGCAGTGCACATGTTAGAGTCCCAATAGAGGTTGTCCGAACACGCCCTTCTCACAGTATATAGTATTATAGATATCTTAAGAACATCTGTAGTCGTTTGCTAAATATGCATAATATGCATATTTGGCCAAAAACAGCACTGCAGTCGTTGGCCAAATATGCATAATATGCATAATTCGCTACAAGATATTACCATAAATGAGAGAGGAAATGAGAAATATGCATATATGAGGGACGACACTTCAAATGCCGTCGCACAAAAAAAAATTATTTTTTTAATTGTCGGACGGCACTTCGAGTGCCGTCGCGCAAAAAAAATTATTTTTTTAATGGTTGGACGGCACTTAAAGTGCCGTCCCACCAAAAAAAAAAAAAAATTTTCTAATTAAAAAAAACCAAAAAAACCCACCTCTCCCTCGGACGGCACTTGAAGTGCCGTCCCACCCTGTAGGGGTTATTTGCAATTTTTGTATTTTTTATGTAATTTTTTCGTAATTTCTGAAATTTTTTCGTAATTTTTTATTTGTACTTCGAGGACGAATTTTTCCCTCGGACGGCACTTGAAGTGCCGTCGCACCTTTTATAAAAAATGGCATTCAACGACTGCAGCAAAACGTAACTTTGCTATTTTCATTTATCCATTTATGCATATTTTGACCCTCAACGACTGTGGATGCTCTAATATCAATGCAAACTAAATACTTGATACTAGTAGATAATTGGTAGAAACCATTGTTCAGATGGGTAGGTAAGTTAAGTTAACCAGAGGTATGTAGAGTTATCTAACATATGTCAACTCCTTTAGGTTGTGTTTGGGAGTGGAGTTAAAGTTAAGAAAAGTGGAGTTTTGGAGAGTTATCTCCAAAACTATAATTTTCTCAACTTTGGGTTGTTTGGGAGCCAACTTGGAGTTGAGATAAATATAGTTATCTTGACTTTTTTTTCGGCCCACCAGGACTTCATTTTTCTGAACTTTGGCTATGTCTCCAAAATTATGGAGTTTAGTTAACTTTAGTGGCATTCCAAGCACCCCCAAAAAATAGAGTTAGCACAACTTTTTGAGTTGAGGTAGAACCGTGATAACTAAAGTTTGCAAACCTCTATCTCTACTTAAAAAATAAACTTTAGTTAACTTAGCTACATTCCCAAACACAACCGTAGGAGGTGCATTCACTTTTTGTTTAGAACCCTTTTTGAAGTTGAAAGTATTTTGTATAATCTTGCCCTAAAAGTTGAGGTACTTGGAGGTATCTAAACTCATGTTTAAATAGATATAGATACTTCAGTTATATTTTAAGTGAAATGGATATCTCTACTTGTACTATTTTATTGATAATAAAGGATAGAGTCAGAAGACTCCAGCCAGGAATGTATATTGAAAATGCAAAAGGAATACAATAGTCCAGTTTACAAGAGACAAACTAAGAGGAAAATAAGCTACAGTTTACAAGAGACAAACTGAGAGAAAGAAAACAAAACAATACAATACGACTCAAAACAAAACAAAATTGCTGAAGTGTACTGAGATAGTAGCTACAGCCTCTCAAGGCAAACCGCGCAACAAAAACCAGCAGCAGGAGCCGAACTACGCAAATACAAGAACGGAAACATTAAAGAGGCGCGCTGCCATGCCCAAAAAATGCCTAAATGAAGACCTACAAAGAACTCAGAAAAAGCATAAAAAAAACCAAAGAAAGAAGCCAACAAACATAACATACTCCACAGGGCAGCAGGCAGCAACAAAAAAACCATGCCTCAAGCCACACCAAAAGAGGCTAGGGGGAAGCAGGCAAACCATAAACATGTAGGGACAGAGCGCAACAGTCACGACAGTAAAGAAAGCAATAAAAACACAACTGCAACAGCACACATAAACTCCGAAAGCAGCAACTGATAACGTCGCCGAACAGCCAGAATGTAAACAAAAAGTAGCTGGTTGATACATAGAGGATATAGAGATAAAAGAGCAAGCACATAGGGAGCAAAAGGAAAGATAGAAAACATCCAGTACCAGACGGGGAAATAAGAGCAGCTATCATAAAAGCTTTACAAAAAGTGAGTCAAAACGAAGTTGGCAGCGCAACCGGAACACTGCCAACCACGTCCAAAAAAGCCACTTGATGCGGCGAGACACAGCCGAATCTCGGTGGAAGCTTGGTATTGCACTGAAACCCCTTAGGTTAAAAGAAAGGCTGCTTTACAAAAGTAGAAAAGGATAGTAAGGAAGCTCTGAAAGTCAGTTTTGTGCAAGGAGAACAAGGAAAGTTGTTAGCAACACGAAAATAAACAAAATAAATAGAAAATAAAGGCGGAGGGGAAACACAAGTAGCAAGGGAAAAAATAAAACGGAATTAAACTAGAGAAGGAGGAAAACCATGTGTATCGAAGAAGCAAGCAGCATTATCAAGACGGTATAGCTTTAGTTTAACTAATTTCGAAGGTTTGAGCAAAGAAGCCCAAAATTTCCTATAAAAAATGAAGTCGTCAATAAGAGATTTAATAGAACGCGATGAATTAAAGAAGATCCTATCATTCTGCTCTTTCCAAACAATCCAGATTAACACCATCATGGATAAATCCCATGAGGCGAGAAAAGGATGATTAACATGATTGGATCTCCAGCTACTCCACCACGTAGGAAAAGATCTCGGCATGCCGCAAACATTCCATGCTTTCTTACAGAGAGCCCACTGGGGAAGGATAAAAGGACAGTTAATAAATAAGTTCACCCTATCTTCATGATGAATAAGACAAAGTTTGTACTTTTGGTCCAAAGCAAGATTCCTTTTGTTCAAAAACTCAACCGTCAACAGTTTATTATGAATAGCAAGCCAGGAAAGAATCTTAACCTTAAAAGGCGCGACACTCTTCCAAATGAGCTTGTAATTGGGAGATACTACCTCTCCTGTATTAAGAAAATTATAGCTGGATTTAACCGAGTAGACTCCCGATTTGGTCCAACGCCAGGAAATGGCGTCGCGAGGGGACCAAATGTAGGAACGCAATAAGGAAAGGAGTTTATGAAATTGAGGAAAGAGCGAAATAGGGAGAGCCCTTTTAAAAGGGATATGCCATTCAGGACGGCTGCCAACAATGGTAAAGTAATCTTCAACAGTTGCAAGGGGATTCAGGGCGATGGAATATAATTGAGGAAAATTAAATATAGTTAACTTTGTATTCAAGCATGCCCTCTATATTGCTAACGTAAAGGAGCGCTAGGATATTGTGGAAATCTAGTTATGTGAAAGAGTTGAGGCCTAGTATTTGAGGAGTTGGGTTTATTTGTATGCAGTGGTGAATTCTGACCAAAGAAATGATGGTGTAAGTTGTGCTAAAGTGTAGTGGTGGTGTAGAGTTTCTTCTGTTTGTTTGGTGGTCGATGTATTAAGCTATGTGACATAGCTAAAAGTTCAACAACAACAACCAACAATCATTGTTGGTGACATAGCGATAAAGCCTTTTTCCCAACTTGTTGGGGTCGGCTACATGAATCATTGTTTTTCATTCTGCTCGGTTGATCGCAATATCTTCTGTAAGTCCACAAGCTATCATATCTTTTTTTACAGTTTTCACACAAGTAAGTTTAGGTATTTCCCTACCCTTAACTCTACTCTCGGTATTTATCAAATCACTCTTTCTAATGGGTACACTAATAGGTCTACGGGTGACATATTCAAATCACCTAAGGCGATTCTCTTTTAATTTGTTTTGGATAGGAGCCACCTTTACCATGTCTTGTATATGCTTATTTCTAATTCTATCCTTCCAGGTTTTACCACACATCTATCTTAGTATCTCCATTTCTGCTACACTCATTTTTTAGACATGTTTTTATGTTGTCCAACACTCTACTCCATATCATTACTGGTCTAATAGTCATCCTATAAAAATTTTCCTTCAACTTCAAAGGTATACATTTGTCACACAAAACACCACTGATACTTCTCCACTTAAGCAACCCTGCTTGGATCCTACGTATAACATCTTAACAAATCTCCTCATCTCTTTGTATAATCGAGCCTAAATATCGGAAACGGTATCTCTTAGGTATTTCTTGGCCATGAAGCTTCACTACTTCCTCAGTTGTGTTCCGAATATCACTAAAATTACACTCCATATATTTTGTTTTAGTTATGCTTATTCTAAAGCATCTAGCTTCCAATGTTTCCCTTTACAATTCTAATTTAGAATTGATTCCTACTATAGTCTTGTCCATTACGACGACATCATCGGCAAAAAACATACACCAAGATACCTCATCTTGTATTTCTCGCGTCAATTCATCCATCAACAAAGTAACGAGATAAGGGCTTAAAGTCAAACTTTGGTGTAAACCTACTGTAATATGAAATTTACTACTCTCTCATGTGGTTGTTCTAAATGTGGTTATTGCCCCTTCATATATATCCTTAATCACCTCAAAAAAAAATTTAGCCACTCTTTTGTTATTTAACATTCCCCATACTATGTTTTAAGGAACTTTATCATCAGTTTTTTCTACATCTATAAACACCATATGTAGATCTTTTTTATTCTCTCTATATTTTTACATAAGTATTCTCAGAACATAAATTGTTTTCAATGTTGACATCTCAGACATAAATTCCAATTAATTCCCAGACATTATTGTTTCTAGTCTCAGTTTATGTTCGATCACTCTCTTCCAAAGTTTCATTGTATAGATCATTAATTTTATCCTTCAGTAGTTGAGCAACTTTGTATATCTCCTTTATTTTTATATATAGGTACTAAAATACTTTTCATCCATTCATCGGGCATTTTCGTGGTCCTCAAAATCTCATTAAACAATCTTATTAGCCAGCTCACTCCTACATCCCCATGACACTTCCAAATATTAATGGGTATACTATCCGGTTCTAAAGCTTTTCCTAATTTCATCATTTCTAGAGTATTTCGAACATCTGAAATCCTAATTCTATAATAGTGGTTCATATTTTGATTGGAGCCTGAGTGGTTCATATTTTGATTGGAGTTAAGGAGAAGATAGGGATTAGTGTGTTGTGTCTACTTGGTGTTCAAATATTCCAAACTATCCCATATGATCTCGGTGATGGTGAGGTATGGAGGGTGTATGATGTAAATTTAACCCTAAGTAGAGAATTTTCAAGAATATTAAAAGATTAAATTTACTAACATGTGATACAGATCAAGTTAGAAATTAAAATAGTTAATCAGTTCGATGGATTTTTAAGAATTGAACTAGGTTTAACAAGCCCAATTAACGATTCAGTTCTAACAATCAATAATTATATACCTAAGCGTTCTTAGCAAGTAAAATATGCAATAATAATTTGTACTCTAATTGGCAAGTAGAAGCACACATTCTTAATATTTGTGGACAACAGATAAATCAAATTATAGTATAGAGACGATAAAGTAGTAACACAAATATATGAAGAATTGAAAAGGCCTTACCAGGATCTGAGGGAAGGGATCGTCACCAAGGGCTCGGGGTGCTGTTGATGGCTGCCGGGGGGGAGGGTGCTTGGACTGTAGCCTAGTGGTGGTGCTTTCGGGGGAAGAAGGTGATGACGGTGACCGCGGGTGGTTGCATGGCAGTGGAGCGTCGGGGTTGCAGTCGGGTTGAAGGTTTAAGGTCGACGGCGACGACGGTGGTGGTTTCTGGAGTTGGGGAAGAGAGGGGAAAGGACGACTGCGAGGAGGTTGCTTGGGTGATGGCGGTGGTGGTCGAAGATGGGGAGGAGAAGTGGGTTTCGGTCGGGAATTGGAGGAAGAAGAAGAGGAGAAGAGGAAGAATGGGGTAGGTTTGGCGGCTGAAGTAGATTAGGGGAAATTAGGGTTTAGGGTTTGAGTAAAGAGTTGGGGATTAGGGTTTCGGATTTTTAATTTGGGGATTTGGGTATAGTTTTAGAGTTTATCACAAATTCTAATACTATATTAGAATTTCTCACAAACCCTAATAATTCTCTCAGTTGTCTCACATAAAAGAGGGATGAAGAGCAATAACTCAACACATAAAAAAAATTTAATCAAGAATCGCTTATTTTCTCATTATTCTCAAGGCCTATATATAGGCTCAAAACAAATCCAAAACAAATCTCAAACAAATCTAAAACAAATCTCTTAAATAAACTACATATTGGTAAATCTCAAAATAAAATAAACCAGATTTGATGTCCTCATCAGTGCCCCTTGCACACTCCTTTCATGCGTTTTAGGGAAAGGGAGCAACAGCCTATGTGCCAGGAAAGGGAGGGTTGCGATTTAACGTATTACTAGGAAATTAAATCATTGATCGTATGAGTTTATCATTGATCATATCGTAGGAGTTGATACCTTATGTTTGGGTTTATGGGTCCTCTGTATATGGCTACTTATTTATTTACCTGTCAAATAAAATATAAGTATCATACGTCTAATTCTCCACAGGTAAATTTGAGCAAGAGCATTTGTGCTGTTTTGCAAAGTATGGAGAAATCAAGGTTCAGTCATTGATGGTATGCATCTCAAAACTGCCACTTTAAGATTTACTTCTTTACTAATAACATTGTGATTCTAAATGTATTCTCTTTAGCCATTCTCTAATAAAGGCAAAAAAATAGTTTTTTTTCAAATTTTCATTTATTTTCAAAGATTTTACCACATGTCAAACTGACACTACATTCAGATCATGTTTCTAAATCATGTCAGGTAAAGAGGAGGTCACATTTTTATCATCTTCCAGATGCAATGCCTGTTAAGAGTGCATTTGAAGGATTTCACGGTACATGGTTCCTTCGAGTGAGTGCAACACGCTTACAAGACATGCCACTGCATAAAACTTGCATTCCTTCACCCATTCAACCTGATATTGATAAAAGTAGCAATTCGAGAGAAAAGCAACCCTTCATCTCCATTGATCGTGATAAAAATTGCTCAGTGTCCGAAATTATCACTACTGAAGAAGATAGAGATAGTAGCTTGAACATCAGTGAAGAGCAACGAAAATATGTTAAGATAGATGAGAGAAAGAGGACACCCAGTGAATTAGTAGGAAACACCGCCACAGATAATCTAAACCATAGGAGTTTGTTATCAGGGAATCCATTGGAGAGGAAGGAGGCTCTTAGTATGAATGTTTCTGAAAACATTGTATCAGTTACAGGTATTTTATCAAGATACTTCTCTGATTTTGATGAGGTCAATTCATGCGGGAAAGATTCTAGACATAAGTTGGAAGGGAGCCATAAGATTGGAATCACTGACTATACAATGAGATCTCCAGAATATTCAGTATGTCAAAATAGCTGCAAAAATATGATGGAATCTGATACTGATTCGGTATGTTCCAGTAATAATATCATTGCATCGGATTTAGAGCAGTTAAAAGCTGTTGTTATTCGCGGGAAAAGATCATCCAAGGTAAGAGAACCGAGAAAGAGATCAAAATTGAGGGCTTCAATTCCTTTCTATCATAAGCTTCAAGTTGGAAAGAAACTCATCCAAGCAGCAAATAATATTTCAGTTTCTTCTGGTAAAAGTTTACCCAAACCCATGTTTATATCAAGATGTCAAAATCTGTCAGCTCCCGAAACAAGTACAGCTAGACGACTTGTCTTTGAAATTGATGATTCCAATGATTAAGATATTAGTTATGACAATTTTATAGTGAGCATATGGAATCAGTATGTTGTATTCGGTACAACCAGTGTTCATAAAACCTACAATCAGAGAGCAAATGAAAGCAAATAAAACATTTTTTCTTCTTCGATTACTTAAAGTGGATTAAAATTCATATAAGCAGTTTTCGGACAGAAATTCTGCATGGTTGCCTATTTTCGCAGTTCAAAGCTTTTGATTGAGAGAGATTCGATTGCGGTGATTTGACTTTGAGGGGTGGACGTTTCTCATCTCTGGTAAACGTTACATGCCATTGTTTATAAGAAGTGATGGATGCAATTTAGTTGTTTGTTCGTAAGAATTAACATTCTTACGGTCACCGATATTGTAATTTGTATCATAGATGAGGCCAAGATGATTCTGTAAAAAAATTTTTGAGAAAAAGATGCCATCGTCATCGCTTTATTAATGAAAGATTAACGAAACACAGTAGATCAGTTACATACTAATATACAAAATATCTAGATAATCCAAGCATCTCTACAAACTGAAGCACCTACTACAGAAATGGAAATACAGATACAACCTATTGGGTTTATGTCTTGCATACGAGATTGGATAAGAAGACGATGAGACGATGGAGGAATCGAGACGATTGGAGACGGAGTGGAAGTAAGGGAAACAGTCAGCAGCAGCAGCAGGTGGAGTTGTGGTCGACTGCGCGGTCGACTGTACATGGGGTGCGGTCGACCGCCGAACTTGTAGAAGTTCCCGAGAGGGGGACGGTCGACCGACCTTGAGGTGCGGTCGACCGACAACGGCGTTGATGGGTTATTTGGGTCGGATCTTGGTGATTCATGAGAAGCCCAACTTGTTCTTCGAGTCAGATCTGACGGCTCTTATTGTAGGGTTATCTCTTTAGGAATATCCAATGGTTATTATATCAAGATATCAAACTAGGTTTTCTCTAGATCTCTATATATTGTTGTTATGGGCCTCCATTGAGAGCCAAGAGAGAGAATACTTCATTGAAGGAGAAATTGAGTGATTCTCTTCTTGTAAACAACTAGTACTTACTGGTGAGGCTTGAGAGAGGGTCGTGGTGAGAATTGTAATATTCTTGTATCTTCTCTAGTTGAATAACATCTTGGGTTTCTTCTCCCCCGGATTAAGGCAAAAGCCCCAACCGGGATAAACTTGTGTGTGCTTTGGTGTGTTTGGTATGATCTCATATGCACTTGGTGGTTTGTGTTGATTGCATCGAATAACTCAACAAGATCCTAGAGAGGGGTTTTCGGTGGGAAATCCCTAATAATTGGTATCAGAGCTTCGGGTTCAAGGGTTTGTTCGAGTTCCTTGGAGATGATGGCAGATCAAATCACGAAGATCAAGCGGTTCAAAGGCAAGATCAACTTTAATCTCTTGAAGGTGGACATGCATGAAGCATCGGTTCAACAAGACTTGGATCTAAACCTAAAAGGAGATAAAGGGAGACCAATCGGTACAAAGCAGGAGAAATGGAAGAAGATGTGTTCAGAAGCCTTGGGTTTAATCCGGTTGTCATCGATGAACGAAGTCAGGTATATGAGAAGTATGGCAAGTCTTTGGGCAAGATTCAGAACTGACTACTCGGGATCGTCATTACAAGTTCGGATGTACCAGCAAAGAAAGTTGTGGGGTTTCTCAATGAAGGAAAGTACCGCTCTTCTAGATCATGAAGTGGAGTTCAATATGGAGTTATCTGAACCAAGGACATTCAACACAGATAATCTAAGGGTTTCCAACTCATTATATTCACCATCAAATCCATCCAACATGATAAACGTGCTAGGCGATAAATCTACCAAGGAGAAGTTTTTCATAGCAGGTATGATCAAGGGGTTGAAGGAGGATGCACTTAGGAAGAAGAGTCAAAAATTGGCGTCAACTTCTGTGAGTTGTTTAGAGGTGGATTGTACTTTGATTGGAAGGAAAAGTGTATATCGGGGTAAGGTCTGTGGCCACCAGTGCAAAGGAATTGAGCATTACATGAGACACTATTGCAAGCGATTGAGTCAGAGGTGTGCCAAATTCAGTGCCGTTGAATCAGGTGAAGGCTTAAACAGTGCTTTTGTTTCAAGTTCTTTAGATGTAAATTCTGGTTGTTCTTTTGATTCGGTTAGTTCTTCTCAAGTTTGCTCTGAGAGGGAAATGGTTTCTACTTGCAAATTTGCATCATATCGTTGTGTGGGAACGAAGTTTGATAAGATTTGTGAAGTAATGGTGTTTACTTACAAGTTTGCCTCATATCGTTGTGTGGGAACGAAGATTGACAAGACTTATGAAGTAAGAGGTGAGAAAACTAATGAGTCGAAGATGATAAACGGAAGGGGACACACACTAGAGGAGGGCATGCATATTCCTTGGATGAAGCAGAGCCTTATTTCCATGAGAACTCTAGAAGCTCAGGACTGTAGGTACATAGATCCAGGTAGAGTTCGTTCAGTTTGGGAAAGTTATTGCAAGCTGATGAAGGGTAAGAGGGGGATTGGGCAGGTTCAGCACAACCTCTACCAGTTTTGTGGGAACAGGAAACCTTGGCCAAGTGGTTTGAAGCACATTGTTCCTAAAGCACCATCTAGTATGCCGTTACTAGAATCATCCGAGTGAGACTGCGACGTTCAAATATCGTCGGAAGATGGAGGGAGCCTTAACCTAGGTGGAGTTCGTATGGAGGGTGGCACCTCCATGATTACATCTACTGGGGTGTGCCCTTGAGGGGGCATACAGTGGGAGAAAAACAGGTGGAGATAGATTCAACTAGCAGAGAAAGCCATTGAAATGAGTTGTTTGCAAGAAGAGAAGGAAAAGAGTCTAGAGGGTTTTAAATCACACAAGTATGGATTCATGCATATGCAATCCAAGATGGAGATTGTTGGGTTTATGTCTTGCATACGAGATTGGATAAGAAGACGATGAAACGATGGAGGAATCGAGACGATTGGAGACGGAGTGGAAGCAAAGGAAACAGTCAGTAGCAGCAGCAGGTGGAGTTGCGGTCGACTGTGCGGTCGACCGTACATGGGGTGCGGTCGACCGCCCAACTTGTAGAAGTTCCCGAGAGGGGGACGGTCGACCGACCTTGAGGTGTGGTCGACCGACAGCAGCGCTGATGGGTTATTTGGGTCGGATCTTGGTGATTCGTGAGAAGCCCAACTTGTTCTTCGAGTCAGATCTGACAACTCCTATCGTAGGGTTATCTTTTCAGGAATATTCAGTAGTTATTGTATCAAGATATCAAACTAGGTTTTCTCTTGATCTCTATATATTGTTGTTATTGGCCTCCATTGAGAGCCAAGAGAGAGAGAGAGTACTTTATTGAAGGAGAAATTGAGTGATTTTTTTCTTGTAAACAACTAGTACTTGCTGGTGAGGCTTGAGAGAGGATCGCAGTGAGAATTATAATATTTTTGTATCTTCTCTAGTTGAATAACATCTTGGGTTTCTTCTCCTCCGGATTAAGGCGAAAGCCCCAACCAGGACAAACTTTTGTGTGCTTTGGTGTGTTTGGTATGATCTCATATGCGCTTGGTGGTTTGTGTTGATTGCATCGAATAACTCAACAAGATTCTAGAGAGGGGTTTTTGGT
Source organism: Hemerocallis citrina (assembly GCA_017893485.1). Lineage (NCBI taxonomy): Eukaryota > Viridiplantae > Streptophyta > Magnoliopsida > Asparagales > Asphodelaceae > Hemerocallis > Hemerocallis citrina. The sequence goes on from CM030362.1 coordinate 111,230,491, forward strand.
GGGAAATCCCTAACACAACCAACCGATCTCCCATCCCCTAATCCTTCCTTTGTAAGGCTGCTTACTCCTCCTCCAAACGCAGCGTTTTTCTTCGCGCGACCTGCCCAAGCATAGATCAAATCGAAAATTTTATGCATAAAGACAAGAAATCTATGATTGCAGTTACGAAAATAAAAGTTATTCCGGTTTAGCCACAGGTCCCAGATCATCGCAGCAACCGACAAATCCCAAGCCTCTCTATCATCTTTTCTTATGCCACCCCCCTCCCTAGATCCCAAGCCTCGGTGATCGATGTAGGACTCTCTAAACACCCAAACCCATGGTAGACGACCTCTCAAGCTAGCCTAGCCCTAGGGCAATTGAAAAAAAGGTGATCCGTGTCTTCTTTTTCGTTGCCACATCTAGCGCATCCAACCACAATCTGCATGCCTCGTTTGTGCAAATTGGTCTTTGATAATATAGCATCATTCTCCACCAGCTAGAGGAATGCTTTTACCTTCAAAGGCGCTTGTGTACTCCATAAAATCTTTCCGTATTTGCTTCTGATTCCTCCATCATTGAGTCTCTTGTAAAGGGAAGATACCGTGAAGTTGTTATTAGACTTTAAGCTCCATGCCCTGACGTCTCTAGTGTCGTTAGTGTACTTTCCTTCAGTTCTAATGAACTTGTTCAACTTCTGAAGTTGAAAAATATTCTCTTGAGACAACTCATCCTCCACCTGTAGCTTAAGCCTGTCATTTCGCCAGACATCCGCAACTAGCGAGTCAACCGTTATTGTGGCCATGGCAGCCTCCGGGAACATGCCACACCACTAATCCTTCCAGAACCTAGTATTTTTTCTGTTTCCAATAGCACAGGTGGTATTTGTATGGAATATATCCCATACTCTCGCCACCCTTTCCAAAGGTATGAAGTTCTCCCATGCGCACTTCTTCCCCCAAATCTAAATTTTTTCCTTTCCCGATAGGTTCCGAAATATTTGTACCACCAGTTGTTTCGTCTTCTGTACATTTTTCACCACCACTTGCTCATTAGAGCCCGGTTCATATCCCTTAGATTGAGGATTTCCAGTCCCCCAATTTTTTTCCTCTTGCATACCCTCTCCCACTTTACCAAATGGACTCCCTTATTGGCCTCGTCAGCTCCCTTCCACAAGAATCTTCTTCTACACTTATCAATTCTGTTGATAGCCCACTTAGGGTGCTCATATATCGATATTAAGTACATTGGAAGGCTACTGAGGACCGAGTTGAGCAAAGTAATCCTACCCCCTAGTGAAAGAAAACGTCCCTTCCAACCTGCCAATTTCCTTTCCACTTTCTCTATTAATGGTTGCCGATCCTCTTTTCACAGCGCTCCGGGTCTGATGGGTGTGCCAAGATATGTAAGTGGAAAAATAGCAACCTCGCATCCCAACAAATTCTTGATAGAATTGGTCGGGGCGGATAAGTTATCGCTAAGGGGTATAACACAACTCTTGGTAAGGTTCACTTTCAGTCCTGCCCACGCATGTACACACTTCAGAACGATGTTAATTGTTACGCCCCGCTTCCCAAAATACGGGAATACGAGTCCATGACTGAGACCCAACGAATGATGCGAATACACCATTCATAAGCTGTACAGGTAACTTAACAACAAGATAACAACAAAACCACGCAGACATGTAAAATCACAATAGGATAACAAAAGTACACGACATAGTCCATAACATAACTAACAGCTGAAAAATACAAAGTAGTTACGGGTCAAACACACCCGGAATACAATAAAGAGTAGCATGAATAAAACATGAACTAAAGATAGCATGATAATTAACAAGACTGAAACACTTGATTAACAACACCTTCGGGTAATTCTCCTTCCAGGTCTGCAAGTACATTATTAAAAAAATAATAATAAGAAGGCACCCGTTAATACAAGTCACGGGCCGCAAGTGGAACAAGCTAGGGGACAAGTACAAAACGAAACAAAAGCAGAAAAAGAGCAAGGAACCAAGAATCATGTAATAGAAGAAATACAATATATAAACATGATCATGAATAAGACATCATGAAATAAGTGGCATGTAAACAAGTAAGCAAATAAACAAGTCAACGGAACATATACATGTAATTGAATTATGCAAGTGCACGTGTTAATCTCAAGTCTTTTAACCTGACTAGTGCAGCAATCATGCGTCCTATACCACATTTTGATACACGCAATCAAGTAAACGTTTAGACTTTAGTGGTGGATTTTATAGGTTACATACTCTGAAAAAATATGTACATTCAATCTTGTATCGAGATACGTGCAATGTGAAACATATAGAGTGTAAACTTGTAGCGTGAGCATATAAACTTGTAATTTGCAACTTGCAACCTGTAACTTGCAACTTGCATCGGGAAACCACGAGCTCCCGTCCGAGTACGCTCTTTTATATTGCCCACTACTAGATCTTTACCCTTATACCCTGGCTTGTTATTTTTAATAATTTTAATCAACAATAACAAGATATCATATTTAAACTACTATCACGAGTAAAACAATCATGCACATAATCATGTATAATCCTAAGAGTACATATGTGTGTATCAATCGTGTTCATGTAATGCATGTGGCAACAAAGTATTAACGATCGTATGCGAATACGGGATCGACGGATTATGTATAGCAACAGATTTCAATTCGACCGAAGAATACGAATTAGAGTCAAAGAATATACTTGCGGTATTTTTTAGAGGAAGCTTGTACGAGAACAAATAAGTTGTACAAGAGGATACTTGCCTGATTAGACGATTCTGATGTGAACGAGAGAATAACGAGATCAGAATCCCGGATAATGAAGCATGAACACGGGAAAATGCAAGCACATGCGCTCTACGTGCAACATCAAACAGCAACCAACTCTTCTTCACCAAACAGTAACATGCACTGGATCAACCTAAACACCAAACACCTCTTCTTGATCCCCTCCTCTATACAAACATCAAACAGCATAACCCCAACTCCTCATCACCCGAGAAACACACAGCAATCAAAGCCCCCCTTCTTCTCCACAGCGACAGAGAGAAAGAGAGACGGCGGGATAGCAGCTCAGCTTGGCTCGACTACGGTAGTGACTGGCGATGCGGCGACGAGACGAGATGGAGGCGGTGGTTGCTGTGGTCGGGAAGTGACGGTAGCGGGCTCAACGCTCTGTGACAGAGACGGTGAAGGTGACAGGAGCAACTGGATGACTGCGGCGATGGGTGCTCGCGAAGGCGGCGATGAGTCGAGGAGGGGGTTTGTCGATGAGGAGCTCGGGAGGGGAGCAATGGCGACAGAGTGAGGGTGAAGACGATGGAAATGGCGAGCGACAATGGCAGGTGGGTTCTTTTCGGGTGCAGTCGAAGGGGAGATGGTGGTCGCGACTGGGGATAGAAGGCGGAGGTAGATGGACTGGCGGCGGGGCTCGATGGGGGGTTCTCGGAGGTGGTGGAGCTCGGCAATGGCGGAACGGGGGTTGCTCTTGTTCGCTTTCGAAACCGAGGAAGGGAGAGGGGGAGACGACGGGAGAGTGAATGACGATGGCGGGGCTTGCGGGTGCTGAGGAGTCGACGGGGGCGAGGGGGGTGTAATAAGAAATGAGCAGAAGGGAGAGTGGGAGGTGGAAGACGACGAGAGGGGGGTCCTCTGTTGGGTTTCGACACAGAGAAAGCAAGAGAGCGGGAGAAAGAAAGAGACGGTAAAGAGAGTGGGAGAAGGGGGTTTATAAATAAAATAAATATAATATAGTAATAATATAGTAATGGGTAGTTATGAGAGATAGTGGGGGTTATGGGGTTATAGGAGGTGAAAAGTTAAGAACCTGAGACCAAGTGAGCGGGTGAATAGTAAATATGGGGGTTGAATACAATCATATAGGATTGAGCCTATAGAAATATATATGAGTACTGGGTTTGGATTTATGGGCTCAAAACAAATTAGTTATCGGATTGGGCTTATGATAAATAATTAAACAATTGGGCTTGTGCTTCAAATTAAATAGTTGAATAATATTAATATTGGACTGAGACTAGGCTTCAAGTAATAATTAAATGAAAAGAATAAATAAAATTGTAGAATGTAACAAGTAATCGAATAAATAAATTGGTTTAAATAATTAATCAAAATAAGAGATTCAACATTTGGGTATTGTTGCCGCTAAATTTGGTGTGGGGGCAAACAGATAGAACTTGTGGATTCTTAGGGGAAACTGAATAGGACAACCTGCGTACCTGTTCCGTCGGGCCCCGTTCGTCGTTCCCGCCGTGCACCTGCAAAAAGTGCGAGACACCGGGGTTGTTCCCGGCGACGCACCCTCCGACGCTCAAGTCAGTAATCTAAGAAGACTATGAATGAGCACAAAAACTGGTGAAGAGTTGATTACCTCTTAATGGAGATGGATGGGGGGTATTTATAGGCGTCTTAGGGAACGGATTAGGAATGTAATCCCCGTGATTTGATAAGGAATGTCCTCCATAATCAGATGAGGAAGGTAATCTGATAATATATATTCCCTGTAATCAGATAAGGAATTTAATCCCTAATCCCCCGTGAAAAGATAGGCGTCCATCAGGGCCGTTGATCGTATTTAATCAGGGACCCTGACTCTATCTTGATGGATTGGGTGCGCAGCGGGTTGAGACCCGCACCCTCTTGGTGGTGGATCCATTCGCGGATTATTGGGCCCTAGGAGGGCAGATCCAATATCCGTTTTGGTCCTTTTGTGGGTGAAATTACTGTTTTACCCTCAGGTCTCAAGATTCGCGCCCGATTTGGACGGTTCTGATTAAACCCCATTTTTAGCCATATCAGGTATCATATCCAAAAATCATAGAATGAAATACAATTCAGGTTGAAAATCGATAATCATTTGAGAATAATAGTTACAAGATACTAAGAATTTGACATACGGAAAAATACATGAAAAAAATACGTATTAACGGGAACATGGGTTACATTAATTGCTAAAATATCCACCTCCTTTGCTACCCCGAAGATTAGCATGTCATCCGCGTATTGCAGAATCGAGATGGCTTCCGGAATCCTTTTAACCCGAACCCCATTGATGATTCGTTCCTCTCTACCCATCCTGATCATTTCAGCTATACCATCAGCAACTAGGGTAAATAGCAATGAAGACAGTGGTTCCCCTTGACGCAAACCTCTTCGACATCTGATCTCCCTCCCTGACTTTCCGTTAAATTGAACGAATGATTTACCCCCTCTAATACATTTCATGATCCAGGATCTCCACCTGACTCCAAATCCTTTGAGTTGTAAAACCTCATCCACACTGTCCCATTCGACCGAATAGTAAGCCTGTTCAAAATCAAGTTTTAGCAAAAATTCATCGGATTTATCCTTGCTTCCTCTATAGACTATCTCGTGTGCAGAGGCAACGTTGTCCATAATATCTCTTCCTCTAATGAATCCACTCTGTAAGTCTCCTACCACATCGTTTAGGTGTGGTAACAGTCTTGAGGCCAACACCTTAGTGATAATCTTAAAAGAACCGTTAAGGAGGCTAATAGGCGTATAGGCTTCACTCCTCAGAACCTCATTCTTTTTGGTGATAAGAATGATGTTAGCGTAGTTGAGTCTATTGATGTCCGCTGTTTCACTACAAAATTCCTAGAAAATTTCCATGAGGTCCTTTTTGATAATTTGCCAGTATAATCTATAGAAGAATATAGGGAACCCATCTGGGCCCGGTGCTTTGTCTTGTCTTAAACCTTTGATTGCTTGAAACACTTCTTCCTCGGTAAACGGTCCCTCTAACCCGTCACTTCCATCTATTCTAATCCCTCCCAAAACTCTGGACGCAGTCTACATCTATGCCAATTGGTGTGCCTGAACAGATCTTTGAATCTTCCATCTAGATGTCTTCTAATCTCCCCCTCATCTTATTATTATTATTATTATTATTATTATTATTATATATATATATATATATATATATATATATATATATATATATATATATATATATATATATATATATATATATATATATACACCCGCTTAAGTACGGGGTGTTACACACACCCCCCTTAAGAACTCAGCGTCCTCGTTGAGCCCAGTACGGGGTGTTACACACACCCCCCTTAAGAACTTAGCGTCCTCGTTGAGTCCGGAACCCACAAGCTCATACAGGACCACCTTTTTAGTCGATGTGGAGTGGAGTACCCTGCTAGCGTACTGCCCCCGGTCTCTACCAACATACTGTCCTTAGCTAGGCGTACCTCTAACCCACTCTGACCCACGATCAGTGTCGAAAATCGGCTCTGATACTATTTGTAACGCCCCGAGCCCGGCTCAGCTGCGCACGCAGCTATACGTGCGTAACGCCCCGAGCCCGGCTCAGCTGTGCACGCAGCTACACGTGCGCACACGCAAAAGAACAGACACAAAACTCTAGCCATGCTCACCACACGTACCATCAAATAGTGGGTATACCCTATAGGTGTCTTTCTCACTTGGTATTCCTAATATAACCTCTCTCTTTCTCCTCTCTACCTACGATGTGGGACCATCTTCCTCACGCCCAAACTACCAACACCACAACTTCATGCATGCATTTTTGTCCTTTTCCCAATTAATGGCCTAAGCCCCATAGACCATCCTATAGGCTCCATCATCAATCCCTTTAATTCAAGACCTATAGGATTCTTCTATAGGCCAACCAACTAATCCCATCTCATCTCTTATTATTATTATTATTATTATTATTATTATTATTATTATTATTATTATTATTATTATATATATATATATATATAATTATTATTATTATTATTATTATTATATATATATATATATATAATTATTATTATTATTATTATTATTATTATTATTATTATTATATATTTCTATATTATATTATTTATATACCTGCTTAGGTACGGGGTGTTACACACACCCCTCCTTAAGAACTCAACATCCTCGCTGAGCCCAGAACCTGCAAGCTAATGCAGGTTCGCCTTTCTAGTCGATGTGGAGTTGAGTACCCTACCAGCATACTGTCCCCGGTCTCTACCAACGTACCGTCCTTAGCCAGGCGTACCTCTAACCCACTCTGACCCACGATCGGTGTCGAAAGTCGGCTCTGATACCATTTGTAATGCTCCAAGCCCGGCTCAGCTGCGCACGCGGCTATACGTGCGCGCACGCGAAAGAATAGACACAAAACTCTAGCCATACCCACCACACGCACCATCAAAAGGTGGGTATACCCTATATGTGCCTTTCTCACTTGGTATTCCTAATATAACCTCTCTCTTTCTCCTCTCTACCCATGATGTGGGACAATCTCCCTCACGCCCAAACCACCAACACACCACAACTTCATCATGCATTTTTGTCTTTTCCCCAATTAATGGCCTAAGCCCCATAGACCATCCTATAGGCTCCATCATCAATCCCTTTAATTCAAGCCCTATAGGATTCTTCTATAGGCCAACCAACTAATCCCATCTCATTTCTTCTTCTTCTTCTTCTTCTTCTTCTTCTTCTTCTTCTTCTTATTATTATTATTATTATTATTATTATTATTATTATTATTATTATTATATATTTCTATATAATATTATATATATACCCACTTAAGTATGGGTTGTTACATCCTCAATAACCTTACGGATGTTGCCACTCATAGTTCAAGCTTTCTCAAAGCGGAATGGGTGTGGATCCAGTCTTAGTCCATCGCCGCATTTTAGTGCTAAGGGAATGTGATTCGACATAAATCTCATGATGGACCTGACAGACGCTAATGGGAAGCCTCCTCCCAATCGGTGGACACAAAAATCCTATCAAGCTTAGCTAGGATAGGATTCTATTGCATATTTGTCCATGTGAACCTTCTATCAGTCGGATTGAGTTCCATGAGTTCTAAGTTGTCTATGGTCGTGTTGAAATTGTTTCTATCATTACTAATAGCCCCTCTACCTCTGTGTTCGTGCTGGAATCTAGTAATAATGAAGTCTCCTCCAGCCACCCATGGACCCATCCATCGCTCTCTGATCGCTCTCAGTTCCTCCCACAGATCCCTTCTTCTAGAGTCGTAAGGGTCGTAAATGGATGTCACCACATGTACCCAGTTATCACTCCGCCGTCTAATTCTAACTGTGATCGTGAACGTACCGATAATTTCTCCAATGATCTCGAACATGGCAGAATCCACTCCTAAAGCGATCCCCCCGACAGTCCTATGGCCGATTTAAATCTCCACTCACACCCTCTAAGTGATCTACGTTTATGAAAATCTTCCTTTTTCGGATTCTCAATTATAGTCTCTTGCAGTGCGCAAATTGTCGGTTTATGCTTAGAGATTGTGTTGTTTATTAACCTACTCTTTGTACCTAACCTCATACCCCTAACGTTCCAAAAAATGTATAACATTAATAACCGCTCTAGAACCCTAACCTCTATCATCTATTCTAGGCTGATGCCCAACCCGTTAAGGAACTACCCTCCCCTCTAAGAGAGTTCACTGTATGGAGTTGTTCGACCTCGGTGGACCCCGTGGCTGAACCGAAGAAACTAGCGTAATAAAGAAGAGTATCATCATGAATATAATTCAAAATTGAAAGATACAGCTAGAGTTTCCTCCACAAGCTGACACTGGCTCCTTTGCTTTAGCCGCCACCCTAATTAGATCATCCTCACTTGGTCCTTGTTCTCCCCATTTGTCAAGCTGCCTTTTACTCTTCCTCTGGTATTCAACAGTTTTCTTGGTTGCGCTCTCTCCTCTGGCTAGCTCCCATCATCTTTTCTCCCTGTTAGATATTATAGTCCCACACTGGGTATTTGGCTAGTTTTGTATTTGGTTCCTCCTATATATAGGAGATATTGTACTCAGTTATTTCTCAATTAAATATTCCGCATTGTTTTCATATCTTTGATTTATCTTAACATGGTATCAGAGCCAGTTATACAAATTTTATTCTCTTAAATTTTCCTATCCAAAAATCCTTAAATTCTCAAAACAAAAAAAAATAAGAAAAAAAATAAAAAAAATAAAAAAAATCATACGTCAGCATCATCGTCTTCTCCGTCAACCATCAAATCTACAACACCCACCAACAACTCCGACAACCTCTCCTTCCTGTCTTTTTCTTCATCTTGCAGTGCCGAAACCCACGAGATTTACAACATCGTCTTCATCTTCCGGCACCCTATCACCGTCTTCTCCATCGAGCCGCCACCTCACCGCTCGACTACACCCTATCATCGTCTTCTCCATTGAGCCACCACCTCATCGCTCGACTACCCCTTGTTCCCCTCCTCCAGTCGCGACCACCAAACCTCGAGGCTGCACCCATCCTCATCTTGCTCGTTGGCTAGATGCCCCTCTCCTAGACCACCGTGAACCCCCCCCCCCCCCCTCGCCCGACCTCCACTGTCTCCCACCTTAAACCCTAACCCATTACCCGCTCCTCTTGTAAACCCATTACCCCAAAACTCATGGTTTTGAGTGTTTCAAAAAAAACCGAAAAAGAAAAAAAAAGTCAAAATAAAAAATAAAATAAAATAAAAATTACAGGTACTACTACTACTTGATGGAATCTCAGTCTTTTCCACATATTTCCGCCTCCACCGACTTCCCCGCTGCAACCTCCTCACGTTCCCTCGCCCTCCCATCTCGTTCCTCCTCCAGAATTAAACAGCACCACCACCACCTTCAGTCTACCTCGGCCTTCTACCTTCTCCCAACATCATTACTTACCCTACCCCACCTCTACTTCAACCACCGGTAGCACCGTCCTGCTCCTTACCTCGATCCAAACACCAGCAGCATCTTTCTCCTCATTGTACTCTCAGTCATAGCAGCACTAGTCTTGTTTCTCCTCGCAGTGCTTCTTCCCTTACATCCTCGGCCATGCCCATCACTCCAGCCTTGTCGTCTCCTGCTGAATGTGCTAATCTTCAGCAACACCTCACTTAGCTGGAACTACAGCTCATGGGTCAGTCTATCAATGCTGGCTCCTCTGCTCCTGCATTCACTGCCACTCCCGGTATAAATTCGTTCTGGATTTTAGATTCTGGTGCATCACATTATCTCACTAGTAATCAGACACTGTTCACCACCTGCACTGCACTTCCCTCTCACTCTCCATCTCTACACACAGCTGATGGCTCACCACTTCTTGTTACACACTCAAGAAAAATTAGCACTCCTACTCTCACATTACCATATGTTCTTTATACTCCTCATCTATCCATAAACCTTATTTCTATTAGTGCGTTATGTGATAGTGGTCTTATTGTTACTTTTGACTCTTTGGGTTATTCTATTACTGATTTATGCACAGATGAGGATTTTGGGTGTGCTAGTCGCCAGGGTCGTCTATATCATCTAGATTTCCTTCGTGCACATTACTCTCCTTCTAGTTTTGCCGGTATTATTTCCTCTGATGCTAATCTGTGGCACAGACGTTTAGGTCATATTAGTGTCTCGACTCCAGACTTTAGCTCGTAGTGGTGCCCTTGGTTCTCTAACTTTTCATCATTTATCTGATTGTCAGGATTGTCATTTTGCCAAACATATCGCATTACCCTTTCGTCACAAAAGTACTTCTCAAATGGTGGTTTTTTTTGTTCCCGCGAAGCGAAGATCATTCGTCAAGTTTGAGGGACCACTATTAGTCAAATTAACCACCCATCTTTTTCAACTTGTTCATTCTGACATATGGGGACCCTCTCTTGTACCTTCGTGGAAAGGCTATCTCTATTATATTGTCTTCATCGATGACTTCACTAGACGTACATGGACTTTTCTTATGCATTAGCGATCAGAGATACCTGATATTTATCGGTTCTTTATGACTATGATTCACACTCAGTTTGGTGTGTGCATTAAGAATTTTTGCTTGGGCGGTGCCCATGAGTACACTTCCACCACTATGAGATCGGTCCTTCAGTCTCACGGCACTCTTTTTCAGCAATCATGCCCTCACACATATGAACAGAATGGTGTAGCTGAGCGCAAGCATCGTCACATCGTTGAGACGGTTCGCGCTCTTTTACTCTCCCCTTCTGGTCCTTGTTCTTTCTGGGCTGAAGCTGTTATGACCTCTGTTCTTTCTGGGCAAAACCAAACTGGTCAGAATGACCAGTGGCTTCAGGTGTATAACGTGCCGAAGGAATACCAGAAGTGAAACGTGTAGACTGACGAAACGGTGGTGGACTGGCAGGGTGTGGGGGTGAGGACGGTGGAGTGGGTGCATGTGTCGGTGGGGAAGTAGGTGGGGTTGGTGCTGGCAGTTGTGGGGATGCAGGTGGTGTTTCATTAGGGGGGACAATAGGTGTAAGGACAGCAAGAGATATGAATGGAGCCAGAGGAGTGGGATCAAAAGTAATGTCCGAAGATGATGTCGGGGAGCTAGCAACAACAGGGGAATCGAGAAATCTAGCAACCTCGGGGGGGAGGGGGGGGGGGTAAGGAGAGTCTTCCACAAAAGATACATGTCGAGAAATGCGGACACGACCGGCCGATGGATCAAAACAATGATAATCTTTGTGTTCGGGAATGAGATCTAGGTGAATGCATTTAGTAGCACGAGCGGAGAGCTTCGTGCGCTCAGTAGGAAGGAGAAGGACGTTACAGGTACATCCAAAGGTACGGAGCATACTGTAGTCGGGAGGTGAGTGATAAAGAGCCTCATAAGGCGTCGTACTAGCTAGGGCATTTTTATAAATAAGAAGAGAGATGGAGCTTCTTCATCCGTCTCTCATCTTTTCCTTTTTTTTTTCATTTTTTTATTTAAATTAATCAACGGACGGGGCATCATCTTCCGTCCGTCCAATTTTTTTTCCTCAAACGGATCTTCTTCTTTCTTCTATATTTGGCATTTCTTCTATCGCAGCTTTTATGTTTAGCGAACGACTGGTCACTCCTATTCTAAATTTTGGATTTTTAGCGAACGACAGTGCTGTTTTTTTCCAACTCAAATGCTAAAATGCATGTCGTTCTGTTTTTTTCCAACTCAAATGCTAAAATGCTAAATTTTGAGTTTTTACATAACCGATTGTGGATGCTCTTAGCAGGCATATAATCTTTTGTTGTTGCTACTGCTGCTCCTAATTTCATTGTTTTTTTTATATCTCAAGTGGCGAACTCAGATTGCATCTTTGGCTACAATGTATTCAGTGATTTAAGTGTGTGAGCTAATACAGAACATATATTGATCTACAGTTGTATTAAAGGTGTGTTTGACAGCATCAGAACTCCAAAACTATAACCAAGTTGAACTTCAAAACTATAACCAAGTTGAGCTGCAGTTGTATTCTAATCAAATCCATGACAGTCAAATACATGTTCATACAAACAAAACATTAATTCAAGAAAGCTAACCTAATACACACCACAAATTCGAACAACAAGAGTACACAAATACACTCTGAATACCAATCTTTCACAGGACAACAACTTCTTGTC